>CAWUFW010002635.1:1412928-2119393 GCA_963921515.1 Calotriton arnoldi
GAGCGTAGCATTGTCACAGACCTCGTCAGTCAAATGGACCCTCAGGGAAAGCGGACAATCTTTGTGTTAACAAAAGTGGACCTCGCTGAGAAAAATGTAGCGAGCCCAAACAGGGTGAGTGCGCATGTCTCCTCCGTATGCCTGAAACTGGTCAAGTGGGGTTTATAATATGCTGTGGTGTTAAAGTGAATGGAAGAAGTTCACACAGGTCAGTTTTGTCATGACTTTGTTTATAGCCTTGCCGTACAACAAGGGATCTTATGTTTGTGATGATGTGTTGCGTTTCTCTCGGTCTCCATAGAAACTAGGCTCTTCAGTGTGAATGTCCCATTGCAGGGCTCATCTCAGATGTGGGTTATATGATCCCAATGAAGATCTCATACGTTTAGAGCAGGAAATCAAAACGGGGCGAGTTCCACAGGAAACCAGGTTTCCAATTCTGGCGTTCAGTTTACTAGTCAGTCCATTCTAGGAGAGGTTGTCTTGGTTTGGTTGGCTTAGGTCATGCACCTGTGAGCAAACGGAGCACAAAAGCCTGTAATGTCCTTGGCACATCGAGTTGTGTGGTTACTCTGCGCACAGTTAACCAAATAATTTTTCGCTCATATATTATTGTGACAGTTTAAATTGGTAGCAAAAGATGCAACATTTACCTTCTTACCTAAACAACATTGTACATAATCCCGACCTTGCTGACCTCTTCCAGCTCCTTTACTACAAGGAGTAGCTGCGCCAGGGATCGCTGCTCTCCGAAGCCTGCAGTGCAGCCATTTAACGCTTACTTTACTTAACCGATCACTGACTTGAATATTGCGATCATTGTCACGTACCTTTCAAACATCCCAGGACATAATATCCAATTTATATCCAGATAGTATTTATTGCTTGCATTCTCTAGACAATTCCAATTTTATTCTCCAGTATTGGGTTATCTTTCATACTCACATGCTTGAATCATTCCCCGTCATCGAAGTGGGAGTCCCACTTCGACGATGGGGAATGATTCAAGCATGTGAATCTATGAAAGATACCAATACTGGAGAACCACAGTTTACAGGCAAGTAAATTATTTTCGTCTCCTACAGGAGGCAACAGGTGTAAATTGTTAAGAGATCCTGTGGGCGTGCGCCCCAGACCTCTGTAGCTGGTCCTCAACGGACCACTGTGAATGAAAAGACTAACCAGGGTCACGCTAAAACTCCTCGGACTCTTGGAAGCCTAATGTTCTTGCACATAGTGATGGGTGCCACGGTTCTGCTCACCCGGGGCCCTCCCAGCGCAGAGTGGACCCTTGTCGCACAGCCTGTCAGATTGTCCCGAACACTCAACAGCAAACAAATGCTGGAACATTTCAACCAGTGAGGACAGCTGAAACTCTTTGACTTTTTTGGTCATATCGTCTTCTCAGCCATACTGTGGTGCATGGTTTACCTAGTTACTCAATCTGTTGGGACCTTCTCCCTTCTGTAATAAGGCTGCAGCAAATGCAGTGATTTAGACTTTACAGAAGAGCTGATGGAGACAGATGGGAAGTCCTTGCTCTTTCAAATCTGTTTTAAGAAACTACACATCAGGTTGGTGACATATTGGCATTGACTCAGCGACCATTTCTGCAGGCAGAGCCGAGTCGCCTTTGAGGCAGGCCTGCTGTGCGGCTGGGCAGAAAGCTAACATGAGAAACAGTTACAGGAGTTCATGGATATTTGTCTGTTGTTAAGGACCAGGGTCTAAACGTCATAGAAAATTATCATTACAGGAAAGAAATATAATCTTTTCAATCACTGGCACTGCAATTTATTTCTTCCCCTTTATCTGACTTTTGAAAGGCCAGTGTAGTTTTTTCAGCAGAAAGAGCATCTTGAGTTGTTCTGACACAAACTCCTTTAAGCGTGGGATGCTCAGATGTGATGACAAGCTTAAACATTGTAAAGCGACATAAATTTCAGCTCACATTTTGTTCGTAATATTGTAGATTCAACAGATAATCGAAGGCAAACTCTTTCCAATGAAGGCGTTGGGTTACTTTGCTGTTGTCACAGGAAAAGGTAAATTCCAGTGTCCGCAAAACAAATATTGCTTGAAATAATGACCTGCCCACACCCACTGATATCACATAAAGTGTGTCTTTTCTGTTTCTAGGGAACAGCTCTGAAAGTATTGATTCCATAAAAGACTACGAAGAGGAATTTTTCCAGGCCTCAAAACTTGTAAAGTAAGCTCTTGTGTTTCTTAGATATGCTAATGTTTTGCATTGTCTCTCAAACTAAGCGGCTTTCTATCTAGTGGCCTGGATGACTTCCTACAACAGAGTTGCGTGCTCTGGGTTGTCTGACAACCGATTAAAGCATGTCCAGGGAGACTCATGAATTTTAGAGATGTACTCACCAAAATTATATAAACAATTTCTTGTGTGACATTTGCCTTTCTCTTCTCTTTTTTTCTTGACCACCATAAAGGTTTATTGGCACTTTTCTTGTTATCATTTTCACCACCAAGAACCTTTTTTTGTTTTTATTATGATTTTATTGTTTTTCAAGAGCCGCATGCACCCATTGGCTTCCTTAGAGTACTTGGCAATCACCAAAGGAAGTGAGGAAACCAGTGTCGCAGAATCCCTAACAAAATGCCATGAGGACTATGCAGCTCACGAAGTGATTTTTTAAAGTTGTTTTTTAATCAATTTTTTGACAGTTGAGGAAGGATATTCCATAATTTAGGACCCAGGATGCTGAAGCATCCGCCACTAAATGATTTCAGGGACCCAGTGTTTTGTATAACTCGAAGAGGTGAGCTGCAGGACAATGACTAGAGTGTGAGTGGTTGGAGGGTGCGCACCTTCTGCTACTCGGCTAATGTTCCTGCCTCTTCGGAGCGGATATAGCTCTAAGTACCATACTGAGCGGTTCGCCTCTCTACAGGTACATTTCCTGTCATCAGTTTAAATGATTGTCCACTTTCTACGCATCTTTTCTTTGCCTCTTGGCATACATTAAAGGTTTTAAACTGTAAGGTGGAGCTTGTAAATCTTGAGTCATACAGTGGAGAATGTTTTCCTTTCAGTCCATGGTCTCCGTACTGGTGCAGTGCATGGCGGGTAAAGAGAATGACAGACAAAGCTCTGCATTTAGCTTCAATACAGTATCCAAATAATGAGCCAGTATCTTGGGAATTTGCTTAATTAGCTGAACAACACAAAGTGCCTCAAGGACACCCCCAAGCTCCAGGCTGATTAACTCAGTTGGTGCCGGTGCTCTAATCTCCAGAGAGCAGTAACATTAAAGGAAGCAGCGGCTCATTGAGAAAAATATCGACCTATCCACCCCCTTACTTTGGAGCTTCTCCAGTTCATGCTGCTGTTGACTGTCTTATGGGGGAAGTAGAGCTCTTTGTTTTGTGTTATTTGGTCAGTGGTAGCGGCGACACCTGTTGAATATCACATTCCCATTGTTTTTTTGCCTCCAGAATTAATGAACATGGGATAGAAAGACCTGTGTTTGGGAAGGCAGTTGGCACTGCGGGGTGTACACAGTAGTTCATTTCTTGCAAACTATAAGTGTTTCTCACTACAACTACAAAATATGTGCAGATTTGTGAACTTTCCATTAAAGATTTGATTTCACATGAAAATCTGGGCTTTTTTGAATATTTTTTATGCAAATGTAAATTTTGTTGAGTCAGTTGTGAGAAGAAAGGGGTGTAGTTGCATACAAAATAGTCGCTATTTACTGGCACCAGCTCACGTTCTTGAGAGAATTCTACACAAATGTGTAGCCATATAAAAGTGGGCACGCCATTTGTCGTTTTTTAGTTCAAGTACCAGCTAACTGAATACAGTGTGTGGTTGGCGACTAATACATCTGTGGGTGCGTCCCAGTACATTGTGGCATGTGAGCGTCTCCAGGTGTTCACCTGAAACTGTACTGAGTGGTGGACAGGTCTGCATTTGATTCCTTGGACATGGAACGGATCCTTTGAGGGAGCCTAACAACGGTTTTCAGAAAGCACATTTTTAGTGGAATTATTTGGCCATAGTTTATAACCCCCCCCCGCCACAAGCCCGCTATATAGAGATGTTCATTTTTAAATGCCCAATCTCCAGACAGCAGACCTTCCCGGTTTTGAAAGCAGAGTTTGGGTTGAGCTTGCCTGGGATGTATTGTAATGCAGTGTGTATTATTTGTATTACCTGCAATTTATTTTTATTTTTATTAGTAACCATTTTTTAGGTTAAATAGTTTCACCTGTTTAAGGGGAGATTCAATTGAGCTAAATTATGTTTGTGGGGAATTGTTGTTATTACATATTCCAGGATGTTTGGGTTTAAAATCAGCCTGTGGACATCAACCAATTACCTAGGAGACCAGAAAGTCCATTTAGGCAACGTTTCCCTGCATGAAATCTGTGCGGCTCATGAGCTGAGGAATCTTTTTCCACCTTGCATCACCCTAGAAACTAAGGTTGGGCAGGTCACCCACTCATGCAGCACACAGTAGACATTCTCACCATCTGAAAGAGACACGTTAGTGACAGATTCCTTACCTTAGAATATCCCCAGGCGTCAGGCTGGATCCGGAAAAGTTTTTGCGTAGCAGTACCCTTGCGCGTCGGTAGGCGGCATCGTGCGGCTCCGCGTCCGTCGTCGGCGTCGTGATCGCCGGGATGACGTCGCGGGCAGTGCTTAGGCGCCGCCCCTGCGCGCTGACGTCAGTTCTTCTTTTTCCGCGCCAGCAAGCGCAGATCCGGGAAGAGCAGTGCCCTGGTCATTTTTTGACCATACTTTTTGGTGAATTTTTTCACTGTTTTTCTCTTCAAGGTGTCGTAGGGATGCCCGGTTTCAAACGTTGCGGCGCCTGTGCTCGGATGATGTCCGTCACCGACCCGCATTGGGAGTGTCTCTTCTGCCTCGGCCGAGGCCACGACACGGAGTCTTGTACCGACTGCCAGGCCCTCAACCCGAAAGCTTTGCGAGAGCGGTCTCGAAAGCTCCTCGAGGCCCGGCATTCGGCTCCGCGAAGCCCCGGTCGCGTGAGAGGTCCAGGGGTCGATCGCGGAGTCCACACCGGTTGTCGGCATCGAAGTCTTCTTCGTCCGGTAAGTCGAAACATAAAAAGTCCAAAAAGCATCATCGCTCTAGGACTTCGCCTCGCCGGTCTCGCGACTCGGCTGAGGCCCCTCCCGGCACCGTCCCCGCCCCCGCGGCCCCGGACATGCCTGTGGAGTCGCCCCCGCAATACCCGCCCTTCCCGGGTTCGGGGGCGGATCCGGCCAAAGTGCAGGAATTCCTGTCGGCCATGGCCCGCCTCTTCGGGCCTCCAGGTCCCTCCGGTGCGCCTTCGGGCCCCGCGGGCCCTGATGGGGTTGCTCCGGCGTCGCCGACGGCTCCGGCCCCGGCGTCGCCCGTGCCTCCAGCCTCGATTCCGGCCCCGGCCTCGATCCCGGCTCCGCAACCCCCATCGACGCCGGTCGACCTAACGACACCTCCGCCGGCGCCGATGTCTCCGGTGCCGTTCTCGACGCCGCCTGGGGCTCCGGGCGGCGTCGTTCCCCAGTTCCTTCCGGCTCCGGACATGGAACCGGACCGACGTCGCTCGGCGCCGGTTCCGGCGCCGATGAGACCTTGGGTCCCAAATGTCCCTCCTCCCCCTTATTTTGAACCTGAGGAGGACCAGGAGGACTGGGAGGGGTCTGATGACCCTCTGACACAACAGTGTCAGTACGATGAGGACTGGACAGAGGGTCTAGGGGATGCCAGTGGTCTAGATACTTCCCCTGACACTGGCATGCTGTCTCCTCCCGTGGCTACGGAGGAGGGAGCCAATTTTGCAACGGTGTTGCGTAGGGCGGCTGGAGCCTTACATCTCCAACTCCCTGCTGTGGCGGTCAAGGTTAATCTCTTGACAGAGGTGCTTCAGCCGGCAGCCTCCTCTACGGAGACTGTGCTGCCGTTTAACGACGCCCTCACTGACGTTCTTTTGGGCGCCTGGTCCAAGCCCAACACAGGGGCTCCTGTGGATAGGAACGTGTCCTGACGCCATCGCCCAGCTCCGGGCGACCCCCTGTTTCTCTCTGTCCACCCCACCCCGGAGAGCTTGGTTGTCCAAGCCTCCGCTTCCCAAACCGCCTTCCCTACCGCCCCTCCGGATAGGGAATCCAAACGCCTGGATCAATTTGGGAAGAAGGGTTTTCTTCCTCCAGTGCTGGCTTGCGGTCCATCAACACCGCTTGCCTTTTGGGCCGATATACCCACTCCTTGTGGGATTCGGTGGCAAATGTTTTGCCCCAGTGTTCTGAGGAGGTCCATACACTGCTTTCCCGCGCCATTGCGGAAGGAAGGGATGCGGCCAAATTCACAATTCGATGTGGCCTTGATACCGCCGACTCGCTGGGCAGGACTATTGCAACGACGGTGGCGCTACGACGCCACGCCTGGCTGAGAACCACTGGTTTTCAGGGGATGTCCAGAATACTCTCATGGACATGCCCTTTGATGGAGTCGGTCTTTTTGGGTCCAAAGCAGACCATGCGTTGGAGCGCTTTAAGGACTCACGGGCTACTGCAAAGTCCCTGGGCCTTTCTGCTACACGCCCTCCGCTGACTTCTGCTTTTCGCCCCTATCGTGGCCACGGTAGGGGCGCCCCTTCACGTCAGCAGCCCAGCCACTGGCCCGCGCAGCAGGCGTCTTCGCGTGGCCGAGGACGTGGATTCCGCCGTGGCGGATCGGGCAACCAGCGTGCGGGTCAGGCCACCACCTCCAACCCGTCCGCGGCCTCCAAACCCTCCTTTCAGGTGCACAGCACGCCAGTAGGGGGCAGGGTCCGCCATCACCTTCCCCACTGGCGTACCATCACCTCGGACAGGTGGGTCTTGGACATTGTCCGAAGGGGCTACTCCCTCCCCTTCGAGTCCACCCCCCCAGCCATGCCACCTCAATTCCACCGCATGTCAGGGGATCACTTGGTACTTCTGCAGAAGGAAGTCACGGCCCTCTTGGCCAAGAGGGCCATCGAGCATGTTCCGACCCCAGAAGTAGGGCGTGGTTGCTACTCCCACTACTTCCTGGTGCCCAAAAAGGACAAGGCGGACATGCGTCCTATCTTGGACCTCCGGAACGTCAATCGCTTCCTCCGGAAGGAGAAGTTCAAGATGCTCACCCTAGCTCAGGTCTTGACTGCCCTCGACCCTGAAGACTGGTTGGTAGCGTTGGACTTGCAGGACGCATATTTCCACATCCCCGTCCTGCCGGCCCACCGGCGTTACCTTCGGTTCACGGTAGGCCTCGAGCATTTTCAGTTCACCGTGCTCCCCTTTGGCCTTACCAGTGCCCCTCGGGTGTTCACGAAAGTGATGGCGGTGGTCGCAGCTCATCTGCGCCGGGCAGGGGTTTCAGTCTTCCCCTACCTCGACGACTGGCTGCTGAAGGCGGGCTCGTCCCAGGCAGTCGTCTCCCACCTCCAGACTACGGCCGAACTCCTGCACTCGCTGGGGTTCTCCATCAATGTGCCGAAGTCGCATCTGATTCCTTCTCCACAGCTCCTTTTCATCGGAGCAGTTCTGGACACGACGCAGTTTCGGGCCTATCCTCCAGAACGGCGAGTCCGGGATATTCAGGCTATGATTCCGATCTTTCAGCCCTTATCCTGGGTTTCGGTACGGATGACCCTGAGGCTGCTGGGCCTCATGGCCTCCTGCATCCTGCTGGTCAATCATGCCAGATGGCATATGCGGGCTCTGGAGTGGGACCTGAAGTTCCAGTGGGCGCAGCACCAGGGCAACCTGTCCGATCACGTCCAGATCTCGGAGGGGACTGCAAAACAGTTGCAGTGGTGGCTCTCGAACCGGCAATGGGTCATGGGCAGATCCCTCTCCCTTCCCCAGCCAGAGCACACAGTTGTGACGGACGCGTCCCTTCTGGGATGGGGCGGTCACATGGGAGAGGCGGAGATCAGAGGCCTCTGGTCTCCGGCGGAGTCCCGGCTCCATATCAACCTTCTGGAGCTCCGGGCGATCCGACTTGCACTCAAGGCATTCCTTCCCTCTGTCAAAGGGAAGGTAGTGCAGGTGTTCACGGACAACACCACCGCCATGTGGTACTGCAACAAACAAGGCGGGGTGGGGTCGTGGACCCTTTGTCAGGAGGCTCTGCGCCTCTGGACATGGCTGGAACATCAGGGCATGTTCCTGATGGTTCAACACCTGGCAGGTTCGCTGAACGCCAGGGCGGACGAACTCAGCCGCAGGTGCATGATGGATCACGAATGGCGTCTTCACTCGGAAGTGGCGCAAGGACTCTTTCTACAGTGGGGAGAGCCTTGGTTAGATCTATTCGCCACCGAAGAGAACGCGCAATGTCATCAGTTCTGCGCGTTGGAATTTCCAAGGCGGCACTCGCTCGGTGACGCTTTTCGTCACGAGTGGAGTTGCGGTCTATTGTACGCCTTTCCGCCTATACCACTTCTACCCAGAGTGTTGAAGAAGATTCGGCACGACCGGGCCCAAGTCATTCTTGTGGCTCCGGACTGGGCTCGAAGAGTTTGGTATCCCGAGCTACTCAATATGAGCGTAGATCCCCGATCCGTCTGCCTCTTCGGGAGGATCTTCTGTCGCAGCAGCAGGGGACGGTCCTCCACCCGAACCTGTCCAGTCTACACCTGCTTGCGTGGAGATTGAGCGGCGGCAGTTGATTCCTTTCGACTTGCCTCCCGAAGTTTGTGATGTGATTCTGGCAGCCAGGCGTCCCTCCACTAAGGTGGTATACGCCTGCAGGTGGAACAAATTTGTGGCATGGTGCACAGCAAAGGCTGTGAATCCCCTTTCTGCCCCTCTTTCTGAGGTCCTTCTGTTCCTTCTCTCTCTGGCCCAACAGGGTTCTGCCCTGGGTACCATCAAGGGTTATCTTGGTGCTATCTCGGCCTTCCTCAGGCTCCCTGATCAGCCCTCCCTTTTCAAGTCCCCTGTTGTTAACAGGGTCTTAAAGAGCATTACTCACCTCTTCCCTCCTGTTCCGTTTGTGATGCCTCAGTGGGACTTGAACTTGGTTCTTACCTTTTTAATGTGCGCTCCCTTTGAGCCTCTACATAACTGTCCTCTTCGTCTTCTGACTCTGAAGACAGCCTTTCTGGTGGCCATCACCTCCGCTCGGCGGGTGAGTGAGCTCCAGGCTCTGTCTTGCAAACCTCCCTTTCTGTCTGTTCATCCAGACAAGGTTGTTCTTCGGACGCGTCCGTCCTTCTTGCCAAAGGTGGTTACTGCTTTCCACATTGGGCAGACCATCACTTTGCCCACCTTCTTTCCGCCTCCGCATCCTTCCAGAGAGGAAGAGAGGCTCCACCGTCTGGACCCAAAACGTGCGCTCTCCTTCTATATTGACCGCACAAAACACTTCCGGGTGGATGACCAGCTCTTTGTTGGCTACGTGGGCGCCAAAAAGGTCGGGCGGTGCACAAGAGGACCATCTCCCGCTGGGTTACCTTGTGCATCAAGACCTGCTATTCTTTGGCTAAGAAGGAGCCTCCTGTTGGGCTGCGTGCCCATTCCACCAGGGCAACGGCTGCTACCACGGCCTTGGGCCGCGGTGTTCCGCTGCCGGTTATCTGTCAGGCAGCTACGTGGGCCTCGCTGCACACGTTTACAAAGCATTACTGCCTTGACAGTCAGGTCCGGAGGGACGGCTTCTTTGGCCGTTCTGTCCTCTAGGACTTCCTTGTCTGATCTTTGTTCGCAGACCCACCACCGGGGTTGGTATTGCTGGGGTATCTATTCTAAGGTAAGGAATCTGTCACTAACGTGTCTCTTTCAGATGCACAAGTTACTAACTTGTGTAACGATATATCTGTAAGAGACAGTAGTTAGTGACAGATTCCTACCGCCCACCCATCCTCCCCGTTCTGCAAACTGATTTCTAGGGTTAAGGACATCCCTTTCAGGGCCCTAGTATTTTTCAGACACCTATGTCAGCTTCTTGCATGGCTCTGCGTTCCTGGCGCGGAAAGTCGTGTACAGAACTGACGTCAGCGCGCAGGGGCGGCGCCTAAGTACTGCCCGCGACGTCATCCCTGCGATCACGACGCCGACGACGAACGCGGAGCCGCACGACGCCGCCTACCGACGCGCAAGGGTACTGCTACGCAAAAACTTTCCGGATCCAGCCTGACGCCTGGGGATATTCTAAGGTAAGGAATCTGTCACTAACTACTGTCTCTTACAGATATATCGTTACACAAGTTAGTAACTTGTGCTTTAGAGGAGTGGGTCTTGAGAAAACAGCCTTGTACAAAATTAACATGGGCCAGTTGGAAGCCTCTGATGTCTGTAGTATTGATTTTTTTGTTGATTTTTTTTACTGGAGCTTTATCTTTCTTATAATTTGTGCTCGGCAACAGAAGTTTCAGTCTTTGATGTTATTTGGTCGCTTTGGCTTGTAGGCAGAGAAGCACAGAAACTGGGACAGTAAGATCTACTCTTTTTCAATGACGGAGTCCTTAAAATACTGCTCTTTCTTTTAGAACCGGAATGCTCAAGGCGCACCAGGTGACAACGAGGAACCTGAGTCTCGCAGTATCTGACTGCTTCTGGAAGATGGTTCGGGAGTCTGTAGAACAGCAGGCAGATGCGTTTAAAGGTGAGTCTGGGATGGTACTGCTTGTGAGCCTCTGCAGCTACCACAGCACCTGGCCTTTGAAGCCATACTTGTGTCTGCCGTTGGCTCACTCTTTTAAGGACCTTCCCAAAAAGTAAGAGGTTTCGGGCAGCACAGTTGATATCATCAGGTGTCTCGGATGTCTTCATCACAGAGCCTTCAGACGGGGATCGCATTGTAGGGTTGTCCACCTTAACGTTGGAATGTAGCTGGCATTCTATTCTTTCTTGCAGCTGACCTTTCCACCTGTACTTCCTTTTCACAGAAAACCTATGTCTTGAGTTAGAAATGATTGGTCTCCTAATGTTGGGTATTGTGCTGCTGCTGATGAACTGAGACAGAATGAGCGACATTAGTTAGTGTAAGAGATTCATTCTTCTTAAATACCAAGGGAGCGTTGAGGGGAGCATGAAGGAGAAACCAAAATATTACAAGGAGGGAAGTGAAGAAGAACGAGATGATGATCTGGTTTCACAGTTCATTCAATTACTTTGATTTTTTCTCTTTTGTAAAGATGTGCTTCGTGCGTCTATGTAAGTTACAACATGCTTCTGCCTCTGAAGAAACTGCAGAGGCGATGCCCAGGGCCACATAGTATTACAATCCCTGGTGGGCAGGTGTTTGATGGTTTTCTTACTGTTCATGTGGGAAGTCAGAAGTCACTGGGCCCTCTCCAACCAAAGGGTAGATCTTTGGATTTAATGATCATGCACACACATGTAAAAACAGTGAATTTTGTTAAAGAATGAGTCATGCTCTAGTGTCATACTCAGGTACTTTGTGCTTTTTCTGTGTTCATCTTCACTGCTCTGTAACTCATTGTGATGACGCTTTGCACATGGATGGACGGGATGTTTAGGGCATAGATGGGGGAGATAAAGCGTGACTCGTGGGAGCTTTCAAAGCAGACTTAGGTGCCTCCTATTTCCTGCTCTTAGTACCGTTCTTGTGCTGCTATATTACTATTGTATACAATATTAGTGATTACACAAGTGTTTATCTTTGGCAGAAAATGAGATGTTTTCAGTTTCATAATGTGATAAACACATTAATTTACAAGTCGAGAGAGGTTTTTGAAAGCCTCACAGAAACCTCCTTTAATGCACTGAAATCTGTCCGAGAAGCCCTTCCCAAGAAGCAAACATCTTCTATAATAATCCTCTCGCCTGCAGAAATGAAGTGATATGGTATGTTATGGGGTGTTATGGTATTGTATATTTATTTGATGTGATATGTTATGCTATGGTATGTTATCTTGCATCGTCCACTATCACCTGAGAAGGTATCCTGGCACTGACACAAGGGCAGGTCTGGCCCAGCCTAGAGTTGGACAGTGGAGCTATGTGGAGAGCCACATCTTCAGCTTCTTGAGGAATTCAAGAATTGAGGATGTGACTCTGATGTGTAACAGCAGGTCGTTTCAAGCTTCAGGAGCGATGTATGAGAAGGCCCGACCTCCAGCTCTGATGCTGGGTCTTTGTGGAGTTTGCGCGAGGAGTCCGGCTGAGCGGAGGTGTTTGGTGGGTTTGTGAAAAAAGATTTGTTTTTCGAGGTAGGCTGGCCACATGTTGTGTAGGGCTTTAAGGTGTGTGAGGAGTTTTAACTGGGCTTGTTTGTGTTTCAGGAGACAGTGGAGCTCCCTGAGGTGTGGTTTGATGTACGTACGTGGTAGGTTGCATGTGACCCGGCTGCTGAATTGTCTATGGTTTGGAGTTGTCTAGTGGGTTGCTTGTTGACTCCCAACAAAGAGGGTGTTCCTGTAGTCCAGTTTTCTTGTGATGAGGGTGTGTGTGACTGTTTCGCGGGTGCTGTTGGAGAGCCATTTGAAAATCTTCCTTAGCATCTTCAGGCTGCGGAAGAAGGAGGCTGTGATGGTGTTGACTTTGGTAGCTATGTTTACCTGGCTGTCCCAGAATAGCGATAGTGCAAGGTTGTTCATTCTTCCACGCCGTGGATCAAAGATCCCTGTTGGTCTCCCTTTTCTTCAGAGATTAGTACTCTCTCAGTCTCTCAAGTGTCATTAAGTTTTGTGAGTGGTTTTGTACTACCCATTCCTTTCTTCAAGGGCAAGTACTCTATAATAGTAGTCTTTTGACCCAGTCCCTTAAATCACAAGTAGTTTACCTTGGTGGCCCTTTGATATCTTGGTGTCCTGTGTGCTGCTCCCATTGCTTCGTACCTGAGATTTCATAGGTTAGATCCTTCGTTCTTGCATCTTGTGCACACACAACCTCACTAAGGAGAGGCGGCATTTTATTGTTACTCAAAGCCTTTGAAACAAGAGGCTAATAGCGTAATTTATGGCACTCTATTTTCAGATACAGGGGGCATTAAGCTAATTGGTCAATTCTCAACTTATGCCGTGTGCTGCTGTTTCTTTATTTGGAGGGATCCCAGGCTTTATTGCATATTGCAACAAACAGATCTTGTTTCTGTCAGAGGCCATATGTCACCTGATGGTTAATATTCCTTCCTTGTGATTAAGGAAATATTCTGACTTGCTAAATTCCTGCCTTCCACATTGTTGGAAACCGCTGTCCAAGTTTTATAATAGATGTATAAAGGGTGCCTTTTTGGAAGAGTTGTGCAGCATGATTTGTTCTTTCTTCACGAGCCTTAGCTGCCCGAGACCCAGAATGCCTCTCGCTTCATTGCCCTCTTCTGTTTGGCTCCTACAGCTGCCAGAGTATCCGGTCACTGACCATCTTTGGTCCCTGTTTCATCTCAAGGGGATGCTGGATAGGCCATGTGATTCCTTGACAGACATCCCTAGTAACCTGCCCTTTTACTCCATGAGTCTGTTCAAGGCTCACGTGATGTGCATAAAGTAGATAGTAGCTCGTGCTTATGGGGCTGGATTCAAGGAAAGCAGTTTTGAGCATGTTTCTTAATGCTGCTGATCCGAATTAAGAATACTCTCTCTTTGCAAAGAGTACCACAGTCTTGTTTATCATATTTCCTTCCCTACTACTTTACTTGTTGATGCTGCTACATCAGCATTCTCTCTGCAAATATTTCTCACATGCCTGGGCTGTTTTTCTTCCATTTGGTAGGAAAAGCAAACACATGCCACAGGCTTGCTTTCTGAACTGCCTTTTCAAAGTATTATCCCATAACTGAGTCGAAAGCTAATATTTCACATGTGCTTGCTGATTCCTGAAACTTAGAACACTATTTAAATGTGCAAATATTATATAATAGTGTTTGCATAAGGTCTACATTTGTTCATCATTCTTGCATCCACTGTACGCAGATAGTATCTTGTTGCTATATATTGAGTCATACCCCACTGTGCTGTAAAGTTAATAAAATATGTTATTAACCCCTCATGGTACTCAATTTACCTTCCTTTGTGGGGATGGAAGGCTGAGACAGCCTTGTCTGGATTCAAACTTGTGACCTGCCAATCTTTGCCTTCTCCCAGCGACGAACATTCAGTCCATTGATCTATTCCCTGCTCACACTGATTTCTTTTTAAAATAATCATAATTGTTTACTGACTTTTCGTCCTGATATGCATTTACAACAATGCTGCCAAATACATTTAAGTAAAATTAATATAACATGTTAATACCACAGTTAAAAATACAAACGTTTACAATCTTTTACATATAGCATTACAAATTAAAGCCGCTGTTAGCGCTACTCTTTCAGAATGTAGAGACAAAAAAAATAATCAAAGTGACTTCTTATTGCAAGCCAGCTTCGATAATAACTTGTTTAATATTTCTTTACCTCCACAAATGCCAAAAGGCACAGTAACATTAAATGTGGCAAATAATTAATTATCTTGGTTTTCTTATCATTAATTATCAGTTTATTCACTCAAAGATCCAGTGTTTCAAGCAGATTTAAGAGTTTATAGAAGGATGCTTTGCAAAAAGTGGGGGAAAACCACAGCTAGAGGAAATGCATGGGATGCATTTAAAGTAGTCCTGAGAGGGGAATGGTTTAATAAAACCTATGTTATGTTAAATGAATTTATTGAGCGCACGAATACCCTGAGGTGTCTTAGCGCTAAAACTCAGAGCGGATAGACCATGAGACCCGCAGCTTAGATCTGAAAAAGCCAGGTTTTAAGGCCCTTTCTAAAGGAGGGCAAGGACTGCGAGGATCTAATATGCAGAGGGAGAGTGTTCCAAAGTTTTGGTGTTCCATAACTCAGACTGCAGCCCCCCCAATTAGTTTTTCGAAATCTGGGAACCGTCCTGTAATTAGCCTCTGCGGACCGAAGCAGTCTGTTAGGACGATACCATTTGAAAAGATTTTTAAGAAAGTCTGGTCCTGTGTTTAAAGCTTTATAGGCCAGACACATGGCCTGGAACTTGATGCGGCTTGCCACTGGAAGCCAGTGCAGGTTCCAAAGTTCTTTGGAAACCGATTGATATTTAGGCAGATCCAGTAAGACACTTGCGGCTGCATTTTGTGTCATCTGTAACTTTTTTAGATGTTGGCTTTGCATATTTAGGTACAAACCGTTGCAGTAATCTAATTTAGATATGGTACAAGGCTCCAACTGCAAAAAAAACTCACCTGTGTGGCTCCAACAAGAGGAACAGCTGGCACGCTTACAGAGGGCCGTTCAGGGAGCTCCATGTGCAGAGGATGACACATTAGGGGGAAGAGCAGTATATTTGAAATATGGGATTGATAGATAAACTCAGCCTCCCTGAATCTAGACTGACTTTACACAGTGAGGGTGATAGGCCCGGGAGATTATTATCCTTGCTCCTAGTATGCAAGACAGCAATGCCTATGATCTTGGGCTTAAAGGGGAGGGATGGCGACATGGATGTTATGTTATATTGATTTGTATAGCACACTAATCACCTGAGAGGGTATCCAGGCACTTGGGCAGCTGTGTGGGTGTGTGGTCCCCAAGGTGCTTTTACGGAGAGCCAGGTTTTCAGCTACTTGCGGAACTCAAGAAGTGAGGAGGACGCTCTGATGTGTTGAGGGAGGTTGTTCCATCTCTTGGGCGCGATGTAGGAGAATGATGTGACCCATGTTGCAATTAACGGCACACTGAAGCAGTATTTAGTGCAATTCTACAATCAAACATTTGAGCATATGGGTATAGTTTTCGTGAAATTCCGGAATGTATCGGAGCTCCCGAGGCTCCACGGAGACCAGATCCCAGACTTAGAAGGTGAGTTATTGAAGTAAGAGCTGCTGGCGGCTGTTGAGTATATGACCAGGAATAAAACGCCAGGAATAGATGGCCTTCTGTCAGAATTCTAGCCCTTGCACGCTGCGTTGCTCTCAGAACATCTCAAAGAGGTCTTTCAGGAGGCGCAAACATTGGGCGAATTACCACAATCGATGCGGGAAGCAATGATTCTAATGTTGCCACAGCTTGACAGAGACCCAACGGTATTTGGATCCTACCGCAAATCATCCATGGTAAACGAGGATAGAAGGGTGATGTCAAAGATGTTAGCCAGTAGGCTGCAAAGAGTCATTGGCACTCTAGTACACAAAGACCAGTGTGGTTTTATGCCAACTAGAAACACCCTAATGAATATTTGTAGGCGTATACGTTATGCATGCTGATCAAGGCTCAGATCTAGATGGAGTAGTGGCTGTCTTGGTTATTTAAAAGGCATTTGACACCATAGGCTGGAAATACTTGTGGACAGCGCTTTTAAGGATGGGTTTCACTCCCAAGTTTTTGCTGTATTCAAATCCCATGGCCCAGGTCAGACCTGGAGGGCATGTTTCAGAAAGATGGGATGTTTGGTTGGGGGAGGTGGGGGGGGTGCTGAGGATGGGTTGGGGGCCGTGGGGGGGGGGGGCTGCCCTCTCTCTCCGCTCCTGTTTTCTTTGGTAGTTGAGCCATTGGCTATTCATTTGTGAGCTGTAATGAGGAAGTGAGGGACACAGATTGCTTCCACACCCTCCGCCTCCTTCGTAAGACCTTCAAATGGATCCCCCTCGAACACCGAAAGACCGTCACTCACGCCCTGGTCACCAGCAGACTCGACTACGGCAACGCACTCTACGCCGGAATAAACAAAAACCTCACCCGCAAGCTACAGAAATCCAGAACGCCGCCGCAAGACTGGTCCTCAACCTGCCAAAACACTGCCACATCTCCCTGCACCTGCGCACACTCTACTGGCTCCCCGTCGAGGCAAGAATCACCTTCAAGATGCTCACCCACGCACACAAGGCCCTCCACGGCACCGGACCAGCATACCTGAACAGCCGACTCAAATTCCACGCACCCCAAAGGACCCTACGATCAGCCCAGCTCTCCTACGCCGTGGTCCCCTGCACCAGAAAGACCAGATCGGGAGGCCGCTCCTTCTCCTTCCTCGCGGCCAAAGCATGGAACGTCCTTCCGCTCCACCTCAGACAGACAACATCGCTCCCCATCTTAGCAAGAAACCTCAAAACCTGGCTCTTCGACAGACCCCCACCTTGATGGAATGGAAACTGCACCCCCACCCCCCCCTAGCGCCTTGAGACCCTTACGGGTGAGTAGTCGCGCTTTAACAAACCCCTGATTGATTGATTGACAGATGGATGACAGTGCATATTATCTTGCTATATGCGGATGATGCTCTCCTGTATCTGTGACAGCCCGAAACATTAGTGCCAAGACAACTGGCTGAGTTAGAGGTTCGATAATGGTTTCGGTTTATGTATAAACTTGTACAAGTCGCTGATAATTCTATTAGCAAGATTGTGAGGCAGAACTCTAGACATATTGCCTAAATGGTGATCGCGATGGGATCTTGACAGGTTCGGATACCTGGTAATTAAGCCTGGGCGTAGTTCGTGAAGTAGCGCTACGCGAAGCTACGCAAAGTGCAGTTCGCACTACGCGAGCTACGCGTAGCACTACGCGAACTGCGTAGTGCACTGTTCGCAATGATTGCACAGTGCCGGATGCTTGTCCGCACTGTGCAATCATTGAAAACGGCATCTTGCACAGTGCGAGCTGTCTTTTACTGCCGCTCGAGTAGATTTTTACTCGAGCGGCAGCTTTCTCAACGCGGACTGGTAGTTTCTCATCGCGAGCATTCGCGAGATTACGCGACCACTCGCAATGAGAAACCTGACCTCCCCGCGTTGAGAATCTCGTCGGGAGGTTTATTTTCCACGCTCGCGATCGGCAACTTGATGTTGCTGATCGCGAACGAGGAAAAAGTCTCGCCGGGATGTCATTTTGCTTGCTCGCGGTCGCCAACTTGACGTTGAGGACCGCGAGCAAGCAAAAAATGACCGCTGCACTACGCTACGCTACGCGTGTTTGCACTGTGCTACGTGCAATTCGCGTTGTGCGAAGTAGCGCAAACTACGCTAGCGTAGTGCTTTGCCCAGGGTTACTGGTAATACAGTTTGCACACACTGCAGACAAACAATATGACAATAATAGGGGTAGAGTCCTGATGCGGCTTGAGGGCTCTATAGGATTTTAGAAAAGATTACCTCTGTCGGTTGCAGGCAGGATTGCGGTAGCAAAAATGGTGGTCCTGCCCATATGCCTTTATGCCCTCTTGAACTCACAGTGCTTTAATACGTAGGAGTACATTAAAAAAAGTTGGCTAGCTTGCTGATCTCTTTAATATCCGCCAGAAACAGAAGTCCGGTCGCATTGGGTATACTAAAGTTGGACACGGCAGATGACGGGCTCGGACTCCCCAATTTACAGCTGGATTACATAACAGCGCCCCTACAGCACGCAGCCAGATGGTGTGCTGAGGAAAAGAACTTGGAGAAACTGTTATTGGCAGGAATATCGGGGGTGGCGGACTTGCCAGTTTGTTTTATGGCAGGAATGTGACAGAACGAACAAGGCCCACACATACTGTGACACGTGGCTAGAGTATGGTAAACAACAGTTTCCTGCTTGTAGGAGGCCCTGACGAAAGACGAGGTAGAGATGTTGGTCAAATCCAAATGGGAGGAAGGTCTACCGGAACCGCTAGCAGACGGGAACTGGAACAGATCGCGCACATTAGTTCAGGAGGTGTCTAGCAATGCCAGAGTGGGCTGTACTTTGATGTGGAGAAGCTCTGCAAGAGTTCAGCCTTGTGTTATCAAGACTGGTTATTAAGGTCTGCCAGTCTCCTAGCTGGGCGAGGGGACATCACTCAGGGAAATCAAGACTACACGCCCTTGAACCTAGAACACCAGTACCTTCCTTTCTGCTGAGACCAGAGGCCACTGTGAGGAGGAGGAGAATGCCTGGAAGGGAGCAAGATCCAGTGGGGGATCCTGTCCTGCTCAGTGGATCTCTGTAGCTAGGTGTGAGGAAGCAGTTGTTGCACCTATTGGGCCATCGCCTGTCTGTAGGCTAAAGTTGGCAACCACGTTTGCCAGAGGGGGCTGCCATGAATACAGTAGCTGTTTTACCGAACGGGCCATTGCCCGTGTGAGGTCTAAAGTCGGTGCCCCTGTATGCCAGAAGGGGCGGCCGTGAAGAAAGCTGCATTTCCACCGCTTAGGCTGTTGCTCTTGTGCAGACTAAATCCGAAACAGAATGCCAGAGGGGGGCGCCGTGAATATCAAGGATCATTGCCCTCGTGCACCGTATGCAAAGGACGAGGGCTTCACCTGGTGCATCGTGTGACCACAAAGAAGCAGCAGGTTCTGACCTGTGCGCCCGGAGCTCCGACTGAAGTATCAGAAGCATAGTGACTGCCTCTGACCTGCAAGCGGAATCAGAGGAAATTACAGCATCGTCTGAAGCAGCAAAGCGGATGACCAGCCACCTGACCAGCAGTGATGAGAGTATCGCTGAATGCCGGTAGCCGCTCCAGTCCACCGTGACGTCTGAATGCTGAACGCTCCCGGGGTCTTCCATATTGCAACACAAGCGAAAGCGGTTAAGACAGATCGCTCAGCCAGAGTGCCCATGGGGAACTTGCTCTGCCTCATAGTGCTATAGCACTGGAACACTTTGACTTCTAAAAATACATAGTGGGACTTCTAAGACTTGGACCGGTAGCGGGGCCTAACCTGAATGTTGCCTTAAATAAATGGGTAATAACCACTGACAGTAGATAGGGAAGTGGGACTCCGGGCTGTACTCGTACAATGCTAGAGTTCTGGCCTTAGGAGGGCTGTTTGTGTATGTTGTATTTCACTTTGTATTATTTTTTTATAAATACTACTTTTTTCATAAAAGCTAGTATCTGGCTGAGCATTCATTTATTAGGGTTCCTGGATGTATTTTGAGTCTTGAGCCAGTGTTCACGTTGCACCTCACCTGCCTGCTGGAGAAGCCTTTGGACTGCTTGACCCGAGCTACCTCTGAGTCAAGTGCTGAAGGGGCACTTAGCCCACTTGCTGAGTATCCAAAGTAAGTTGGGTCCCGAGACATCAGGAGTTAAAGACCTCAACCCCCACGGTTGGGCCCCGTAGCTCCTGCTTGCCCCATGGCCGTCTGAAAGAGGTCTGAATAGTAGGTTTTGCAGCTTATAGACCAAGATGTTTTACAGCAGGTGTGCTTTCAGTTAGATATACTATTAAAAGTAGTTAAAGTAGGTAAGACAAGGTAGGAGATATGTATGAGGCAAGAGTTGAAACTGAGAAGGGGTTACAGTATGAGAAGATATGATGAGAAGATGTGAGGATCAGAGAAGAAGGCTGCTGTGATGTGCAGGATTGCAGAGCTCTAGTACATGTTTCTTTGGACCAGATTTGCATCGTAGAAATGGGAGAGCCAGGCATTGCTTGGTAGGTTCTGGGAACATTAGTATCTTGGCTTTTACCCAAGCAGTAGAATGTTCCCGTGTTTGAGAAGCTTGGGGTAGCTATGGACTGAAGAGCTCAGAAGAGAGCTGGACTGCTGGGAGTCAGTTCCTGTTCGGTGGGTGAGGAGTTATCTGCAGATTTGAGCACATCAAGCCATCTTGAAGAAACTCCAACAGGAATCATCATTATTTGGTCTCTGTGGATGTACTTCATTACATGTACTTCATTACATGTACTTCATTACATGTACTTCATTACACGTACTTCATTACACGTACTTCATTACACGTACTTCATTACATGTACTTCATTACACGTACTTCATTACACGTACTTCATTACACGTACTTCATTACATGTACTTCATTACATGTACTTCATTACATGTACTTCATTACATGTACTTCATTACATGTACTTCATTACATGTACTTCATTACACGTACTTCATTACACGTACTTCATTACACGTACTTCATTACACGTACTTCATTACACGTACTTCATTACACGTACTTCATTACATGTACTTCATTACACGTACTTCATTACACGTACTTCATTACACGTACTTCATTACACGTACTTCATTACATGTACTTCATTACACGTACTTCATTACACGTACTTCATTACACGTACTTCATTACACGTACTTCATTACATGTACTTCATTACATGTACTTCATTACAACGGTCTTGTTCCTTTGCTCGGGCTCTGATATTTAAGCCAATAACAGTTGTTCTCAAGATGTCTGTAACTACAGGAACACTTCGCCAACAGTTGTCCGTTTTTGGTGACATTTCTGCTCCTGTATTTTGTTTTGAAGCAGAGTACCAATTTGTGATTTATCCAGGTTTTGCTCGTTATATTTGCCCTTTTCTTTACATAGAAGGGAAGCTATTTTAGGTTTGTCCCCACTTGTAAGGCCCTTTAACCCCATGGTCGTTGAAGCGTTTCTCTTTCATTCTTAGTTTCAGAGTTCTGTGTGTTTTCTCTCTTTTATTCCAAGTTTCAGAGGTCTATGTGTGTGTTACAGTTTTTATTGCATTGATTGTGCTGAGCCAGTTACGCACATCAGGTTGATGAACATTTCAGTGGATTAAAGACCATGTTGTTTCAACCATGTTCCGTTACTCGGTGTCCTTTTCTTCCAGCGACGCGCTTTAATCTGGAGACTGAATGGAAGAACAACTATCCCCGACTGCGAGAACTCGACAGGGTAATATTCTTGTCTTCCTTTCTCCAGTCTTCTTCTTTTTACTACTCTTTTACATTTCATGGAAAATGTTCAAAATATTGTTTCATTATTTTTCTACCTGCAGAATTTTCCATTGCTCTGCAGGTGAAAAGAAAAGTACATACTGGCTAACTTATTGGGAGGGGTTGGGTAGTGATAAAAGAATGCTGGTGGCCGAAACACAAAAGAAACAACTTAAAGAGGCACAAAGCAAGGTGGACCACCCTGTTAAAAGTAAGCCCCTCTGACCCAAGAAAAACACAAGTTTAAATTATTGCAATTGAGTGGGAAGACAATAATAGTTTTAGTTATGAAATTATGCTGTGTTTGCACAGAAACCTATTTCATAGGTTCTCCTCTGCAAAGAACCTTCATGCTGAGTTGTTTATAGAACTGCAACCTTGAAATAATGGTGTTTGGGGCCGTCCTGACTGTGATGAAAATGATGCATACAACAAATTTCGCTATCGCCATGCACCAACACATTTCTGATTTCTTTTTTTCGAAGAATGAGTGGATTGCAAATCTCACGTAAGACCTGTATATGAATTTCTGATTTCTATTCTCGCAGAATGAATTGTTTGAAAAGGCCAAGAATGAAATCCTGGATGAGGTTATCAGTTTGAGCCAAGTTACACCAAAACACTGGTAATTATCTGCTAACCATGAAATACACGAATGGATGTGCATGTTCTTAATTATTTGCTAATATTAAGTTACTCATAGATCTTAGCCCTTTTCAAGACTGAGGCAAACTGTATCCAATGGACATGTCTTAGCATAAAAAACCTGTACGGCTCTGGCTCAGGTGTGCCCTCCATCACACGTGCCTCCCAGGTGCTTCTTCCTTTAATCTGTGTTTTGTCTGCCTGGACAGAGGAGTGTGTGTTGTTTGCTCTCTCTCCCAAAGCTATCTGTTGTTAATGTGTTTTTTGCTTTCCCTGTAAACATTTCTTTTCAGTGTCTCCTCACTAGCCTAGCAGAACATTAAAAACCTTTATGGTCATGCCCTGGTTGAGCTTTAGAACACTTGGTTCGATGATTTCTAGGGATGCCTTCTCCTATGCCTCTTTGTTGACCACCCACTAGATGCTTGGACCTATTGCTTGAAAACGAAGGGGTACCTGCGGGCTCAACCGCAGTGGTGTAACACCTCCGAGTCCAGCGATGTTTGCAGGACTGCTGGTACAATGCCCTTCTGGGCGTCTGCTCCCGATTCACTAGCTGCACAAGCGAGGCTCCCACATGCCTGTCAAAATCATTTTAACATCTGGAAGAAGAAATCTCTATGATTTGGTGCCCGGGGCAGTAGCAGCACTTAATGTTCAAACGTGTGAGGGTCCATTTGAAGCCTTTATAGTCAAGGAAGTGGCCTCTTCTGATGGATAATTCTAACAGCAGATTCCTTACCATTTGAATCCACCCAGACACTAGTCTGGATCCGAAAGCTTTCCAGCACTCGTACTGAGCGCCCACAGGTAGCACTATCAGATTGTGGTGGCTTCATATTGCCACTGACCCACCTGAGAGAATAGAAACACATGGATACGCTTTGGCAAGAGGTTGTTCACTTCTGCCAGTTTGCGATTATGGTCTCTACATGCCGTCTGGTTGCTGCAGAGATACTTATGCTTCTGGAATATGATAAGCTGTTGTCCGCTGTCCCTCAGGAGCTTAGAAATTCCAACCCAAAGGCGGTTCATGACTGGAAGGATGTGGCCAAGTAAGTATTGTCTTTTTTTATATAGCCTTTTTTATTTGCATTTTGATTATATTAAAGTGTAACACAAACAAGAGAGAATCAATCATTGGCAATATGTTTTACATTTTTGGCAATACCAAATTACATCATGTTACACTGCAGAATAGTGGTTCGTCACTGTATTTAAACACAAAAATCTGCACCTGCCATCACCGCCTAGGGCATTGGCTCAAACTCTATATTGTAATAGTCATTCACTTTCTTACAGGCCCTGTGCTATATTTTGCGGATAGCTGCCATTTTTGTGGACCTCCTTTCCTGTAGTCTACAACAATCGAGCTACGCTTTCCATTTTTCAATATCCGTGAGCAATATCTCTAGTTGAGATTACCAGTTAAGTTTGTTTAGTATATTTAAAAGGGATATTTGTGGGGAGAGGACAAATGTTGAGCATGTGACCTCCGATAGGATATCCGCCAAATTTTGTCAATATTCTTGCAAAATGCTGTATCCTCCAGACTTGATGCCGGAAGTCCCCGATTTCCTCTATACATGTTGGACAAGCAGGTGCTGGTTCTCTCTCCATATGCACAGCCTTTCCCTTGTGTAGTATACGCGGTGTAGGTATTTAAATTGGATTAATTTGAAGACGAGTGGATATAGCTATTTCTCTTAGAGCCGTTAAAGTGATCTGCCAGTTTGCTTCTTTTGCAGGCCCCTCACCCCCCCCAAAACAGCAGCCAAGTCTACCTTAAGCTGTGGAAAAGAGTCAGGGTGCATATGACGAGTCCTATGGATACAGGATATCTTCTTGTCTGGGAGCAGAAACCAAGGTATAGAGGAGTTACCCAGCAGCAAGACTTCTGTCTTATCTCCATTAAACTTTAAAAAGTTGTCATTTATCCAAGAAGAAACTTGGGTGAGACAGGAGTGCAAAGCCATCGCATTCTGGTTATCCTTGGATGACCGAGATACCACAATTTGTGTATCGTCAGCATAGGAAAAGAGTGTAAAGCCACAGTTCTCCACTATCTCTGCCAATGGTCTAACATACAGATTGAATAGCAGAGGACTCGAGGTGGATCCCTGCGGCACACCAGCAGTTAAACTATGTGGTTTCGAACTGTCAATTAGTACGCACCTGAAAGGTGCGATGGTGCAGGAAAGATTTTACCCAGGATAAGGCAGTATTTTGTATTCCCGTTCCTTCTAATCTTTGTATGAGCATAGCGGGATTCACAGTATCAAACGCTGCACCGCGATCTAACAAAACCAGTGCAGCACGTCCAGCATCATATAGTTGGCACTTCAAGAATTCCGTAACACCAAGATGCGCTGATTCAGTGCTATGACCTACACGAAAGCCAGACTGTAAGTAAGGGATGTAGTAAGTCGTTGAGCTCTATGTTCCTAGTAAGTTGTAGATTTAGATGTTTTTCTAACGCTTTAGTTCGTGTCAGTAATTGCGATATAGGTCTATAATTTGCCCAAGTAAGTGGGTCCAGATTAGGGTTTTTAAGTAGCGGAGTAATCAAGGTTGATTTCCACATTTATGGGGTTACACCCTCCATCAAAGATCAATTTAACAATTGTCTAATCTGCTCTATACCAGAGTAGGAGAGTTTTCCCACTCTGGGGGGTGGAGATCCTGTCACATTCAAAGGCTGGAACTCGTGTATCGCGCTGTTTACCTTAGGGAGACGAGGTGAAAAACTGACCTCATCAGTAGTGGAAAAGGTGGCCTGGACATCTGCTACTTTTTTTAACAAACAAATTCAGCTACTTCCTCGCATTGTGTTTGCGAGGGGGGGGGGGGGGACAGATGCAGTGTTGGACAGATCGGAAAGGGCTTTCACAACAGAGTCTTAGGACAGTTCTGAGTTGTTATAATTTTACTTGTATAAATGCAGCTTTTTGATAGGAGTTTAATGCATTTTTGTAGCTACCTTATCTTTCTGATCATACGTTTTACGCCACATTCTCTCCAGATGTTTGCATGATTTCTTTTGTTCTTATAAATAGTTATTGTACCAGGGAGCTGGGGGAAGGGTTCTGTGGTGCTTTTTAATGGACACCGGTACTAAAGTGTCCAAAGGGAACGGAATCCATTCATCCACCGTGGAAGTATCTAGTTCCACGGAGTCACACCACCGTGGGGGATTGGCTTCTAAAATAGCATTCCACCGAGAAACATCCTATTTTGCCAAGCTCCTACTAGAGGAGACTAAATGGGACATGAGAATCTGCATACTTGAGACTATAGAAAACAAGCAAGGAACAGCAAAATGATCAGACCATTGCAGCGGTGGAGGGGGGTCTGACTGTAGATGTCTGAAGTTGGTAAATACCGGGTGCAAAACGTGCCCAGCTTTGTGAGTAGGGGAATTATTCATCAGCTGGATGTTCGGGGCCAGGAAGTCATCCATCAGTGACGTGGCTGTCCTACAAGTTTTGTCATCCAGGTGAATATTCAGATCTCCAAGCATCGTGAAATTCGCATATTTAAGAATAGCTGCAGTGAGACAGTTAATGATATTGGTACACCAGTTGCCAATAGTACCGGGAGGGCTGTAAATAAGGGCTCCTGACCTCCTAAATTTGTTTGACAAGGAAATTGAGAAAAGTAGTGACTCACAGCTTGGGACATTAAGTTTTTCAATCTTACAGGTGAATGTATCTTTTAAGATGATAGCAATCCCCCTCCCATTCTGTCTGAGTGAGACATTTGATAACCAGCCGGTAATGCTGCAATGATATCTGGGCCAGAGGTGGCGTTCAGCCAAGTTTTCGTTAAGAACACGGCATCAGGGTCATGGTCCAGTAAGAAATAAAAAATGTCCTGTTGGTGTTTTCTCCAATGAGCGGCAGTTTAAGTTGAAGAAACTAAAGTCAACAAGAATGAGTTCTTTATTGGGTCCGATATGATTCCCTAAGATTCTCAAGTTGTTTTTATAGTGCCCTGAAGGTTCAACGAAAAAGGCCACAAGTTTGTTGTGCGTGGCCATTAGTTGAAAGGGGCAATGTGAACAGTTGCTTTTAACCGAGGTTAAATTGAGTGACCAGTACCAAGGGACGGAGGGCATGAAGAGCAGAGGCCGCCTATACAAGCCTACCTGTAGATCGAGGAGCAGCATTCCTGGCCTCTGAGCACAGCGGCGCGGCGGTGCCACAGCTGCACTTAAGTAGGCAGGCCGGGAGCTGAAGGCCCATGTAGAGAAGAGAGAGAGGAGCTAGAGTGCTAACCGATCGGGACCAATGGCGCTGTAAGATGGCCGCCAAATAACTAAGTTCCCCCTTAGAATACCCTTTCTTAATCACACAGTAAATCTCGCCAGTTGTTCCATACTTATTTCGCTATCCATAAATTTTCCCCATTCAAAATAAGTATGGTTTAAAAATGTGGCCGCAGTACTGTATTTTAAAAGGTTAGGTCTCAATCACAGATAGTGTCACAGTTCTTTTGTAATTTCTTAAGCTTTCCCCTTAATCAGAAATCAGTCTGTAACACTGTTCAATCGTATTCTAGACATTTCTCCCCAATCAAAATCAGTGCATTTAAAAGAACGCCGCAACTCTGTCGTTTTTTTAAAAAGAGGTCTGGGGATGCCCGGTTACCATCAGGACAGCCGGTCTGGGCGCGCCACGGCCATGCTTAAGTAGGCAGGCCGGGAGCTGAAGGCCCATGTAGAGAGGAGCTAGAGCTCTAACTGCTCGGGACCAATGGCGCTGTAAGATGGCCGCCAAATAACTACGTTCCCTCGTTGGAATTCCCTTTCTTAATCATACAGTAAATCTCGCCTGTTGTTCCACACTTAATTCTCTATCCAAACATTTTCCCCATTCAAAATAAGTATGTTTTAAAAATGACTCAGCAGTGCTGTATTTTAAAAGGTTAGGTCTCAATCACAGATGGCGTCAGTGATGGAGATCAGAGGGCTCTGATCTCTATTGGAGCAGAGGCACCAAATCAGTCTGCTGCAGCTGTGTGCAGTACGGCTAGCTCCCAAGACCCTTCTGTCGTCTATTAAGAGCAGCTCTGTCCAAGTTATTATGGACATCACCACCTCCATAACGCACTGCTGGGTCACGTGTGATGTGCCAGGCGGCACTGAGATTGTGGCATTGATAGAACTTTCAGGAGATCTCCCTGACTGCCAACCATCTAGCAGTATGCCTCAACGCTAGGGTGGGTGAGCTAAGCATTCGCCATCTACCCGACCACGAATGGCATCTGCACCCGGAGGTAGCTCAAGGTGTCTTCACCCAGTGAGGTCGCCATGGGTAGATCTTTTTATACTGCAGAGAATATTCATTATAAAGTCTTTCGCGCTCTGGAGTTGTTGCCACCTCTGTGCTCCCTGGGGGACGTGTTCCACCTTCATGGGACTCCAGTCTCCCTTATGTGTATCCTCTTCCGCCCCTTCTTCCCTGGTTCTGTAGAATGTCAGGAGGAACCAGGCTCAGCTAAGCCTTGTAGCCTCAGACTGGGCTCTGAGAGTCTGCTGCCCTAATCTGCTAAGTTTGTTGGGGCTACAGGAACTCCCTACAACCAGATTTTAGTGCCAGATATGGGAGGGTATTAGTATTACCATAGTACACTCCCTACCCACACACACAGCCCCTGGACTTCATCCGTCTTAAAAATGCCCAAAGTGAATAGGGTTAGCTCCGGGAACCTTTACCCCATTCTCTAGAGCATCGCAAGGGTTCATTCCCACCCACTAGCTCGTGCCAGGCCTAAATGTGACACCTCCAGACGCCCACTTCAGAACACTCCTGGAGCTGTATAAGATCAGAAGAGGAGTGAACCTGCAGTCTGAGACCTGAGAAGAGTCTGGAGGACTGGACATGCGCTCTCCAAGTCTCTTGTACTCAGGACAAAGAAGTGGACTCCAGCGGTCATAAGGCTGACATTCTCTTAAAGCTACAGAGACACAACAAGATATGAGGCCTTTTCCTGCAACTGCCTTGCTGCCCAGTGGCAACTGTACCTGGACTGGACTCTCCTGTTGGCCTCTGCATGCCACCATGTGAGTCTAAGTGGCTCCCTTGACGTCCTGGGGGGTGCTTTAGAAGTGTACTCCAGTGGTGGATTGGGACTTAAAGGACTAAACTCAGAAGGTAAAACCTTTGACCAGAACGAACCTGGTTAGTGTATCTGACCTGCCCTCCAGTGCGGTCAGTGTCAAATTGCGTCTAGGCCCTGTTCTACCATGACCACTGACTGTCATTGGCACTTTGTGCTATTTCTACTTAAAACTTGAAAAATCCTATCTCCGGTTCCTCTGATTGGGTTTTAGTAATTTTGGTGAAATTTTGTTTATGAATTTTAATCTATTTTTCTGATTCTTTTGGGGTCTTTTATTGTTGTACATTTCAACTGTATTACTGTGTTTGTACTGCATAAAAACTGTACGCATTGCCTCTAAGTTAAGCCTTCCTGGCCTGTGCCATAGTTTCTGGGGGGTTGAGCTCAGGTTAATTTTGTGATGTTTAAGAGTTCATCCTGCAAGGATCGTGATTATTACTTGAAGTGGGTATTTACCCCGCTCAATTACTACCCCCGTTTCCTACACTTGCACATTAGGGTCTGGGAGGGGCTATGGTTAAAGGCTACCTGGCAGCCCTTGCTTTACTTGTTCCCTGTCACTCCATTTATTGTGGCTCAATGGGATTTGAACCTTCGTTTGCCTTTCTTGATCCCATCTCCATTTACGCCGACACACAGTTGCCTGGTTCAGCTTCTAAGTCTAGAAACAGTTCTATTGGTGGCAATTAGTTCTATGTTCAGGGTCCGAGAACTTTGTGCCCTTTCAATTCGCCCAACCTTTACAGGTTCTATCCAGCTAAGCTGGTTCTTCGCACCTGCCCAATCTTCCTACCCAAGATGGTTGCGGCCATCCATATGGCCCAGTCTACCACAGTTCCAACTTGCTTATATGCTTAAGAGCTTTAAGAGCATGACCATTGCTGTGTGGAGGACAACAATGCAACACATCTGACTTGGAGATTTATGGCCTCCTTTCTGTTAGTCCAAGGTAAGAGAATAGCCACGGACCATGGGGGTGAGAGCTAAATTCTGCTGGGCCATGCTGGTGTCGCTGGCATCACTGGATACATCTCGTTGGGGAGGTCGACTAGATTGGGGTAATACGTAATCATTAAGGTGCTCTACCATTCCAGGGATCATAAAATCCTCCCCCAGTTATCCCGCCACGTGCTGACAGAAAAGTTTGTCCAATGATGACGCATATTCTGATGGCAGCGGTGGAGTCCCCGATGCCTGTCCTGATAAAGAGCTCCGTGGATATGCACGCAGTCTGAAAGATGATGATGCACTTGAAACGTCTACCAGAGAAGGCCTGCAAGACTGCCCGGATAGTTCATTTACATGAGCCACCATGTTGTTAGCTTACTGTGTTCCTATTAAAACTTTAAAGTTGTGAGTTTTCAGAACCTTTGTTGACTGTGTCATATGAACAGTCTTCATAATGTACATCGAACTCCTTTGTCAGGAGCGAAGGCTTCAGGAAAGACTGTATTGCTGAATCTGTTTCTCACATTGGTATTGCTGATATTTGTTTTATTCCCTGTGTTAAATTCTTAGTTGCTTGTAATGATAGACAAGATGTCTGGTCTTCTTTCCTGATCACAGGGAGGCCATCCTTCAGAGAACCCTGTGGGAGCGCGTCTCCACCCACGTCATTGAGAACATCTACCTTCCCGCAGCGCAGACCGTGAACGCAGGGACCTTCAACACCACAGTGGATATCAAGTTGAAGCAGTGGACAGACAAGCAGCTTCCTCACAAGGCAGTCGAGGTTGGCTTGAATTTCTTATTTTTCTTTCATCTAATTCATATCACATGCACCCAAGAATGAATCTGATTTATATCTTAATGCATCCTAGTAATAAGTCCGTTAGTCTCTGCAACACTCCCAATGTAATTTAACTTTTTCTGTATTTTTTTACACAACTGGCAGCACCCATCTTAGATGGGCGCAGACCTCTCACTTGTATGTAACGATTCCTCTTGGGAACATGGAGTGTTGACGAGGCAGTGGCGATCGGAGCTTTAGCATGCATTATGTTTATCAATGTCGTCTGTAGCGCTGCATTCGAACTGTGCTTCAAACTCTTAGCTACCAGTGTACGTGGTAAATATAGACATCTAGTTGCTGGTGGTGTAGTTTGCTTTTCTTCTTGTTCCCATTTGGCCTCTATTAATAGAGCCCTTCTGTGCGTGTATCTCAGAATTTTTTCCTTTTTCATTGCACTCACCCCACCATCAACCCCCTTCTTTTCGCTTGAACACAAAGAGAAGCTAGAGGGAAGATGTCCCTCAACAAGGAAAAATCTTTCCATGGGCAGTAACTGATAAACCGGCATTCTGTGGGCAGTAACTGATGAACAGGCATTCTGTGGGCAGTAACTGATGAGCAGGCATTCTGTGGGCAGTAACTGATAAACCGGCATTCTGTGGGCAGTAACTGATGAACAGGCATTCTGTGGGCAGTAACTGATGAACAGGCATTCTGTGGGCATAAACTGATGAACAGGCATTCTGTGGGCATAAACTGATGAACAGGCATTCTGTGGGCAGTAACTGATGAGCAGGCATTCTGTGGGCAGTAACTGATGAACAGGCATTCTGTTGGCATAAACTGATGAACAGGCATTCTGTGGGCAGTAACTGATGAGCAGGCATTCTGTGGGCAGTAACTGATGAACAAGCATTCTGTGGGCAGTAACTGATGAACAAGCATTCTGTGGGCAGTAACTGATGAACAGGCATTCTGTGGGCAGTAACTGATGAACAAGCATTCTGTGGGCAGTAACTGATGAACAGGCATTCTGTGGGCAGTAACTGATGAACAGGCATTCTGTGGGCAGTAACTGATGAACAGGCATTCTGTGGGCAGTAACTGATGAACAGGCATTCTGTGGGCAGTAACTGATGAACAGGCATTCTGTGGGCAGTAACTGATAAACCGGCATTCTGTGGGCAGTAACTGATGAACAGGCATTCTGTTGGCATAAACTGATGAACAGGCATTCTGTGGGCAGTAACTGATGAACAGGCATTCTGTGGGCAGTAACTGATGAGCAGGCATTCTGTGGGCAGTAACTGATGAACAGGCATTCTGTTGGCATAAACTGATGAACAGGCATTCTGTGGGCAGTAACTGATGAGCAGGCATTCTGTGGGCAGTAACTGATGAACAAGCATTCTGTGGGCAGTAACTGATGAACAAGCATTCTGTGGGCAGTAACTGATGAACAGGCATTCTCTGGGCAGTAACTGATGAACAAGCATTCTGTGGGCAGTAACTGATGAACACGCATTCTGTGGGCAGTAACTGATGAACAGGCATTCTGTGGGCAGTAACTGATGAACAGGCATTCTGTGGGCAGTAACTGATGAACAGGCATTCTGTGGGCAGTAACTGATGAACAGGCATTCTGTGGGCAGTAACTGATGAACAGGCATTCTGTGGGCAGTAACTGATAAACAGGCATTCTGTGGGCAGTAACTGCCCGGGAGTCAATCTCTGGGCAGTAGCTCCTGGGCAGGCATTTTGTGAGCCAGTGTTTCTGTTAAGGCATTCTTTTGGCAGTTACTGATGGCAGGAAGTCTGTGGAAAGAGGCTTCTGGGCAGGCAGTCTACGGGCTTTAAATTCTGTGCAGTCATTCTGTGGCAGAAGTTCCTGGCTTCCTATGTTCTTTCTATGTTTATTGGTTTATTATTGATACTTCAGTTTTCAGACTTTACCCCTTTCCTAATTTTCTAAAAACAGGTTTGTCCATCTCACTTATTCATCTCTGTAGACTTGCCACTTCCCTGGTCGTTAGTGTTCAGATCTTGTTGCCTTCTATCCTGAAAAATCTGAACAGGTTTTCACAAATTCACTCTGTCTTCTCCACATATCCTCCTCTCATTGCTTGTGCCTCTGTATGTATCATTCTGCGATCTATGCTGAATAGTCGTGTCACCTTCACTCATGCAGAATCTTGTTGGTGAATGTGCTCACTGTTTGATTTCTTGATCTGCTGTGGTGAATGACATGATACTTTTTTCTTCAATCTGTTGCTGCGTCATCCTGTCTGATATCTGACACCAGTTAACCGGACATAGAACTACAATGCATAGAAGACGAGGTCCGGACAGGGTTGAGTGAATGGTAATTTGGGAGTACAGTGTGAACGAGGAGTATAAAGGCGAGCAGCGTATGGATATTGAGTGATTAAATTATGCAATAACCGCAATCCTGAATGGTGAGTGATCTGAAAAGCTTCTTGAGGATTTTGTGACCGCACGTGGGCTCTAGCCATCCTTGGGGGACCCAGATTAGTAAATCCATCTGGAAATGTTTGAACATAGTAAATAGCCAATCCTTTGTTTGCTGTAATGAACGGAATATTGTTCCTGTTTCTTTGACAGGCAGCATTTATGACTGAATGTATTTTTGACTGCATAGGTCGCATGGGACACCCTGCAGGAGGAGTTTTCTCGTTTCATGACCGAGCAGAAAGGCAAGGAACACGATGACATTTTCGACAAACTGAAACAAGCTGTCAAGGAAGAAAGCATCAAACGTCACAAGTGGAACGAACAATCTGAAGACAGCCTGGTACAGACGAGTTTTGGGGGTTTCTGACCTCTCCAGTTCCATGTCTTAAGTTAGAGCTCATTACTCGCTGGTGCCATCGGCGCTCTACGGTTTACTTTTGATACATGGCACTGAATCAGCCAGAACTTACCCTTTAAGTTAGAAATTCCACCAACGTCCGGGTACATTGTTCAGTAAGAGGTAGAGGTCACCTATCTGTGTTACCCAGTCAGGCATACGCAGTTCCGTAGTAGTGTGTGTAGTGCATGGCTTTCCCCTTCCTATGTATCATGGAAAGTTGCGATTTCCTTTTCACTGCTATTTATATACGAGCTCCACCTCAAATTCATCTCGCAATATCAGGTCGTATCTTGGTAATTAACCAGCGTATACCCGGACACCCTCTCATTACCCTTTGTGTTTCTAGATGAGAACTGAAAACACCTTTGAATATTACTCTTGTCTTGCTTCCTTGGTGTCACATATATGGACGTCTGTTTTTCGTCCCTTTATTTCTTGCTGTGCGAAGTGCTATTTTTTAAAATGTATGTGTTCAGTCTTCAAATTTTAATTTTCAAAGAAAAATGTATAGTAAGATTTCACAATCTGTCTCATGTTTGAATAAGTTCCAAGTTTACGAAGTCCACTGTGTGGAAGATGTGCCTTTCATCGCCAGATAAACAAAGAGTAAACGGAGAAGCCCTTCTACTGTAGATGGTTTATTGGGAGGACGGATTCATACATGTAGCGAGACAAACCATTTCCGATCAGACCTCATACAAGTGGCCACAGAACGTTTCTGCTCCACTTTGACGCTTTGGGAAGTTTTCTGGTCTCAGCAGAAGGTCAGGCTCTTCTACTCGAATTTTTGCAATCTACTCCCCCATGCAGGAAGATTCAGGGGCGGCAGTTAACTGCGTCTGATCTGCTAATTGAAGTGGTGGATATCCTCACCGCCACGTGCCCGTCCACGAACTCCACCTATGCGGGGCGATGGGGCACGTTTGTGGCTTGGGTGGTACCTGCAAGGCTGATCGTTTGCAAGCCAAGCTTTCCTATGTTCTTTCGGTTGTTTTCTTTGGCCCACCATAATCTTGCAGTGGGCACTATCAGGAGTTATTTGTCAGCCCCTTTGTCCTTCATGCCTGTGCTAGACAACCAATTCTATTTTAAACCACCTTTTGTGATGAAGTTTATAAAGGTTTGACCCATGTTTCCTCTTAAACATTTTGAGATACTACAGTGGGATCTTCATTTGGTCTTAACATTTCTCGTGCATACCCCTTTGAACGGATGCAGAGCTGCTCGCTGCATCTCTTGACTTTGAAGACGTGCAGGAGCATTGCTGGTGAAAGCTTTCTTGTTCCAATCTGGAGCCTGGGGAGTATTCTCAGGTGAGGAATCTACGGTTAGATGAAGTATCCACCAGAAAGAGTGCTACCGTGGGTACGTCACTTGTTCATCTGGACTCTTGCTTCTCAGACTGAAGTAGGAGCAGCACGTGCCAGTTTAGTATGAGGGCGTGTGACAAACGAGTAGATTTTGTGAGCAGGAGCCTACTATAGATGAGAGAGAAAAGGTGCAGCCTTTCATTGAAAGGCTGCTGCTGTCATCGGGGTGTTAGCATCCCCTTTACTGACCGGACTGATGGTCATCATCATTTGGGCCATCAATCCCCATTGATGAGGACTTGCAAAGCTCAGTCCATCTGTTTCGAGGGCTGAACATAGCCCTGGTGCATCCAACTGGCTTGTGGTTGAAGCAGGGTTGATAAGCGCACTCATCTCCAATCCCTCATGGTGAAGTGGCCCTTTAGTTTGTAGACTAGTCTGGAAAGGGTTGGCATAAGGAATTTTAGTTTTTAGAACCCCGCTGCATTTTTATAATTTTAGGAACGCATTTTTCACTTTGTTGAGTGGATAACTAGAGGCATTTTCAATTTTTTATTATGGTTTCCAGGTGTGTCCTCCAAAGCAAGTGTGCTCAGCTGTAAGAGCAAGAAGACAAAAGAAGTGGGGATTTCCACTCTTATCGCAGACTGTGAACTAGGTTGCCCCCTCCCACTTAGGAACGTTGACCCCCTTCCCCCAAACCGCACTTGCTGTAGGCTCAGCTCAAATACGTGACGAGCAGGCCCTCCAAATTCATTTGGTACCCACGAATCCCACAGAGTCAGTCCCCAAAATGAATTTCCCACATATTTCTGTAATAGTCATTGAAGTAAATAAATGACCTTGATAGGTCGTCGTCCTTTGCAACCTTTGTTTGTTCAGCAGCCTCTGCCCATTCTCTCTTAGGGACACTCCTAGCTATGGATACAATTAACAGAGCACTTCACATTTCTGATTAGACATTTCCTCTTATCTACTTAAAAACCTGATCATTGAACTGAAACAAAACTTCATTCTCTCTTTGAAACAATGACAGTGTCTCATTTTCACCCCATGGAACACCCCGCTGAAATCTCTACTCCACCGGTGCAGAGTATCGTGAAAAACTGTTCACCTACAGGCTGGCCCAAAAAGAGGTTGGGTTTAACCGGGCTGCAGTGAATACTCTTAAGACCCCCAGACAGGGCAACCCAGTAACCCAGTCCTGAACTTTGGTCAATACATTCCTATACGCTACAATGGTTCGACCATGTTCACTAAATTATGGTTTTTACATTTATATAAGAGTGCGTCGATTAACTTCTGGTTAGGTTAATCTAGTAAATAAATCTGTACTCTTTTACATGTATGGTTATAAAGCCAAAGTTTCTCTTTAGAAAAAGCAATAACATATGTTGGTGCAAAAACCACAGTAATATGCCTCTCCAGTATATATATTAAAACATTTGTATATAAAGAGAATTGTCAGATATTTGTGCTCAGTGTGATCACACATTTGATAGAAAGATGCTCACATAGATATAATTAATACAAAATCTCTCAAGTGACCCATTGTGAAGTCTAGTCAAGGGGCAATCAGTCCAGTCCATCCGAGCTTAGACTCTCCTCTGTCTACATGGAAAATCTTATGCAAGTGAGTCCTGTCAAACCATTGTTGTATAAATAAACTGAATATTCTTACAACCGATATCATGGGTGTGGAATCTGATTGAAGAGCCGTCCGAGGTTGGTAAATGGTGCATAAACCACTCTGCCACACTCATTGTGGACAGGAGGTTGGCACATTGGAATAGAAGACTAGTGACAGTGTGATACACTGTGTGGTAGACTCTCGTATGACCCTAGTTTGATGCTTCTTGTGATATGCAAGTAAATTAACCTTCTGGCAGTGACTTCCCCCAGAGCTTCCCCTCAGTTTACCTTTGCTTTAAGGTTTTAGAATGGTAAACCATGGTTTTCAGCTATTTGTACATGAACTTACATGTTTGTTTTTTCATGCCACTTTTCTTTGTTTTATTCACTTTTTGGACTCTCATTCCAAAAACCACCTATCCACCCAGATCTTTTTGTGCTTCCACAGAGAGTCATTCAGCACAATGCCTTAGAAGATCGCTCTATATCGGACAAGCAGCAGTGGGACGCAGCCATTCACTTCATGGAAGAAACACTCCAGAGTCGCCTCAAGGACAGTATGTTTACATTGTATTCTTTCTATTGGTGTCAGAGAATGTTGAGAAAGGGTACGTAGTACTCAGTCTGTGCACATAGTGTGTTAGTGACCAAGACACATGATCTCCAAAGATCCACTTGATCACCTCTTACCTTGTGGCAGAATTTGGAGCAGTCATTTTAAAATCTAAGCAAATTTGCCTCGCTGTGTTGCAGGAAGGACGACTTAATACACTGTATCATATCAACAGAAGATTGACATTTCTCTTCGATTTCACTTCTTTTTCATTTTTCTTTATCCCGTGGTCTGGTAAGTCTTCAGTCAGTCGTCAATTCATTTTGTTCCAGATAAAGACTTGTAGACGCAGAATCCTCAACTTTCGAATATTCTCTAGGCATCAGTCTGGATCCAGAAGTTCTTCAGCAGTACCTCTGCCCGTCAGTGGGTGGTGCCGTAAAGCTCCGCAACAACGACATTACGCTTCTTAATTGACATGCGGAGCCTATGTAGGCGCCACTCCCGCGAGCTGACGTCCGTTAATTTCTTTCTGCGCCACCAGACGAGGATCTGGAGCTCTACCTCTCATCTCTCAGAGACACTTTACCTCAATAATTCACCAAATTTCCTACAGTGTGCAAGGGATGTCACCTACTAAAGCAACAAGTTTTAAGCCCTATAGGCACTGGCACTAGCAAATGTCTGTGACAGATCCCCAACAAGTGTGTCTGGGGTCGAGTCATAACTCCAAGGCCTGCACAGACTGCGCATCAATGAACCCGAAGGCCATCCGGGGCTGCGAGGCAAAACTTTACATCGCCAAGTCGCGGTCCAAGTCCAAGGTTCGGTCCTGCTCCCACTCCAGAAGTCACCAAAGCCGCTCGAGGTCAGTCTTCGTCGTGATCCAAATTGTCCAGTAAGTCTAAAAAGAAACATTAGAAATCCAAGCCAGACTTGGACCCCCATCGCATTCGCCTAAGCGGACGCGGGGGAGGCTCCATGGATCTCGATCTCACGTTAGGAGTTGACTGGTTAGAAGACAATCTCGCAACTGATTCAGGCACAACCCGAGTTACAGCGGCAGTCTATCACTCCACAACCGATCAAAGAGTTCTGCTCAGCCATGCTCCAGCTCTTTGGATCCTTAGCCGACTTCCTTTGGCATGCCTTCATGCCCCAAGGAGCCAGGAGGCCTTCCACCTGGCGTACCACCTGCGGGCTCGGTGGCAAGTGGACCCGTTGAGCCTGTTACAACACCTCTGGTTCCAGTCTGAACCCTTCCTCCATTGCACGGTCCATGCCGGTCCCTGGTACTCGGATGACGAGCTACTCGTAGTACTGTTCAACTCCAAGATAGCATTGGTCCGACCCCACCTGACGCCGCACCCAATGACCGTTGCGGCATAGCTTCCGTGGCTTGCTCTGCCGACTCCATAGGTAAGGCATGATGCACTACATTTCACTTTTAGGCACGGACTTGCATAATGAGTATGATGCTGGTGATGAATTCACTTAGCCATACCAAGACGACAATTGGAATTATGACTTGCAGGAGGCCAGTGGTCTCAATACCTCCCCTGAAATGGGCCTTCTCTCACCCCCTGCACCAGCGACAGGAGTCTGCTTCCTACGCCAAGGTAATGCTTAGGGCATCTGAAGTTCCCGACCTCGAGCTTCCCTCGTTGAAGGTAAAGACTAACAAATTGACATAAATTCTCCAGCCTAAGCAAACATCTTCTGGGACCCTTCTGACCTTTAATGAGGCCCTAACAGACACCTTATTGGGGGCGTGGGCCAAATCTTGCTTGGGCCCACCAGTCAACCAACAAATTGCGTGACTCCATCACCCTGTCCCTGGAGATCCTGCATTTTTATCTCCACACCCCTCCTCCAAAAACTTGGTGGTGGGAGTGTCCGCAAGTAAAACTATAACCCCAACACTTTCCCAATTGCTCACCCAGCTTGGCTTTCAGACCAGTAAATGCCATCTTCCTGCTTAGGTGCTATTCCCAGGCCCTTTAGGTCTCAGTGGCTCCAGTCCTTCCAGGTGCCCCGAAGATCTCCGACCTGTCCTTGCCCAGACCTTTCAGGAAGGCCGAGATGCCAAGTTCATGATTCGTTGTGCCTTGGACATAACCTATCCCATCAGGCGGGGGCCATCAGCAGCAGTGTTGCCAAATGCCCCCACTCCTGGCTGCGGCCCACTGCTTTTGCAGGTAATTTCCAATTGTCCCTCATGGACATGCCGCTCTATGGGACTCACCTGTTTGGGGACGACGCAGATTTCGCTTTTGAGCGGTTCAAGGAGAGCAGTGCCATGGCAGGCTCCTGGGCTTATCTGCCCAACCTCGCCAACAGCATCAGCCCTACGGATCCTTTTGTGGTTTTGGCAGATGTACCCCATACTGCCTGCCCATCAAACCCCAGCATGACACCTAGCAGTTTCACAGTCATGGCCATGGTGCCTACATGGCCAGGGTCAACGGGCTGCCCAGTCCTCTAACCCCACCTGCAAAACCCCTTTAGCGTGCACTTAGTGGAGCCTGGTCACCCGTCCGGGAGACAGGATCGGAACATTCTTGCCGGGTTGGCAGGCCATAACATCATACAGGCAGGTCCAGCAAATTGTTCAGAAGAGTTGTGCCCTTCTCTTCTGGCGCACCTTCCACTGTCTCCCCAACGACTGGCGGAGCAAGTTCTTTAGGCCAAAGGTTCTATCGCAGGAGTGTCTGTGCCCGAAGTAGGACGTGGTTGTTACTTCACTACTTCCTGATGCCTGACAAAGGACTGAGGCCCCTGGCTATTTCAGACCTGAACCCTGTCAATGCCTTTCTCCGGAAGGAACAATTAAAAATGCTCACACTAGCCTTGGTGTTGTCTGTCCTAGACCATAGAGACTGGATGATATCGTTGGACATACAGGATGCCTATTTTCATATACCCATCCTGCCGGCGTTACCTACGGTTCATGGTGGGACAGGAGTATTTTAATTTTACTGTGCTCTCTTTTGGTCTCACCAGTGCCCCTCAGGTGTTAACAAAAGTGATGGCTGTTGTGGAAGCTCACTTTTGGAGGTCAGGGGTGCCAATCTTCTGCTAGCTCAACAACTGGCTGTTGAAGGCGGGCTCACCCAAGCATTCTTCAACCATCTCCAGAATATGGCGAACTTCCTGTGATCTTCGGGGTTCACTATCAACATGCCAAAGTCGCACTTGATTCCTTCCCTGACGCTCCCCTTCAATGGAGCCATTCTGGACACGGTTTGGTTTTGTGCCTTTCCACCAGGAAAAATAGTCCAGGACATTCAGGCGGTGATCCTGTCTTACAGCCTCGGTCTTAGATTTCAGTGAGGTGGATTCTGAGGCTGCTGGTACTGATGGCTTACTGCATCCTGAGGCTGCTGGTACTGATGGCTTACTGCATCCTGCTCGTCAAGCACGCCAGGTGACAAATGCGGCTCTGCAGTGAGATCTGATATCCCAGTAGGCCCTGCGTCAGGAGGGCCTCTGCGAGCAAATTCAGATTTTGGAAGAGAATGCAAAAGCGATCTGTATTGTGTGCATAGTGTTGAATGGCCACACATATTCTTCCAGCTTCGCTCTGGACTGTTCAACTATAAATTGCTAAATTTGGGCTTAGCATGTTGACCGAATTAGAGAATTTTGACCTTTCAGATATCTACACAATTTCCACCAATGTGTTGAAAGTCCGGATGTATGAAGTGACTGTTTCCTGACATATTTGCTGGAAATTCCCAAATCTCACTCCTGTAGCTCTGGGTTTTAGAAGGGTTTTTGTATTAAATGGTGCTGGTGACAATGCCAACTTAATATGTTTTTTTTGTGGTTTTTTTTAAAGTAGAAAAGTGAAGTTTCTGTTTCATGTTAATGTGTTTGGAGACTCTGAATACCTCATCAATACTATTAACATCTGAGCGCAGGCAAAGATTAAACCTAACCAAAGAAAGGTAAAACTGATCAATTCTTCATCTTTAAATGATTCCATTCACAATGACAAATAATGCAGCAGATCAGAGACGGAAGATCTGACTCCCTGATCAGGACAGGACAGAGGATGATCGACGCTACGGTGGCCTCGCTGGATAAAATGAGAAAACAACCAACACAAATGCACACAGTCACACTTGTGCTGGTTTTAGAATTCAGGTTTCGGGCACTTCCCAGATCAGAACGTTGCATTCATTGGAGCAAAATTTCTAGACTAGAAAGTCGTGAACTGTTTGGGGCGTAAAATAAGAGGGATTATGAATATACTGGCTATGGATGTACTGTTTCTTGTTAAATATTTGGGGGGTGCCCTCCTGACAGTTTCTGTAAATAAACCTGAAATGTTCTGCTCTGTCCTAGCGGAATCTGTGATTTATGACATGGTGGGGCCGGACTGGAAGGAGAGATGGCTGTACTGGACGACGCGCACTGCGGAGCAGGTGAGGGCTCAGGCGTGGCATTGAGCAAAGCTAGTTGGAACCCACAAAAAGTGATGATTGGCTCCAGTGGTTATAGGATCTCACTGATGACCAGAAGCCTTAGGCTGACTGTGAGACCCGCTAAAGCGGGAGGGCCCCCTGTTGTTGGGCTCTTTGAATCTATAGACTAAAAATTCATCAAGATCAACCAATACATTAAAACTCATCAAGCTCAAACCATGGACTAATAGGCTAATGTCCAGTCTGGAGACTGTAAACTCAACGCGGTCAATTTATAGATTAAAAACTAGCCAAGCTCAACCCTTAGCATAATGTTCAGTCTGGAAACTATATACTCAACAAGTTCAATTTATGGATTAAAAACTTATTGAGCTCAATCCTTAGTATAGTATTCATTCTGGAGACTATAAACTCATTGCGTTCAATTTATAGATTAATAACTCAAATATCAAATTAAAAAACTTTATTCGGATGCAGTATAGCATCCATAAAAGTACCACACAATATAAACAGCAAGACAGAATGATAAAAACATATATTTCATAAAAATACAATAGAGCAAAAAAGGATTGTCTATAAAAATACAAAAACAATCAGCAGTGTAGTAGTTTTAGCAACAACAATTTAAGACAACATAGACCTGCGAGCTCGCACGACAGATTTTAAAAAGGTCCCAATGTGCAAAACAGCTTCATCATTAGATAATTTAAGTAAATATCTAAAAGCAGACCTGCATTGTCTAATATTATAACAATACTTTTTTTTAAATGGTATTAAAGTCTTGTATACCTTACATACATTTTACATTCTTCTGTAAATTATATCATCGATTGACCTGATGTATCATGCGAAAAACCCTGGGGTAAGCATAGCAGATATTTTACTGCATTTGATCTGAACCGAAACAGAAGAGAACGTTCCTATCGACCACATGCACCCCAAATGTAGTTGGCGGAACTATCAAATTAAATCAGAGTTAGATAGGCAGTAACATTAGTTTTTCCTTCCACTTCCCTTAATCGTCAGAAATCCTCATAGTTGAAAAGTGCTTGTGCAGTTATCTTTCTACTTAAGGAGGTACAAGTTATTTGGTCAGTAAAAGCAGACTGCATACCGATCTTACAGTATTCGGCCTTAACATAGGCCAGCCAAGGAATGAGAAGACCTCTATCAAGGGAAAGACAGTCCATTATACTATCTTTTGATAACTCTTCCTCCATATTCCTCTAAATTGGAAGCCACAGTAAAGCAGGTCGGGCCCTAATAACTCATAACTCATCCAGCTATAACTAATAACTTAATAACTCATCAAGCTCTGCCCCTAGAATAACGTTCAGCCTGAAGACTATAAACTCAACACGTTCAATTTTTAGATTAAAAAAATAATTGAGCTCAAACCTGAGCATAATGTTCAGACTGGGGACTATAAACTCATTGAGTTCAATTTATAGACTACAAACTCATCACGCTCAATCCATAGAGTACAAACTCATCAGGTTCATAACTCATCTACTTCAATCCATCACTCTAGTTCAGCTGGGAGATTGAAAATTCTCCTGGAGTTCACCCAATTAACTCCTGGAGTTCACCCTATAAACTCCTGGAGTTCACCCTATAAACTCCTGGAGTTAACCCTATAAACTCCTGGAGTTTACCCTATAAACTCCTGGAGTTCACCCTATAAACTCCTGGAGTTCACCCTATAAACTCCTGGAGTTCACCCTATAAACTCCTGGAGTTCACCCAATAAACTCCTGGAGTTCACCCTATAAACTCCTGGAGTTCACCCTATAAACTCCTGGAGTTCACCCAATAAACTCCTGGAGTTCACCCAATAAACTCCTGGAGTTCACCCTATAAACTCCTGGAGTTCACCCTATAAACTCCTGGAGTTCACCCTATAAACTCCTGGAGTTCACCCTATAAACTCCTGGAGTTCACCCTATAAACTCCTGGAGTTCACCCTATAAACTCCTGGAGTTCACCCTATAAACTCCTGGAGTTCACCGTATAAACTCCTGGATTTCACCCTATAAACTCCTGGAGTTCACCCTTCTAAGCATCAAAATTGAACCCAACCTTTTCAGCAATAAGAGCTAATATTCAATTAAAGCCTCCTGAGCTGCTAATATTATTCGAGTTGTAATAGTCGCCACATCACACAAGATTACGTTAGTGGCCACCATTTGCAACATTACAGCACTGAGCCCCTTAGTGCACCAGGAACAGTTGCCAGAGGTAATGTAAAAAAGGCTTTTTCAATGTGGAAGGCCCCTATGTGGGTATTGTGGAGCCCATTAAACCAAGGTAATATTAAGTCACCCCAACGCTGTATGATATATTGCTCAAATATCAACCCAAAATATATTTTGGAAATGTAGTCATTCTTCTCCAAACACACTTTTCAGTTTTGATGCACATATATTATTCAACCAAGCAAAAGCTTCGGATTTAGTAGGCTGGGCGGCACACAGGAGAGCTACTTACAAGTAGTTGGAGAGCTGCCAGAGGCTCATGGGCTACTGTTGGACAAGCCTGCCATAGACTAAAATCTCATAGAGTTTGTAGCTGTTGAAGTCCAGTCCATGGACTAAATACTCACTGAGTTCAACCCACAGATTATGCTGAATTCATTGACTCCGTTGCATAGCGCTCTGAACTCCTCTACAGCTGCCAAAGGCAGTGCACACAGTTTTCCACAGTGATTACTAGGGGTGTTGTCACTTCTACAGTTCAAAAAACAACCTGGCATGGTATTACTTGTGGTGCTTATTGTTCTGTATGTCTTGTGAAATACATATTGCAGAGGAGAGATGTGGGGCGCTGAAGTCAGGGCTGGGAAGACAAGGAGTCGCCAAGTGCATGTCCGCGACTGGTTTTCACACAAGTGATGTTGGACAGCGGAGACTAGGGAGGGAAAGTGAGGAGTAACTGACTATTTATGATGGGGATCCCCAGAGTGCACATCATTGTGAGCTCTTTGTTTACATTTGTTTCCTTCCTCTCCACTCTGTCCCCTGCCATGTGAAATGTGCTGCCCTCTAAAGAGTAAGAGATTACCCACAAACTGACATTGTGCCTGAAATCAGGGGCCTAAGGGCAGATTTCCTCAGGATGAACTTGTCCGTGAAAAAAAAGAGAGTCACAACTCTTGTGGCCTTGTCCACCGGTGCCTCTTAGGGATGCTACTACCACTGCAGCAGTCACTGGAGGAGAAGCCTCTTGGATCCACTGATTGAGAGGGTTTCCTCCCTGTGGAAAGACATGTGGGTTGCCCTTGACCACGGGAACTCGATTTGGCCCGCCTAAGAAAAGCCCATGGAAGGCCTTTTTAGCTCGAGTGAAAGGGAAGGCAGAATGTGTACCCCTGGAGGTCAGATTACAGATCTTTCCAGGGTGTCTTATGCCCTTGCAACTGGGCCAGCACAAATTAATGCATCTCCCTTACAGTGTTACCATACTTCTTGGATCATACAAGCAACAAGGTTTTGTGAATTCCAGGGTCAGCATCAACAATATTCCAGATTTCTAAAGCGATGTATACTCTGAAGTATGTAGAATCTTTTTTTCAAAATGGAGAGAAGAATATTAGAAGAGGTGGGCTTCGTGCAGGATGTGCATTGTTTTAGTTTCCTCAGAGGGTACTCGCCTCACAGGGAAGGCACAGCCTCCTGCTCTCTTCAGACGTATGGTGCATAATCAAACCTTTACCACTAGATCTCAGACTCCTGCCAGGATCATAAATGGAAGCTTGCTTTTATGATAAGATAGAGCAAGACCAAACATGGTTTTATGGACCAATATAATGTGGGTGGGGAGGGCGGGCTGGATATAGTTATATTTAGGAACTGCACTAGCAGTTGACTTTTATAAGGCCTGTATCTTGCTGAAGTTATTTTTTCGATTAACAAACCTTCCGATGGATGCTTCTGACCACAGATTTATTGCCTTGTGAATATTTCCCAGGCGTCAGATTGGATCCAGAAACTTCAAAGCAGTGCTCCTGAGCAGTGGTAGGTGGCATTGTGCTGCTCCACCACAGCAAATTTCCGCTCCTGAAGTGACAAGCAGAGCTGCATATAACCGTCACTCATGCACGCTGATGTTGGTTCTTTTCTTTCTGCTCCTTTAGATGCGGATCTGGAGCTGCTGCTTCATCTTTCGATGAGTTCTTCATCAAATTTTCACAGTGTGCAAAGGATGTCACTTCCCTTAAACAATAGGGTTTAAGCCTTGTACGTACTGTTGCAAAGAGATATCTGTGACAGATCCCCACAAGGCAGGTCGGCGGTGCCTGGGTTCAGATGGATCATGACTCCAGGGCCTATGACGACTGCGCCCAGATGATCCAAAGGCCATACAGAATCATAAAGTCAAACTCTACATCGCCAATCACCGAAACACTCTATGCGGTGACCTGTCAGTCGTAAGGAAGATCCTGTGCTTGCTCCTCAAGTCAATCCTGCTGAAGATCTTAATCGTAGTTTAAGTCATTGGATTAGTCTAAGCAGAAATTTAAAAATTCCAAGCGGCACTCTGCCCCCTTCCCTCCACTCTCGAACTCCAAAGAAGGTGCATGGGCATCCACGTACCTGCCGGTCTTGCTTTTCAACTCCGTTTGAGCCGATTCTGAAACTGGTCCCAATGTACCAAGAAGCTCTCGGTCTGTCAACGACCTCGCTGCAGGTTGAGGCCTTTTGTGAGACCATGCTGCAGATCTTCAGCACTCTTCTGGTCCCTGTAATGTGCCCTTGGGCCTCAAGGGCCTTCAGCTGGACGTCTGGCTGCGGGTCCGCCCTCGGCAGCATCTATGCCTCCAAAGTAACTCATTTCAGGTTCTGCACTGGCCCCAGTGCCGACCAATCTGGGCTCCACCCGCACCTGTTCCTTTCGCATCAACGCGAGTGCCAAGGCTACCGGCACTGGAGGAGCAGGCACACCCCATTGTGCTATCTGAGACAAGCTCGTCCCGACTTCAACTGGGGCCATGTCCCGATCCCAGTGGGGGCAGAGACCTGGCAACCCACTGGATACAGATACATTGTTTTTACCCTGCTGCAGAGCCCTGGTATTGCACAATATCTTTGTTACAGACTCAGGCATTGACAATTTTGATGAAGGGAATGACTGTCTCCCAGTATAATGAGGACAATTGCTATGGGGAGTGGCAGGATACCAGTGGCTTAGACACCTCCCCAGACACTGACTTTGTTTCCCCCCTCCCAGCCCTGCCACAGAAGAAAATACCTCCTTCACTATAGTGATGCCGAGGGCGGCAGAGGTACTTGATTTACAGCAATCCAACATGGAAGTAAAGGATAATGTCTTCACATAGGCCCTGGCCAGGCATCTACAGAACCTCCTCTAGCCTTCAACGAAGACTCACCAATACCCTTTCAGGTGTTTGAGCAAAACTATGCTCTGCACCTCCATTGAACAGACAAATTGCTTGTTGCCATAGCCCAGCACCGGGAGACCCCCAACTTCCTTACACAGCAGTTTATGCCTGAGAACTTGGTGGTACAGCCTTCCACAAGTAAGGTCAATCCTAATGCCTTCCCCGCCATCCCACCTCATCTCGAGTCAAAATATATTGAAACGTTGGGAAACCATATGTTCTCGTCTGGCTCTTGGACTCAGATCTGTCAATCCCTTTTACCTGTTAGGTCACTATTCATATGCCCTAGGAGACACGGCTCAAATGTTGCCGATTGCCCTGGACAACTTTCAAGTGTGCCTTACCCAGGCTACTCAAAACGAACATGACGCAGCAAAGTTTGCCATCCACTGTGGCTTGGACACAACCGACTGTTTAGGTCAGGTAATTGGAACAAGTGTGGCACTTTGGCACCACTCCTAGATAAGGTCTATGGGCCTCTCTTGGAATGTCCAAGCATCTTTAATGGATATGCCATTCAATAGTTCCCACCTTTTTGGTGAGAAGGCGCATACAGCCCTGGAATGGCTAAAGAAAGCGGGCCACAGCGCGTTCCTTGGGTCTGTCTGCGTCCACCAGGCAATTCCAACAGCAGTTTCTCCTCCACCGTAGCTATGGCAGGGGTTTTCAGTATCGCCAACGCCACTCCCAGCCCAGCAGCTATTTCATCCTTTTGTTTGCCAAGGTCGCAGCTCACAAAGACAACACTTGGTGCATCAGGGACAACATGCAGCTCAATCCCCTGCCCCTCCAGCACCCATAGCTGCAAAACCACTTTCATATGACCTTTCCGGCAGACAGCATACCCTTGCGGGTGATTAGCTGCACTTTAGAAATCATGATTGATTGATTGAGCCACCTTGTCATAGACAGGGTAAGACATTTCCTTCAGGGGTGGCAAGCCGTCACCGCAGAAAAGTGGGTACTTCAAATGTTCCAAAGGGACTACACCTCCCAATTTCATTCCACCCTGCCTCACTTTCCACTTCTATCATGGCAGCTGACGGAGGACTACCTGTCTGTCTTGCAGCAGGAAGCGCAGGCCCTTTTGGTCAAACGGGACATGCAGAGGGTTCTGGCATCAGAAGTAGGAGCTGCACGTTCACTCCTGGTGCTGAAGGAGGACCAAGGCCTTCGTCCTATTTTAGATCTCCCCCATTCAATGCCTTCCTGCGGAAAGACAACTTCAAGATGCTAACACTAGCCCAATCCCGTCCGCCTTGGAGACTGGATGGTGGCAGTGGACCTGCAGAATGCTTATTTCCATGTCCCCGTCCTGCAGACCCTTAGGTCTACCTGCAGTTCACAGTGGACCAGGAACACTTTTATTCACAGTTTTTAGTATATAATGACAGATTCATTATATAGTCCATTTGTATTCTTCATAACATATCGTAAAGTCGGTTGAAATAACAAGTGGTACGAGGTAGTCACTGGGCCAAGAAGAGAATATTAAGATGAATCTGCAGAGAACAGAAATAATACAACTGGCACTTTACCTGAAATTTTCAGTACAATTGATCCCTGATGAAATCCTTTTCAAGGGACGGAATGCATCGGATGGGCTCACCATGTACCTACGATACATTCTGAAGGAGTATATAATGAACCAGTCATCTGGGAGATGTTAATAGACTGAATATGAAATATTTTGTGATCATTATTGATGGACTTTTGAAATATTGAATATCTGAAAGAAACACATAGTGATAGATTCCTTACATTAGAATATCCCCAGGCATCAGACTGGATCCGTAAAGTTTTCATCAGCAGTACCCCTGCGCGTCGGTAGGTGGTGTTGTGCGGCTCCGCGTCCATCGTTGGCGTCGTGGTCGCCGCGATGACGTCGCGGGCGCTACTTAGACGCCGCCCACGCGCGCTGACGTCAGTTCTTTCTTTTTTCGCGCCAGCAAGCGCAGATCCGGGAAGAGCAGGAACCCCCAGTCAATTTTTTACTGACTTTTTGAGGCTTTTTGTCTCTGTTTTTTCTTTGAGTCATCGACTCCTGGTGCAGTAGGATGCCCGGTTTCAAGTCCTGCGGGGATTGTCACTGCATGATGTCGGTGACGGACCTGCACCCCGTGTGTCTTTTCTGCCTGGGGCGTGACCACGACCCCAAGTCGTGCTCCGACTGCCGGGCCATGGCGCCGAAGACTTTGCGGGAGCGGTCCTGAAAGTTGCTGGAAGCCCGCCAGTCGGCGCCGCGCCGTTCGAAGTCCCGGTCCAGAGGGAGGTCGAGGGACCGTGCGCGGAGTCATCATCGATCTTCGGGATCCAAGTCTTCGCACTCGGGGTCAGGTAAGACGAAGCACAAGAAGTCGAAGAAACGCCATCGTTCTTCGACTTCCCCTCGCCGGTCGCGCGACGCGGCTGAGGGTATGGGTGGTGCCACCCCCGTGGCTCCGGCGGAGCCCGTGGAGTCGCCGCCCGACTACCCGCCCTTTCCGGGGTCGTCGGCGTCTCCGGCCCAGATACAGGTGTTCCTGTCGGCCATGGCTCGCCTCTTTGGGCCGTCTGGTCCCGCCGGTGCGCATTTGGGCCCCGCGGTCCCGCATGGGTGTCCTCGCGTTTCCTCGCCGGCGGCTCCGGCCCCGGCGTCGCTGTCGGCTCCGGCGCCGCAGGACACCCTTGGATCCAGGCCTGGATCCCGGTCGATGCCGGTTGACCTTGTTACGCCTCCACCGACGTCGACTCCACCGGCACCGATCCTGACGCCGCCCGCACCTCGGGACGATGTCGACCTCGGTTTCAGCCCCGAAGTGGACGCGGCGTCGAGCCGGCATCGATCGATGCCGTTCTCGACGCTGCTTGGGGATTTCTATCCCCATGTCCCTGCTCCTTATTTTAGACCTGTTGAACAGCCTGAGGAGCAAGGGGAGGACTGGGAGGGGTCTGAGGTCCCTCTCGCTGCAGCCTGCGAGTCTGAACAGGACTGGGCTGAGGAATTGGGGGACACCAGTGGTCTGGATACTTCACCAGACCTTGGCATGCTGTCTCCTCCTACAGTGGCTACGGAGGAGGGCGCTAGTTATGCAGTGGTGTTGCGTAGGGCGGCCGAGGCCCTACACCTCGAGCTAGGCCCTACACCTCCAGCTCCCTACTGTGGCCGTCAGGACTAACCTCCTGACAGAGGTGCTTCAGCCAGCAGCTACTTCTGCGGAGCCGCTGCTTCCTTTCAATGAAGCCCTCTCTGACGTTCTTTTGGGCACTTGGTCCAGGCCCACCACAGGGGCTCCTGTGGATAGGAACGTGGCCCGACGCCATCGCCCGGCTCCGGGTGACCCCATTTTCCTCTCCCAACACCCCACCCCCGAGAGCTTGGTTGTCCAAGCCTCTGCTTCCCCTACCGCCGTCCCTTCCGCACCACCGGATAGGGAATCCAAGAAGCTGGATCAGTTTGCAAAGAAGATTTTTTTCTTCCACCAGCTCTGCGCTGCGGTCCGTGAACACTGCATGCCTCTTGGGCCGTTATTCCCACTCTCTGTGGGATACAGTGGCGAACGTGCTGCCCCAGTGTCCGGAGGAGGCCCGGCCTGCTCTCTCCCAGGCTGTTGCAGAGGGGAGAGACGCAGCAAAGTTCATGATTCGGTGTGGCCTAGACACCGCCGACCCACTAGGCAGATCGATTGCAACAACGGTGGCGGTTCGCCGTCACGCCTGGTTGAGGACCACTGGATTTTCGGGGGATGTCCAAAACACACCTGTGGACAAGCCCTTTGATGGCCGTCGCCTTTTCGGCGACAAAGCGGACAGCGCGTTGGAGAGGTTTAAGGACTTGCGGGCTACGGCCAAGTCCTTGGGACTCTCTGCAGTCCGCCTTCCGCTTTTCGCTCCTTTCGTGGCACAGGAAGGGGTGCCCGGCAGCGTTCGCAACAGAGCCACAGGTCGGCGCAGCAATCATCCCAGCACGGACGCGGGTTCCGCCGTGGCGGACAAAGGGGCCAGCGGGCGGGTCAGTCCACCACCACCCCGGCCACCACTGCCTCCAAACCTTCCTAGTCCGAACTTTCAGGCCCATCAAACGCCAGTGGGGGGCAGGCTTCGCCTCACCTCCCCCACTGGCGCACCATCACTTCGGACAGGTGGGTTTTAGAGATAGTCCGGAGGGGCTACTCCCTCCCCTTCGAGACTACCCCCCCCAGCCATGCCACCTCAATACCACCGCATGTCAGGGGATCACTTGGTGCTTCTTCAGCAGGAAGTTGCGGCCCTCTTGGCCAAGGGGGCCATTGAGTGCGTTCCGACGCCCGAAGTAGGTCGTGGTTGTTATTCCACTACTTTGTGGTGCCCAAGAAGGACAAAGGCCTGCGTCCTATCTTAGACCTCCGGAACGTCAATCGCTTCCTCCGCAAAGAGAAGTTCAAGATGCTCACTCTAGCTCAGGTCTTGTCTGCCCTCGACCCACAAGACTGGATGGTGGCGCTGGACTTGCAGGACGCCTATTTCCACATTCCCGTCCTGCGAGCCCACCAGCGTTACCTACGGTTCACGGTAGGCCACGAGCACTTTCAGTTCACCGTGCTCCCCTTTGGCCTTACCAGCGCCCCTCGGGTGTTCACCAAGGTGATGGCGGTGGTCGCAGCTCATCTGCGCAGATCAGGGGTTTCAGTCTTCCCCCTATCTCGACGACTGGTTGTTGAAGGCGGGCTCGCCCCAGACAGTCGTCTCCCACCTCCAGACTACGGCCGACCTCCTGCACTTCCTGGGGTTCTCCATCAACGTGCCGAAGTCGCACCTGATCCCCTCTCAGAAGCTCCTCTTTATCGGAGCGGTTCTGGACACGGCGCAGTTTCGGGTCTATCCTCCCGAACAGCGAGTCTGGGATATTCGGGCTCTGATTCCCATCTTTCAGCCCTTATCCCGGGATTCGGTCAGAGTGACTCTGAGGCTGCTGGGCCTCATGGCCTCCTGCATCCTGCTGGTCAATCATGCCAGATGGCATATGCGGGCTCTGCAGTGGGACCTGAAGTTCCAGTGGGCGCAGCATCAGGGGAACCTGTCCAATCACGTCCAGATCTCGGAGGGCACTGGACGACAGTTGCAGTGGTGGCTCACGAACCGGCATTGGGTCGACGGCAGATCCCTCTCCCTTCCCCAACCGGAGTTTACAGTGGTGACGGATGTGTCCCTCCTGGGATGGGGCGGCCACATGGGAGAGGCGGAGATCAGAGGCCTCTGGTCTCCGGCGGAGGCCCGGCTCCATATCAACCTTTTGGAGCTGCGGGCGATCAGGCTTGCACTAAAGGCATTCCTTCCCTCTGTCAAGGGGAGAGTAGTGCAGGTGTTCACGGACAACACCACCGCCATGTGGTACTGCAATAAACAAGGCGGGATGGGGTCGTGGACCCTCTGTCAAGAGGCTCTGCGTCTCTGGACATGGCTGGAACATCAGGGCATGTCCCTGGTGGTTCAACACCTAGCACGTTCTCTGAACGTCAGGGCGGGCGAACTCAGCCTCAGGTGCATGCTCGATCACGAATGGCGTCTTCACTCGGAGGTGGTGCAAGGTCTCTTTCAGCAGTGGGAGAGCCTTGGTTAGATCTATTCGCCACCGAAGAGAACGCGCAATGTCATCAGTTCTGCGCGTTGGAATTTCCAAGGCGGCACTCGCTCGGCGACGCTTTTCGTCACGAGTGGAGTTGCGGTCTGTTGTACGCCTTTCCGCCTATACCACTTCTGCACAGAGTGCTGAAGAAGATCAGGCGCGACCGGGCCCAAGTCATTCTTGTGGCTCCGGACTGGGCTCGAAGAGTATGGTATCCCGAGCTACTCAGTATGAGCATCGATCCTCCGATCAGACTGCCTCTTCGGGAGGATCTTCTGTCGCAGCAGCAAGGGACGGTCCTCCACCCGAACCTGTCCAGCCTCCACCTCTTTGCGTGGAGATTGAGCGGCGGCAGTTGATTCCTTTTGACTTGCCTCCTGAAGTTTGTGACGTTATTCTGGCAGCCAGGCGTCCCTCTACTAAAGTGGTATACGCCTGCAGGTGGAACAAATTTGTGGCATGGTGCACAGCAAAGGCTGTGGATCCCCTTTCTGCCCCTCTTTCTGAAGTACTACTGTTCCTTCTTTCTTTGGTCCAGCAGGGCTCTGCTCTGGGCACTATCAAGGGCTACCTTTCTGCTATTTCGGCCTTTCTCAGGCTCCCTGATCAGCCCTCTCTTTTCAAGTCCCCTGTTGTAAATGTAGATTTCTCAAAGGCATTACACACCTTTTTCCTCCTATTCCTTTCGTGATGCCTCAGTGGGACTTGAATCTGGTTCTGACATACTTGATGTGCGCTCCCTTTGAGCCCCTTCACAACTGTCCTCTTCGTCTTTTAACATTAAAGACTGCCTTCCTGGTGGCCATCACTTCCGCTAGGCGGGTGAGTGAGCTCCAGGCTCTTTCTTGTAAGCCTCCTTTCCTGTCAGTCCATCCGGACAAGGTTGTGCTCAGGCCCCGTCCTTCCTTTTTGCCAAAAGTGGTTACGGCCTTTCACATTGGGCAGACTATTACCTTGCCCACCTTCTTTCCGCCTCCGCATCCTTCCAGAGAGGAAGAGAGGCTCCACCGTCTGGACCCAAAACGTGCGCTCTCTTTTTATCTCAACCGCACACAGCAGTTCTGGGTGGACGACCAGCTTTTTGTTGGCTACGTTGGCACCAAGAAAGGTCGGGCGGTCCATAAGAGAACCATCTCTCGCTGGGTTGTCTTATGTATCAAAGCCTGTTACTCTTTGGCTAAAAAAGAACCTCCGGTGGGGCTCCGTGCTCATTCCAACAGAGCTACTGCAGCCACTACTGCATTGGGACGTGGTGTCCCCCTGCAAGACATCTGTCAGGCAGCCACGTGGGCCTCGCTGCACACGTTTACCAAGCATTATTGCCTGGACAGCCAAGTCCGGAGAGACGGCTTTTTCGGCCGTTCTGTTCTCCTTGACTTTCTGGTGTGATCTTAGTTCGCAGACCCACCTCCGGGGTTGGTATTGCTGGGGTATCTATTCTAAGGTAAGGAATCTATCACTATGTGTTTCTTTCAGATGAACAAGTTACTTACCTTCGGTAACGATATATCTGTAAGAAACATTAGTAGTGATAGATTCCTTACCGCCCCACCCATCCTCCCCGTTCTGCGAACTGATTTCTAGGGTTAAGGTCATCCCTTTCAGGGCCCTAGTTTCAATGCACCAGTGGTCAGTATCTTGCATGGCCCTGCGTTCCTGGCGCGGAAAGTCGTGTACAGAACTGACGTCAGTGCGCGTGGGCGGCGTCTAAGTAGCGCCCGCGACGTCATCTCGGGGACCACGACGCCAACGACTGACGCGGAGCCGCACGACGCCACCTACCGACGCGCAGGGGTACTGCTGACGAAAACTTTCCGGATCCAGTCTGACGCCTGGGGATATTCTATGGTAAGGAATCTATCACTACTAATGTTTCTTACAGATATATTGTTACCGAAGGTAAGTAACTTGTTCATTGTAATTACACAGGATGCACTGATAGTAGGACTAAATCGGATATTTTAGTTCTTTTCCCCTATTTGTTGTTTAGCTAATTTTCGGCGTTCTTTGCTCTTCCTCCTCCCTCCAAAGAGGAAGAGCGGCTCCATCGTTGAACCCCAAGAGAGCACTTTGTTTTTACAATGATCGCACCAAAGAACAAGAGGATGATCAGCTCTTTGTGGGGTTTGCCAAAGCAAATGAGGGCAAGGCGTTGCAGAAGCGGAGTATCCCTCGATGGCTTGTGCTCTGCCTCATGATTTGCAATGTACTGGCAAAGAAGCAGCCTTTGGACGGCCTACGGGCTCATCCACCAGAACCAAAGCTGCTACAACTGCGTGGCACATGGAGAACCTGTTCTGTAGATGTGTCACGCAACCACATGGCCGTTGGTACACATGTTTGCGAAGCACTTCTTAACAGCCAGGTCCATCCAGATGGACGTTTTGTCTGTTCGGTCCTACAGGGCTATTTGGTATGAGCCAGATCAGTCCCTGCACCTGGGTAGGTACTGCTGCAGTTGTATCTATTCACAAGGTGACAAATCTGCTGTAAGAAGTATCTGTTAAAAGAACAAGTGGATGGTGGATACTGTATCTGCGGATTCCTGACCAACCCTCCCACTTTGGCGTTCTGTAAACTGGACTTTTTGCCATCTAATTAATTAGATTAATCACCACTTGTGTGTTACCTTCATAATTATGAAAAGATGACATTTCCCTTTTGCAGGAGATTGTGAATGGACTGAATGCAAAATGTTTACAAAACCAGTGAAAGGCACAAAGCCCGAAGTACTGTATATTGTATCGTGGTTGGTGTTGAAGTGTTCTCCTCGATGCAGACGGGAGTACATCTTTAGAAATGGGAACATGTGAGCCAGCGGATGACTTTCTCCAACCCACCTGTCACCTCTCATCCTCTCCAGGATCATGTGGTGGTTGAGAGGAGCACCACAGAGAGGTCCAACAGCATCAGAAGCAGTGGGTCACCAGTGCCCACTATAATCAATAGGTTAGTAAGGACATCCTGAATAGCGGTTTCTGTGCACCTATTGGCCCGTACCCCTGACCGCCAATTTCCCATCTCTCAAAATGGCTGGCTAGTTGCCTTTTTTCTCAGCAATTTTGGTACATTGGAAATAGGCTTATACCGGGCGGGGTCATTGTGGGCCAGTGAAGTTTTTCTGGTCAATAGTGTGAACCAAGACCTGGCCTGTCTTAAGAAAACAGTTTGCGAGTTGAACCGGGAAGGGATCCAGCAGTTCCGCAGACTGCTCAATAATGTTGGCTTCATTCATCAGGGCATCAATGAAGACCGTGCTGCCATGTACTGAAAGTCGCAAAGGGAACAAGCTACTAAATAGGAGCTCCTGATATGTGTATGTAATGCAACACATATGTGTTTTTCAGAAGACCCTCACTCACCAACCTAGTTGGTGACATGCTTCATCATCGGGTCCCACCCAAGGCACCGAGTGTACCTTGGGTGTGCTTCAACGCCTGGATGCAGCGGAGCTGGTTCTGTGCAGTGAGTGTGCAGTGAAGGTGAAATGGGTGTGGTTTAAAAAGCTGTCCGTGGGGTCCCGTTAAGTTACAAGAGGACTATTTTAATGTATGAGCCCCCGGCAGTGATTAAAAGGGGAGAGGTGGATATCTCTGGAGTGAATTAGGCTCCGATATCCTGTGTGGTCAACATGTTTCAGCCTGTCTCTCTATGCTGGGCTGGCTTTCTTCAGGACCTTATGTGCGTGAGATTAAAAGGTGGTCTAAAACTAAATCTGTAAGAGACCATCTATGTGGTGCACTCGCTAAGGTGCATTATGTGGTAGAGGATGATTTCCTCTTGTGACGCATACTCAGAAATTGTCTGAGAACCGCCCCATGAGTTCCGTAGGGGTGCCCGACCTATTGTCACACTTTCTTCAAGATCAGAGGCCCGTCTCCGTACCTAGTCTGGCCGCATCGGAACTCCGACGGAAGAAAGCCAGCCCAGCATAGAGAGAGTGGCTGAAACATGTTGACCACACAGGATATCGGAGCCTAATTCACTCCAGAGATATCCACCTCTCCCCTTTTAATCACTGCCGGGGGCTCATACATTAAAATAGTCCTCTTGTAACTTAACGGGACCCCACGGACAGCTTTTTAAACCACACCCATTTCACCTTCACTGCACACTCACTGCACAGAACCAGCTCCGCTGCATCCAGGCGTTGAAGCACACCCAAGGTACACTCGGTGCCTTGGGTGGGACCCGATGATGAAGCATGTCACCAACTAGGTTGGTGAGTGAGGGTCTTCTGAAAAACACATATGTGTTGCATTACATACACATATCAGGAGCTCCTATTTAGTAGCTTGTTCCCTTTGATACTTGCATTATACCCAGGGGAAGTGAACTGGCTTCTACCTCCTCGCTCTTCATTTTGATTGTTTCCATGTACTGAAAGTCGTTCATCTTTCAAAATGTCTCGAAAGTTAAATAGTTCATCTTCTGGTGCGGCATTCTTATTTGTCTCCTTTTGGCTTTCACCAGGATTATTAGCACAAGTTTTAAATCATCCCTGATCTTACTGATTTCATCCTCCGAGTAAGTGTGTAAATGTTGCCGCCATGCTCCTCGGCTGTTTACTCCTGTACCATATTGTACAAGGTTTCAAATGTTCTGAAGTTTTCCTAATCACTCCCAAGTCAAGTTACTGCTATTGCATTGTTTCCGAGAAGAACTTCTTTTCCTCCTCCAGGATTGCAGTTTTGTATTTTCTTCAGTTTGCCTCTAAAACTACTCTTGACTCATCAGATTGCACCTTCTGCCACTTTCATAGTTTAATCCTAACTACAGATTTGATTTTCTTAAGATCAGGTGTGAACCACTTCTTTAAATGTTTACTTGGTACTTTTTGTTTCCTAATTGTTACAGCATAGGCATTGAGCTAAAATTCCATTATTTTATTAAAAGGGTGAACTAGCTCAATGGGATTAGCAGGCAGAGATCAGGATGGAAGACCAGCTTAGATTGTTGGGTGTGACTAGCCATAGATGGGCTCACTGCAGAACCTAGTTGGTAATTTCATGTTTATATTTACTCCCACGTCTGGTGGAATGGGATGTCTGTGCAAAATAGCTGGGTATTCCATGCACTACTTTACATTGCCAAAAAATCAAACAGCCTGGTACCAGCTCTCTTCTCAAGAAAGTGAAAGTTTCTTCCAGGAAGTGTCTTCCGAACAGCTGTTCAAGTGCTTGTACTCTTGCACCTTGATGGTGGTAATGCTCTACTCTATGGCCTCCAATACTATGCACTGGCTCCTCTTAAGGACTTCTTACACACCACAGGACTTCTCATCCAGGATCTGAAGAAATATGATAACATCACTCCCATCCTGATGGAACTCCATTGGGTGCCGTTGCTGACCGCACCATCTTCAAAACAAGCTGTATCATTTACAAAGCCATCAGAAGCAGCAACTCTGCTTATCTTGCGGACAAGCTCCCCACCTCTGTTGGTTCTTGACACAGCCTGCAGCCAGGGCACCGTCAGACAGCAGATTAGCTAGATTTGTGCTATAGTAATACCACATACATACATACATACTACTGTGCAAGTACCTGCAAGAACCCCAGCTCTTCAAGGTTATCGACGGAGGCCCTCTTATCAGCCATTCAACTTGTCTATAATGCACACCTCCTATCAGCGTGTATCTTTATGGTCTCAGTTTGCAGGCTGACAGTAGAGATTCTGTAGGAGGAGCTACACCTCCAGTGTACACATACTCAGGGGTTAGACACAGCTTTTTCAGCATCGGAAACCACATGAAGTGTGATGGCGCGGACACTCGAGTCTGATGGTTCCCATGCTCTTCCTTCCACCTCACTGGCAGGTCACAGTTCTTACCAATGCATCACCTTTGATCAAAGGACTGAGGACTGTGGTGAAGCAAAAACTAGATGCAAATCTCCTTGAAGTGAGGGCAGGCAAGTTCAAACTTAAGGCATTATAGTGTGTCGCCGGACTACTAGACATCAGGTCTCCCTGACAGCCCATTGCCTGCTGTCAATAAAGAGTTCTCATCACATTTGCACCCAAAAGATCAAAGCACCAACTGCGGACATCTAATTGCACGAGATGGGGGGGTGCAAAGTTGAAAAAAATGACCGATTGCGATGGAGCACGGGTCAGATACATAGTGGATTGGGCCCAGTCAGCGCTTACCTTTGGACTTTGAAGAAATTCAGAGAAAATTTTTCTGAGAAGGTGAAGTTTGGCGGGGCAAGGCTGCAGGCCTGTTTCTGACAAGGGAGTGCCATCATTTGGGAGCCACTGGATGCAGACGTGGTGAAGATCTCTTCATTTGGACTTAGTCTCTTTCTTGGAAGTTGAAACTCTCCAGTGCGATGAGGCTGTAGCGGACGAGAGTTCCACAAGGTCGGATAACCCTTTGGTGAAGGACCACTGATGAATTCAAGATCCAGCAGCAGGGGAGGCCTCTCATGGTTCAAGGCAGGCTCCAGGCTTCAGAGCAGTCCTTCAGATGCAGCAAAGCAGTCTTGTGGAGTTTACAGGAGGCCACAGCAGCAGGCAGTCCTCCGAGTCCTTCTGCAAGTCCAGAAAGTGAACTGAACTTTATACATGGTGACTTCTTTGAAGTAGGAGAAGTTTCTAGAGAATTCTCTTTGAAGTTCTTGATGTTTCCTGACTCTCCTGCCCTGCCGGGCTCCAAGCTGGCTGCATGAACAAAGCGGTTGTGACAAGTCCTTAGTGTGAAGGCAGAGCACAATCTATTCTGTTGCAAGTGGGGCTGTGCCCAACTACCCCCCCCCCACAGCCCCCCCAATCATGCAAGTTAATGTTGTAACCTTTGTTTATTTTAATAAACACACGTATGTGTATATATATGACATGATGTATTGCTTGTTGTTCATCAGGACCTTCGGTCTACTAAACTATTTTATAAATGTGATATCCGGGATGCATGTATTTTAAAATCCAAATCTGGATAAGAATAAACACCTTGTAGACATATTTCTCCAGCACTGATGTCTTGCATAGATTTCGATAAAGCCCACTGTACAGCCCCAAAGGTAGGTTATGTTGCAAGCGCCATGTACTCTGACTACTTCGAAGTCGGTGTCTGCAGTGAGTTAGTGCTACAGCAGGGTGGGACAAGCTCCTCTGAGTTTACAAACTCTCCCTCTGTCATAGCTTCGATAATGACTTGTAATGCTTTCCATAGTTGCTACTGGTGGTTGTGTCGGGGGGGCCTAAGGAAGGTCCAAAAAGCCTGTGCATTTAAGAAAAATACAATTTCTGGAAAATTAGTTTTAAAAGTAAGTCGCTTATTTTTCACCATCTTTCATTTTATAAAAAAAAACAAAAAAAAACATTACCTGCTTCTGCTACTGAAGCAGTTGACATCGGGCTTTAAGCAGTGCATAGTATATAGAAGAGCCGCTCAAAGCCGTATTATACGGGTAACTTCCACTGCATTTCATGCCTCTTTGCTCATTTCTGTCATTTAAAGCTGGCTTTAGTAAGGAGATGTCAATGTTTTCAATTTCTGACTTTGTTTTTTGAAGGCCACTCGTAGCGAAACTAAGGCAGAGCTGGAGAAGATGATAAAAGTTAATGAAGACCATCCCGCCTACCTCGCCAGCGACGAAGTTACGACGGTCCGGAAAAATCTAGAGGCCCGGGGAGTAGAGGTGGATCCAGTGCTGGTGAGAAGTTAGGAATGCACCTGTATGCCATGTTCTAGAATACTGGAGACTCTCTAGTGAGATGTGCACACCCCCAGGATCAATGCAGCCTACTTAAGAGACTCTCGTAAGTTCTGTCTGCCGTCCTTGGGCCTACATACAACCTCTCTCAGGAGATGTGCATACCACCAGGCTCAATGCAGCCTACTTAAGAGACTCTCGTATGCTCTGGCTGCTGGCATCTGACCTACATACCGCCTCTCTCATGAGAGTTACACAATTACTAACCACAATGCGGCCTGCTTACTTAATCTAAATCTTAATAAAACATTTCTGACGTCCTCTGGCCTACATACAGACTCTCTAAGGAGATTTACACAACCACCAGCCACAATGCAGCCTACCTAGAGACTCATAGTACCCACCTGTCGTGCTCGGGCTTACATACAGGGTCTTTCATGAGATTTACTTATCATGCCAAGTGTTCAGCCTAGCTGGATATGTTGAATGACATTTTGGTGGATTATTTGACGTGCGATGTATAGACAGTTCCATGTGTCACACAGAGTGTTTCTTGAACTTGTTTATTAGTCGATAGGCCATTTACTTTGGGCAGCCAGATAAGTAAGAACTGGAAGGTAGACCTGAGCAGAATCTATTTCCTGATATTATTGATTTAGAATTACTTCAATTAAATCAATATTTTTGTCCAGATCTGTTACACAGCCTTAATATTTTATTACTTTGTCTATTTGTGTTGGCTCAGCAAATTCATTTATATGCACTTTGAACAAAATTATTAGTTTAAAAAGAAAGCAGAAGGTGACTGACTAATTCTGAGGTCTGAACACATCATTTCTCAAATATCAGTGACCGATTTAATGGCCTTTCTTCAACCCTGTAGGAAGGTGGAATCTGACTATATGGTTGCCCCCACTTTTTTCCTGGTGTTTTGCTGGTTTATGACTTAGTTGGACTGGGACCCTGCTATTCAGGGCCCCAGTCTATCTGCTCTCTCTAAACGACATGGAGTGCACTCTAGGTGCACTAGTGATTGGATACTGTGGTGCCTTATGAGTCCCTAGTATATGGTACCTTAGGTGCCAAGGGCATAGGTACTTCACAGGCCTCCCAGGGGCTGCAGCAGGTGTTATGCCACCCCTGGGAAGCAGTCTAAATCTGACACCACAGGCCTGCTACTGCAGCCTGGGTGAGGTGGTGCTAGCACCCCTCACTGAGATATAGGTTTCCTATATCTCTCCTGCACACACATATAAACCTATCAGTCACCCCTAAGGCAGGCCCTATCAATCCTGAGGGCAGGGTGCTTGGCTTCTATGTGAGGGGGTGCCTCTGCATGAGCAGGGCCCCTCTGCAGTTCTCAGAGTCCATTCTCTGGTGCTGTTTGTGGATGCGGTTAAACCATATACTATTTAAGTGCATTATATCCTCGCGGTAAATGCTAACTTTGGAATGGCTGCATCAAAACATGTCGTGTTTGGTGTCAAACATCTTGGAATACTACCCCCCGCCAATCTTGGCGGCGGGGGTAGCATTCCACCCTTCTAGAGGGATAAGACATGTACCTGCTGTGGAAACGCGGTAGAATCCTAAAGAGCCCTGGCATCACAAAATGGATGCCACCAGTCACAGACACTGGGCTGCCCTCCTGCTGATGACCGAAACTCGCAGTGGAGGAAGCCCAACAATAGGCATCCTGTCACAGGGAGGTGTAACCACCTTCCAGACAGGGTTTAGTGTATTGGGGCTGGGTGGGTGCACTCTTAGAGTGCTTTGAAGTCCTGCACTGGGAGAGCAGAAGGCTCCTCTGTGCATATGCCAGTTCAAACCAGCTCAGGGGCTACCTGCCCCTGCTCTGGCGCGAAACTGGACAAAGGGAAGTGGGTGTAGCCACCCCTCCCTTGACCCTCCCATAGGTGGGGTCATAGAGCTAGTCCTTCCCCTCTTTTTAGTATAAGAGGGGGAACCTTGCCATTGCAAAGCAGATAACCCCTGGACGACGCTCTACAGAAGAATCCTGGCCCTTCGACGTTCCACTACCTTTGGAAGACAGAAGAATCTCCCTTGGAGTCAAGGAGTGACTCCCCTGCTTGGCAGGCACCAAAAACGACAACGACGGTCGCAAACTACGCCGCTCCCGCCGGAGTCCGAAGTCCCTGCAGCCCAAGAAGTGGATTTCCTGACCTCTCCCAGGCCATCGTGAGTCCCCAGCGAAGCTGAGGCAAGTGGACCCCACGAGTAACGAGGAACCGCGACCCCTGGGTACCGTGCACTATTGTCGAGTGCAACCCCTTCACAACGTTCTACGAACTTGTGCTTTGGACCACGTGTGGTCCCGACCTCCAGCAGGAATCCCTCCGAAGATCAGAGGCCTACACCGTCCCGAGTGACCGTGGGCCCCTGTTGAGTGATTCCGCCCGAGGTGTCTTCGCGATCCCTTGCCCGCTGGCTTGTGGGTCCCCAGAAGACTTCTTAAAGAAACCGAAGGGCTCCCCTGGTTGCTCCAGGCCTGCCCTGACTTACCCTCGCTGGGTGAGCTCCACAGACCTTGCTGGTCTGCGCCATCGACTTTTCTTCATCTCCCCGAGACTTGCGGCTGCCAAGGCTTGTTGGCTCCGATCGAGTTGCCGACACCGCAGTCAGCTGCAGACGTCGAGGGACACACCGAATCCAGCTCCTGGTCGTCGTCGACACCTCCTGGACCACGTGGCTGAAGAGTCAAGGCACCTGCAACCGACCTGAAGCGACCGACGACGGTGGGCATCCATCTTCCTTGCCCCGGGTCACTGCCAAGTGACTTTGAACACTGTCCCCTCTGCTTTCAGGTCATCCTTCTTCAGAATCCAGGCTTGGATTCCACCGGACACTTCTTCAGCTCCCGCAAGCAGCAAGTCTTCTTTGTTCGCCATTGAAAACGACGCCGCGACCCGACACCAAAGGACACCTGTGCACCCGGCTTCCCTGGGTGAGGTAACTCCAGCACTACGGTGCTCCTGTGGGTGTGGGCCCTAGAACTACTTACCCTGTAAGTGACTTGCTTGTAGGTTCTCCCGAAGTATCCTAAAACTCTTTATTTCCAACCGCGACTTGCCCCATTGAAGTTAACGGCGATTCGCGCCTGTGTATCCACACTGCACGCGTCCCCCGTGGGTCCTTTACTTACCTGCCTTGGGTGGTTTCGTGAGGCCCCAGCACTTCTGAAGGCCCTAGGCCTTGTCTCCTTGCAAGTCGTTGTTTCTAAGTCTCTTACTTAGTATATGGTCTGGTACGCCCCTAGGGCCCCAGCCATATTGTGTGCTTAACTTATTGTGAAACGTTGATTTGTGCATATGTTTGTCTTCTAATCTCATAAAGAGATTAGTAGAGAGTTATTTAGAAATAAATACATATATATTTGATATATATACCTGTGTGGTGTCTTTTCATTTGGTGATTCAAGAGATTATATGGTAAAACAAGCTGCTTTACATTCCTCCGAGACTTAGCCTGAAGGCTGCTCTCCACAGCTACCACTAGGATAGCTTTCTTTAAAAGGTTGTCTTAAACCTATCTACCATAAGAGTCGATTTGCCCTGGTGCAAGGTGTCCACTTTAATTAGTGAACAGCATATACCAGGCCAACTTCTCACATTGGTGGGCAGCGTGTGGGATTCCAGCTTGCCATTGTTTTACCAGAAAATCTCTATTTGAATTACTAACTGAAAACCATTATAGGTACTCAAGGTACATATAAAGTCAAGCTTAGTATCAATAAGTTCTACTGAACTTAGAGCTGTGTGCCAAGGGATAGCACACCCTTTCCACAGCTCAAGCTAGGATCAGTAGGCCACAAACTAGTGTAGGTAGTACAACACTGCACAACACTAGAATGTCCTTGAAGGGTGGACCCAGTGGATCCACTCAGCCTCAGTATAAGGACATGGCTTTCTCTGACTTGAGAGCCATGTGTGTTGACAGACACCTGAGACTAGGACAGAGTCCCTCAACCCTGCACCTGATAGATCTGCTAACAGCAGATGACCTTAGATTGGCTCTAGGAGCTAAAGGGTTTGAATCAGTGGGTGGGTCAGTCATAGTATCTGGGTCAGATGATGAAAATCAGAATGACCAAGACTCTGTGGTTGAAGGGCCAGGCTTCAAGGAGCCTGAACAGGACAGAGGAATTCTCCCTAAGAGAACTGGCAGAGTGGATGAGAGGCACAGATCCCCTTCCAGGGAATCTGAGCACTCTTATCACTCTGGCAGAGAATTTGTCCAAGAGAGGAGCTCATACTTTAACTTAAGAGAGACCTCCTCTGAGAGAAGGTGCAAACTGCTCCAGTATGAGGAAGCCAAAGTGGCCCTCAGAACCAAGCAGTTGGCACTGGATAGAGAAGCCCTGGAGATCCAGAGAGCTTCCAGAAGGGAGGGTTTAGAACCCCCTGGTGGCAGCAACAGTGTCCCTAGAAGCAGAGAATATGTCCCTGACCATAGGAACCTGAGCAAGGTTGTTCCTCCCTACCAGAGTGGGGATGATATCCACAAGTGGATAACTGCTATGGAGAGGGCCTGTAGAGTACAGCAGGTCCCCCAAAAGCAGTGGGCAGCAATCTTGTGGCTCTCCTTTTCAGATAAAGGTAGAGACAAGCTCCTCACTGTTAGAGAAGAGGATGCTGATAATTATGAGGTCCTGAAGAGTGCACTGATAGATGGGTTTGGCTTAACCACTGAAGAGTACAGGTTGAAGTTCAGAGATACCCAGAAGGCACAGACTCAGGACTGGACAGACTTTGTAGATTGTGCATCCAAGGCTCTGGAGGGTTGGCTGGTTGGCAGTAGGGTTACTGATTTCAAAGGATTTTATAATCTAATGATGAGAGAACAGATCCTTAATAATTGTCAAAACCAGCTTTTACACCAGTACCTGGTGGACTCTGATCTGACCTCTCCCCAAGAATTGGGAAAGAAGGCAGACAAATGGGTCAGAACCAGGGTAAGGCCTAAGAATCAGGGTGGTGACCACAAGAAAGATTCTACCAAGTCCCAAGAGAAAGGTGGGGATAAATCTAAGGATAAGTCCACTACAGGGCCCCAAAAGTCCTCTTCTGGGGGTGGGTCCCAAACTCCTTCCTCTCCTGAAAAGAAACCCTATTGCCATGTCTGTAAAAAGCCTGGGCACTGGAAATCTGATCCCAGTTGTCCCAGGAATGGCAATAAAGAAAATGTTCCTCCAACAACTACTACCACCCCTCCTGGTACTACCAGTAGTAATCCTCCAGTTGGGAGTAGTGCACCCAAAAAGTTAGGTGCTTTTGCAAGAGGAACAGAGGTGGGCCCTAGTTTAGACAGGACCCCCTCAACAGACTCCTCAGATTCTGATGGTGGTGTAGGATATGCCACCTTTACCATGGGTCCCATAGCATTGGGCAGGTACAGACTGGAGCCAATGATTAATGGTCAGAAAGCTGTGGCATTTAGGGACACAGGGGCTAGTGTCACCATGGTGGCAGGGAAACTAGTCCCCCCTCACCAGCTTTTACCTGAGTTTAAATACCAGGTGACCAACATTGATGGTGTCAGAACAGATCACCCCATGGCCATAGTCAATCTCAGCTGGGAGGGGGTCACAGGCCCAAAAAGAGTGGCAGTGTCCCCAACCCTACCTGTAGATTGCCTGATGGGCAATGATTTGGAAATTTCAGCCTGGGCTGAAGTTGAACACCAAACCCATCTTAGGATGTTGGGCGTCCCTGCAAGGTTAGTGGGGCTGTGATGGCCACAGCCCCAGCCCAAGAATTTGGAGAGATGGAGCCTGAAAGAATGGCCCACTCTCCCCCGAAAGAGAGCACAAGGGTTGAAGAAAAGTCTTCTTCCCCCCAGACAGTAGGTAAGGGTCAGCCTCCTCAGGGAACTGACCCTACCCCTAGTGAAGGAACTGCCACAGAGGTAGTCAGGCCTGGCCTGGCCACACCCCTGATGGCAGAGGACCCTTCCAAGGTGGTACCCAGTCTGGAGCAGGTAACCTGCCCCTCTCTACCCTGCCTCAGTCAGCCCAGGGCTGCAGAGGTCAGGGAGGTCAGTGGACCCCCCGGGCCCCCTGTCCAGAGGAAGCCCCCATCAGCAGATTAGGGGCACCCAGTCTAGTAGCCCTAGCCAGGTGAAAATTCCTCTACACACTGAGGGATCCCCCATACCTTTATGTAGGGACCTCCCCCAGAAGGACTCTGGTAGGCAAGGGCAAACCTGGGACCAGAAGGTTCCAAACCTGCCATGTCCCTCCAGTGTTCCATCCAAAGGGACCCAACCCCCAGCTGTAGGCAGCCAAAGGTTGACCCTTAGAGCAAAGTGCAACTCAGTCATGGAAAGACAGGCATACATGGTGACCAGTGATCTGAGGAAGCTGAGGCCAACATTCCTAGGGCCTCACTTCCCTACTCAGACACCTCACCGGCCTTGTACTTTACCTAAGCACACCAGAGGTAGTGATTCCCCATGGTGGAGACCCTCTCATACCCTTAGGGCGAGGGATTGCTTAGTGGACCATAACATAGGGGGCAACCATGCTAGTGCAGGTGCTTCCTTATATGGCCACTTAGTCAATATAGGCTCAACTGGTCAAGGTTAGCCTTATCTCCTTTCGTTTGGGGGGGTTATGTAGGAAGGTGGAATCTGACTATATGGTTGCCCCCACTTTTTTCCTGGTGTTTTGCTGGTTTATGACTTAGTTGGACTGGGACCCTGCTATTCAGGGCCCCAGTCTATCTGCTCTCTCTAAACGACATGGAGTGCACTCTAGGTGCACTAGTGATTGGATACTGTGGTGCCTTATGAGTCCCTAGTATATGGTACCTTAGGTGCCAAGGGCATAGGTACTTCACAGGCCTCCCAGGGGCTGCAGCAGGTGTTATGCCACCCCTGGGAAGCAGTCTAAATCTGACACCACAGGCCTGCTACTGCAGCCTGGGTGAGGTGGTGCTAGCACCCCTCACTGAGATATAGGTTTCCTATATCTCTCCTGCACACACATATAAACCTATCAGTCACCCCTAAGGCAGGCCCTATCAATCCTGAGGGCAGGGTGCTTGGCTTCTATGTGAGGGGGTGCCTCTGCATGAGCAGGGCCCCTCTGCAGTTCTCAGAGTCCATTCTCTGGTGCTGTTTGTGGATGCGGTTAAACCATATACTATTTAAGTGCATTATATCCTCGCGGTAAATGCTAACTTTGGAATGGCTGCATCAAAACATGTCGTGTTTGGTGTCAAACATCTTGGAATACTACCCCCCCGCCAATCTTGGCGGCGGGGGTAGCATTCCACCCTTCTAGAGGGATAAGACATGTACCTGCTGTGGAAACGCGGTAGAATCCTAAAGAGCCCTGGCATCACAAAATGGATGCCACCAGTCACAGACACTGGGCTGCCCTCCTGCTGATGACCGAAACTCGCAGTGGAGGAAGCCCAACAATAGGCATCCTGTCACAGGGAGGTGTAACCACCTTCCAGACAGGGTTTAGTGTATTGGGGCTGGGTGGGTGCACTCTTAGAGTGCTTTGAAGTCCTGCACTGGGAGAGCAGAAGGCTCCTCTGTGCATATGCCAGTTCAAACCAGCTCAGGGGCTACCTGCCCCTGCTCTGGCGCGAAACTGGACAAAGGGAAGTGGGTGTAGCCACCCCCTCCCTTGACCCTCCCATAGGTGGGGTCATAGAGCTAGTCCTTCCCCTCTTTTTAGTATAAGAGGGGGAACCTTGCCATTGCAAAGCAGATAACCCCTGGACGACGCTCTACAGAAGAATCCTGGCCCTTCGACGTTCCACTACCTTTGGAAGACAGAAGAATCTCCCTTGGAGTCAAGGAGTGACTCCCCTGCTTGGCAGGCACCAAAAACGACAACGACGGTCGCAAACTACGCCGCTCCCGCCGGAGTCCGAAGTCCCTGCAGCCCAAGAAGTGGATTTCCTGACCTCTCCCAGGCCATCGTGAGTCCCCAGCGAAGCTGAGGCAAGTGGACCCCACGAGTAACGAGGAACCGCGACCCCTGGGTACCGTGCACTATTGTCGAGTGCAACCCCTTCACAACGTTCTACGAACTTGTGCTTTGGACCACGTGTGGTCCCGACCTCCAGCAGGAATCCCTCCGAAGATCAGAGGCCTACACCGTCCCGAGTGACCGTGGGCCCCTGTTGAGTGATTCCGCCCGAGGTGTCTTCGCGATCCCTTGCCCGCTGGCTTGTGGGTCCCCAGAAGACTTCTTAAAGAAACCGAAGGGCTCCCCTGGTTGCTCCAGGCCTGCCCTGACTTACCCTCGCTGGGTGAGCTCCACAGACCTTGCTGGTCTGCGCCATCGACTTTTCTTCATCTCCCCGAGACTTGCGGCTGCCAAGGCTTGTTGGCTCCGATCGAGTTGCCGACACCGCAGTCAGCTGCAGACGTCGAGGGACACACCGAATCCAGCTCCTGGTCGTCGTCGACACCTCCTGGACCACGTGGCTGAAGAGTCAAGGCACCTGCAACCGACCTGAAGCGACCGACGACGGTGGGCATCCATCTTCCTTGCCCCGGGTCACTGCCAAGTGACTTTGAACACTGTCCCCTCTGCTTTCAGGTCATCCTTCTTCAGAATCCAGGCTTGGATTCCACCGGACACTTCTTCAGCTCCCGCAAGCAGCAAGTCTTCTTTGTTCGCCATTGAAAACGACGCCGCGACCCGACACCAAAGGACACCTGTGCACCCGGCTTCCCTGGGTGAGGTAACTCCAGCACTACGGTGCTCCTGTGGGTGTGGGCCCTAGAACTACTTACCCTGTAAGTGACTTGCTTGTAGGTTCTCCCGAAGTATCCTAAAACTCTTTATTTCCAACCGCGACTTGCCCCATTGAAGTTAACGGCGATTCGCGCCTGTGTATCCACACTGCACGCGTCCCCCGTGGGTCCTTTACTTACCTGCCTTGGGTGGTTTCGTGAGGCCCCAGCACTTCTGAAGGCCCTAGGCCTTGTCTCCTTGCAAGTCGTTGTTTCTAAGTCTCTTACTTAGTATATGGTCTGGTACGCCCCTAGGGCCCCAGCCATATTGTGTGCTTAACTTATTGTGAAACGTTGATTTGTGCATATGTTTGTCTTCTAATCTCATAAAGAGATTAGTAGAGAGTTATTTAGAAATAAATACATATATATTTGATATATATACCTGTGTGGTGTCTTTTCATTTGGTGATTCAAGAGATTATATGGTAAAACAAGCTGCTTTACATTCCTCCGAGACTTAGCCTGAAGGCTGCTCTCCACAGCTACCACTAGGATAGCTTTCTTTAAAAGGTTGTCTTAAACCTCTCTACCATAAGAGTCGATTTGCCCTGGTGCAAGGTGTCCACTTTAATTAGTGAACAGCATATACCAGGCCAACTTCTCACAAACCCTTTCTGTGTTTCTTTAATATGAACGAAAGCAATCTGATAACTGTGCAGAAAGGAGAAGGGGAAAACATGACACAGTAGAAGAGATTGGATCTACAAGAGAAGAGTAGATCAGAGAAGCTACTTCTAAATGTAAAATAACAAAAAGGTCAGATTAGTACAGGAAAACCTGTCTTACTGGAGCAGAACGTTGTTGCAGTCTTCCTTCTAGGAATTTTATGTTTGATATACGTGGCTGTAGATACACATGCTCTGCATACTTCTGCCGTCTAGTATTTGGTTGTAGTTGTGCAACTTGTTTTTTCCCTAGAAGTCTATCGAGTCACGAGGTAGAGTGGCTTCTCCTCTTGGTGGTATTTCGTATGGGCGTCGACTCCTTTGTTAGAATGTTTTCTCTCCACCGTCTGGTTTGGACGTGTGTGCCTCTCCTCCGTGTTCAACTCTGTTTGGTTTTAGTCTTCCGTTCTATCCTGTCTTCGATGGTATAGTTTATCTTCATCGTGTTTTTCCATTCCTGTGCCACTCAAAAATGTTGTCGGTTTGGGCATGATCAATCGCCCTTCGGGGTGCTGCCTATCTCTGGCCTACCATCCTGCATGCACTGTCAGTCCTGAAGATGTGCTCCTGATGGAACGGACACCTTTTCGATTTTGCCCTCAATGTGACGCCAAATATCTGCACACCGACCAACGCCGGGTGTGCAAACTTTACCTCTCGCCCGATCATCGCAAGGCTGACTGTGACTCCTTCCAACCGAAAAAGACTCTCTGTAATCGAAGGGCGCGTTGACTGGAGATGTCTTACCGCAGCGAAGAAGACGCTCCCGAAATTTTCGGTGAGTATCACACCCAGAAGAGCCTGCTGCTGAGGAAGAAGAAGGGGCGTTCTCCATTGAGGAGATTCCTGGCTCAGATGTGGAGAACGAATCCGAGGACACCTTTCCACTCGGGCAGCACGTGAGTACTTTCGCCCCAGACACTCCTCCACCACCCAAAAAGACTTCCAAACACTCGCCATTCCCACTCTTAGAGGTCACCCGACCGCCACTGCCATCTGGCCTTGATCATATCCAAAAACATAGTACGGATGCTCTGCCTTCGGGCCCAGCACCTAAAACTGCCAATCAATCAATCAATCAATCATGTCACTTATAAAGCGCACTACATACCCGCGAGGGTCTCAAGGCGCTGGGGGAAGAGGGGGGTGGTGCTGCTACTGATCGAAGAGCCAGGTCTTGAGGAGTCTTCTGAAGGCCAGTAGGTCTTGGGTCTGTCGGAGGTTGGTGGGGAGGGTGTTCCAGGTCTTGGCGGCGAGGTGGGAGAAGGATCTGCCGCCGGCGGTCGTTTTCCGGATGCGGGGGATTGTGGCGGGCGAGGCTGGTCGGCGGAGCTGGCGGGTGGGGGTGTAGAAGCTGAGTCGTCTGTTGAGGTAGGCTGGTCCGGAGTTGTGGAGTGCTTTGTGTGCGTGGGTGAGGAGCTTGAAGGTTATCCTCTTGTTGACAGGGAGCCAGTGCAGGTCTCTCAGGTGGGGTGTGATGTGGCTGCGTCGGGGGATGTCGAGGATAAGACGTGCAGAGGCGTTCTGGATGCGTTGCAGCCGTCTCAGGAGCTTAGCCGTCGTTCCTGCGTAGAGGGCGTTTCCGTAGTCCAGCCTGCTGGTGACGAGGGCCTGGGTGACTGTTTTTCTTGTTTCGGTGGGGATCCACTTGAAGATCCTGCGGAGCATTCGGAGGATGTTGAAGCAGGATGAGGAAACGGCGTTGACCTGCTTAGTCATGGAGAGGGTGGGGTCGAGGATGACCCCTAGGTTGCGTACGATGGTCGGTGGGTGGCGGGGCTGTTCCCAGTGATGTTGGCCACCAGGAGTCGTCCCAGGCTGAAGGGTTGGAACCAAGGATGAGGACCTCCGTCTTGTCCGAGTTCAGCTTCAGGCGGCTGGTCCTCATCCATTCGGCGACGGCCTTCATTCCTTCGTGGAGGTGGGTTTTGGCGGTGTGAGGGTCTTTGGTGAGGGAGAGGATCAGCTGGGTGTCGTCGGCATAGGAGATGATGTTGAGGTTGTGCTGTCGGGCGGCGTGGGCGAGGGGTGCCATGTAGATGTTGAACAGCGTTGGGCTGAGGGAGGAGCCTTGGGGTACGCCGCAGATGATCTTGGTGGCCTTGGATCGGAAGGGGGCGAGGCGGACGCTTTGTGTTCTGCCGGAAAGGAAGGATGTGGTCCAGTCCAGGGCCTTCTCTTGGATCCCGGCGTCGTGAAGGCCACCAAGGCTATCCTCTGTATCAACCTCCTCGGCTCAAGCGCATTCCTCATTCTCCACCCAGCCTTCAGGACCGGCTCGGCAACCGAATCCATCTACTTAGGTGCCGGACAAAAAACTTTCCTCGACTTCCAAACCCTCGATTCGGAAATGAACCGAGGTAAAGCCCTTGAAGCAATCCTCGGTTTCTCAGTCTCCTGTTGAGCCAATTTTAGAAAATATGGATTAGACAGAGAAAATCCATATTCAAGAAGGCACAGGGTGAATTATGGCCTCTCCACCATCAAAGAGGCAGTTAACTTTTGAGGAGGAATTGGATGTTCCTGTGCCTCTCAAAAAGAGGGCAAAGGACAGAGCTACCATCCCTACTCATCATCCTCCACCACCACCACCACACCCTCCTCCACCTCCTCATTTATCACCACCTCCACCATCTCCTTCATCTCCACAGAATGACCCTCTCTATGTTACACCTCCAGATTCACCAAGGTCACATACAGGGGGGGTACGGGAGAACCATATGGGGATCCTGTTCCTTGGGACACTTACGATTCAGATCCAATAACTCCTAATGACTCGGATCTCTATCCAGCTCGCCCCTCCCCTCCTGAAGATGCTAGTGCTTATCAGCAGATAATTGCTAGGGCAGCTACTTATCATGAAGTCCAATTACATAAGGAGTCTCTAGAACAAAACTTCCTTTTTTGATGAACTGTCATCCACTCACAAAGACACACAGTTTTTGCCCATGCTTCCCGGCATGCTGCGTCATGCTGATGACCTATTTAAAGAGCCAGTACGTGCCCGTGTAATTACCCCATGGGTAGATAAATATAAAGCGGCTCATTCAGACCCTCTTTTTATGCAGTCTGGTACCCCCAGACTCTATTGCTGCTACTACAACTCGTCAGAGAGCCAACAGGCAGACAACTGGGGATACGCCACCTCCTGAAAAAGAGAATAAATGTATTGACGCAGCAGAAAAACGAGTAGCAGCACAAGCAGCTAATCATTGGCACATTGCCAATTCCCAGACCCTTCTTGCATGTTATGACAGGGTCCATTGGGACGAAATGGAACAACTGCTGCAGCAGCTCCCTGAGGAACATAAACAAAGAAGGCAGCAAATTGTGTCAGAAGGTCAGGCCATCACTAACACCTCTATTAGATGTGCCTTAGATGCAGCGGATAAAGTCGCTAGGGGCATTAATACCAGCATACTTCTCAGGAGACATGCTTGGCCAGATGTTCTGGCTTTAAACCTCAATATGCCTTTTGACAAAGACCATCTGTTTGGCCCTCACATAGACATCGCTTTAAATAGGATGAAAAAAGACACCAATACTGCTAACGCTATGGGAGCTTTACAAACTCCTACACTTGGAGGCTCCTTTCGTCGCTCGGGCTACAAAGGCGGATGCAAATCCACCACCACAAATGCCTCTACTTCTCAGCAGAAGCAGGGCCAAACCACCTACACTAAGGGTTTTTCCAGAGGCTCCTTCAGAGGTAATAACAGAGGATGGGATAGGGGTGCCTCCACACGTGGAGCAGCCTCCACTTCCAAACAGTGACTGCGCAATCCTTCCTCCAAACATAACACCTGTCGGTGGAAGACTATAATCATTTCACACAATCTGGGAGTCCATCACAACAGACCAGTGGGTATTAGCCATTATCCAACATGGCTTCTGTCTAGAGCTCATTCCCACACCACCCAATGTCCCACCTCGTACTCACAGGTTATCACACAATCACTTAACACTGCTAAAACAAGAGGGGTTTGAAGGGGCTATAGAACCAGCCCCCCTTTCAACAACAAGGCACAGGAGTATATTTCCTATGCTTCCTGATTATAACAAAGGACGGGTCACTCAGACCAATCTTAGACCTCAGACCTCTCAACTACTACATCAATCAATCAGGGAATTGTAAGTGCGCAACTCACCCGTGAGGGTCTCAAGGCGCTGAGGGGGGGGGGTCCGCAGATCTGTTTAGCTCGAAGAGCCAGGTCTTGAGGGTCTTCCTGAAGGTGTTCAGGGAGGGGCGCGTCTGATGTCTGCCGGTAACTCGTTCCAGGTCTTGGCTGCAATGTGAGGAAGGATCTTCCGCCTGCTCTGGCTCTGTGGATGCGCGGGGTTTCGGCCAGTGCGAGGTTGGAAGATCGGAGGTTTCTTTTGGGTACATGGAAGTTGATTCTGTCGTTGAGGTATTTGGGTCCGTTGTTGTGTAGGCATTTGTAGGCGTGAGTGAGGATTTTGAAAGTGACTCTTTTCTCCACGGGGAGCCAGTGGAGACTTCATAGGTGTTGGCTGATATGTTCGTGTCCGGGGTTGCCGAGGACGAGTTTGGCGGCGGTGTTCTGTATTGTCTGGAGTTTGCGGAGTAGGGACTTGTTGATGCCGGCGTAGAGTGCGTTTCCATAGTCCAGTCTGCTGGTGATGAGTGCGTGGATGACTGTCTTCCTTGACTCAGGGGGGATCCACTTGAAGGTCTTGCGGAGGGTGTTGAAGCAGCTGGAGGTGACGGCGTTGACCTGTTGGTTCATGATGAGTGATGAGTCGAGTACGATGCCGAGGTTCTTGGTGTTGTCTGAGGGGGTAGGTGGGCTTCCGAGGGCGGCCGTCCACCAGGTGCTGTCCCATGCAGAAGGGGTGGTACCGAGGACGAGGACTTCTGTCTTCTCGGCGTTGAGCTTCCGGCAGCTGTTGGTCATCCTGACTGCGACGTCTTGCATTCCTCTCTGAAAGTTAAGTTTGGCAGTGGTGGGGTCTTTGGTGAGGGAGAGGATGAGCTGGGAGTTGTCGGCGTAGGATACGATGTTGAGGCCGTGTTGTCGGACGATGGCTGCAGGGGGGCAATGTAGATGTTGAAGAGGGTGGGGCTCAGTGATGAACCCTGTGGGACTCCGCAGGTGATTTTCGTTGGGTCGGAGAGGAAGGGTGGGAGTCTGATCCTTTGGCTTCTTCCGGTGAGGAATGATCGGATCCAGTCCAGGGCTGTTCCTTGTATGCCTGCGTCGTGTAGTCTGGCGACTAGTGTGCGGTGAGAGACGGTGTCGAAGGCCGCTGATAGGTCGAGTAGGATGAGGGCTGCGGAGTGGCCTTGGTCCAGGAGGGTGCGGATGTCGTCTGTGGCGGCGAGTAGGGCGGTCTCTGTGCTGTGGTTGCTTCGGAATCCGGATTGGGACGGGTCGAGGACGGCGTTCTCTTCAATGAATCGTGTCAGTTTCCTGTTGACTGTTTTCTCTGCAACTTTGGCTGCGAAGGGGAGGAGCGAGATGGGCTGATAGTTCTTGAGGTCGGTGGGGTCAGCTGTGGGCTTCTTGAGCAGGGGTCTGACTTCTGCGCGCTTCCAGTCGTCTGGGAAGGGGCCTGTTTTGAAGGTGGTGTTGATGGTGCGTTGTAGTTCGGGTGCGATGGCGGCCGCGGCTCTGTGGTAGATGTGAGGGGATATGAAGAAAAAGGGAGTGACCCCACTAACCATGAGACAGGGTACCACAGGTACAAGGTAAGAAACAACTCTCTTGGACCATTTATTCTTCCCAAATATCATACAACTTTATTTCAATCTTCAAACATCTGAGCACTCAAAAGGTCTCTCAATGATCACGAACACGGGCCCTAAGAACAATTATAAACACATTGATAAAGACTATAATTGGTATAAAAATAATTTTATTAAAAAATATTTTCTTAAAAGTATTCATGATTAAAATCAAAATGACACCAAGGTAATTACAAACAACATATAATCAAAATCTAAAGTACACGAGAGACAACAGACAAGTGAAACATTCAGATCATCATAACACGGTTATTTCAAGTGAATCAATCAATTTAATATAATAGAAGTCCATCAATGAATTGTGAGATTGGACATAGAGAGTTCCTTGAATATAACCTATAAGAAACCAAAGGCGTCGACGCGTTTCGGTGGCAGTAAATTATTCAAAAACCACCTTCATCAGGACGAGTAATAATTGTCTCTCCTAGTGATACAATTGCTGGTGCAATTTCATGTCACCTAATTGAAAACACAAATACAAAAAAATCACAACCATATATTTTTACATCAACGAAAATTACAAACACAATATAAATAACTAAAATACTTTAAAACAGTTAATTCATCCTATATCCTCTGAAATAGAGGAAACACGTTAACAATGTGGTTTTACAATTGTTTGTAGGGGTCCGTAGCTATCATTTCTATCATCCTACATACATACCCATACCGAGCGGGAGAGAAACCACTCATTCAACCATACCACACTGTACTCGCAACCTTAGAGTTGATGAGCTCTTTATAAACTACTATTTTTCAGACTTAATGCTAATAGCATATTTAGTCCTTTATATAAAACAAGCATTGGCATAGCCAATAGGTCTCGCTTTTGGGACCTTATAAGTATTTAGTTATGCAGCACAATATCCTTGGTGCAACAACATCAACTGTTGCATGGGTAAACACTTATAAGGTCCCAAAGCGAGACCTATTGGCTATGCCAATGCTTGTTTAGTTTAGTATAGTTTTTACTGCAAGCATTTGGCTTCACATTTAGACTGTAACATTTCGTTGTTTTTATTTTTGTGGAATATGCTTACAATTAACAATAAATTAAAATGCAACCATCACACCAGCTTGCCAAAGTCAGCCTTATTGGCTTTACCAATGATTGTTAATTCTGAGCTAGCGCCAGTTGTGGCATTTTGTCTGGTGTTCTGTGACGTGCTCTTTTTGTTACCTCTGCGCTGCTAGGCAGTCCTGCTACAAATCCGTAATCGCCTTCCATTACAAGGGATGCTATTCTCCTCGTTATTTTCACATAAAAAGGTATTCTTTGGGTATTAACCTTTAAAACTGACTTTATTCTGCTATTTTTCATTCTAGCAATTACTAGCGTTGGTGTCAAATTTCCGAGGTTGTCTGTGACCCCTACAATTGCACGGGGACAGCTGCAGATGGGGTGATCGATATCAAAGGATCGAGGGTTTAAAGGGAACATGGCAGTCGAAGCAGGCCTAAAAACACACGTCTCAAGCAGACACTTCAAATTAGAGTCAATGAAACTATAAGTACCGTCTGACTGGAGAGGGGAAGGGAAAATACAAAGTTTCAAAACAGGAGGATTTAGGGAAAAGCGCAATTTAACGTCATCAGGCAGAGTAACCCTAAGCACAAGAATAAGACAAGTAATGCCACACGCAAGCAGGCAAATGCAGATGCAATGGTGACGTGATCTGTGGTGGGGGAGGGGGCATTAAAGCACTTGTCCGAGCGAGAGGAAAGCCAGATGGCGCCTCTGAGAAGGAGGGGGTAGTGTGCGCAGAGGAGCCATTAGAGAACACCCAGATGGCGGCTGCGCGCGTGAACGCAAGCTGGTAGCCAGCAAAAGCCTCTGGCAGCACTTTGAAAAGCACACTTACTAAATGTCTCGCAGAGCAACGCATGCGCTGGCTCAGGCGAGACCTAAAAATGGCAGCCTGTGTCCCAGTTAAACTTTAAGGAAGATGGACAAACTCTACCTCAATGAGTAAACCTTTTGATGCAAAAATGATATCCTCTTAGACGTACAGAAGCGACAAATTGAGTAGTACTAAAGTTGATATCTTGCAAAGGTGCAACAATGAAATTCGGAAAGAGCAGTAGAAGTCCACCAATGTACTCCTGTAAGCGTATAAAGGACAGAAATGGAACAACTATCCATTACAGGCAGGCTCAGAATAGCACAACACCTTTAATATTATTTGGAGGAAAAAAATAGGAAAGTACCAAAAAATATAAACATTGTTAATGTCATAAATGAGTAAAGGAACTACTCTAGATAAGACAGTTATTCCCTTTGTGAGAACGTGATGTCTTGCATCTTCCTGGTAGATGTGCAACCCACTTCAAAGTGATTTGCAAGGGGGATAATACATTTAGAGAGGGATTGTACTACTGGTGAGTTATCACGCGCATAACAAGCCTCAGAAGGCACAGACAAATAAATATGAAACGTGGGATGGAGGAGAACAGCATAATGCAAAGTAAGGAATCATCAGGGCTGAGATGCTCCATCACGCAGTCTACAAAAATGTTCCTTTATTTAGAGTTATCAAAAAGTGGAGTGAGATAAGGGTGCTTAAGTGATATTTTTGCCCGTGCAGCAAATTCAAAAATATAAAGTACTATATATATATATATATATATATATATATATATATATATATTCACTGAAAAAACCATAGGTTTTAGGGACAGTTATAGTTACTTGGACATTGCACTCGTACAAAACCCGTGAAATTCCCCCGTTATAGTTAGTTCAGCTAACTATAACTCGCGCCCCCGCAATGCACTGCTGATGACGACACATATTACATCACTCATGACATGGTCAGTGACATCACTGATGACATCACTGATGACATCTCAAATGACATCACTGATGACATCACTGATGACATCATCCAGTGACTGTGTTTCTGTAAAGTTTAAATATTTTTAATATATATAGGAAAAGACGTATTGAAGAATGAGTGGGTGTGTAAGTGTCTGTATGGATGATTTAGTAGGTGCGTGACTGACTCTATAAGTGAGTGATTTAACGTATCTTACTGAAAGCATGGGTTAGTGACTAAACTGGATGAATGTCTGTATCCGTCTGTCTGTTGCTGTGTAAGTGGCTGCATGTGTTTGTGAATAGCTACATGAGTGTCTATATGAGTTATTGAATGCTTGTCTGAGTATCTGTATGGGTGCCTGAGTGTTTGTGTGGGGAGGGGTGTGTGCGACTCTGTGCATAGATGTGTGAGTGGGTGATTCACTGGGTGGATGGTTTCAAGAGTGCATCTGTGATAGACTGTATGGGTGGGTAAGTGTGTGTAAGAGTGTGTTAGTGAGTGAATGTATGTCCCAGTGGTACATGTGTGAGTAACTACATATGTGAAAGGCAGTATATATGTGTGTTGAGTATATAAATAGCTATAAGCGAGAGTGAGTGATTGTGATAGTGGCTGTATGGATGAGTGTGTGCTTGTATCAGTGATTGTATAAGAGCGTAACAATGTGCTACTATTTGTATGAGTAAGTGAGCTGGTGTGTGTATAACTGTATAGGTGAGTAAATGGCAGTGTGTTTAATTATTTGCATGACTGACTAGGTGTGTGAGTATCTCTATGGATGAGTGGCGTTGTTTGAGTGTCTATATAGGAGTAAGAGTGCATATGATAGTCCTGTACTGAGTGACCGTAAGTATGAGTGACTGTACGGGTGAGTGAGTGGATGTGTGTGTGTAGACCTAAGAATCAGTGAGTGGGTATGTAGTTATTGGTGTTGGTGTGTCTATGGTTTTGCGAATGGCAGTCTGTAATTTAGAGTGGGTGTATCAAAGGTTATATTAGGGTGTGAGGAGGTGCATCAGATTATCACGTGGATGATGTCATCAGTGATGTCATTTGAGATGTCATCGGTGATGTCATCAGTGATGTCACTGACCATGTCATGAGTGATGTAATATGTGACGTCATCAGCAGTGCATTGCGGGGCGTGAGTTATAGTTAGCTGAACTAACTATAACGGGGAATTTCACGGGTTTTGTACGAGTGCAATGTCCAAGTAACTATAACTGTCCCTAAAACCTATGGTTTTTTCAGTGAATTTCAAAGGTTTTTTAAATGCTAATTTGTAACTATAACGTGTCTGAAACCTATGGTTTTTTCAGTGAATTTCAAAGGTTTTTTAAATGCTAATTTGTAACTATAACGTGTCTGAAACCTATGGTTTTTTCAGTGAATTTCAAAGGTTTTTTAAATGCTAATTTCTAACTATAACGTGCCTGAAACCTACGGTTTTTTCAGTGAATTTCAAAGGTTTTGTAAATGACAATTTTTAAATGTATTAATTGTTATATCTGAAAGAGACACGTTAGTGACAGATTCCTTACCTTAGAATATCCCCAGGCGTCAGGCTGGATCCGGAAAGTTTTTTGCGTAGCAGCACCCTTGCGCGTCGGTAGGCGGCGTCGTGCGGCTCCGCGTCCGTCGCCGGCGTCGTGATCGCCGGGATGACGTCGCGGGCAGTACTTAGGCGCCGCCCCTGCGCGCTGACGTCAGTTCTTCTTTTTCCGCGCCAGTAAGCGCAGATCCGGGAAGAGCAGTGCCCTAGTCACTTTTGACTATCTTTTTTGGTGAATTTTTTCACTGTTTCTTCAACGAGTCTTCACGACTCCTAAGGTGTCGTAGGGATGCCCGGCTTTAAGCCCTGCGAGGAATGTGGTCGCATGATGTCGATCACGGACCCGCACTCGGAGTGTCTCTTTTGTCTCGGCCGAGACCACGACACGAAGTCGTGTCCTGACTGCCGGAAACTTCATCCTAAGGCTTTGCGAGAGCGATCTCGAAAGCTCCTTGAAGTCCGGCATTCGGCTCCGCGCCGCACTAAGCCCCGGTCCCGGGAGAGGTCGAGGGGCCGGACGCGGAGTCCCCGCCGTTCGCCGGATTCAAAGTCCTCGCGCTCCTCCGGTAAGTCGAAGCACAAGAAGTCTAAGCGGCGTCATCGCTCTAAGACTTCGCCTCGCCGGTCTCGCGACTCGGCTGAGGTCCCTGTCGGCACCGTCCCCGCCCCGCGGCCCCGGACGTGCCTGTCGAGTTACCCCGCAGTACCCCGCCCCTACCCGGGCTCGGGGCGACTCAGGCCGATATACAGGAATTCCTGTCGGCCATGGCCCGCCTCTTCGGGCCTCAAGGTCCCTCCGGTGCGCCTCCGGGCTCCGCGGGCCCTGATTGGGTTGCTCCGGCGTCGCCGCCGACTCCGGTCCCGGCGCCGCCTGTCCCACCAGCCTTCATCCCGGCCTCGGCCCGGTCCCGGCCTCGACCCCGGCTCCGGTGGGGCCGCAACCCCCATCGACGCCGGTTGACCTAACCACGCCTCCGCCGACGCCGATGTCCCCGGTGCCGCTTTCCGACGCCGTCCGGGGCTCCGGGCGGCGTCGTTCCCGGTTCTCTCCGGGTCCGGACATGGTGCCGGACGAGCGCCGCCCGACGCCGTATCCGGCGCCGATGAGACCCTGGGTCACTGATGTCCCTCCTCCTCCATATTTTCAACCTGAGGAGGACCAGGAGAGCTGGGAGGGTCTGACGACCCTCTCACACAACAGTGCGAGTTTGACCCGGACTGGGTTGAGGAACTTGGGGATGCCAGTGGTCTGGATACCTCCCTGACTCTGGCATGCTGTCTCCTCCCGTGGCAACGGAGGAGGGGGCTAATTTTGCAACGGTGTTGCGTAGAGCTGCTGGAGCCTTGAATCTCCAGTTGCCTACAGTGGTCGCCAGGTCTAACATCCTGACTGAAGTGCTTCAGCCGGCGGCCTCCTCTTCGGAGACTGTGCTACCGTTCAACGACGCACTGACTGACGTTCTTTTGGGTGCCTGGTCCAAACCCACCACAGGGGCTCCTGTGGATAGGAACGTGGCCTCGACGCCATCGCCCTGCTCCGGGCGACCCCCTGTTTCTCTCCCAACACCCCACCCCTGAGAGCTTGGTTGTCCAAGCCTCTGCCTCCCAAACCGCCTTCCCTACCGCCCCTCCGGATAGGGAATCCAAGCGCCTGGATCACTTTGGGAAGAAGGCTTTCTCTTCCTCCAGTGCTGGCTTGCGGTCTGTTAATACCGCTTGCCTCTTGGGCCGATACACCCACTCCCTGTGGGATTCGGTGGCAACTGTTTTGCCGCAGTGTTCTGAGGAGGTCCAGACACTGCTTACCCGCGCCATTGCGGAAGGGGCGTGATGCGGCTAAATATACCATCCGCTGTGGCCTTGATACCGCCGACTCGCTGGGCAGATCGCTTGCAACGACGGTGGCGCTCCGTCGCCACGCCTGGCTGAGAACCACTGGTTTTTCGGGAGATGTCCAGAATACTCTCATGGACATGCCCTTTGATGGTGTCGGTCTTTTGGTTCAAAGGCAGACCATGCGCTGGAGCGTTTCAAGGACTCCTCGGGCTACTGCTAAGTCCCTGGGCCTTGCTGTTGTACGCCCTCCGCTCACGTCTGCTTTTCGCCCCTTCGTGGCCACGGAAGGGCGCCCAGCTCACGTCCGCAGCCCGGCCAACGGCCCGCGCAGCAAGCGCTTCGCGTGGCCGAGGACGTGGATACCGCCGTGGCGGTTCGGGCAACCAGCGTGCGGGTCAGGCCACCACCTCCAACCCGTCCGCGGCCTCCAAGCCCTCCTAGTCCCTCCTTTCAGGTGCACAGTACGCCAGTCGGGGGCAGGGTCCGCCATCACCTTCACCTCTGGCGTCCCATCACCTCGGACAGGTGGGTCTTGGACATTGTCCGAAGGGGCTACTCCCTCCCCTTCGAGACCACCCCCCAGCCATGCCACCTCAATTCCACCGCATGTCAGGGGATCACTTGGCGCTTCTACAGAAGGAAGTCACGGCCCTCTTGGCCAAGAGGGCCATCGAGCATGTTCCGACCCCAGAAGTAGGGCGTGGTTGCTACTCCCACTACTTTCTGGTGCCCAAAAAGGACAAGGAGGACATGCGTCCTATCTTGGACCTCCGGAACGCCAATCGCTTCCTCCGGAAGGGAGAAGTTCAAGATGCTCACCCTAGCTCAGGTCTTGACTGCCCTCGACCCCGGAGACTGGTTGGTAGCGTTGGACTTGCAGGACGCCTATTTCCACATCCTCGTCCTGCCGGCCCACCGGCGTTACCTTCGGTTCACGGTAGGCCTCGAGCATTTTCAGTTCACCGTGCTCCCTTTGGCCTTACCAGTGCCCCTCGGGTGTTCACGAAAGTGATGGCGGTGGTCGCAGCTCATCTGCGCCGGGCAGGGGTTTCAGTCTTCCCCTACTCGACGACTGGCTGCTGAAGGCGGGCTCTGTCCCAGGCAGTCGTCTCCCACCTCCAGACTACGGCCGAACTCCTGCACTCGCTGGGGTTCTCCATCAATGTGCCAAAGTCGCATCTGATTCCTTCTCCACAGCTCCTTTTCATCGGAGCAGTTCTGGACACGACGCAGTTTCGGGCCTATCCTCCCGAACGGCGAGTCCGGGATATTCAGGCTATGATTCCGATCTTTCAGCCTTTATCCTGGGTTTCGGTACGGATGACCCTGAGGCTGCTGGGCCTCATGGCCTCCTGCATCCTGCTGGTCACTCATGCCAGATGGCATATGCGGGCTCTGCAGTGGGACCTGAAGTTCCAGTGGGCGCAGCACCAGGGCGACCTGTCCGATCACGTCCAGATCTCGGAGGGGACTGCAAAACAGTTGCAGTGGTGGCTCTCGAACCGGCAATGGGTCATGGGCAGATCCCTCTCCTTCCCCAGCCAGAGCACACAGTTGTGACGGACGCGTCCCTTCTGGGATGGGGCGGTCACATGGGAGAGGCGGAGATCAGAGGCCTCTGGTCTCCGGGCGGAGTCCCGGCTCCATATCAACCTTCTGGAGCTCCGGGCGATCCGACTTGCACTCAAGGCATTCCTTCCCTCTGTCAAAGGGAAGGTAGTGCAGGTGTTCACAGACAACACCACCGCCATGTGGTACTGCAACAAACAAGGCGGGGTGGGGTCGTGGACCCTTTGTCAAGAGGCTCTGCGCCTCTGGACATGGCTGGAACATCAGGGCATGTTCCTGGTGGTTCAACACCTGGCAGGTTCCCTGAACGCCAGGGCGGACGAACTCTAGCCGCAGGTGCATGATGGATCACGAATGGCGTCTTCACTCGGAAGTGGCGCAAGGACTCTTTCTACAGTGGGGAGAGCCTTGGTTAGATCTATTCGCCACCGAAGAGAACGCGCAATGTCATCAGTTCTGCGCGTTGGAATTTCCAAGGCGGCACTCGCTCGGGCGACGCTCGTCACGAGTGGAGTTGCGGTCTATTGTACGCCTTTCCGCCTATACCACTTCTACCCAGAGTGTTGAAGAAGATTCGGCACGACCGGGCCCAAGTCATTCTTGTGGCTCCGGACTGGGCTCGAAGAGTTTGGTATCCCGAGCTACTCAATATGAGCGTAGATCCCCGATCCGTCTGCCTCTTCGGGAGGATCTTCTGTCGCAGCAGCAGGGGACGGTCCTCCACCCGAACCTGTCCAGTCTACACCTGCTTGCGTGGAGATTGAGCGGCGGCAGTTGATTCCTTTCGACTTGCCTCCCGAAGTTTGTGATGTGATTCTGGCAGCCAGGCGTCCCTCCACTAAGGTGGTATACGCCTGCAGGTGGAACAAATTTGTGGCATGGTGCACAGCAAAGGCTGTGAATCCCCTTTCTGCCCCTCTTTCTGAGGTCCTTCTGTTCCTTCTCTCTCTGGCCCAACAGGGTTCTGCCCTGGGTACCATCAAGGGTTATCTTTGTGCTATCTCGGCCTTCCTCAGGCTCCCTGATCAGCCCTCCCTTTTCAAGTCCCCTGTTGTTAACAGGTTCTTAAAAGGCATTACTCACCTCTTCCCTCCTGTTCCGTTTGTGATGCCTCAGTGGGACTTGAACTTGGTTCTTACCTTTTAATGTGCGCTCCCTTTGAGCCTTCTACATAACTGTCCTCTTCGTCTTCTGACTCTGAAGACAGCCTTTCTGGTGGACATCACCTCCGCTCGGCGGGTGAGTGAGCTCCAGGCTCTATCTTGCAAACCTCCCTTTCTGTCTGTTCATCCAGACAAGGTTGTTCTTCGGACGCGTCCGTCCTTCTTGCCAAAGGTGGTTACTGCTTTCCACATTGGGCAGACCATCACTTTGCCCACCTTCTTTCCGCCTCCGCATCCTTCCAGAGAGGAAGAGAGGCTCCACCGTCTGGACCCAAAACGTGCGCTCTCTTTCTATATTGACCGCACAAAACACTTCCGGGTGGATGACCAGCTCTTTGTTGGCTACGTGGGCGCCAAAAAGGTCGGGCGGTGCACAAGAGGACCATCTCCCGCTGGGTTACCTTGTGCATCAAGACCTGCTATTCTTTGGCTAAAAGGAGCCTCCTGTTGGGCTGCGTGCCCATTCCACCAGGGCAACGGCTGCTACCACGGCCTTGGGCCGCGGTGTTCTACTGCCGGTTATCTGTCAGGCAGCTACGTGGGCCTCGCTGCACACGTTTACAAAGCATTACTGCCTTGACAGTCAGGTCCGGAGGGACGGCTTCTGGCCGTTCTGTCCTCCAGGACTTCCTTGTCTGATCTTTGTTCGCAGACCCACCACCGGGTTGGTATTACTGGGGTATCTATTCTAAGGTAAGGAATCTGTCACTAACGTGTCTCTTTCAGATGCACAAGTTACTAACTTGTGTAACGATATATCTGTAAGAGACAGTAGTTAGTGACAGATTCCCACCGCCCCACCCATCCTCCCCGTTCTGCGAACTGATTTCTAGGGTTAAGGACATCCCTTTCAGGGCCCTAGTATTTTTCAGACACCTATGTCAGCTTCTTGCATGGCTCTGCGTTCCTGGCGCGGAAAGTCGTGTACAGAACTGACGTCAGCGCGCAGGGGCGGCGCCTAAGTACTGCCGCGCGACGTCATCCCGGCGATCACGACGCCGACGACGGACGCGGAGCCGCACGACGCCGCCTACCGACGCGCAAGGGTAGCTGCTACGCAAAAAATCTTTCTCGGATCCAGCCTGACGCCTGGGGATATTCTAAGGTAAGGAATCTGTCACTAACTACTGTCTCTTACAGATATATCGTTACACAAGTTAGTAACTTGTGCATTAATTTTTTTCATTCTGATTTACTACATTTTTAGAAACAATTTTTTTTTACATATTTTATTTTTTAAATTACATTGTAATTACATTATACATTACATTACAAAAATACTTTCTCAGAATGAATTACTTTAGTTTAAATACTTTGCAGATAGGCAATAGACTTTTAAGTACAGTAGTTACAGTTGTTGCAATGGGCAACACATTTTCAAACACAATGCAACATTCAGCTCAATGTGAATTTCTAGTTAAATGCAATTAGTTACTTTATGGATTACTTTTGTAACCACAGGACTGGATCCTAGATTCAGTCCTGGTACATCTCCTGTAAACAGTTGAGTAAAAGCGTTTTGGTTACAGTCGTGATTTTTAAGGAATATTATTGTATTTTAAAAGTTGACACTTAGAAACTTTTTCTCATAGAATCACCAATGTTATCCTATGGAAGGAAATTCACTTAGCAGGTAAAAACTGTTATCGTTACTTTTTCTTACTCAGTGTTGGATCCTGGATCCAGCACTGGTGCATCTCCTGTAAACAGTTGAAAGAATGCGTTTAAGTCATACAGGCGATTTTTAAGGAATATTTGTAGTTTGTGAAAATCAACACTTTGAAACTTTTTGCTGAAAACCAGTCAATCTTAGCCTATGAAGGAAGTTCAAGTTACCGGTAAGTACGGTTAAAATTACTTTTGAGGATCAGTACTGGGCTGAAAGATGCAGCACTGAGGTCTCTCCTGATAACAGGTGAGTAAATCGGAATTCGTATTTCGGCTGATTTTAGAGGAATATTTTAAAGTTCCAAAACTCCACACTTAGAAGAATTTCCAAGTGAAACCAGTCAATGTTAGCCTATGGAAGGAAATTCAAGTTACTGGTAAGTACGGTTAAAATTACTTTTCAGGACCAGTACTGGGCTGAAAGATGCAGCACTGAGGTCTCTCCTGATAACAGGTGAGTAAATCAGAATTCGGATTTCGGCTGATTTTAGAGGAATATTTGTATGTTTCAAAAATCAACACTTAGAAACTTTTTCAGCAAAAAGCAGGCAATGATATCCTATGGAAGGAAATTCAAGTTACTGGTAAGTACGGTTAAAATTACTTTTCAGGATCAGTACTGGGCTGAAAGATGCAGCACTGAGGTCTCTCCTGATAACAGGTGAGTAAATCGGAATTCGTATTTCGGCTGATTTTAGAGGAATATTTTAAAGTTCCAAAACTCCACACTTAGAAGAATTTCCAAGTGAAACCAGTCAATGTTAGCCTATGGAAGGAAATTCAAGTTACTGGTAAGTACGGTTAAAATTACTTTTCAGGACCAGTACTGGGCTGAAAGATGCAGCACTGAGGTCTCTCCTGATAACAGGTGAGTAAATCAGAATTCGGATTTCGGCTGATTTTAGAGGAATATTTGCACAATGGTGAAGGGAGGGGCGGGGCCTGAGGTGACATCTGTGCAAACGCGCCCTGTGGCGCGTTTTAAGTTGGGGGATTAAGTCCCCTTGAATCCTGAGGGTCCCTAGGGGCCAACTAGCCCACCAGGAACCTCCAATATGCGCCAGGGGGCTGCATTGCAGAGACGTGTAGAGAGGCCACACTCCATTTTTACACCTCTCTGCAACGCAGCTCTGTGGCGCTTTCTGGATGTACCTGTTGGGCTAGTTGGGCCCTAGGGACCTCAGGATTGAAGGGGATTTAATTCCCATCTTAAAACGCGCCACGAGGCCTGTTTGCACACATGTCACCTGAAGCCCCGCCCCTCCTTCACCACTGTGCAAACGCGCCCGTGGCGCATTTTAAGTTGGGGGATTAGTCCCTTGAATCCTGAGGGTCCTCGGAGTCCAACTAGCCCACCATATACCTTCAAAAGCGCCACAGAGCTGCGTTGCAGAGAGGTGTAAAAGGGTGTGGCCTCTCTACACGTCTCTGCAACGCAGCCCCTGGCGCATATTGGAGGTTCCTGGTGGGCTAGTTGGCCCCCAGGGACCCCCAGTATTCAAGGGGATTGTCTTCCCTCTGCAAACGCGCCAGGGCGCGTTTGCAGAGTGGTGAAGGAAGGGGCGGGGCCTGCGGGCCCGATCGTTTTTTTTATTTATTTTTCTTTGTCCCCTGAAGGGGGGCTGTGTGGCCCCCTTCCTTTTTCCTGTTTTTATGCCCTGGGGACCCCATCCCCCAGGACCTTACCCCTTTTTAATTTTTAATAAAAAAAAACGGGAAGGAGGCCGCGTGGCCCCCTTCCCTGGGCCTGTATTGGCCCGGGGACCCCATCCCCGGGCATGGCCTTTTATTTTTATTCTTTGGAGGGGGCTGCGTGGCCCCCTCCTCTGGCCATTTAAGGCCCCGGGACCCCATCCCTCGGGCCGGCCTTTCCATTTTTTTAAATTTTTTTATTTATTTTTTGGGGAGGGGGCCGCGTGTCCCCCTCCTGGGCCACTACTTGCCCCGGGACCCCATCCCCGGGCTGGCCCTCTCCGTTGGGGACTGTGGGGGTCCCCAATCCCCCACAGTCCCGCCGGCTCCCCACGTCCCTTGGGAGCCGGCATTGCTTTCCACATGGGGAGCAGCTGACATGCTGCTCCCCATGTGGAAAGCTATGTGCTTGGATATTGGAAGAGAGAGCAGGTTTCCTGCTCTCTTCCATATCAAGCAGCTTGCTATGGCAGGACGGGAGCCGCGAGGCTCCCGTCCTGCCATAGCAAACTACAGTGCGATACAAAAGGGGATGGTGGACGGAACGTTTGAGCCAATCAAACACTCACCCCCAGTCAACTGATCTGGGTTTAATCCATCATCATTCTTTAGCTCACTCCACCACCCCAGTTCAGACATGGCCATATGCAAATCAGTCTGACCCTGTGCCTCATGGGAACAGTCCAGCACGAACTGCCAAGCCATGTCTTCCTGGACCGGAAACAAGCATCCGAGGACCGGTTTCTGGCATTCCAGCCGTCATCAGCCAGGCTTGCTTGAATCCAGTGGCAAAGTGAGCAAGGGACCCACGTCTGGGCATACCCCGCCAACTTAGGGCGAACAAAGCGATACAAAAGGGGATGATGGACGGAACGTTTGAGCCAATCAAACACTCACCCCCAGTCAACTGATCTGGGTTTAATCCATCATCATTCTTTAGCTCACTCCACCACCCCAGTTCAGACATGGCCATATGCAAATCAGTCTGACCCTGTGCCTCATGGGAACAGTCCAGCACGAACTGCCAAGCCATGTCTTCCCTGGACCGGAAACAAGCATCCTAGGACCGGTTTCTGGCATTCCAGCCGTCATCAGCCAGGCTTGCTTGAATCCAGTGGCAAAGTGAGCAAGGGACCCACGTCTGGGCATACCCCCGCCACTAGGCACCCCGGGACACTGCAGGAGCCGGCCCTGGGGGGTGGCGGTCCCCAGGGCCATCAAGGGCTCCAGGAGGGTGGCCGCGCGGCCCCCCTCCCTACATCAGCACAGCCCCGGGGAGGTGGTGGTCCCCGGGGCTTCGGGGGTCCAAAACGGACCCCCATTTTAATTTGTTAGTGCCCCGGGGAGCCCCCCCACACAGGTTGTTAAATTAATTAAAAAAAAGCCCCGGGGAGGTGGTGGTCCCCGGGGCTGCGGGAGGGCTCAGAGTCCTTGTGGGACCCCCTGAGCAGACCTAGGGGGTCAGGGTGTTTCTACCCTGCCCCCTTTTTGCGCTTTGCGCACTTGTTTCTGTCCCTCGGTTCTACCGAGGGACAAAATGGCTATGGCTATGGCTAATATTATCTACTGGCGGTCGCCAGTAGATAGTTATAGTTAGGACCTATTATCCATAGGAAATCCGCGACATTCTATTTGCAATAACGTTGGCGCCGGTTGACGAATCTTCGCTAAAGCTTCCAACTTGTTGGGGCGCTCCGGTCTGCTCCTACCCTGAAAGTCTCGGGGTGATACGTCAGCGGGGGCCGAGAAAAGGGGGTCCCAAAACGCGTTTCCCCATTCATTTTTCCATAGGAACCTTTAGTCGCAGCTACAGCCCGAACTGCTGAACGGAATTACCCCAAATTTGGCAAAGAGGTAGCCCTTGGTTCAGACTGGTGCCTTTTGCTAAAATGGTGTAAATCCGTTCAGTAGTTCCTGAGAAATTCACAATTAAAATCACATATATATCTATGGGCGCGTCGGATCCGCGTACCCTCCCGATCACGAGCTGCATGCTAATTGGCTGTCAACACTCCAAATCAAGAAGTGTTGGCAGCCATTTGTCCCTCGGTAGAACCGAGGGACAGAAACAAGTGCGCAAGCGCAAAGGGGCAGGGTAGAAACACCCTGACCTCCTAGGTCTGCTCAGGGGTCCCACAGGACCCCTGGGCAGAAAAGCATTTTTTTTAAAATCGGCGGGATGCGCTTAGGGTGTGCGGATCCCGCCGAGAAAAAAAAGAAACAAGTGCGCAAAACGCACAAAAGGGGCAGGTAGAAACACCCTAACCCCTAGGCCTGCTCAGGGGTCCCACAAGGACCCCTGGGCAAAAAGCATTTTTTTTTTTAAAAATCGGCAGGATGCGCTCAGGAGCGCGGATCCTGCCGAGAAAATCGAAGCGCGGTCTCCAGCGCTGATAGTTAATTTGCCTCGGGTGGGCCAAGTCCCGGGGGCATGCTGGGGGTTTATTTTATGTATGGGGGCCTCTAAGGGCCCCCCAAGCCCTGGGGACCGCCACCCCCGGAGCTTTATTAGAAAAAGCTGCGGGAGGGCTCTGAGCCCTCCCGCAGCCCCGGGACCACCACCTCCCGGGGCTTCTTTATTTATTAAATTAACCTGTGTGGGGGGACTCCAGCCCCCCACACGCCCGGGACCACCACCTCCCGGGGCTTTGAAAATGTGGGGAGGGGGCCGCGCGGCCCCCTCCTGGAGCCAGTGATGGCTCTGGGGACCGCCACCCCCAGGGCCGACTCCTGCAGTGTCCCGGGTGCCTACCCCCGGGACACTGCTGTTTGCAATGACAGGACGGGAGCCTCGCGGCTCCCGTCCTGTCATTGCAAACTGCTTGAATTTTGGAAGCGAGAGCAGGAAAGCTGCTCTTGCTTCCAAAATTCAAAGCAGAATTACTTTCCACATGGGGAGCTGCATATTAGCAGCTCCCATGTGGAAAAGCAATGCCGCAGGAGGCGGGGAGCCAGCAGGGTCCGTGGGGAGTTGGGGTCCCCCACGGACCCCAAAAGGATAGGGCCAGCCCGGGGATGGGGTCCCGGGGCCTAAGGAGGCCTTAGGAGGGGGGCCAGGCAGCCCCCTCCATCAAATAAAAAAAGGTGGCTATGGCCCGGGGGATGGGGTCCCCGGGTCGAAATTGGCCACGGGAGGGGGCCCACGCGGTCCCCTTCCCAGTCCTTTTTATTTTATTTTTTTAAAAGGGGACAGGCCCTCGGGGATGGGGTCCCCAGGGCTCAAAAATTACTAAAGGGGGCCACACAGCCCCTTTTAAAAAAAAAAAAAATTAAACGGCATCGCGAGGAGGCCACGCCCCTCTTTGACAGCACTCTGCAAACGCGCCCCTTGGCGCGTTTGCAGAGGGGAAATTCACCCTTGAATACTGGGGGTCCCTGGGGCCAACTAGCCCACCAGGAACCTCCAGTATGCGCCAGGGAGCTGCGTTGCACAGAGGTGGACAGAGGCCACGCCCCTTTTACACCTCTGTGCAACGCAGCTCTGTGGCGCTTAATGGAGGTAGCTGGTGGGCTAGTTGCACCCCAGGGACCCTCAGGATTCAAGGGAGTTAATCCCCGACTTAAAATGCGCCACGGGGCGCGTTTGCACAGTGGTGAAGGAGGGCGGGGCCTGAGGTGACATGTGTGCAAACAGGCCCCATGGCGCGCTTTAAGATGGGGAATTAAATCCCTTCAATCCTGAGGGTCCCTGGGGCCAACTAGCCCAACAGGTACATCCAGAAAGCGCCACAGAGCTGCGTTGCAGAGAGGTGTAAAAGGGTGTGGCCGCTCTACACGTCTCTGCAACGCAGCCCCTGGCGCATACTGGAGGTTCCTGGTGGGCTAGTTGGCCCCTAGGGACCCTCATGATTCAAGGGGACTTAATCCCCAACTTAAAACGCGCCACAGGCGCGTTTGCACAGATGTCACCTCAGGCCCCGCCCCTCCCTTCACCATTGTGCAAATATTCCTCTAAAATCTGCCGAACTACGAATTCTGATTTACTCACCTGTTATCAGGAGAGACCTCAGTGCTGCATCTTTCAGCCCAGTACTAATCCTGAAAAGTAATTTTAACCGTACTTACCAGTAACTTAAATTTCCTTCCATAGGATATCATTGCCTGCTTTTTGCTGAAAAAGTTTCTAAGTGTTGATTTTTGAAACATACAAATATTCCTCTAAAATCAGCCGAAATACGAATTCCGATTTACTCACCTGTTATCAGGAGAGACCTCAGTGCTGTATCTTTCAGCACAGTACTGGTCCTGAAAAGTAATTTTAACCGTACTTACCAGTAACTTGAATTTCCTTCCATAGGCTAACATTGACTGGTTTCACTTGGAAATTCTTCTAAGTGTGGAGTTTTGGAACTTTAAAATATTCCTCTAAAATCAGCCGAAATACGAATTTCCGATTTACTCACCTGTTATCAGGAGAGACCTCAGTGCTGCATCTTTCAGCCCAGTACTGATCCTCAAAAGTAATTTTAACCGTACTTACCAGTAACTTGAATTTCCTTCATAGGCTAACATTGACTGGTTTCACTTGGAAATTCTTCTAAGTGTGGAGTTTTGGAACTTTATAATATTCCTCTAAAATCAACCAAAGTACGAATTCCAATTTACTCACCTGTTATCAGGAGAGAACCCAGTGCTGCATCTTTAGCCCAGCACTGACCCTGAAAAGTAATTCTAACCGTACTTACCAGTAACTTGTATTTCCTTCCATAGGAATCCATTGTCTGGTTTTCAGCAGAAAAGTTTCAAGTGTCGATTTTCACAAACTACAAATATTCCTTAAAAATCGCCTGTATGACTTAAACGCATTCTTTCAACTGTTTACAGGAGATGCACCAGTGCTGGATCCAGGATCCAACACTGAGTAAGAAAAAGTAACGATAACAGTTTTTACCTGCTAAGTGAATTTCCTTCCATAGGATAACATTGGTGATTCTATGAGAAAAAGTTTCTAAGTGTCAACTTTTAAAATACAATAATATTCCTTAAAAATCACTACTGTAACCAAAACGCTTTTACTCAACTGTTTACAGGAGATGTCCCAGGACTGAATCTAGGATCCAGTCCTGTGGTTAGAAAAGTAATCCATAAAGTAACTAATTGCATTTAACTAGAAATTCACATTGAGCTGAATGTTGCATTGTGTTTGAAAATGTGTTGCCCATTGCAACAACTCTAACTACTGTACTTAAAAGTCTATTGCCTATGTGCAAAATATTTAAACTAAAGTAATTCATTCTGAGAAAGTATTTTTTGTAATGTATAATGTAATTACAATGTAATTTAAAAAATAAAATATGTAAAAAAATTGTTTCTAAAAATGTAGTAAATCAGTATGAAAAAAATAAATATAACAATTAATACATTTAAAAATTGTCATTTACAAAACCTTTGAAATTCACTGAAAAAACCGTAGGTTTCAGACATGTTATAGTTAGGAATTAGCATTTAAAAAACCTTTGAAATTCACTGAAAAAACCATAGGTTTCAGACACGTTATAGTTAGAAATTAGCATTTAAAAAACCTTTGAAATTCACTGAAAAAACCATAGGTTTCAGGCACGTTATAGTTAGAAATTAGCATTTAAAAACCTTAGAAATTCACTGAAAAAACCATAAGGTTTTAGGGACAGTTATAGTTAGTTGGACATTGCACTCGTACAAAACCCGTGAAATTCCCCGTTATAGTTAGTTCAGGTAACTATAACTCGCGCCCCGCAATGCACTGCTGATGACGTCACATATTACATCACTCATGACATGGTCAGTGACATCACTGATGACATCACTGATGACATCTCAAATGACATCACTGATGACATCACTGATGACATCATCCATGTGAGAATTTAATGCATCTTCTCACACCTAATATACGTTTTGAAACACCCACTCTAAATTACAGACTGCCATTCTCAAAACGATACACACTCCAATACCAATAAGTACATACCCACTCACTGATTCTTAGGTCTACACACACACATCTACTCACTCACCCGTACAGTCACTCATACTTACGGTCACTCAGTACAGGACTATCATATGCACTCATACACCTATATAAACACTCACACAACGCAACTCATCCATAGAGGTACTCACACACCTAGTCAGTCATGCAAATAATTAATCACACTCCAATTTACTCACCTATACAGTTATACACACCAGCTCACTTACTCATAAAAATACTAGCACATTCTTACGCTCCTATGCAATCACTGATGCAAGTACACACTCATCCATATAGCCACTCTCACAATCACACACTCTCACTTATAGCCATTTATATACTCCAACCAACATATATACTGCCTTTCACATATGTAGTTACTCACACATGTACCACTGAGATATACATTCAATCACTAACACACCCATACACACACTCACCCACCCATACAGTCCATCACAGACGCACTCTTGAAACCATGCACCCAGTGAATCACCCACTCACACATCTATGCACAGAGTCACACACCCCACCCACACAAACACTGAGGCACCCATACAGATACTCAGAGAACCAATCCATAACCCATATAGACACTCATTTAGCTAGTCAGAAATCCATGCAGTTGCTTACACAACAACAGACAGACGGATACAGACATTCACACAGTTTAGTCACTCACCCATGCATCCAGTAAGATACGTTTAATCACTCACTTATAGACTCAGTCACGCACCTACTAAATCATCCATTCAGGCGCTTCTACACCCACTCATTCTTCAATACGCCTTTCCCTATATATATTAAACATATTTAAACTTTACAGAAACACACAGTCACTGGATGATGTCATCAGTGATGTCATCAGTGATGTCATTTGAGATGTCATCAGTGATGTCACTGACCATGTCATGAGTGATGTAATATGTGACGTCATCAGCAGTGCATTGCGGGGGCGCGAGTTATAGTTACCTGAACTAACTATAACGGGGGAATTTCACGGGTTTTGTACGAGTGCAATGTCCAAGTAACTATAACTGTCCCTAAAACCTATGGTTTTTTCAGTGAATATATATATATATATATATATTATTCCGATAAAGGTGTGAGGAAGAACTGACAAAAGACCAACATTACTGCAAGCAAGGATGGCTTACAAAACGAAAACCTGAGAGCATCTACTGACATGTGCAAAGAACCTCTCCAAAAAACATGTTATGTCTGTGAAACAATGAAGATAAGTACTTTCTGAAACTCAAAACCGAGATAGTTTTATATACAAGTCAACCTTTAAAGAGAACAATATGTGTATCTCTTTCCTTCCTTGTTTCCTTTTAAGTGTTTTAGACCAACAGTTTGTAAACTTCAGACTTCTGTGGACCCCCACTAAATCACTACTGGATGCGGGGACCACTGCCTAAACAGTCTCTTTGATTTGAACCTCAGAAATAATAGAGAAATGAGTATACATCAAACAAAATAAACAAATTATGACATTTTAGGTCACAAACAAAAAATATGCAAAATCGACATTTTAATGGCAATGTTTGATGTTTTTAAGATGTAGTTTTATTTCTAAAAGCCAAAGCATTATGCTACACTCTGGCATATCACTTTGACTTTTCTGCTCCTAAAGCATGCTCTCCCTTTGTCAACACATGCCAGTTCTGCCAGCAATCGTACATACTAGATTCAGTTTGCTGTACTTCTGCTGCTCCCACAAATCAAGGTAACAATACCAACTTGATTCTTAGCTCCCAACATCAAATTCACAGCATTTTAACACTTTCATTTTTTTTTTTTTTCAATACACTTAGGAGGAATACGTAAAACCCCTTTTAATTTAATACGTAAACTAAAGATATGTCATACGATGATGTGGGTACACCAATTAGACGAGCAGCATTGTGTGTGTGTAAAACACAGCTACAAACACACCCTTCGAAAGGACACTCTTGTCTGTGCATCCTCGACAGAAGCGTGTCTGCACCCCACATGGAGTCAGAACATGTCACCTGTCATCTTCCTTTTCAGCAATCCCACTCTCCCCTTTTACTCCTTCAAGCGGGCGGCCCTCGAGAGCTGTCAAGCTACTAGTTTCTGACGCGCGCACCCATCACTCGATGACACCTGACAGCAGTGAAAGGCCACAGAAAACTGCTTATTGATCAGAGCAAAACTGTTTGACGGAGCAGATGATGCGGAAAGGCGGCCGCGCTCAGGTGATGACATTTTGCTCTCCTGTATACAAGTGCTTAATGGAATACAACTTCATTATATCATGCCACTAGTGCTTAAATCATCGCACACACTCGTCGGGCCGCTTTTTCTGCCGGCCGATGAAGACAATCTATTTGTACTGTTATCAATGTGTTACTAACCTGATTGGCTCGCGGACGCTTGCAAACTACTAGGTTATGTGTCTTTATAAATGGAAGACATGACACTGAAGTCTCAATCTTGACGGAATCTTTCAGAGTTGCCCTTCTACCTCTCCATTTTTAGGATAAGTATCTGCCGCCTGCCAGGGAACACTTCAGGGGTAATTTGCACAGCAGCTTTTACATGAGTTCTGGATGTCTGTACCACTGAACATGCAAAGATGTTTAAACTTCCGGCAGCCTCGTTTGCGCAGTTCCGAGTTCTGCCACTATACTGCAAACTCGCCCGAAGCCTGGTGCTGGGCTGGCAATAGGGGGCTGCCATTTTGAAAGTCGGAAAAAAGATGGGTAAAGGCTGCAATTAAGGCCAGGAAACCCTACCACAGACAATTCTTAATGTGAAACGAGCATTGGCAATCCAAACGGGTCTGGCTTCTAACAAACGTCCTCTTCAGTCACTCATGAGTTTAGGCACGCAAATCATCACTACTTGCACTGACACTCATCCTTTTATCCCAACACTGACTCATTCTTGCACTTACACACTTTCCCATATGCCAAAAAACAGACACACAATCTCAACAAGCATATGCAGCATAAATTAAAAGAATAAAATGCAAATCAGCGGCCCGGGTAAGGCTGCCTGGGTAGGTGCGGGACGCTCTAAGAAAAAACAAGCACACGCCGCGCGCGCCTAGCGCGTCAGCAGAGGGAGGGGCGAAAGGAGGGGGCCTGCGCGATTCCCTTGCGGGAGCGAGCGGCAAGGCGTGATAATTAATAACATATGGCGCCAGCTGCTCGCTCCCGCAAGTGAATCGCCAGACGTGCACGCGTTGCCATTGGAAGCAATGCAACGCGTGCACGTTTTTGCAGGGAAAGCTGTGCCGATTACTAGAGGTCTCTTTCCTATGCAGCACATGCGCGCTGCGTAGGCGAGACCTAAAAAACAGGGGGATTGCCTCGCCTGTATATATTCTTTTAACGTGAGCAACTACACTCATTATGCCTCATAATAGAGATGTCATATCAACCCTCGTATCTAAAGTTTGGTGTATTGATAGACCAAACCCACCTTCTCGATGATTGTGGAATGATCTGCCAACCTCCAGCGTGATATGGAAACACGGCGATGATAAAATACTTTAAAAATCTGAGGCCAGTAAAAGTCCTTTGGGAGAAATAAATGTTTCTACATTAAGGTGACTAAATCACTGCTAAACTACTTAACCATCCCCCAACTCCTCACTGTTAGTAGCTCTATACTTGTATACCTACCGCCTATAATGCTTTTCAATGTAAAGACTGAGCTTTCCTCAAATCTTAAGCGAAATTCGATACGTGATCCGCCTCAGGTCCAGGTTAGATCTGATCCCCTGTTATGTCAGTGGGATCCTGAATAAGGGACATAAACAATAGGTATTTGTGAGTGTCTTTTTTATATATATATACTCTCTATCTTCACTCGCCCCCCGTAATAACCTGATCCAATAACAAGGCATCTCACCTATCTTTAAATTACGAAATCATCCCTCCAAGACAACTTTTATTAAAATATGTTGTGTTTTTGTCCTAGGTATCGAGAGACGATGCATCTTTCGTTCACCGTTGTTACTTCCCTCCGTAATGTCCTAGGTATCGAGAGACGATGTATCTTTCGTTCACCGTTGTTACTTCCCTCCGAAATGATATATACATATATATACGTACTAATGCAAAGAATATATTGTCAAATAAACAGTAATTTTAGCAAAAAGGCATATGACCTATGTCAATGGCCCAATGATTACCCTTTCCCTATTTGCTTAAGGCTATTTAGTTTTATTATTTCAAACACAGCCTCTACCTAATAAAGCAGATCTCGTTATTTACGGCTCACTTGTTAAATTTTATAGTCCTTTCTTGCTGTCAAAAATGATATGGTAATTTGGGCACCGTGTTTGCGTGACACCATGTTTGCGTGGGGCCCTTTGGATCAATAAGTGGGTATGTCCCGGCCATATCCTATTGCTGATCTATGGGTGTTTCACGTGTTCGAGACCCATATAATAATATCAAAATTCCTTTAAAATGATGTTAATAAAAAGCTCTGCGAGCTACCTATGACCTTTGTATCTATTTAGGTTTAGTACTATATAGGAGATGGTTATTCTTTAATATACTATATAGGGTAAGCGTATGTATTAAAATAGGTAGCTGCACCACACTGTTAATCCAATACGCCACCTCTTACTGGAATAACTGAGGGTGATTACGGAGGCTGCTTACAGTGGTGAAATCCACCTTGAAATCCCTGTATGGAGTTTCTCGTAACTTCCCGAATTTGAGCGGTTCGGGAGTTGTTATGGGACCCATCGGAGGATCTCTGGATGGATTGCTGCTTTAAGCAATATATCCCTGTAGCCTGTAGTCGCCTCTTGATGACGCACGTTAAGTGCACCAGGTGCGGCGAATCAATGAGGTATTTATAGAAGGCGAAGACACGGGGTAGTTGTTGTCCGACCGTGGAGGGGAACGGAACGGCGAAGTTCGTGACGCTGGAGTCCTTGCTATAGGTAAGAAAATAGAGAATGCAGGACGATCTCGACATGGGATACAGGGTTTAGCTCAGTGGGCATTGACTCGATGTAGCCTGCTTACATAATAATAAAGGGGTGCTTGAGCCTTTTTATTATGGAACATTGAACCAACGCATATGGTCCAGAAGGCAGCGATCTTACTAAGTGTTAGTGTAAGTACTATGGAAGGGACCCTTATTTTTGACAGCAGGAAGGACTATAAAATTTAACAAGTGAGCCGTAAATAACGAGATCTGCTTTATTAGGTAGAGGCTGTGTTTGAAATAATAAAACTAAATAGCCTTAAGCAAATAGGGAAAGGGTAATCATTGGGCCATTGACATAGGTCATATGCTTTTGCTAAAATTACTGTTTATTTGACAATATATTCTTTGCATTAGTACGTATATATATGTATATATCATTTCAGAGGTTAAAACATTACGGAGGGAAGTAACAACGGTGAACAAAAGATAAATCGTCTCTCGATACCCTAGGACAAAAACACAACATATTTTAATAAAAGTTGTCTTGGAGGGATGATTTCGTAATTTAAAGGTAGGTGAGATGCCTTGTTATTGGATCAGGTTATAACGGGGGGCGAGTGAAGATAGAGAGTATATATATATATAAAAAGACACTCACAAATACCTATTGTTTATGTCCCTTATTCAGGATCCCACTGACATAACAGGGGATCAGATCTAACCTGGACCTGAATCAAATTTCGCTTAAGATTTGAGGAAAGCTCAGTCTTTACATTGAAAAGCATTATAGGCGGTAGGTATACAAGTATAGAGCTACTAACAGTGAGGAGTTGGGGGATGGTTAAGTAGGTTAGCAGTGATTTAGTCACCTTAATGTAGAAACATTTATTTCTCCCATAGGACTTTTACTGGCCTCAGATTTTTAAAGTATTTTATCATCGCCGTGTCTCCATATCACGCTGGAGGTTGGCAGATCATTCCACATTCATCGAGAAGGTGGGTTTGGTCTATCAATACACCAAACTTTAGATACGAGGGTTGATATGACATCTCTATTATGAGGCATAATGAGTGTAGTTGCTCACGTTAAAAGAATATATACAGGCGAGGCAATCCCTCTGTTTTTTATATAAAGGACTAAATATGCTATTAGCATTAAGTCTGAAAAATAGTAGTTTATACAGAGCTCATCAACTCTAAGGTTGCGAGTACAGTGTGGTATGGTTGAATGAGTGGTTTCTCTCCCGCTCGGTATGGGTATGTATGTAGGATGATAGAAATGATAGCTACGGACCCCTACAAACAATTGTAAAACCACATTGTTAACGTGTTTCCTCTATTTCAGAGGATATAGGATGAATTAACTGTTTTAAAGTATTTTAGTTATTTATATTGTGTTTGTAATTTTCGTTGATGTAAAAATATATTGTTGTGATTTTTTTGTATTTGTGTTTTCAATTAGGTGACATGAAATTGCACCAGCAATTGTATCACTAGGAGAGACAATTATTACTCTTGTCCTGATGAAGGTGGTTTTTGAATAAATTACTGCCACCGAAACGCGTCGACGCCTTTGGTTTCTTTTAGGTTATATTCAAGGAACTCTCTATGTCCAATCTCACAATTCATTGATGGACTTCTATTATATTAACCCCTTCCGTGCGCCCGTCGGCCAACGGCCGTCGCGAGCACTACCTCCGTAGTGCTGCGCACGTCCGTTGGCCGACGCGACCCCGCACACTCAATAAAACCGCGGCGGAATTGCCGCCGCGGTTAAGTGGTTAAATTGATTGATTCACTTGAAATAACCGTGTTATGATGATCTGACTGTTTCACTGTTGTCTCTCGTGTACTTTAGATTTTGATTATTTGTTGTTTGTAATTACATTGGTGTCATTTTGATTTTAATCATGAATACTTTTAAGAAAATATTTTTTTAATAAAATTATTTTTATACCAATTATAGTCTTTATCAATGTGTTTATAATTGTTCTTAGGGCCCGTGTTCGTGATCATTGAGAGACATTTTGATTGCTCGGATGTTTGAAGATTGAAATAAAGTTGTATGATATTTGGGAAGAATATATGGTCCAAGAGAGTTCTTTCTTACCTTGTAGATGTGAGGGGGCAGGGGTCGGTGGGGGCCCCCGAGTGGATGCTTTTCATGGTCGAGGCGGTGTCTTTGGCCGTGATCGGTGTCCAGTTGGAGATGGTGGGTTGGCTGGTGTTTCTGGGGGGCGGGGGCCGTCTGTGGCGCCTGGTGGATGGTCGAACTTGTCGTAGAGGTTTTTGATCTTGAGGTGGAAATAGGTTCCAAGCTTGTCGCAGAGGTCTTGGGATGGGGTGATGTCTGTGGCTTCGCTGCGTGGGTTGGTGAATTCTTGAATGACACTGAAAAGTTCCTTGGAGTTGGTGGAGTTGGCCAGGATTTTGTTGTGGATGAAGTTCCTCTTGGTGGCTCTGATCTGGTTGTGGTAGTCTGTCATGGCTTCCTTGTAGGTGGTGTGGTTTTCGGTTGTCTTGGTGTTTCTCCAGTTCTTCTCCAGGCGTCTGCAGGTGTGTCTGGCTTCTTTGAGAGCGGTGGTGAACCAGGTGGCTTTCCTGGGGCGTTGTCTGTCGGGTTTGCGTAGCGGGGCGAGCTCGTCTGCGCAGTTGGAGATCCAGGTGTGGAGTTCTTTGGCTGCGTCGTTTGCGTCGGGTGCCCAGGTGTGGTTGTATCTCGGGTGAGGGTGGAGTTAAGTTGCTCGTCGGTAACCTTGCTCCAGTTCCTTCGAGGTGGGCGTGGGGCTGGTTTGGGTGCCTTGGGTTTGTTGATGGCGAAGTGTACGCAGTGGTGGTCGGTCCATGGCGGCTGCGTTGTGTGGCTGAATTGGACGCTGTTTCCTGCCGCGAAGATGGGGTCGAAGGTGTGTCCTGCTCTGTGGGTCGGTGTGTTGACGAGTTGTTTAAGTCCGATGCTGGCGATGTTGTCACGAAGAATAGTGGAGTTGGGGTCGCTGGGGTTGTCGTGGTGGAAGTTCAGGTCTCCAATGAGTATGTAGTTTGTTGAGGCAATGGCGTGGGGTGCTATGAAGTCGGTGATGGTGGTGGCGAAGGGTGTTCGGGGGCCGGGGGGTCTGTAGATGAGGGTTCCTCGGAGTGTGGCTTTGGGGGTGGTCTGGATCTGGAAGTGCAGGTGTTCGGTGGAGGGAAGGTTTCGCTGGAGGTGGTGAGGCGGAGTGTGCTCTTGTGGGCGATGGCGAGGCCCCCTCCTGGGTGGTTGGGGCAGTCTTTCCTCTGGATCTTGTATCTGTCTGGGATAGCGGTGCTGATGTCGGGGGCGGAGGATGCGTTGGTCCAGGTCTCTGTGAAGAAGGCGATGTCAGGCGAGAGAGAGTCGAGTAGGTTCCAGATTTCCATGGCGTGTTTGTGTACGGAGTGTACGTTGAGGATGCATTTTAGGGTGTCGCCGCTGCTGGCATCGGCGGTGTTGGAGGCCGGGGTGGCGGTGAGGGTCTGGCAGCAGTGGAGGCAGGAGAACTGGCCGTGGGTCGTGTTCCGCGAGGCCTGTTGGCATCCAGTCAGAACACTTTCATGTGGTCACCACAGGATTTTATTCCACTTCCACAACAAGGCTACTTTTTGGCCACTCTGGACCTAAAGGCCACTTACTTCCATATACCCATTCATACTGCTCACCGCAAATACCTCAGGTTTGTCGTAACAGGAAAACACTGCCAATTCAAAGTTCTTCAGTTTGGAGTCACTACTGCACCACGGGTGTTCACAAAGTGCTTGGCAGTAGTCGCAGCACATCTGCGATGACAAAACGTTCATGTATTTCCATACTTGGACGCTTGGGTCATCAAAGCCAGCAACAATGTCAACATCATATACAGTTGACAGTAGATCTACTCCACAGGTTAGTGTTCACCGTCAATGTCCCCAAATCTCACCTTCGACCTCTTCAACTTAGACAATACTTGGGAGCAATGCTCAACACACAGTTGGGAAGAACTTACCCCAATCCCACTCGAATACAACATTTTCAGACACTTCTACCTCAATTCCAGGCAAACAAAGCGCTCACAGTTCGGACTGTTATGCGACTTCTGGGATTGGTGGTGTCTTACCTTGCCATAGTTCCCCACGCAAGACTACACATGTGCCCACTACAGCATTATCTATCTCACCAGGGGTCTGAGTCACAGGGTCGCCTACATGATCTAGTGTTGATAGACCGCTACACTCACTGTTCCCTGCAATGGTGGAACTCCAACAGTCTGTTGAAAGGGTGGCTTTTCCTGGTCCCTGTGCCCCACATCATTCTAACCGCAGATGCCTCCGAGACGGGCTGGTGTGCCCATCTACAAGACTTGATGATACAAGGTCTGTGAGATGCCAAACATCAATCTCTACACATCAACTACTTAGAACTTCATGCAGTATTCCTAGCACTGAAAACGTACCTTCCTTATCCTACCTCTCGTTTCGCAGTTTCGGCAGAGGTACCCCTTACCAGCACCCAAACCAACCCCAGGATGGTACCCAGCAGTTTTACGGTTGTGGTGCCCATCACCCCTAGGGCCAAGGTCAGCGGGCTGCTCAGTTCACTACTTCCCCTTCAGCCCTATCTACAAAACTGCTTTAGCGTGCCTTAGTGGAGCACGGCCACGATTCTTGAATCCAACTATTCTTGTAGGGTTGACAGGCCATAACATCAGGCAGGCAAGTCCTGCAAATTGTCAGGAAGAGCTTTGCCATCACCTTTCTTACTTTCTGCACTGCTGCAACTTCCACTGTCTCCCAAATGACCGACAGAGACCATCTTTCCATTTTGCGGCAGAATGTGCAAGCCCTTTTGACCAAAGAGGCTATCGAGAGGGTGCCTTCGCCAGAAGTAGAAAGTGGTTGTTACTCCTGTTAATTCCTGGTCCCCAAAAAAGACAGAGGCATCTGGCCTATTTTAGACTTGCTCCCTCTTGACGCCTTCCTTCAGAACGAAAATTTAAAATGGTCCCGCTGGCCCAGGTCTAGTGTGCCCTAGACCCTGGCGACTGGATGGCAGCATTGGACGTACAGGTCGCCTATTTCCATATACCTGTCCTTGCAGCTCCCCAGTGTTACCTGTGGTTTGTGGTGGGAAAGGAGCATTTTCAGTTTGCTGTGTTCTTTCCTTTTACCAGTGCCCCTGGGGTATTCACAAAAGTGATGGTGATGGTTGCAGCGCATCCTCGGAGGTCTGGGATGCCAGTCTTCCTCTACCTTGACGACCGGCTGTTGAATGCGGGCTCTCCCCAGGCAGTCGTCGGCCACCTCCAGACTGCAGCGAACCTCTAGTTATCTATGGGGTTCACGATCAGCTTGCCAAAGTCACACCAGAGTCCTTTTAAGGCACTTCCCTTCATCAGAGCCACTCCAGACACAGTTCGGTTTCATGTCTTTACCCCTGGAAAGATAGTCCAGGACTTTCAGGATATGATCTGGACCTTTAAGCCTCGGCCCTTGATTTCACAGAGGTCCACTCCGAGACTGATGGCCTCCTGCAGTCCTACTGATATAGCATGCCATGTGACATATACAGGCTCTGCAGTGTGATCTGAAGTCTCGGGTCCAACATCAAGGGGGCCTCTCCGACCATGTTCAGATTTTAGAGGAGACTGCAAAAGATTTGGAATGGTGGTTACTGGACCATAGCTGGGTCAGCGGCAGGCCCCTCTTCTTTCTCCACCCAGAGCTGACAAAGGTGAGCGATGCATCATTTCTGGATTAGTGTGGCCATTCTGGAAAAGTGGAGTTCAGAGGTCTCTGGTTTCCGATGGAGTCCCGGCTCCACATCAACCTCTGGAGCTGATGGTCATCGTAGAAAGCCATCCATCCACGGGAGGCTGGTATAGGTGCTCACTGACAACATTACAGCCATGTGATACTGCAACAAACCGGGCAGGGTGGGCTCACTAACCCTGAGCCAGGAGGCTTTGTGCCTCTGAAACTGGATGGGCCACCAAGGAATTTTCTTGGTGGTGAACCACCTGGCAGGATCATTGAATGCCATGGCGGTTGAGCTCACCTGCCTGAGCCTAGCGGATCACGAATGACCGTTGCACCTGGCGGTAGCGCAAGGTCTCTTCCACAAACTGGGAGAACCTAAGCTCTGCACTGCAGAGAACGTGCAATGTCAGCATTTCAGCGCTTTGGAATTTGCAAGGTGTCTCTCGCTTGGAGACACGTTTTGGACTCCTGTACGCCTTTACTGCAGATGCCATTCCTGCCCCGAGTACTGAAGAAGATCAGGAACGATCAAGCACGATCAAGCACAAGTCATCCTAGTGGCCGCGGATGTAGCACAGACAGCATGGCATCCAGAATTCCTAGGTTTGTGCATGTGTCCGCTGATACGGCTGCCCTTGGGGAGGATCTTCTGTCGCAGGAGCAGGCCAGGGTTCTGCATCTGGGCCTTTACAATCACCACCTTCATGCATCGAGATTGAGCGGCACAGCTGAACGCATCCAGAAGTGGTTGATGTCATCATGGCTGCCAGGCGTCCCTCAACAACTGTATACTCCTGTCATTGGGACAATTTGTGGCTGGTGCTGTACTCAGCAGATTGCCCCCCCTTCAGCTAAGCTGTATGACATTTTATATTTTTTTTGTCCCTAGCCCGGAAGAGCTTGCCCCTGGCACAGATAAAAGGGTACCATGCTGCTCTTGCGGCTTTTTGCAGTTGCCGGAGTAGCCCTCTTTGTTTAAGTCACCTGTTAGAGATTTTTGAAAGGATTACTACATTTGTTTCATCGCTCTCCCTTCATCATGCAACAGTGGGACCTTAACTTGGTCCGCACCTTTCTGATATGCACTCCATTTGAAATGCTTCACCGCAGTCCCTTGTGGCTCCTCACCCTTAAGACAGTGTTCCTCAGCGCACCGTACACCACCTTCTTCCCAAACAAACTAGTTGTGCGGACTCAGGCATCCTTTCTGCCAAAAGTTGCGACACCGTTCCACACCGGTCAAACCATCGCCCTGCCGGCATTCTATGCTCCGCCTCACCCTTCGAAGGAGGAGAAGGGACTTCATTGCTTAGACCTCAAGAGAGCACTGATTATATACATAGATTGTACTGAAGGCTTCTGGCTGTACGATCCGCTTTTTGTGGGGTTCACTGGAGCGGAGAAAGGTAAAGCTGTGCACAGAGAACTATCTTCTGCAGTATCGTGCTCTCCATTAAGATCTGCTGTGCATCGGCTAAAAAGAAGCCTCTGGAAGGACTGTGTGCTCATTCTATCAAGACCAAAGCTGCTACCACTGCAGTAGAACGCGGAGTCCCAGACATTTGTCAGGGGCTTTGTGGACGTCCCTTCATACGTTCACGAAGCACGATTGTCTGGTCAGTTAAGTCCACTGAGAGGGCATTTTACCCACTCGGTTTCTACAAGACTTTCTGGTGCAAGTCCATTCACAGCCCACCTCCATTGAGGTACTGCTTTGGTATCTATTCAAAGGTGAGGAATCTGCAGTCTAGAAGTCTCTATCAGGAGAATACGTCACTTACCTTTGGTAACGCTCTTTCTGGTAGACACTCTAGCAGCAAATTCCTCCCTGTTCTGTGATTGGACTCTATCCATTAATAAGATCCCAAGTCTAGGAATCTGTACACTGGGGCTCTGCGCCTGGAGGCTCAGACAGTCTCAAAAGCAACTGGCAACTTGCGGGAGTAGCGCCTATACAGGCTTCACACGTCATTTCCGGAGTGGGACAGATTGGTGCGGAGCTGCATAGTGCCACCTACCAGCATGCAGAGGTACTGCTGAAAAGTGTCCGGATCCGGTCTGACGCCTGGGAATATTAAAAAAGTGAAGAATCTGCAGCTAGATAGTCTCTTGCAGAAAGAGCATTACCAAAAGTATGTAGCTTGTTTGGAATTGTGTGGTTTTTTTTTTTAAAGATTATTAGCTGGATTTACACAAAACCAACCAAAGGACCTGATCTGGACCAAACAGTACCTTCTGATCTAAGTTTAGTGTCAATCAATCTGTTGCTATTGATTATATCGGAAAGCAGGAAGTTTGAATGTCAAATTAAGCTATTGGATTGGAGCGGAAGCTGCCGCTGAATGATGAGGTGCTTTGGGTCATGTCCTTGCCGCTCAAGATCCTAGCTGCTCGGAGACCTTGCAGTTCATGGATAAAATGGAACAGCAGAAGCGTTGAAGTGATACTATTAGAGCAGCTTTGTTGCACATTTGGCCAAACTTTACAGCAGCCATATCAAAGATGATGGTGGCCCCTTGGTTGCTCTGCACAGAAGAGGCTAGCAATTCTGAAAATGGGGCACACTGGAGGGGGTCCTAAGCTTGCTCAGGCCTCTGAGCTTATATCACCCAGTCCAGCATGAAGACAAGGGGAAAAGTTGAGGGAATGCAACTTCTCGGAAGGTCCTAGATCCCATACTTACTCCCTCTGGAAGCTCTTAACAGAAAGGCTTGCTGGGGCTAACGAAAAGAATGTAATGGAAGAATACTGTAATGTCATGGGGAAAGGAGACAGATTCCAGATGAATACATCGCCAGTAACAATCTGCTTCGAAGGCATTTCAAAAAATGTCAGTGCATTTAAACACCTCACCGCAGCCCATGTACGAGCTTTCTCTGCACCTTCCACGTTGGAGAAGTGAAACTGCAACCCATGTGGAACCTGAACTCCTTCCCGAGTGATGGCTTCTAGAAAACCCACCACAATCTGACTTTCTCCTGGGGCTTGAGCGCTCGCCATGTACTGGAAGCAGCCCTGTGGAGCCTGGCACAAGCACAAATCGACAGAAATGCACAAGCTGAGAGTAGCGAGGTTGCTGGAGCACCACGACAAGCAATAAAGCGGCATAAATTAGGCAAAAATTGAGAGCCAACTAGAAATTACGTTGAACTTTAGGAGGTGTTTTCAGTTCAGGCTAGCACAGTTTTTACTCCTTACAGAACCTACCATAGGGGCAAAGGCTAAATTCAGGTCTGTGCTAATGGAACTGATGCAGCCCCGGAAACATTGGGGCATGCAGCTATGGGCCCTGAGAGCAGGGCTCAGATTGCTACTTACTCTTTTTTTAGGTCTAGCCTCGAGTAGCGCGCAAGCGCTGCTCTGCGAGACTTCTAGTTAGGGAGTTTCAAAAACTGACCAGACGCTCGTGCGTCATGGCCTTTTACCTGCGGTATCTGAAAGAGACACGTTAGTGATAGATTCCTTACCTTAGAATATCCCCAGGCGTCAGGCTGGATCCGGAAAGTTTTGCGTAGCAGTACCCTTGCGCGTCGGTAGGCGGCGTCGTGCGGCTCCGCGTCCGTCGTCGGCGTCGTGATCGCCGGGATGACGTCGCGGGCAGTACTTAGACGCCGCCCCTGCGCGCTGGACGTCAGTTCTTCTTTTTCCGCGCCAGCAAGCGCAGATCCGGGAAGAGCAGTGCCCTGGTCAATTTTTGACCATTATTTTTGGTGATTTTTTCACTGTTTTTTTTTTTTCCATCTTTAAGGTGTCGTAGGGATGCCCGGCTTCAAGCGATGCGGCGCCTGTGCGCGGATGATGTCCGTCACCGACCCGCATTGGGAGTGTCTCTTCTGCCTCGGCCGAGGCCACGACACCGAGTCTTGTCCCGAATGCCAGGCCCTCAACCCGAAAGCTTTGCGAGAGCGGTCTCGAAAGCTCCTCGAGGCCCGGCATTCGGCTCCACGGAGGCCCCGGTCGCGTGAGAGGTCCAGGGGTCGCTCGCGGAGTGCACACCGGTCGTCGGCGTCGAAGTCTTCTTCGTCCGGTAAGTCTAAGCACAAGAAGTCCAAGAAGCATCGTCGCTCTCGGACTTCGCCTCGCCGGTCTCGCGACTCGGCTGAGGCCCCTCCCGGCACCGTCCCCGCCCCGCGGCCCCGGACTTGCCTGTGGAGTCGCCCCCGTCATACCCGCCCTTCCCGGGTTCGGGGGCGGATCCGGCCAAGGTACAGGAGTTCCTGTCGGCCATGGCCCGCCTCTTCGGGCCTTCAGGCCCCTCCGGTGCGCCTTCGGGCCCCGCGGGCCCTGATGGGGTTGCTCCGGCGTCGCCGGCGGCTCCGGCTCCGGCGTCGCCCGGGCCTCCAGCCTCGATCCCGGCTCCGGCTTCGGCCCCGGCCTCGATCCCGGCTCCACAACCCCCATCGACGCCGGTCGACCTCACGACACCTCCGCCGGCGCCGATGTCTCCGGTGCCGTTCTCGGCGCCGCCCTGGGCTCCGGGCGGCGTCGTCCCCCAGTTCCTTCCGGCTCCGGACATGGACCCGGAGCCGACGTCGCTCGACGCCGGCTCCGGCGCCGATGGGACCTTGGGTCCCAAATGTCCCTCCTCCTCCTTATTTTGAACCAGAGGAGGACCAGGAGGACTGGGAGGGGTCTGATGACCCTCTGACTCGCAACTGTCAGTATGATGAGGACTGGACAGAGAGTCTAGGGAGGCCAGTGGTCTGGATACTTCTCCTGACACTGGCATGCTGTCTCCTCCCGTGGCTACGGAGGAGGGGGCCAATTTTGGTACGGTGTTGCGTAGGGCTGCTGGGGCCTTACGTCTCCAGCTCCCTACTTTGACGGTCAAGCCTAACATCTTGACAGAGGTGCTTCAGCCGGCAGCCTCCTCTGCGGAGACTGTGCTGCCGTTTAACGACGCCCTCACAGACGTTCTTTTGGGCGCCTGGTCCAAGCCCAACACAGGGGCTCCTGTGGATCGGAACGTGTCACGACGCCATCGCCCCGCTCCGGGCGACCCCCTGTTTCTTTCTGTCCACCCCACTCCTGAGAGCTTGGTTGTCCAAGCCTCCGCTTCCCAAACCGCCTTCCCTACCGCTCCTCCGGATAGGGAATCCAAACGCCTGGATCAGTTTGGGAAGAAAGGTTTTCTTCCTCCAGTGCTGGCTTGCGGTCCGTTAACACCGCTTGTCTTTTGGGCCGATATACCCACTCTCTGTGGGATTCGGTGGCAGATGTTTTGCCCCAGTGCCCTGAGGAGGTCCAGGCACTGCTTTCCCGCGCCATTGCGGAAGGAAGGGATGCGGCCAAATACACTATCCGTTGTGGCCTTGACACCGCCGACTCGCTGGGCAGGTCGCTTGCAACGACGGTGGCGCTCCGCCGCCACGCCTGGCTGAGAACCACTGGTTTTTCAGGGAATGTCCAGAATACTCTCATGGACATGCCCTTTGATGGAGTCGGTCTTTTTGGGTCCAAAGCAGACCATGCGTTGGAGCGCTTTAAGGACTCACGGGCTACTGCCAAGTCCCTGGGCCTTTCTGCTACACGCCCTCCGCTGCCTTCTGCTTTTCGCCCCTATCGTGGCCACGGTAGGGCGCCCCTTCACGTCAGCAGCCCAGCCACCGGCCCGCGCAGCAGGCGTCTTCGCGTGGCCGAGGACGTGGATTCCGCCGTGGCGGATCGGGCAACCAGCGTGCGGGTCAGGCCACCACCTCCAACCCGTCCGCGGCCTCCAAGCCCTCCTAGTCCCTCCTTTCAGGTGCACGGCACGCCAGTAGGGGGCAGGGTCCGCCATCACCTTCCCCACTGGCGCACCATCACCTCGGACAGGTGGGTCTTGGACATTGTCCGAAGGGGCTACTCCCTCCCCTTCGAGACCACCCCTCCAGCCATGCCACCTCAATTCCACCGCATGTCAGGGGATCACTTGGTGCTTCTACAGAAGGAAGTCACGGCCCTCTTGACCAAGAGGGCCATCGAGCATGTTCCGACCCCAGAAGTAGGGCGTGGTTGCTACTCCCACTACTTTCTGGTGCCCAAAAAGGACAAGGAGGACATGCGTCCTATCTTGGACCTCCGGAACGTCAATCGCTTCCTCCGGAAGGAGAAGTTCAAGATGCTCACCCTAGCTCAGGTCTTGACTGCCCTCGACCCTGGAGACTGGTTAGTAGCGTTGGACTTGCAGGACGCGTATTTCCACATCCCCGTCCTGCCGGCCCACCGGCGTTACCTTCGGTTCACGGTAGGCCACGAGCATTTTCAGTTCACCGTGCTCCCCTTTGGCCTTACCAGTGCCCCTCGGGTGTTCACGAAAGTGATGGCGGTGGTCGCGGCTCATCTGCGCCGGGCAGGGGTTTCAGTCTTCCCCTACCTCGACGACTGGCTGCTGAAGGCGGGCTCGTCCCAGGCAGTCGTCTCCCACCTCCAGACTACGGCCGAACTCCTGCACTCGCTGGGGTTCTCCATCAATGTGCCGAAGTCGCATCTGATTCCTTCTCCACAGCTCCTTTTCATCGGAGCAGTTCTGGACACGACGCAGTTTCGGGCCTATCCTCCCGAACGGCGAGTCCGGGATATTCAGGCTATGATTCCGATCTTTCGGCCTTTATCCTGGGTTTCGGTAAGGATGACCCTGAGGCTGCTGGGCCTCATGGCCTCCTGCATCCTGCTGGTCACTCATGCCAGATGGCATATGCGGGCTCTGCAGTGGGACCTGAAGTTCCAGTGGGCGCAGCACCAGGGCAACCTGTCCGATCACGTCCAGATCTCGGAGGGGACTGCAAAACAGTTGCAGTGGTGGCTCTCGAACCGGCAATGGGTCATGGGCAGATCCCTCTCCCTTCCCCAGCCAGAGCACACAGTTGTGACGGACGCGTCCCTTCTGGGATGGGGCGGTCACATGAGAGAGGCGGAGATCAGAGGCCTCTGGTCTCCGGCGGAGTCCCGGCTCCATATCAACCTTCTGGAGCTCCGGGCGATCCGGCTTGCACTCAAGGCATTCCTTCCCTCTGTCAAAGGGAAGGTAGTGCAGGTGTTCACAGACAACACCACCGCCATGTGGTACTGCAACAAACAGGGCGGGGTGGGGTCTTGGACCCTTTGTCAGGAGGCTCTGCGCCTCTGGACATGGCTGGAACATCAGGGCATGTTCCTGATGGTTCAACACCTGGCAGGTTCTCTGAACGCCAGGGCGGACGAACTCAGCCGCAGGTGCATGATGGATCACGAATGGCGTCTTCACTCGGAAGTGGCGCAAGGACTCTTTCTACAGTGGGGAGAGCCTTGGTTAGATCTATTCGCCACCGAAGAGAACGCGCAATGTCATCAGTTCTGCGCGTTGGAATTTCCAAGGCGGCACTCGCTCGGCGACGCTTTTCGTCGCGAGTGGAGTTGCGGTCTGTTGTACGCCTTTCCGCCTATACCACTTCTACCCAGAGTGTTGAAGAAAATTCGGCACGACCGGGCCCAAGTCATTCTTGTGGCTCCGGACTGGGCTCGAAGAGTTTGGTATCCCGAGCTACTCAATATGAGCATAGATCCCCCAATCCGTCTGCCTCTTCGGGAGGATCTTCTGTCGCAGCAGCAGGGGACGGTCCTCCACCCGAACCTGTCCAGTCTACACCTGCTTGCGTGGAGATTGAGCGGCGGCAGTTGATTCCTTTCGACTTGCCTCCCGAAGTTTGTGATGTGATTCTGGCAGCCAGGCGTCCCTCCACTAAGGTGGTATACGCCTGCAGGTGGAACAAGTTTGTGGCATGGTGCACAGCAAAGGCTGTGGATCCCCTTTCTGCCCCTCTTTCTGAGGTCCTTCTGTTCCTTCTCTCTCTGGCCCAACAGGGTTCTGCCCTGGGTACCATCAAGGGTTATCTTTGTGCTATCTCGGCCTTCCTCAGGCTCCCTGATCAGCCCTCCCTTTTCAAGTCCCCTGTTGTTAACAGGTTCTTAAAAGGCATTACTCGACCTCTTCCCTCCTGTTCCGTTTGTAATGCCTCAGTGGGACTTGAACTTGGTTCTTACCTTTTTAATGTGCGCTCCCTTTGAGCCTCTGCATAACTGTCCTCTTCGTCTTCTGACTCTAAAGGCAGCCTTTCTGGTGGCCATCACCTCCGCTCGGCGGGTGAGTGAGCTCCAGGCTCTTTCTTGCAAACCGCCCTTTCTGTCTGTTCATCCAGACAAGGTTGTTCTTCGGACGCGTCCGTCCTTCTTGCCAAAGGTGGTTACTGCTTTCCACATTGGGCAGACCATCACTTTGCCCACCTTCTTTCCGCCTCCGCATCCTTCCAGAGAGGAAGAGAGGCTCCACCGTCTGGACCCAAAACGTGCGCTCTCCTTCTATATCGACCGCACAAAACACTTCCGGGTGGATGACCAGCTCTTTGTTGGCTACGTGGGCGCCAAAAAGGTCGGGCGGTGCACAAGAGGACCATCTCCCGCTGGGTTACCTTGTGCATCAAGACCTGCTATTCTTTGGCTAAGAAGGAGCCTCCTGTTGGGCTGCGTGCCCATTCCTCCAGGGCAACGGCTGCTACCACGGCCTTGGGCCGCGGTGTTCCGCTGCCGGTTATCTGTCAGGCAGCTACGTGGGCCTCGCTGCACACGTTTACTAAGCATTACTGCCTTGACAGTCAGGTCCGGAGGGACGGCTTCTTTGGCCGTTCTGTCCTCCAGGACTTCCTTGTCTGATCTTTGTTCGCAGACCCACCACCGGGGTTGGTATTGCTGGGGTATCTATTCTAAGGTAAGGAATCTATCACTAACGTGTCTCTTTCAGATGCACAAGTTACTAACTTGTGTAACGATATATCTGTAGAGACAGTAGTTAGTGATAGATTCACCGCCCACCCATCCTCCCGTTCTGCGAACTGATTTCTAGGGTTAAGGACATCCCTTTCAGGGCCCTAGTATTTTTCAGACACCTGTGTCAGCTTCTTGCATGGCTCTGCGTTCCTGGCGCGGAAAGTCGTGTACAGAACTGACGTCAGCGCGCAGGGGCGGCGTCTAAGTACTGCCCGCGACGTCATCCCGGCGATCACGACGCCGACGACGGACGCGGAGCCGCACGACGCCGCCTACCGACGCGCAAGGGTACTGCTACGCAAAACTTTCCGGATCCAGCCTGACGCCTGGGGATATTCTAAGGTAAGGAATCTATCACTAACTACTGTCTCTTACAGATATATCGTTACACAAGTTAGTAACTTGTGCTACGCGCGCGGCAAACATGTGTTTCCAATTATCGTGCCCAGACGCGGGCGCGATAATTGGAAACACATGCCTGCCGTGCGTGTAATCGCAGGCAAAAGGCCATGACGCACGAGCGTCTGGTCAGCTCTGCAGGCTGCCGCACTCGCTCGCCGCCGCTCCTCTCTTGTTTCGGAAAGCAAGTGACTCCTCGCAAGAGTGAGCTATGGAGGTGAGCAAGTTTCCTTTTGTCTTTTGAGCTGTCCCGTCTGCCTTGCCCTTCAGCCTCTGGCTGGTCAGGCCAGATTTAAGCAGTCCTCGCATGTGAATTACTGATGGGCCCCACGGGCTACTGAAATCAGTGCTTCAGCATGTCATGGCTCGAAGAGGAGACCGGAAACAAGGGAACACCAGCAAGCAATCACTTAACTCATACAGACATCGACCATGGGGTGGCAAGTCAGATGCGCTGGGACAGCACATGAACTTTGTACTACACAAAGGCTGTGTAACATAACATAATAAAACTAGCTTCTCAGACTATCCATAGGTACCAGCACTGCACCCACGCAGGCAGTGCTCCTGCTTTGAAATAATCAGGACTACAACTCCCAGAAGGGACCGCGCAAATCATTCAAAGAATGCAGCTGACCTTCAAAGTTGCCGTTGACCCAGAACCAGTAGGACCCTCTGGATGGTCACTTACTGCACGTGTTGCATAAATGGCCCCAGGCCTCTCTGGGAACAGTAGCCGCTTTCACGTAGACCTCTCCCGAAAGACGGATTTATGAACCCCCGTTGCCTGTCAGATTGAGCCCAGCTGTGGCCTAGCCGGTGCTCCACGACCCTTCCCTTCCTCCCCTCACCTGGGGGCTGGGTGGAACCTCAAGAGGACCCTGAGTGACAGAGACCGGATTGTCTGAGGCTCCCGGGCGCCCCTGATGCAGGCCGCAGACTTCCAGATGTGGCACAGGGGGAAGTATGACATAAGAACAACGCAGAGATGAGCTACTACATAATTCACATTGCCCGTCTCTTTCCTCAAAAATAATTTTTATGGAAATAAATTAACTGTGAAATAAAAAGCGTCCCCTGACTATGGGACCTCGCGAGAGAATGACGTAGAGGTGTGAGGATAAGTGGCAGCCCTCGCGGGCAGCGCACTGCAGCACGCGCTGCACTAGTTCAAGGCAGGGAACAACACAATGCTATTTTCAGCGCATCACCTAAATAACACAAAATCCGAACATGGGCTATTATTTTTCTTTCTCTGTGTCGGAAGATACTTCTAGCTGATGCTTCTCGCTTTGTTCTGGTAAACAATGTATTTAGCTTATTTCTCAAGGAGTGATAATGTTTGCCCATTAGCAGGATAGGCCTGTCTTTGCATGTGAAAGACTTCCTCTGCCCTTTCACCCACTGGGCTGTTTAACCCTTCATTTCCAACCAGAAAAATGCAGAAAGGCAGGAGCTAAGTTGTATTTTGCATTTCACAAGTCTACCAAGTGGCACTATGTCATATGATGCCAACTGCCATTCCCAGGCTTTTCAGCCAACACAATGTTGCATTGTGAATCTTGTAGTGTTGCTTTTAACAGTTTCATTATGGGCTCAAACCCCTCATGCAAAGTGCTATTGCGGCTAAAACGCCAGAACTGGCTGAATGGGTTAAACATGGCATGAAGGCACTTGTCAATTATGTTTTTAAAATTTTACAAAGTCGCCTATTCCATTTAAAAAACTGCTTGTTTCACATGTGAAACCAAAAGTAAACACGGCCCACATATTTTGTGTTCACCCTTTCACTCACATAATACATTAAATCAAGCATTGGAAATGTGCATTGTTTTTTCTTATGTGTAGTGGAAAGTCTAATGCCCAGCTTCACAACACAAGAAAGGTAAAAGATGGACAATGACAGCGCAACTTTCTCGAGCACAAATAATAAGTTACGGGCAGGAGGCAGTATGAGAAGAGACGCCACACTATTATCTCACATGTACAGAACAGGCACAACACAGGCAGCTAACACACAAAAGAGGGAGCGAGAGACGTTACAGCACTGTTCTACAATTTCCATAAACAGAGATAAACGTCCAAGAGGTATAACACTAATGGAAGAAACAGTCGAACCTTATATGGAATTACTTTAGATTTATGTACTCCAATAGGATGACATAGAGTCGTATGCTTCACCAGGTGGTTCCACACCTAGCACTGGGAATCATCCAAGAGTGGCATTCCTCATTAGTTGTATAATCTCCTGGTTGTAGGTCTCGCGTTTGGGACCTTATAAGTGTTTAGCGATTGTGCTGCATAAGTAAATACTTATAAGGTCCCAAAAGTGAGACCTATTGGCTATGCCAATGCTTGTTTAAAGATTGTATTGAGACTTATGTGGTACCGCAGTTCAAGAGGCTGCATCCTTCCCCCTGGTCCATTCTCCTCACTTTTCTTTTTTCCTACCCATGAGTTCCTACCCATGTTCCTCTGCTTTTGGTGTGTGCCACACTAGAAAAATGCCAGCCTTCCTGCATTCTGCATAATCCCCTTCTAATGCTGGGTTCCACTTGTACCCTGGAAAACGCCAGTGTTTGCCAGATCTGAACATTCCACCGCTTTCTCCATCTAGCTGGTCTTGCCACACCTGGACACACCTTTAACATGTTACACAACCTTTCTTACAGCCGGGTGCCGTTTCATGGCCTGTTTCGACTCCGTGCAAGGGGAGCCCGGTTTTTCTCATCAGCCTACTTATCACAAACTTGTTTCTTGTTTTATTAATCTCACTATTGTCACAGTTTTTTCAAAAGTCTGATGCTTGACCTACCTTGTCCTGCTTTGGATTTTGTGAGACTGTTTGGACCATGAGTTGTTCCTGCACAACCTTGTTCCATCACTGACCAAAGTTGCATTTGTAGAGGAAAGATTTCAAAGCAGCAATGCATTGCCTAATTTCTTTCGGCTCCTTTGCTTAAACGTATAAAAGGTGCCATTCCATTGTTTGTGGGATATGAAATCCAGGCTCTGTCCTAGAATTGCCTGTCAGTTGCCTTTATAAACATGGAAAACTCTTCCTTCACTGGGTGCCACGTTGTGATCCCTGGCATACATAGAGATGATGGCCCTCTGAATCGGGCCACCTTTCCGAGGGACATTGGTGTTGGGGGTGTTCTTAAATCTAAAACAAAATGATGATATAAATTATTTAATGAAGTATCATGATTTTTTTTGCACGTATTCACTTTTTAACTCTGTGTTTTTTTTACAGATTAAAGATACTTGGCACCAGGTTTACAGAAGACATTTCTTGAAATCCGCGCTCGGTCACTGTAATCTCTGCCGGCGAGGCTTTTACTACTACCAAAGGCACTTTGTAGACTCAGAGGTTAGTTGAAAAGGTTCTGCAAGTTCAGTCTGTCGTACATCGATCCCAGGTGCCGTCAAATAATGTCTGTAAATACATTGAAGAAAGATGTCAGCATGTCGGGACCCTGGTGCACTCATGAATGTTTGTATGTCTCATGCTTTGAGGTACCTGCGACAAGCTGCCAAGTATGCCTCCAAGCTTGAACTGAGATATGGGCACCTACGCTGATGGAGGTGCTGTGCCAGGATTGTGTTTTTTTTTTTTTTTAATGAGTTAGCAGAGTCTCTAAGTGCTGATGCCTTTTGGAGCAGCCTGAACATTGTATGAGTGTTTTGATGCACGTACCATCCTAAGAGTCCACAAGAGACCTCCCCTTCTTGATTAGAAGGTTACTCTGGTAACACTTGGATGCATGTATTTCAGGGGTATGTTTATATTAGAATTTCAAAGTAAAGGGTATGACAAGTGCATTGTATTTTATTTGTAAACGCCCAACTATACCAGATCAAATCAAGCTTCAAGGCGCAACACAGAATAAACAGCCAGATACACATTACAGGGTCCAGTCATCATTGCAATATACCATAATACTGTTTCTGGTGGATACTTCGAACCACAGTTTCCTCACCTTTAGAATTTCCCAAGGTGCCATATTGGATCCCGAAGTTTTCACAGCAGTGTGTCTGCACGTTACGCGGTCACCACGTGCGCCTCCTTGTTGAATTTATTCTGCCACTGAAGTGACGGACCAGAGCCCCATATAAGTCACCCTGCGCACCCATGTGAGTTTGTTTCTTTCTGCTCCTTCGAACATAGATTCAGTGCCCCACTCCTTTTTACATCAGTTGACGAATCCTTTCAAATTCTTTTTTCTGCTGTGCAAGGGAACAGTGTCCTCACCGAAGACTGCAGAGTTCAAACCTTGCCATGACTGTCACAAACAGATGTTGGTAACGGACCTGCATGAAGTCGGCCTCTTGTGTTTGGTCTTGAGGCAAGACTCCAAGACATGCAGAGAATGTGCCCTCATGCACCCGAACGCGATTCAGGACCGTGAAGCAAAGCGGTATGTCACCAAACATGGAAAGAAGACACAGATCTCTCATAAGTCTCGCTCCAAGTCGAGAGAGCAGATCCATTTTGCTCTCGAGGCAGTTCCTGCGACTGGTCTCCTTTGCGGTCAAAGTCACCTGATAAGTTGAAGTCTAACTCGAAGAAGCAACGTCAGAAGTCAAAGCAGAACTTGTCGTAATTCTGCCACTATCTGTCCAAAGGAGGAGTGCATAAAGGTGCCATCTGATCTCGCTCCCAGAGCCAATCCCACTACTGGGCCCATTGCGTCCCGAATTTTCCGGCCATCAGCGACGCTGCAGCAGGTGGCCTTTACGGAAACCATGCTGCATATTTTTGACACTCCTCTGCTTTCCTTTGTCGCACTTTCGGATTCCAAGCACCCTCAGGGGCCTCCAGTCAGCTCCTACCGGCAGGTCCATCCTTGGCGCTGTCTGAGCCCATTGAACCTGCCTTGGGTTCTGCGTCACTCCGGCTCCAAGACCTATGCCACTCCTTTCTTCATCGACGCTGACACCGTTGGTGCCAGAGATTGAGCCCCTACCGACTCTGGTGTCCGTCACCGAACCAAATCCGTCTTGACCTTGACAGAGGTCGCTCTTTGACTCTGCATCAGTGCCCTTGGTTCCTGTATGTTCTGACTCAGACAGAAGACTTCTTCTACCAAGCAGCCTTCCTCAGAGGCTCCATCATCTTTTTGGCTCAGATTCTGAGCATCGTTTGCCACCATCTGGTGTTGATGGGGATGATTTACCCCCACAGTATGATGATGATGACAGGGTATGCATATATGGACATGCAGGAGGCCCCTGATACTGCCTTTATTTTCCCCCTTGGTCCCCAAACCAAGAAGAGTGCTTTCTATGTGCCAGTGAGGTCGTAGACCTACAGCTGCGTTCTGTATAAGGGGATGAGTGCGTCTTCCCTTGCGTATTGAGCTTTTTAGTGTTCTATTTTCAAGTACAAACATCACATCCTGTGGATTATATTTGTATTCAGAGTAGAAGATATCCATCATCCCGAAACCAAGAAGAGTGCTTCGTTTTGTGGAGTGATCGGATGTGCCTTTGAGGTCGTAGACCTACGGCTGCGTTCTGTTGATGTTAAGACACGTGTACTTTCTGAGGTTTTGCACCCTGGGCCAGACTCATCTGAGCCCTTACTTCCATTTAATGAATCCCTGACTTACATTCTTATAGGCACTTGGGATAAACCTTACTCTTGCCTGGTCCAGTCCGCAGGCAGGTTGCCAGATGCCACAGACTGGATCCTGATGACCCGCATTTTCTTCTGCAGCGTCCTACTCCTGAGAGTTTGGTGGTCCAGGCTTCCGCCAGCAAAGTAAATCTGAATGAATCCCACATGACTCCTCCAGACAGGGAGTCGGGAAGGATTGAGGCGTTTCTGAAGCGAATGTTCTCTTCCACCAGCTTAGCATTGAGGTCAGTCAGTTCAGTCTGCCTGTTAGGCCATTGCACGCATGCCCCCAGTGACATGGCAGCAAGATCTTGCTGGATGTCCTGAAGTAGTGTCCGGCCTCTTTGGCTCAGACCATTACCAACGGCCAGGATGCAGCCAATTATGTAATTAGGGCTGGCCTTAATACCACTGATTGCTTGAGCAAGCTGTGGGCACTTGTGTGGTGCTCCACTGCCATGCATGGCTTTTCTAGAGATGTTCAGGCGTCCCTTATGTTTATCTTTTGCTGGGTCCTGTCTATTTAGCAATAAGTCTGATTCTGTCATGTACACTTAAAGGAAAGCAGAGCCACGATGCTTTCTTTCAGCCTTTCCACCCCTACTTGTCGGCTTCCCCATCAGTTTCTATCCTAATGAGGCTACTCAGATGGTTAGCATATAAACAATGCCAGGCCCGTCCACCATTGCAACTGCCTCCCCAGTCCTTTTGTGGCCGGGGATCAAGGAGACATTGCGCAGGTCGCCAGGGGCCACATCCTGTTCAGTCCTCCGCCCCTGCGGCATCAACCTCCAAGCCGCTTTTGTTTGCCATTAGCTGCACACAGCCTCGATGTGGGAGGCAGAATCGGACATTTTCTGCCAGCGTTACCGTCACATCAGACCGATGAGTCCTTTGGCTCATCCAGCTGAGTTATGTCCTCCTGTTCCTTTCCAACCCACCAGAACCTTCTCCCACATCTGAGTGGCTTCCAGAGGAACACCGATCGTTCTTGATGCAAGAGGTGAAGGCTTCACTGGCCACCGAGATGACGCCGGCCTCTGAAACATGGAAGGGTAGTAACTCCTACTGTTGGCTTGAGCTGAAGGATGGAATGCTGTCGTGTGGAAGGATAAATTTAAAATGCTCACACTGGCCAAGTTCTATCTGTTTTGGATCCAGGCTACTGGATGGTGCCTGGGACATGTAGGACACACACTTTCATGTGCCCGTCCTGCAGTCCCACAGACGTTACCTGCGGTTCAGAATAGGCCAAGAGCATTTTCAGTTTACCATGCTCCCCTTCAACCTTTCAAGCTCCCGTCAGCTGTTCGCAAACGTGATGGCAGTGGTAGTCGCCCATCTTCAGCAGATACGGATTCCAGTTTTCCCGTACCTCGATGACTGGCTGTTGAAGGCAGACTTGCCACAGTCAGTCGTAGACCACATCTAGACGAGCACAAACCTCCTGACATTGTTGGGGTTCTCAGTCAACAAGCCAGTTCACACCTGACTCCTTCACTGAGGCTTCTTTTTATAGGAGCTGTTCTGAACATGGTCCATGTCAGGGCCTTTCTTCCATCTCAGCAAGTCTAAGACATCCAGGCTATGATGCCAATGTTTCAGCCTCAGACTTAGATTTCAAGTCAGAGCAGCTCTGAGGCTTCTTGCAACCTGCTCTTCCACTCTGCCAGGTGGCATACTCAGGCTCTACAGTGGGATCTGAAGTCTCAGTGAGCCCAGCACCAAGGGAACCTGGCGGATATCATCCAGGTTTCAGAGGAGACTGCACAAGTTCTGCAGTGGTGGCTGCATGACGGCAAACTGACCGACGGCCAACTCCTCTCACTTGGTATCCCAGAGCGGACAATGTTGATGGGTGTATCTCTGCTGGTCTGTGAAGGTCATCTGGGAGAGGTGATCAGAGGACTCTGGGATCTGGTGGAAATCTAGCTCCCCAAATATTTGTTGGAGCTGCCGGCCATTCATCTTGTGTTGAAGACCTTCCTGCCATCCATCAAGGGGAGGTCAGTGCTGGTTCTCACGGGCAACACCACCATCGTGTGGTACTGCAAGTAGCAGTGCAAAATGTGAGTACTGGGACTTTTGCTTGGAGGCACTGCACCTCTTTAGTTGGCTAGACCATCAGGACATTTCCCCAATCGTGAACCACCTGGCGAGATCTTTAAATGCTTGGGTGGACAAGCTCAGCAGGCGTCACCTGGGGAATCCAGAATGGCTGTTACATTCCGAGGTGGCACAGGACATCTTCCAACAGCGAGGAGAGCCCTGGCTGGGTCTGTTTCCCAATGTTGAGAACTCTGTGTCACGTCTTCTGCATGTTGGAGTTCCCAAGAAGGCTGTCTCGGAAAACACATTCAGATTAGAGTGGAGCACGGGACTACTGTACACCTTTCCGCCTCTCCAGCAGCGAGTCTCGAAGAATATCAGGAATGGCCAGGCCTAAAGGATCCTAGTGGTTTTGGATTGGCCAGGAGAGTGTGGTACCCAGAACTTCTAGGCATGCGCACCTGTCCTCCGATTAGGCTATCACTTTGGGAGGATCTTCTGTTGCAGCTGCAGTGCGGAGTTCTGCACCCGAAGCTGTGCAATCTATACCTAAATGAGTGGAGATTGAGCTGCTGCAGTTGACCGTGTTCGTTCTACCACCCGAGATCTTTTATGTCATCCTCGCGGGCTGGCATTCCTCTACAAAGTCTATTTACAGCGGGCACTGGGACCGATTTGTGGCCTGTTGTAAGGTCGACATCACAGACCCCATACATGCCAAACTGTTGGATGTTTTATTGTTTGTTTTACCATTGACCCTACAAGGTCTTTTCAGTGGGCACCACTGAAGGTTATTTCGAGCGCTTTTGCCCTTTTTTCGTTGGCAGGACCAGCCGTCCTTATTTATATCACTTGTTGTGATGTTGTTGACGAAGTGCTTGATACACGTTCCTTCCCAAACAGTTTGTGTTGCCACAGTGGGATCTTCATTTGGTGTTGATGTTCCTCATGTGAAAACCCTGCAAGCCAATGTGCAGCTGCTTGTTGCGTCTGATGACTCAAAACTATATTCCGCATTGCGATCCCTTTAGCTCATCCCATGAGTGAGCTCCAGGCTCTCTCGATGCAGACTCCCTACACCACCTTTGTTCCAGACAAACTGGTGTTGAGCAATCCATCATGTTGGACAATCCATCACTTCGCCAACCTTCTTTTCTCCACCGCACCCCTCGAAAGAGAAGGAGACTCAATTGCCTGGACCCCAAAGAGCCTTGAGCATTTACAGTGATCGCTCCAAAGACCATTGGGTGGGCGATCAGCTTAACGTGGCATTCTTTGGGGCAAAGATAGGTAAGGCAGTGCAGAAAAGGATTCTCCTCAAACTGGATGGACCATTGCACTAAGATCTTCTATGCACTGCCACGAAGCAGCCTCCAGATGGTTTGAGGGCTCAATCCACCAGGGTCAAGGCTGCTACCACTGCTTTGGCACACAGGTATGCCTGTTCTTGAATTCGTTCAGGCCGCTTCAAGGGCGTCGGTGCACACGTTCATGAAGCACTACTGCCTTGACAGCCAGGTCCGATGGGAAGGGCATTTCGGGCATTTTGGTCTGAGCCCACTCCGCAGACCCTCCACCTTGGGAGGTACTGCTTTAGTACCTATTCTAAAAGTAGGGAATGTGCGGTTAGAAGCATCTCTCAGAACAACTTACTTAACTGTGGTACTGCTCTTTCTGGTGGATACTCTAGCTAACCGCGGATTCCTCACTGCTATACCTCCTTCCCGTTCTGTGGAGTGATTTCTTATTACTTTCAAAAAAAGTCCCTAATTAGAGATCTGGACACTTGTACAGTCAATTATTTTGTGCTCTGCATCCGAGGCTGTGGCAAGAGTTAATAAAGAAACTGACATCGGTGTGCAAGGGTGGCACTTGTATGTGGCTACACTTTCACTTTTGGGACAGAACAAAGTCCACGAGGAGCCGCATGACCCTTCCCAGCATTGCACGGAGCACCGCTGTGGAAACTTCTGAATCCAGTCTGGCACCTGGGGGAATATTCTACAGTTGAGGAATTTGCGGTTGGATAGAGTATCCATCAGTTCTCTTCCAGGGGATCCTCATCAATAGTCATAAGCACTGAATATTCCCGCCCATGTGCAGGGACCCCGGAAATAATAAAAAATATATATGAAAAACATATATCAAGACCGGGGAAACTCGGTCGAAATGCGTCATGCTGCTGACAATTCACAAATAAAGCACGATATTCAATTTATCTGGTGGTCCGTACCTGATTTCTCGCTCAAGGAGGATGTTTCATCAGGATTGTGGTTCTATATATATATATATATATATATATCTATATCCACACGAAACACCCCTCCGGTAGGAAAGGAGAAGAGGCCACTCGGGGAAACTATGGGAGCCGTTTAATTAGAACAGCAAGGCAAGATGCATTTCGGCATTGTAGCCTTCCTCAGTTGCCGCTGCTACCGCGATGTGACTCCACCCACGCCTATTGTGTGTCCTGCATTACCCTCATTGGAAGGTGAGTGAGTTCCAACCCCAAGTCACATGGTCTTTCTCCCGATGTGACTCAGATAGTACTTAAACTCCCAGAAAGCACCGCTCCCCGGTGAGTATTGCTTGGAGAAGGAACACAATGTTCAGGGAAAAGGCGCGGTAGTGAAATGGGGTTACACGGTGAAAATGATGTCCACGAACTCCCTCAGGTCCCCTTTACGCTCCTGCCCCCAGTATCCAGTTCAGCTGGGTCTTGAGACGATAATGCAGTGATTTTGGCTCCTCGTGCAGTCACGAGCTGCACCTGGCAGTAGTCCCTGGCTGATCTTGCACTTGAGGCGGGCAGAAGTTGTTTCGATCCCTCGAAGAAAAGTTAAGCTTCAACAGCTGATGCCAGCATCACTCCTGCCGCTTTGTGGAACGGGGCCTCCTGCACAGCTCTGGCTGGTGCGCAAATTATATCCACACGAAACACCCCTCCGGTAGGAAAGGAGAAGAGGCCACTCGGGGAAACTATGGGAGCCGTTTAATTAGGACAGCAAGGCAAGATGCATTTCGGCATTGTAGCCTTCCTCAGTTGCCGCTGCTACCGCGATGTGACTCCACCCACGCCTCTTATGTGTCCTGCATTACCCTCATTGGAAGGTGAGTGAGTTCCAACCCCAAGTCACATGGTCTTTCTCCCGATGTGACTCAGATAGTACTTTTTATTTATAATTTTTTTATTTATTAATTAAACTTATAATGCGCAACAGCTACCCAAAGGGTTTCCCGGCGCAGACGTAGATCAGAGGCTGATGTCAGAAGCAAAAGGCAGCAGGCTAATGATTAAAAAGCCATGTCTTCAAGGATTTACGAAATTGGATATAATTAGTTTCGGTACGAAGAGCTAAGGGCATAGCATTCCAGAGGGAAGGGCCAAGATATGAGAAAGACCTACCGCCCATCCGCGCTAGTTTGACCTTTGGGACAGAAATCCTCCCCTGCGTGGATGAGCGGAGGTCACGAAAAGGGACATAGGGATGGACCAGTGATTGAAGGTATTTAGGGGCCACTCCACTTTTGATTTTAAACATGTAACTCAGGGCTTTGAACTTAACTCGGTTCTCCACCCTGAGCCAATGCAAATCACGAAGATGGCCGGAAACCGAAGAAGTTCTGGGGATCCGGCATAAAAGCCTAGCTGCGGAGTTTTGAACCAATTGCAGCCTGCGTGCCACCTCTTTGTTAGATCCCAAGTACAGAACATTGCCGTAATCAAGTCTTGAAGTAATCAAGGCATGAACAACGGTCTTCTGAGTGGGTTCTGGTAGCATCCAGATAACTTTTTTTAGCCACTTCAGGATTGTGAAACAGGTGGCGGCTACTTTAACGACTTGGTTGTGCATACTCAGTGTATCATCAATAATTAAACCCAAATTACGAGCTTGGCGGACAGGTATAGGAAGAGCACCCATCTCGCAGGGCCAATGTTGAGGACCCCAAAGTTCTCTATTTTTCCCGAATATAAGAACCTCGGTTTTCCTCCGTTCAGTTTGAGGTAATTAGATTGCATCCATGATGCGATATTCCTCAAACCTAACTGAAGAGGAGAAATCTCTGTCGTGTTCTTCATAGATAGGGAAAAAATAATTTGCGAATCATCCGCATAGGAGAAGAGGGTCAGCCCAGAATTCTCAGCAATATCCGCCAAGGGTCTTACATATAAGTTAAAAAGTAAGGGGCTAAGGATAGAGCCTTGAGGTACCCCATGAGTAAGAGAGTGAATGTCAGAGCTGGTTGTGGGAGAGAAAACTTGGAAAGTACGATTTGTAAGGAAGGAAATGAGCCATTTCAGAGCCGGCCCACATAAACCCAACAAACTTAGGGTTTTAATCAACACAGCGTGAGACACCGTGTCAAAAGCTGCGCTCAGATCCAACAAAATGAGGGCCACGGTGTCTCCGGCATCAAGATGGTGGCGTAGTCTTTCGTTTACCCCCAGCAGGGTGGTTTCTGTTGAAAAACCAGCTCTGAAGCCCGATTGAGAAGGATGGAGAAAACTTTGCGCTTCGACAAACAGTGAAAGCTGTGCGTGGACATGTTTTTCTAAAATTTTAGAGAAGGCCGGTAGGAGTGAAATGGGACGATAGTTTGAGAGTAGTTCAGGGTCAGCATTTGCCTTTTTAAGGAGAGGCATTACCATGGCATGTTTCCAATCAGGCGGGACAATAGCCTCCAGAAAGGATACATTAAGAAGATCCATGATTACCTGCAGCGATGGTGGTTCAAGCTGCTGGAGCACGGAAATGGGCAAGGGGTCCCTTGGAGATCCCGATTTTGTATTACCCAAAAGTTTTTTTAGGGTAGTAATGTTTAGCAGAGGCCATGTGTCCAATTGATTAGTGAGAAAGTTAGGGCTCCAATCTTGGTTGGGGGGCATATCGTCCATGGAGGATGATGTGGATGTTTCTGGGGGAGGAGAGAAATTGTCATCCTGCCCTCGTACTATATCCAAATATATACTGTCAACTTTTTGAACAAAGAAAGTAGCCAGGTCCTCACATTGCTTTTTATTAAGTGCAGGGGGCCTGGTTTGGGTTTTGGAACCGGCAAGCTCTTTAACCATGTTAAAAAGTGTTTTAGAACAGTTTAGGGCGTTCGAGATGGTGGATGAGACATGGTCAACCCTAGCTGTTTTGCAAAGGTCATGATATATTTTTTTTGCTGCTTTATAGTCACTTTTGGAAGCAGGGGTATAGTTCCTTCTCCACTTGCGTTCCATTTTTTTACATTTGGCCTTCTCTGTCCTTAAAGTCTCAGTAAGCCAAGGTGCAGGAGGTCGATGATTGTTGGCCTTTTTTCTTGCCAAAGGTAGACAAATGTCAATGGCATTGAGGAGCCATTTCTGTACCGAGGTAGAAAGTGAGTTCACTGTTTGTTTGGAAATGGGCGTGTGGGAGCATAAAATCTTATTTAAAGCTGTGGCATCTAAATTTTTCCAATTCCTAATTAATGTATCTGGAATTAGATGAATAGGTGCAGGAATCTCCGGAAGTTTTAGGTAAAATTTTGTAAGAAAGTGGTCCGACCAGTTTAGAGGAGAGGCTGGGAAGCAGTGGATCCCAGGAAGATTCGAAAAAATAGGGTCCAACAGGTGACCTGCCTCGTGTGTGGGGCCAGAGTTCATTAGGCTAATATTTAAAGCTGCTAAGTCCGAGATAAGATTAGTGCTATGTTTACAGGTGGGGTCTTCCAGAAGTAGATTGAAGTCGCCCAGAATTGTGAAAGCACCGCTCCCCGGTGAGTATATATGTATATATACCTATATCATTTTTTCTCCTACCAATGCAGCCCCCAAATAGGAGGCTAAACAATGCCATAATAAATAACCGCTTTTGTAAACACATAATGAATATATAGACCACAGGAGGGCAAGTATCACTTGAACTCTTTTTAACGAGTAAAACTCATGAAAACTGCAAAAGAGCAGGCATTGTTAGCCTACAGGCTGCATTGTAAACCATTAGCATAGAAAATGAAAGCAATTGTACAAAAAACTGGCACCGTGCTTTAAGGCAGCCATGACCCCTAGCTTCCCATCATGCCTCAGGGGTGACAGTTAGGTCAGTTGTTCTTTGCGGAGACCCGAAGGTCAGGGCACAAAGATAAAGCTTAACAACAAACAACAGTCTCATTTGCCTGGGGAGGCGGGTGGGTTGCTTATGACTTTGATGAGGATACCCCTGGAAGAGAACTAGGATTACAGGTAAGTAACTTATCCTTCTCTTCCAGGGGATCCTCATCAATAGTCACAAGCACTGAATAGAATAGCAAGCCCATCCTCCGCCTGCGGGCCAATGAGAAGGAATGACCCAACAAACAACCATAATTTATCAGTGTTGGAACAGATTCCTCAAGGAGGCCTGGCCTACTTGGGTGTCTGCTCTGGTAACTGAGTCAAGACAATGGGGGCTGCATTGGTATGAGAAAAAATGATATTTGTATATATATATATATAGAGCTGTATATGTATATATATATATATATAATGTGTATATATATATATATAATGAATATATATATAATAATATATATAATGTTTGATGAAAATCTGTCCTTCTCTGAGCAAATTACCACTGTGGCCGGAGCCTGCTTTGGCATCCTTAAAATGCTACGCAAAATTCTGGACCTTCTCCCCCTTGATGCTAAAAGAACTATTGTACAGGCTCTTGTTACAGCTCGCCTTGATTACTGCAATATTCTGTATTTAGGGGTAACAGCTAGAAATTTGAACCTCTTGCAGAAGGTCCAAAATGCTGCAGCCCGGCTGATCTTGAACATCCCTAGGCAGGTTTCGGTGGGGGAAGCTTTGAAGAAACTTCATTGGCTTCCAATTCAGGCCAGAGTCACTTTCAAGGCCTTAATCTTTGGTCACAGGATCCTTAGTCAGAAGGGGCCGCGCTTCCTGCTCCCCCCTCTTACAGCTTATCGGCCCGCACGGGATCTGAGATCGCTTGGCTCTGCCAGAGTGATTGTGCCCAGGGTGCGGAAGGTTCGAGCTGGAGGGAGATCTTTTGGCTTCCTGGCTGCTAAGGCATGGAATGACCTCCCTATGGATCTTAGGACCTGCGAGTCGGAGTCTCTGTTCAGGAAAAACCTAAAAACTTGGCTTTTCCGACTCCCATCTGGTGGACGGAAGTAATATTTCTGCTTTTTATTATTCTGTCAGTCTTATGCGCAGGAAGGCTGCTAGGTCTGTATTGTTGCGGGGTTTTCATTGATGTTTTAGCGCGGGGACACTCTGTTGGAGTAACCAGGCGCTTTACAAGCTAGCTAATAATAATAATATATGTTTTTCATATATATTTATTATTATTTCCGGGGTCCCTGCACATGGGCGGGAATATTCAGTGCTTATGACTTTGATGAGGATACCTCTGGAAGAGAACTAGGATTACGGGTAAGTAACTTATCCAAAGAGCATTACTGAAGGTAAGTAACTTGTTCATTTAAATCAAATACCCTTGTATGTTAAATCCAATTTTAGTATCGGTTTAAAATCTGTGGAAGATCATGACATGCCATACACCAAAAAGATAACACATTCCAAAATTAATCCCTGCCACATGCAACATCTCCCCCCCCCTTACCAAATAAGTGTTTTTCTACTGGGGTCGGTTTAGCTATGATAATAAATGAAGTGATTTCCAAATCACGCATAAGGTGCGAAATGTAATGAAGTCCTTAAATGGAAGCCGCCTCTGCTTCAAGCAGTAACTTTCTTGTTCCCTGTGATTCCTGTCTGAGTATGCACCCTAAGGACATCAAGGAGCGGCCTGTGATGACAGACGGAGCAGTCGTCGATCGAGACCGCATTCAAGACTGCCCTTCTCATATTCATCAGGGAAAAAGAGGAAGTATAAGAAACACAAAAATCATGGACGTGGTAAGTCCCTTGGACACCCTCGATCTTCCACAGAGTCTTCACCTTCTGAGCTGCAGTTGGTCATGGTGGAACCAGTGGACTCTCCTCCGAGCAGCTCAGCACCTTTGCCTCAGTCGGACCTGACCTTGGTGATTACTGGACTTTTGCAGGTACCGGAATTCCCAGAACCTCCAGTGTCGACTCCAGCATGTCTGGACTTCCCGGTGCCGGCCCCATCTTACCCGGAATTCGGGTACCAAGCTAGTGGCATTTCTTAAAGCTATTTTTGCCAGGGCCCCAGCTCCCGCTGGCTCATCCTCGGGCCCTACAACACCTTGCGGCCTGCCTTCACTCCAGTGCACAGGTATACAGCTTCGCTATCAATGCCATCACTGGCTCCACCACAGAAGGCTCAGATGCACCATCTCCTCCAGAGCCAGTCTTTCAGCATCCACCGCCGCCTCCTCCGTCTCCAGAGCCCCTCCTCACAACCGATCCAGGAGGGAGGTCCAGAGACCTTTGAAAGAAGAGGATACATCAACCTTTTTGAGTCAGACTCCGCTCCCCTCAACCTCTGCACCTATGGAGACGATGAGGAAGAACGCTAATATAAATTAGCAGGTTTATCTTCTGCGGGTGGATTTCACACCTTGCCAGAAACCAAGCTGGAATTTCCCTCTGGACCCCAACCAGAAAGGTTATGTCATTACACTCTGTGGTCCGCAAGGCAGCGGGACTGTTGGACCTACATCTGCCAATGGTTGTCATCAAGACTAATGCCGCTACGAAGGTCCTTCCATCAGAAGCAACCTCAGAACCCCTGCTTTCCTTTAGTGAAGCCTTGGTAGAGCTGTCATGGCCGCCTGGAAGAAGCAGACTTCAGCATTGGCTGTGAATAGATTGGTGGCAGGATGCTACTGCCCTGCCCCTCTTGCCACACGTCACTGCAGAGGTGGATTATCCAAGCATCCTGCTTCACTGGACAGGTGGCAGGGACCTTCCCTTCAGTTCTTTCAGACAGGGAGTCTAAGCAAATGGAGGCATAGGGAAAAAAAGATGTTCTCAACAGGCAGTATGGCCTTCGCCTTGAAGTCCTTAAACACCAACTGCCTTCTGGCACAGTACACACACACCTTATGGGAAATGGACAAATGAGTCGCCACCATGTCCCGGAAGACGTGAGAACACATTTTTAAGAGATCATAAGAGATGGACACAAGGCTTCATGCCATATTATCAAATGGGGTCTGGACACTGTAGGCTCCGTGGAGCCAGCCATGGAGACCTCAGTTTCTATTCAATGCCATGCATAGTTTTGGACAACAGGCTTTTCATTCGATTTGCAGGCTATCATAATAGACTTCCCATTTGATGGCCCTAGCTTGTTCAGGGGCAAAGCTAACGCCGCCTTGGAACGTTTCAAGGCCAGAAAGGCTACAGTCCGTTCACGGGATCTCCAACAGTTCCAACCCCAGAGGGACTATTGTCAATTTTGGAGCTTTCAGAGATTCTCTACGGGATTCTTCTTTCATCAGTGCCAGCCCTTGCAGCACCAGGATCAGCGTCCCATGACCCCTCTGGTCTGAACGTACAGTCTTGGAGCCAGAGGGAAGGGCTGTGGATCTAGCAAGCCTCCTCCTCCCCCGCACCACCAGGGACGCAGGTCTAGTTTGCTTCTCCGACCCAGGCAGAGCATGTGGGGCGTGGGGGCCTCCTCTTTCCACCAGTCCAGGAGGCCATTACTTTGGACCAGTGAGTTGTTCAGATGATAGAAAGGGGTTACACCGTACCCTTTCTTCAGGCTCCCCGTGCTTTTATTTCTCTCTTCCACCAGATCACCTATCCATCCTGCAGCACGAGATGCCAGAGCTCCTCTTAAAAGGAGCATGAAATGGAACAGGGGTGTTACGTCTGACCTTTCCTTGTTACCAAGAAGGACTGCAGTCTACTTCTGATCCTGGATATCAGGCATGTTAACCTCTTTCTCGTGAAGGAGAAGTTCAAGATGCTGACTCTAGCTCAGGGGTTGTTGGCGCTGGAAGCTGGAAACTGGATGGTGTCGCTCGACCTACAGGATGCGTACTTCCACATTCTAGTCCTGCTGGCCTCTTATGAGTACTTGCGATTTGCGGTGGGTTCTACGCACTCCCAATTTATGGTACTTCCATTCAGCTTGACATCGGCACCTCGATTCTTCATCAAGGGGATGGCAGTAGTTGTAGCCCATCTCAGAATATCGAGGATACCAATCTTCCCGTATCTGGAAGTCTGGCTGATCAAAGCCGGTTTGCCAGGGGTGGTGACAAGTCATCTGCAATCAACAGCCTTGATATTGTTTGATCTGTGTTTTTCTATCAATGAGCCCAAATCTCACCTGGAGCCCTCCCAGCTTCTCCAGGCATAGGTTCAAGTTGGACACTACCCTTCTCCATGCCTTCCCCCATACTCCGAGAATTGTCAATATCCAGAAAACGGTCCCATCTTTTCTAGAGGGTGTGTGAATTCCAGTCCTGCAGGTCTTACACCTGTAAGGTCTGCTGCCTTGCTGCATTCTCCAGGTCACGCACGCACGTTGGCATATGAGGGCTCTGCAGTCGTTCTCCAGGTCACGCATGCACGTTGGCATATGAGGGCTCTGCAGTCGTTCTCCAGGTCACGCATGCACGTTGGCATATGAGGGCTCTGCAGTCGTTCTCCAGGTCACGCATGCACGTTGGCATATGAGGGCTCTGCAGTCGTTATCCAGGTCACGCATGCACGTTGGCATATGAGGGCTCTGCAGTCGTTCTCCAGGTCACGCATGCACGTTGGCATATGAGGGCTCTGCAGTCGTTCTCCAGGTCACGCATGCACGTTGGCATATGAGGGCTCTGCAGTCGTTCTCCAGGTCACGCATGCACGTTGGCATATGAGGTCTCTGCAGTCATTCTCCAGGTCACGCATGCACGTTGGCATATGAGGTCTCTGCAGTCATTCTCCAGGTCACGCATGCACGTTGGCATATGAGGGCTCTGCAGTCGTTCTCCAGGTCACGCATGCACGTTGGCATATGAGGGCTCTGCAGCCGTTCTCCAGGTCACGCATGCACGTTGGCATATGAGGTCTCTGCAGTCATTCTCCAGGTCACGCATGCACGTTGGCATATGAGGGCTCTGCAGTCGTTCTCCAGGTCACGCATGCACGTTGGCATATGAGGTCTCTGCAGTCATTCTCCAGGTCACGCATGCACGTTGGCATATGAGGGCTCTGCAGTCGTTCTCCAGGTCACGCATGCACGTTGGCATATGAGGTCTCTGCAGTCATTCTCCAGGTCACGCATGCACGTTGGCATATGAGGGCTCTGCAGTCGTTCTCCAGGTCACGCATGCACGTTGGCATATGAGGTCTCTGCAGTCATTCTCCAGGTCACGCATGCACGTTGGCATATGAGGGCTCTGCAGTCGTTCTCCAGGTCACGCATGAACGTTGGCATATGAGGTCTCTGCAGTCATTCTCCAGGTCACGCACGCACGTTGGCATATGAGGGCTCTGCAGTCGTTCTCCAGGTCACGCATGCACTTTGGCATATGAGGTCTCTGCAGTCATTCTCCAGGTCACGCATGCACGTTGGCATATGAGGGCTCTGCAGTGGTGTCTCCCTTGGCATTGGTACTTGTACCAAAAAATGCTTAGGCAACTTTATATAAGAGCGTTATCTTTGTAATGGGTGGCATCATTGAAAGATTACCGGAACCCAGATAGAAAAATTAAGTTTCAATAATTCATTATATCAAAAATAGAAATTTCATAAAAATCCCTTGGCATTGGTTCCAGCACGGGGAGACCTATCGGACTCAGTTGTAATCTCCAAGAGCGCTGCAGCAGATGTGGTTTGGTGGGGACGTGGCGAACCGACACTGCAGGATGGCCTTCAGTCCCTCTCTGATTGTCACCACGGTAGTGACGGATGTCTCCACCCTAGAGTGGGGGGGGGGCTAATCTGGAAGTCCTGCAGATCAGAGACCTCTGGTCTCTAGAGGAGCAGGTGCTTCACAGCAACTCGCTGAAACTGCAGGTGAATTGCCGGCGCGCAGAGCCGGCCTCCCCTTCATCCACGGTTGGTCCATCCTGTTCTTGTTATTGCCATTTATATAGCGCTGTGCAAATCACCCTCGAAAGGATCTCTGAGCGCTATGGTGCATAAACCGGCAGAAAGAACTGCAGGAAGAATCAGAAGAGCCAAGTTAGCCAAGACGACTGACAATCATTGCTTGAGTGAGTGACTTTCTGGTTTGGAGGGGTAGCCATTGGAAAGCCTTCCTGAGCAGAGGTATGGTTCGAAGCAGGAGCCATAGGTAGAGCTGGCCTGTTTTTTTAAACGAAAGGTTTTCATCAAACAAGATGCCCATGTTTCTAGTTAGGTACTAGATGATTCACTGCTATGGCGCTACTACTGGCCTAACGCGAAGTTGCCCTGCACTGGGGTAAACGCCTGCCTCCCACTGCTGCCAACTGGCTTACCAGCATGATGTACTGTGACACTACTAGTGAGCTGTATGCCTCTCTTCAACCCTCAACCTCTAGGATAAAAGATGTTTGGCAACCCTTACTTGATTATCTACTATCGATCGCTGACCAGTCCCAAGAAGCCCGCTCTGTCATATCGAAGCACTCCCATCCTAATCGTTAAGTCATTTTCTAGCCGTCCCCCTCCCTGGACCCCTGTGCTAGCCCCTCACAGATGCCATGCCCAGGATAGTGTTGGGGGGTCCCACTGACTGGCCCCCACCTCCATTAATTTTTCTAATGCTCTACCTCCCTTCCCGGCCCTTCCTTCCCAGAGCGTAAATGTTGACCTTTTCATTCCTGTCGTTTACTCTCGACAGTACCACCCATGCGACCTCTTCTATCTGCTACGGAGGAAATAGCTGGAATTGTTGGGCGCCTCCCTTGTTTATTTTTGACTACATGTTGTAGACCATATGGCATACGCTGATTACATTGTATCTACTTCTGGCTCCTACATTTCTCTGTAAAATTTTATCTGAAGCCTTGAAAGCTTTGTTCCTTATATAATGCTGTGCCTATGTGACTAATATGATGGCCCTTTCTGTAGTGGCTATGTATGCTAGTACATGATTGCTCCACCATTGATGGCTATTTTTCGTCATGTATGCTTGTGCCATGTTGATTCATTTAAACTAAATAAAAACAGTTTTTAAAAAAATTCCCAGGTTTCCTACTGCCTTTTTCAGGGAGGGGGCGGGGGGCGTCGAACCTAGTTCTGGGGGCCACCAGTCCTCTGACCAGTGGGCATGGGCTATGCCGAAAAGCAGAATCTTTGTTCTTTCCGCTGTTTAATTGTAGGTAGTTGGACGCCATCCAGAGAGCTCTCTTCCTCATACAATCACTGAATCTGATCTCAGTGGATTCAGGATTGTGTCCCATGGAGATGATCAGTTGAGTGTTGTCTGTGTAAGAGATGACTTCAGAACCGCAGGATCTTCTCACTTGAGCCACGGAGGGCCACATCGATATTAAAGAGTGTTGGGCTCAAAGAGGAGCCCTGCGGCACCCACTCGTCCAGGGCCATGGTATGGGAGTTGAAGGACTCTAGAAGAACAGTTTGGGTCCGGTCACTAAGTACATTTTTGAGCCATCCAAGAGCTATTCAGCCAACACCAATCTCCATGAGTCTTTGGGTCATAATCACCCGTGAATGCTGCGGATAGGTCGAGTAAAACCAGCAAGGCTGAGAGACCTTCCTCAAGGGAGAGTCTGATGGTGTCTAATACTGCCACCAGCGCCATTTCTGTGCTGTAAGGGGAGCGAAAACCTGACTGGGAATAAGCTAAGAGAGAATGACTTTCTAAAAAAGACCTGAGCTGTTTATTTACCAAAGTCTCTATTGTTTTGCTGAGAAATGGGAGCAGCGATATCGGCCTATCGTTGGAACGCTCTTGGGGATCCGCTGTTTGTTTTTTAGGATAGGCCTAACCTGAGCTTCTTTCTAGCTCATTGGAAGAGTTTTGGTACGAAGAGAGTGGTTGAACAAGCCATTGATAGCCAGAAGACAGACGGACAATATGGCATTGATGTGGTACGTGAACAAGCAAGGGGGAGTAGGGTCTCCTTTGCCGGTAGGCGTTGAGTCAGTGGTCTTGGGCACACTGCCTAGGGATCTATTTAACAATCACTTAGTGGGCTGTGTGAATGTCCGAGCGAACAGCTTGAGCTGACATTATCTTGACAATCATGAGTGGTGTATCCTGCTGGAGGAAGTCGAAGAAATCTGCTCCTCAAGTGGGCTTAGTCGCTTCCTCGCAAAATGCTCAATGCCAATAGTTCTGTGCCTTCCAGTATCCATTGAGGAGAGCCTTGGGACCAATAGTTCTGTGCCTTCCAGTATCCATTGAGGAGAGCCTTGGGACCAATAGTTCTGTGCCTTCCAGTATCCATTGAGGAGAGCCTTGGGACCAATAGTTCTGTGCCTTCCAGTATCCATTGAGGAGAGCCTTGGGACCAATAGTTCTGTGCCTTCCAGTATCCATTGAGGAGAGCCTTGGGACCAATAGTTCTGTGCCTTCCAGTATCCATTGAGGAGAGCCTTGGGACCAATAGTTCTGTGCCTTCCAGTATCCATTGAGGAGAGCCTTTCGAGACTCTTTTCAGTTGAGGTAGAACTTTCAGCTACACTATGCGCTTCCCCCATACACATGATTACTTGAGTTCTGAGCAAGGTTTGCCAAGACCAGGCAGAGTCATTCTTATTGCCCTGGGTTGGCTAAGGAGACCTTTGGTGCTTCTATATATGTCCCCCTCAATCTGCCATTGAGATTGGACCTTCTCTCCAGTTCGGGGGGATGGGGGGAAGGGGGTTGGAAGGGTGCTTCATCACAGTTTTAGAGGCCTACACCTTCATACCTGAGCAGGAATATTTAAGCTTGTTTCACCTACTTCCCAAGGTGGTCGACGTAATCCTGTCAGCTCGGCACTCCTTTGAAAAATCAGTTTACTCTGGGAGCTGGACCAGCTTTGTTTCATGGTGCGTAAACAGCAGCTTAGATCCTCTTCAGGCTTGTTTGCAGCATCTCCTGTAGTTCTCACTATCCCTAGCCCAGAATGGGTGTGTGGTTGGTACCTTTAAGGGGTATTTGGCTGCATTGTTGGGGTTCCTCTGTCGCCCAGACAGCCTTCCCTGTTCAAGACCCCTATGGTGATGCATTTTCTGAAGGGTTTGACTAATTTGTATCCACCAACTCCCTTTGTTGTGCTCCAGTTGGTTCATTATCTTGTTTTGACATTTTTGATGCAGTTTCCATTTGCGCCCCTTCACAGTTGCCAGTAGCGGATGTTAATCTTCAAACCTTTTTTATGTGCCAATTACCTTTTCCAGGCAGGTCAGTGAATTACAGACCTTGAGTTCCTGTACACCATTCACCAAATTGTTCCCTGACAAATTGGTGCTGCGAACCAAGGGTGATTTCCTTCCCAAAGTGATGACTCGCTTTCACTTATGTCAGTCATCACCCTACCGACCTTGTGTCCCCCACTCCACCCCATGAAGGAGCAACTTCATATGTTGGATCCTCGGCAAGTGTTAAGTTTCTACCTGGACTGCACTTCGGATAAGGAACTGGATTACCAGGTATTTGCTGGGTACTGCGGTTCCAAGAAATGCAAAGCACTCCAGAAGTAGGCGCTATCCAGATTTATTCTTCTCAACATTAAGACCTGCTATGCTTTGGCCAAGAAAGAACCCCCGGAAGGGTTCAAAGTTCATTCCACCAGGGCCTCTGCCCTTGCCAGAGGGGTTCCTATTACAAACATCTGCAATGTGGCTACGTGAGATCCCTACACACTTTCGCTAAGCATCACTTTCTAGATTCCAAAGTCCATATGGACGACCACTTCACCAGATCAGGTCTGCTGGACTTCATCTAACCATCCATCAACTTCCTCCAGGGAAGGTTTCTGCTTTGGAATCTATTTTACCCGTGAGGAATCTGCAGGTGGAAGTGTCCATCAGAAGAAGTTACTTCTCTGCGGTAACGATCTTTCTGGTGGGTACTCTAGCTTCCTTCAGATTCTTCACTGTTCCCGCGCACCTCCCTGTTTGATGGATGTGTAATACAGAAAGTTAATAAGGTCCCAGTTCAAGTTTGGTACTGCACTACGTAATTCCGATGGCAGTCATCTAATGGCCTCGGAGGGTTGGAGAAAATGGATTGAAACTGAAGCTAGGGTTGGTGCTGTATGGCTTCCATGATGTCATCCGACGTCACTTCCAACATTGATACGAAGCCAGCGTCCCCTGCCAGAGACTTGAGAACTTTGAAGTTTTCAGTTTGGAGCCTGGGATCATCCTACAGGTGAGTAATATAGAGTATCCACCAGAAAGCTCGCTACCGGGGGGAGGTAACTTTTTCTTCAGGTCGAAATTATCCTTTTAGGTATAGAAGGAAAACTGTTGTTTTCTAATATTTTGTTAGTATCTCACTGCAGTCCTTCCAAGTGATGCTGCTGAAAATAAGATTTAAAACATGAAAGCACACCCCGTTTTTTTTTCTGCTCTGAAAATATAGTTAAAATAGTGTTTATAGCTTCGGTTGAATACAAATGCACTTTGATCCTGTACAGCACTCTGCTGCCTTTGGCTAGACTCCTGCTATAAGAATACCACATACATTCATGCACACGTTCCTAATTCTGTTTGTTGGACTTGGACCTTTTTGCAGGGTCATCCCAGAACTTTTTGCCTTCCTCTTGTATTAATTCTGACCTGTTGGTGGTGGTTTTAGGACTCTGGGCACTTTATCAGTGATGTGCTCTCTATGGTAAACTTGGTAAGATTGGTCTACACCTGTTTGGCACATTTAATTTACCTGTAAGTCCCTTGTACAGTGGTATCCCATATACCCAGGGCCTGTAAATTAAATGCTACTGGTGGGCTTGCAGCGCTGCTTGCGCCACCCACCTAAGTAGCCTTTCAAACCTGTCTCAGGCCTCTGCCACTGCAGGGCCTGTGCGCGCAGTTTACTGCCGCTGTGACGTGGCACATAAAGTGGTTGCCACGTCTGGAACTCCCCTTTTACTACATATCAGTCGCCCCTAAGGTAGGCCCTAGCTAGCCCTATGGGCAGGGTGCGGTGTAGGTAAAAGGTAGGACATGTGCCTTAATTGTGTGGCATGTCCTGGTAGGGACAAACAGCCTATTTGGTTTCTCACTGCTGTGAGGCTGCCCTCTCATAGGAATGCATTGGGGATTCCCTGATATGTGCTTCAGTGGTAATTCCTGCTCTGAGAGGGGTAGCGTGATCAAGTTTGGTATGTTTGGAATAGTGGTGATAAATGCTGAGTATTGGTGTTCGCGGATTTATTATGACTATTTTAGAAATGCCACTTTTAGAAGTAGGCATTTCTGTGTGCTATGTGTTTTTGTGCCTGCCTGATGTGTATTGACTGTCTGGCCTTGGAGTGACAGGGGCTGGAGAGGTGCAGTGGCTCCGCTAGGCTGAATAGGCCTGGTCTGCATTTGGAGTGGTGAGAGGAGTAGCACCTGCACCTGAATAGGGCTGTGCCTGCCTTCAACAATGATGGCTCCGCCCCCCTGTGGTGTGTCTGGGGCCAGGGCTTACACTTACAATGGGGAGTGTTGTGTACTTTTTAAGTACCCCCAGAACGGGTTCAAACTGGGTCCCGGGCCCTGTACCAGGGCAGAACAAAGACTTTGTGCACTATAAATATTGGGGCTGTGACCCCATGTCTTTTGAGCTTACTTGGGACTGGAACAGGAAGACACTGAGTGGACTGGGAGCCAGCAGCTGCTGGTCCTGCATGCTGCCCCAGAGGATGGCTGGGCTACCAGGGAAGCGCCATTTGGACTTTGCCTGGGTGTGCTGGCCTGAGACTGCTTCCTGCTTGGGGCACCCAGTGATCGCCCAGGGCTTTGTGGCTTGCCCTGTGTCATGTAAAAACAGCGCGTGGTGAGCGCTGGGGTTTCCCCCTGTTACTTTAAAGCGTGTGTGGAGTGCTGTTCAGGAAGACTCTGAGCTAGCGCTCGCAGCGCCGCTCTTGCCTCGTGTGCTCCAGTGAAGAGAGGGAAAAGCTGAGGCAGGAAGAGCTCTCCCTATCGCCTTCTTGCTGTGTTTTTAATCAGGACTGGTGGCCAAGGCTCACGGCTCTACTTCGTGGCCCCAGGCTGCCCACCGGCCCACAAGCAGCGAGAACACCCGGCGCGGCCGCTCATCAGCCAGCCAGCTCCAATGAAGAGGAATCCTGGTGTGAGGCAGTACAGGGCATTCCCGTGGAGACCGAGGCTCCACCTGCACGCCCCAGCAGCAAAGGACCACGGAGGCCGCCGATGTTGTGCAGAAGAGATCCTTCTTCAGCGCGGCCCCGGTGGTGTGAGGACAGCATGTCATCAGGAAAGGATCTCCTGGTCGGGGCGGGCCTCGGGCCTCCCCTGCAACAGAGTCCCGCACTCCGTGTCGGAGCAGACCGGCCGCACGGTTGTAGGCGCTTCACCCGGATTGTGACGGTGAGGCTGCCCTTGTGCGCATTTCACTACAGCCGTGCGTGCAGCCCCGGTGGCGGGGTACGCGTACCCATCCGGCAATTGCCTGCATTGAGTCGGGCCTAGACGGGGTGCGGGTTACGTCTTGCATTTGGTCCCTTGAGAGCAACTTCGCCGCATCGAAGTGCTGCCACATTAGTTGCCCCTTCCTCATTGCCTGGCGCATACCTGAGGGAGCAGGGCACTTGTGCCTGATCTCGGCATAGGAACGGGGTGAGACCTCGAGGGAGGCCCCTGATTCCCAAGTGGGGAAGAATTTGCAGAAAGTATTGCAGGCGCTTATAGAGGCACTGGAGTGAGGTGCCCTATCGCCTGAGGCAGTGGGGGCAATATGCCTATGGTACTGTGTATCGGTGATCTGCACACGCCTAAGGTGGGCATGAGGGGTGTATGATATGTGCACTACTGCATCGTTTTTGCCTATTGCGAATCAGGCTCAGGGATGATGGTTATGCCTAATGCCTGATGCTCACATGTATGTTGGGTTGCATTGCCAAGGTTGGTACCCCATGTACCGTAATGGTGATATTCTAATGTGTACACTCTACAGGTAGTTGGCTACAGTGCAGTGCTGATTATGTTTATGCATAATGTGTGATGCTAAGTACAGTTCCTACCAGCAGCTACTGGATTGTGCTAACTGATGTTTGACAGTGGCCCGATTGGCCTAGTGATTTATGTAAATCCCTGTGAAGTCATGACTAGTGACGGTGGCACAGTGTAGTATGTGATTGCGTTCGAATGTGTTTTTATGGATAATACAAAGGCTATTTTTATATAACATTGTGTGGAGTTTCTTTTGTGGTGTGCCTAGTGTGTCACTGCTGTGTGAGTGTGTTGCGCAAACGCTTTACACATTGCCTCTGGGATAAGCCTTACTGCTCGTGCCAAGCTACCAAGGGTGTGAGCAGGGGTTATCTTCAGCGTGTAACTCCCTTGCCCTGACTAGAGTGGTGGTTTCTGCCTGGCTTAGGCGCTTGCCCTAGCCAACCAGAAATCCCATTTCTAACACTGTTCCTATACTGGGCTTTGTTAGAGTCCCATTACTTGAATTGTGCATTTCTGTTGTGTGAGAATCTTTACAGGTGTGAACCATGTGATCCTTGCACTGTCTCAGTCAACCCTCGATTCTTTCTGTTTCAGCTTGAATGCAATGATGTGGTCTTATTCTGGAGGATACAGCGTATGCTGTCAATCACTGCCAACACACTGCGGCAGCAACTCACCAACACAGAAGGTAAGTTCTGCAGCAACACGTGATACTTTCAAGGGATTAACTACTTGTAACTTAATCCACTCTCCTTTTTGACTTCACTTCTTGCTTGCCATTGGTTAGCATAGGGATTTGTTGTGTAACATTTTGCTATTAAAGAAATGTGATGAAAATGTGATGCAGTCTTGACAAGGATAGGTGCTGAAATGTTGCTCACTCATCTGGGTAGCTTCATGTCCCACAGTTAGTGCCGGTGGTCACTTTTGATTTGGGGCTTTTGGGAAGTGGGAACACAGAAGGCACAGAGTTAATAATTTAAATAACTCATTTTGCGAAGTAAATCAACTCTAAGTGCTGGATGGTACTGGACGTGGTTGTGATAAAGTGCAGCTCGTACAAGTGAGCTTTGGTCCCAGCATTTGCAGTCCTACAAGGCATAATTTCAGATTGAACCTCTCTCTACATGGCACAGTCAGTGTAGAAGACACAGTATGTATCACTGAATCCTACAAGTGCCAGAAATGAGCGTGTACCGAAAACAAGAGGAGTCCCTGCTTCTTTTCTGGAGTCAGCCGTGAGGCGGAGGCCGTGAGGCGCATTACTGTTGCCAGATACCAGGCTCTGGCCTGCCCTTGGTTTCACTCCCGCTCAGTGTCTTTAATTCTCTCTCTTTTCCTTGCTCACCCGCAGTCTTTTGTTCAGTCTCTTTTTCCCACACTTGGCTTTTTCTGAGCCTTGTTTTCCTGTAAACATTGACAGTCCTTCCCTAGGTGGCAATTTGGCTTGCTCAAGGTACAGCCAGGGTAGTACATTAGAGCCCGGACTTCCAGTGGTATGGGGGCTTCACAGATTAGAAACGAAAGGTTCAGAACATGTGCTGCTGTGTCCAGTGCTCTTTGACCCTCTGTTTTGGTTTGTGCTCTGTAAGTTACCACATGTGGGCTAGGACACAGCTAGGGGGTGCACTGTGCTCTGCAGGTTTCAGAAAGGTATTCTACCACAGAGCAGATCCCTGATCTGTGCCTCAGTTCCTTGGGGTGGAGGGGCAGTTCGTGGCTTCAGGGGACATCTCTTTGTTGTGTAGCTCTTTCTTGGGTGCGGTTTCAGCCTTTTCCGACACCACCACTGCTGCTAAGCACACAGCCCAAGGATTCAGGGCAGGTCTAGGCTTCAGCAGACACCACCACTGCTGCTAAGCACACAGCCCAAGGGTTCAGGGAGGGTCTAGGCTTCAGCAGACAGCGCTGCTGCTAAGCACACAGCCCAAGGGTTCAGGGCGGGTCTAGGCTTCAGCAGACACCGCCACTGCTGCTAAGCACACAGCCCAAGGGTTCAGGGCGGGTCTAGGCTTCAGCAGACACCACCACTGCTGCTAAGCACACAGCCCAAGGGTTCAGGGCGGGTCTAGGCTTCAGCAGACAGCGCTGCTGCTAAGCACACAGCCCAAGGGTTCAAGGCGGGTCTAGGCTTCAGCAGACACCACCTCTGCTGCTAAGCACACTGCCTAAGGGTTCAGGGCGGGTCTAGGCTTCAGCAGACGCCACCACTACTGCTAAGCACACAGCCCAAGGGTTCAGGGCGGGTCTAGGCTGCAGCAGACACCACCACTGCTGCTAAGCACTCAGCCCAAGGGTTCAGGGGAGGTCTAGGCTTCAGCAGACACCACCACTGCTGCTAAGCACACAGCCCAAGGGTTCAGGGCGGGTCTAGGCTTCAGCAGCCACCCCCACTGCTGCTAAGCACACAGCCCATGGGTTCAGGGTGGGTCTAGGCTTCAGCAGACACCCCCACTGCTGCTAAGCACACAGCCCAAGGGTTCAGGGCGGGTCTAGGCTTCAGACACCACCACTGCTGCTAAGCACACAGCCCAAGGGTTCAGGCCGGGTCTAGGCTTCAGCAGACACCACCACTGCTGCTAAGCACACAGCCCAAGGGTTCAGGGCGGGTCTAGGCTTCAGCAGACACCACCACTGCTGCTAAGCACACAGCCCAAGGGTTCAGGGCGGATCTAGGCTTCAGCAGACACCACCACTGCTGCTAAGCACACAGCCCAATGGTTCAGGGCGGGTCTAGGCTTCAGCAGACACCACCACTGCTGCTAAGCACACAGCCCAAGGGTTCAGGGCGGGTCTAGGCTTCAGCAGGCACCACCACTGCTGCTAAGCACACAGCCCAAGGGTTCAGGGCGGTTCTAGGCTTCAGGGCGGGTCTAGGCTTCAGACATCACCACTGCTGCTAAGCACACAGCCCAAGGGTTCAGGGCGGGTCTAGGCTTAAGACATCACCACTGCTGCTAAGCACACAGCCCAAGGATTCAGGGCGGGTCTAGGCTTCAGCAGACACCACCACTGCTGCTAACCACACTGCCCAAGGGTTCAGGGCGGGTCTAGGCTTCAGCAGACACAACCACTGCTGCTAAGCACACAGCCCAATGGTTCAGGGCGGGTCTAGGCTTCAGCAGACACCACCACTGCTGCTAAGCACACGGCCCAAGGGTTCAGGGCGGGTCTAGGCTTCAGCAGACACCACCACTGCTGCTAAGCACTCAGCCCAAGGGTTCAGGGGAGGTCTAGGCTTCAGCAGACACCAGCACTGCTGCTAAGCACACAACCCAAGGGTTCAGGGCGGGTCTAGGCTTCAGCAGACACCCCCACTGCTGCTAAGCACACAGCCCAAGGGTTCAGGGCGGGTCTATGCTTCACGAGACACCACCACTGCTGCTAAGCACACAGCCTAAGGGTTCAGGGTGCGGGTCTAGGCTTCAGACACCACCACTGCTGCTAAGCACACAGCCCAAGTGTTCAAGGCAGATCTAGACTTCAGACACCACCACTGCTGCTAAGCACACAGCCCAAGGGTTCAGGACGGGTCTAGGCTTCAGCAGACACCACCACTGCTGCTAAGCATACAGCCCAAGGGTTCAGGGCGAGTCTAGGCTTCAGCAGACACCACCACTGCTGCTCAGCACACAGCCCAAGGGTTCAGGGCGGGTCTAAACTTCAGCAGACACCACCACTGCTGCTAAGCACACAGCCCAAGGGTTCAGGGCGGGTCTAGGCTTCAGCAGACACCACCACTGCTGCTAAGCACACAGCCCAATGGTTCAGGGCGGGTCTAGGCTTCAGCAGACACCACCACTGCTGCTAAGCACACAGCCCAAGGGTTCAGGGCGAGTCTAGGCTTCAGCAGACACCACCACTGCTGCTCAGCACACAGCCCAAGGGTTCAGGGCGGGTCTAAACTTCAGCAGACACCACCACTGCTGCTAAGCACACAGCCCAAGGGTTCAGGGCGGGTCTAGGCTTCAGCAGACACCACCACTGCTGCTAAGCACACAGCCCAAGGGTTCAGGGCGGGTCTAGGCTTCAGCAGACACCACCACTGCTGCTAAGCACACAGTCCAAGGGTTCAGGGCGGGTCTAGGCTTCAGCAGACACCACCATTGCTGCTAAGCACACAGCCCAAGGGTACAGGGCGGGTCTAGGCTTCAGCAGACACCCCCACTGCTGCTAAGCACACAGCCCAAGGGTTCAGGGCGGGTGTAGGCTTCAGCAGACACCCCCACTGCTGCTAAGCACACAGCCCAAGGGTTCAGGGCGGGTCTAGGCTACAGCAGACACCCCCACTGCTGCTATGCACACAGCCCAAGGGTTCAGGGCGGGTCTAGGCTTCAGACACCACCACTGCTGCTATGCACACAGCCCAAGGGTTCAGGGCGGGTCTAGGCTTCAGCAGACACCACCACTGCTGCTAAGCTGACAGCCCAAGGGTTCAAGGCGGGTCTAGGCTTCAGCAGACACCACCACTGCTGCTAAGCACACAGCCCAAGGGCTCAGGGCGGGTCTAGGCTTCAGCAGACACCACCACTGCTGCTAAGCACACAGCCCAAGGGTTCAGGGCGGGTCTAGGCTTCAACAGACACCACCACTGCTGCTAAGCACACAGCCCAAGGGTTCAGGGCGGGATTAGGCTTCAGCAGACACCACCACTGCTGCTAAGCACACAGCCCAAGGGTTCAGCGCGGGTCTAGGCTTCAGCAGACACCACCACTGCTGCTAATCACACAGCCCAAGGGTTCAGGGCGGGGTCTAGGCTTCAGTAAGACACCACCACTGCTGCTAAGCACACAGCCCAAGGGTTCAGGGCGGGTCTAGGCATCAGCAGACACCACCACTGCTGCTAAGCACACAGCCCAAGGGTTCAGGGCGGGTCTGGGCTTCAGCAGACACCACCACTGCTGCTAAGCACACAGCCCAAGGGTTCAGGGCGGGTCTGAGGCTTCAGCAGACACCACCACTGCTGCTAAGCACACAGCCCAAGGGTTCAGGGCGGATCTAGGCTTCAGACACCACCACTGCTGCTAAGCACACAGCCCAAGGGTTCACGGCGGGTCTAGGCTTCGGACACCACCACTGCTGCTAAGCACACAGCCCAAGGGTTCAGAGCGGGTCTAGGCTTCAGCAGACACCACCACTGCTGCTAAGCACACAGCCCATGGGTTCAGGGCGGGTCTAGGCTTCAGCAGACACCACCACTGCTGCTAAGCACACAGCCCAAGGGTTCAGGGCGGGTCTAGGCTTCAGCAGACACCACCACTGCTGCTAAGCACTCAGCCCAAGGGTTCTGGGGAGGTCTAGGCTTCATCAGACACCACCACTGCTGCTTAGCACACAGCCCAAGGGTTCAGGGCGGGTCTTGGCTTCAGCAGACACCACCACTGCTGCTAAGCACACAGCCCAAGGGTTCAGGGCGGATCTAGGCTTCAGACAAACACAGCCCAAGGGTTCAGGGCAGGTCTAGGCTTCAGACACCACCACTGCTGCTAAGCACACAGCCCAAGGGTTCAGGGCGGGTCTAGGCTTCAGCAGACACCACCACTGCTGCTAAGCACACAGCCCAAGGTTCAGGGCGGGTCTAGGCTTCAGCAGACACCACCACCACTGCTGCTAAGCACACAGCCCAAGGGTTCAGGGCGGGTCTAGGCTTCAGCAGACACCACCACTGCTGCTAAGCACACAGCCCAAGGGTTCAGGGCGGGTCTAGGCTTCAGCGAGACACCACCACTGCTGCTAAGCACACAGCCCAGGGGTTCAGGGCGGGTCTAGGCTTCAGCAGACACCCCCACTGCTGCTAAGCACACAGCCCAAGGGTTCAGGGCGGGTCTAGGCTTCAGCAGACACCACCACTGCTGCTAAGCACACAGCCCATGGGTTCAGGGCGGGTCTAGGCTTCAGCAGACACCACCACTGCTGCTAAGCACACTGCCCAAGGGTTCAGGGCGGGTCTAGGCTTCAGCAGACACCACCACTGCTGCTAAGCACACAGCCCAATGGTTCAGGGGCGGGTCTAGGCTTCAGCAGACACCACCACTGCTGCTAAGCACACAGCCCAAAGGTTCAGGGCGGGTCTGGGCTTCAGCAGACACCACCACCACTGCTGCTAAGCACACAGCCCAAGGGTTCAGGGCGGGTCTAGGCTTCAGCAGACACCCCCACTGCTGCTAAGCACACAGCCCAAGGGTTCAGGGCGGGTCTAGGCTTCAGCAGACACCACCACTGCTGCTAAGCACACAGCCCATGGGTTCAGGGCGGGTCTAGGCTTCAGCAGACACCACCACTGCTGCTAAGCACACTGCCCAAGGGTTCAGGGCGGGTCTAGGCTTCAGGAGACACCACCAGTGCTGCTAAGCACACAGCCCAATGGTTCAGGGCGGGTCTAGGCTTCAGCAGACACCACCACTGCTGCTAAGCACACAGTCCAACAAGGGTTCAGGGAGGGTCTAGGCTTCAGCAGACAACACCACTACTGCTAAGCACACAGCCCAACAAGGGTTCAGGGCGGGTCTAGGCTTCAGCAGACACCACCACTGCTGCTAAGCACACAGCCCAACAAGGGTTCAGGGCGGGTCTAGGCTTCAGCAGACACCCCCACTGCTGCTAAGCACACAGCCCAAGGGTTCAGGGCGGGTCTAGGCTTCAGCAGACACCCCCACTGCTGCTAAGCACACAGCCCAAGGGTTCAGGGCGGGTGTAGGCTTCAGCAGACACCACCACTGCTGCTAAGCACACAGCCCAAGGATACAGGGCGGGTCTAGGCTTCAGCAGACACCCCCACTGCTGCTAAGCACACAGCCCAAGGGTTCAGGGCGGGTGTAGGCTTCAGCAGACACCCCCACTGCTGCTAAGCACACAGCCCAAGGGTTCAGGGCGGGTCTAGGCTACAGCAGACACCCCCACTGCTGCTATGCACACAGCCCAAGGGTTCAGGGCGGGTCTAGGCTTCAGACACCCCCACTGCTGCTATGCACACAGCCCAAGGGTTCAGGGCGTGTCTAGGCTTCAGCAGACACCACCACTGCTGCTAAGCTGACAGCCCAAGGGTTCAAGGCGGGTCTAGAGCTTCAGCAGACACCACCACTGCTGCTAAGCACACAGCCCAAGGGCTCAGGGCGGGTCTAGGCTTCAGCAGACACCACCACTGCTGCTAAGCACACAGCCCAAGGGTTCAGGGCGGGTCTAGGCTTCAACAGACACCACCACTGCTGCTAAGCACACAGCCCAAGGGTTCAGGGCGGGACTAGGCTTCAGCAGACACCACCACTGCTGCTAAGCACACAGCCCAAGGGTTCAGCGCGGGTCTAGGCTTCAGCAGACACCACCACTGCTGCTAATCACACAGCCCAAGGGTTCAGGGCGGGGTCTAGGCTTCAGTAAGACACCACCACTGCTGCTAAGCACACAGCCCAAGGGTTCAGGGCGGGTCTAGGCTTCAGCAGACACCACCACTGCTGCTAAGCACACAGCCCAAGGGTTCAGGGCGGGTCTAGGCTTCAGCAGACACCACCACTGCTGCTAAGCACACAGCCCAAGGGTTCAGGGCGGGTCTAGGCTTCAGCAGACACCACCACTGCTGCTAAGCACACAGCCCAAGGGTTCAGGGCGGATCTAGGCTTCAGACACCACCACTGCTGCTAAGCACACAGCCCAAGGGTTCACGGCGGGTCTAGGCTTCAGCAGACACCACCACTGCTGCTAAGCACACAGCCCATGGGTTCAGGGCGGGTCTAGGCTTCAGCAGACACCACCACTGCTGCTAAGCACACAGCCCAAGGGTTCAGGGCGGGTCTAGGCTTCAGCAGACACCACCACTGCTGCTAGGCACACAGCCCAAGGGTTCAGGGCGGATCTAGGCTTCAGACAAACACAGCCCAAGGGTTCAGGGCAGGTCTAGGCTTCAGACACCACCACTGCTGCTAAGCACACAGCCCAAGGGTTCAGGGCGGGTCTAGGCTTCAGCAGACACCACCACTGCTGCTAAGCACACAGCCCAAAGGTTCAGGGCGGGTCTAGGCTTCAGCAGACACCACCACCACTGCTGCTAAGCACACAGCCCAAGGGTTCAGGGCGGGTCTAGGCTTCAGCAGACACCACCACTGCTGCTAAGCACACAGCCCAAAGGTTCAGGGCGGGTCTAGGCTTCAGCAGACACCACCACCACTGCTGCTAAGCACACAGCCCAAGGGTTCAGGGCGGGTCTAGGCTTCAGCAGACACCCCCACTGCTGCTAAGCACACAGCCCAAGGGTTCAGGGCGGGTCTAGGCTTCAGCAGACACCACCACTGCTGCTAAGCACACAGCCCATGGGTTCAGGGCGGGTCTAGGTTTCAGCAGACACCACCACTGCTGCTAAGCACACTGCCCAAGGGTTCAGGGCGGGTCTAGGCTTCAGCAGACACCACCACTGCTGCTAAGCACACAGCCCAATGGTTCAGGGCGGGTCTAGGCTTCAGCAGACACCACCACTGCTGCTAAGCACACAGCCCAAAGGTTCAGGGGCGGGTCTAGGCTTCAGCAGACACCACCACCACTGCTGCTAAGCACACAGCCCAAGGGTTCAGGGCGGGTCTAGGCTTCAGCAGACACCACCACTGCTGCTAAGCACACAGCCCATGGGTTCAGGGCGGGTCTAGGCTTCAGCAGACACCACCACTGCTGCTAAGCACACTGCCCAAGGGTTCAGGGGCGGATCTAGGCTTCAGGAGACACCACCAGTGCTGCTAAGCACACAGCCCAATGGTTCAGGGCGGGTCTAGGCTTCAGCAGACACCACCACTGCTGCTAAGCACACAGTGCAACAAGGGTTCAGGGCGGGTCTAGGCTTCAGCAGACAACACCACTACTGCTAAGCACACAGCCCAACAAGGGTTCAGGGCGGGTCTAGGCTTCAGCAGACACCACCACTGCTGCTAAGCACACAGCCCAAGGGTTCAGGGCGGGTCTAGGCTTCAGCAGACACCACCACTGCTGCTAAGCACGCAGCCCAAGGGTTCAGGGCGGGTCTAGGCTTTAGACACCACCACTGCTGCTAAGCACACTGCCCAAGGGTTCAGGGCGGGTCTAGGCTTCAGCAGACACCACCACTGCTGCTAAGCACACAGCCCAACAAGGGTTCAGGGCGGGTCTAGGCTTCAGCAGACACCCCCACTGCTGCTAAGCACACAGCCCAAGGGTTCAGGGCGGGTCTAGGCTTCAGCAGACACCACCACTGCTGCTAAGCACACTGCCCAAGGGTTCAGTGCGGGTCTAGGCTTCAGCAGACACCACCACTGCTGCTAAGCACGCAGCCCAAGGGTTCAGGGCGGGTCTAGGCTTTAGACACCACCACTGCTGCTAAGCACACAGCCCAAGGGTTCAGGGCGGGTCTAGGCTTCAGCAGACACCCCCACTGCTGCTAAGCACACAGCCCAAGGGTTCAGGGCGGGTATAGGCTTCAGCAGACACCACCACTGCTGCTAAGCACACTGCCCAAGGGTTCAGGGCGGGTCTAGGCTTCAGACACCCCCACTGCTGCTATGCACACAGCCCAAGGGTTCAGGGCGTGTCTAGGCTTCAGCAGACACCACCACTGCTGCTAAGCTGACAGCCCAAGGGTTCAAGGCGGGTCTAGGCTTCAGCAGACACCACCACTGCTGCTAAGCACACAGCCCAAGGGTTCAGGGCGGGTCTAGGCTTCAACAGACACCACCACTGCTGCTAAGCACACAGCCCAAGGGTTCAGGGCGGGACTAGGCTTCAGCAGACACCACCACTGCTGCTAAGCACACAGCCCAAGGGTTCAGGGCGGGGTCTAGGCTTCAGTAAGACACCACCACTGCTGCTAAGCACACAGCCCAAGGGTTCAGGGCGGGTCTAGGCTTCAGCAGACACCACCACTGCTGCTAAGCACACAGCCCAAGGGTTCAGGGCGGATCTAGGCTTCAGACACCACCACTGCTGCTAAGCACACAGCCCAAGGGTTCACGGCGGGTCTAGGCTTCAGCAGACACCACCACTGCTGCTAAGCACACAGCCCATGGGTTCAGGGCGGGTCTAGGCTTCAGCAGACACCACAACTGCTGCTAAGCACACAGCCCAAGGGTTCAGGGCGGGTCTAGGCTTCAGCAGACACCACCACTGCTGCTAAGCACTCAGCCCAAGGGTTCTGGGGAGGTCTAGGCTTCATCAGACACCACCACTGCTGCTTAGCACACAGCCCAAGGGTTCAGGGCGGGTCTTGGCTTCAGCAGACACCACCACTGCTGCTAGGCACACAGCCCAAGGGTTCAGGGCGGATCTAGGCTTCAGACAAACACAGCGCAAGGGTTCAGGGCAGGTCTAGGCTTCAGACACCACCACTGCTGCTAAGCACACAGCCCAAGGGTTCAGGGCGGGTCTAGGCTTCAGCAGACACCACCACTGCTGCTAAGCACACAGCCCAAAGGTTCAGGGCGGGTCTAGGTTTCAGCAGACACCACCACCACCACTGCTGCTAAGCACACAGCCCAAGGGTTCAGGGCGGGTCTAGGCTTCAGCAGACACCACCACTGCTGCTAAGCACACAGCCCAAAGGTTCAGGGCGGGTCTAGGCTTCCAGCAGACACCACCACCACTGCTGCTAAGCACACAGCCCAAGGGTTCAGGGCGGGTCTAGGCTTCAGCAGACACCCCCACTGCTGCTAAGCACACAGCCCAAGGGTTCAGGGCGGGTCTAGGCTTCAGCAGTCACCACCACTGCTGCTAAGCACACAGCCCATGGGTTCAGGGCGGGTCTAGGCTTCAGCAGACACCACCACTGCTGCTAAGCACACTGCCCAAGGGTTCAGGGCGGGTCTAGGCTTCAGCAGACACCACCACTGCTGCTAAGCACACAGCCCAATGGTTCAGGGCGGGTCTAGGCTTCAGCAGACACCACCACTGCTGCTAAGCACACAGCCCAAAGGTTCAGGGCGGGTCTAGGCTTCAGCAGACACCACCACCACTGCTGCTAAGCACACAGCCCAAGGGTTCAGGGCGGGTCTAGGCTTCAGCAGACACCCCCACTGCTGCTAAGCACACAGCCCAAGGGTTCAGGGGCGGGTCTAGGCTTCAGCAGACACCACCACTGCTGCTAAGCACACAGCCCATGGGTTCAGGGCGGGTCTAGGCTTCAGCAGACACCACCACTGCTGCTAAGCACACTGCCCAAGGGTTCAGGGCGGATCTAGGCTTCAGGAGACACCACCAGTGCTGCTAAGCACACAGCCCAATGGTTCAGGGCGGGTCTAGGCTTCAGCAGACACCACCACTGCTGCTAAGCACACAGTCCAACAAGGGTTCAGGGCGGGTCTAGGCTTCAGCAGACAACACCACTACTGCTAAGCACACAGCCCAACAAGGGTTCAGGGCGGGTCTAGGCTTCAGCAGACACCACCACTGCTGCTAAGCACACAGCCCAACAAGGGTTCAGGGCGGGTCTAGGCTTCAGCAGACACCCCCACTGCTGCTAAGCACACAGCCCAAGGGTTCAGGGCGGGTCTAGGCTTCAGCAGACACCACCACTGCTGCTAAGCACGCAGCCCAAGGGTTCAGGGGCGGGTCTAGGCTTTAGACACCACCACTGCTGCTAAGCACACTGCCCAAGGAGTTCAGGGCGGGTCTAGGCTTCAGCAGACACCACCACTGCTGCTAAGCACACAGCCCAACAAGGGTTCAGGGGCGGGTCTAGGCTTCAGCAGACACCCCCACTGCTGCTAAGCACACAGCCCAAGGGTTCAGGGCGGGTCTAGGCTTCAGCAGACACCACCACTGCTGCTAAGCACACTGCCCAAGGGTTCAGTGCGGGTCTAGGCTTCAGCAGACACCACCACTGCTGCTAAGCACGCAGCCCAAGGGTTCAGGGCGGGTCTAGGCTTTAGACACCACCACTGCTGCTAAGCACACAGCCCAAGGGTTCAGGGCGGGTCTAGGCTTCAGCAGACACCCCCACTGCTGCTAAGCACACAGCCCAAGGGTTCAGGGCGGGTCTAGGCTTTAGACACCCCCACTGCTGCTAAGCACACAGTCCAAGGGTTCAGGGCGGGTCTAGGCTTCAGCAGACACCACCACTGCTGCTAAGCACACAGCCCAAGGGTTCAGTGCGGGTCTAGGCTTCAGCAGACAGCGCTTTGCCTGCAGCACTAGACTTCAGATAGCTGTGTTCTGGGCGGCAGATACTCTCAGGCTGTTTGTTACTTCAGTATTTCAATGTTGGGTCCATACATTGAGTGATTTTCTGATGGATTCTTGTAGCCGCGTATTCCTCGCCTTTAGAATATCCCCTGATTCAGACCGGAAGATTTCAACAGCAATACTCCTGTGCGCCGGTAGGTGGCACTGTACGCCGTGACTTCATTCCCTCACTGAAGTAATGATGGAGCCGCTACAATCGCTAGACCTACTCGTCGCCTTTATATGCAGATCAGGAGCTTGCTTCCAAATGTCCCCCGTCCCGTGACGAGTATTTTTTTGCAGGATTCTTTTTGTGGTTTGTAAGGACCCCATGCCCCCCTAAAAGTACAGGGTTTAAACTTGTAGTGACTGTTGCAAACAATTGTCCATTATAGATCCCCGCGAGGTGTGCATCTGGTGTCTGGTAGTGACTGTTGCAAACAATTGTCCATTATAGATCCCCGAGAGGTGTGCATCTGGTGTCTGGTAGTGACTGTTGCAAACAATTGTCCATTATAGATCCCCGCGAGGTGTGCTTCTGGTGCCTGGGTTTGGCGCACTACAAGGCCTGTGAGGAGTGTGCCCGCCCTTATGAACACAAAGGTGATCCGGAATCACAAAGTTGTACATCGCCGAACACACAAAGAAGTCTCAGAAATGCCACTTGAAGTCCAGGGCCCGAGGCAGGGACATCTTAAGGATTTTGGGGGCCCTGGGCCAAAGGTGTTTTGGGGCCCCTCTTTGGAACAGCTTTGAATTTATGATCCAATTTCAACTCTTTCATGCCCTTTTTAGCCAGGTCACTGACAGTGCTTAGGAACACTTTCCAAATTTAATTGTGATTACATCTAATATTCAGGGAAATGACGTGTTTTTTCAATATTGTAATGCAGGAACAGCTCACTAATATTACTGCAAATAATCTCTGACACCTCCCATTTCTCACATATGAGGTTCTGTTTGATTAATGCACCATAAAAACACAACATTTCTCTGAAACGTGCCTGTAATAGACTCTCAAACATCCCCCACATTAAAAAATAAATTAAAGGAAAACGGTATTTAAAGCAATCTGTTTAAGAATTATTCAAGTCACCGGGGCAACCTCTGCGGATCAGAGCTGGCTCTTTCAAGGGGCCCCCTGAAAGGCTGGGGCCCTGGGCCAGAGCCCACTTTGCCCATGCCTTAAAACGTCTCTGGCCCGAGGCTGTTCCAGTGACAGGTTCTCGTCTTTGTTCAAGCCTTCCGGGAAGGTGAAGTGTAAGAACGAGAAGGCAGATGAGATTCCCCCCAGTCCCGCCCGCCCGCCCCTCTCGCTCTGAAGCCGTGAGGTCCCCCAGGTGCCTTGCGGTGTCGCCCCCAGGCCCCCAGCGAGTAGCCAATCCCGTAACTGGTGCTGCTACATCCCGAGTTTCTGGGTCCATCCGATGTCACAACAGATTGAGGCCCTTCGAAAGACCATGTTGTCAAGTTTTGGCACCCTTCCTGCTCTCTGGTGCCACTTTGGGTCCCAAGGATCTTAGTTTTACAGCTGCTGAGTCCGTCCTCGGCGCCAACTGCTAGGGTGACCAGGCGTCCCGGGTTTGCCCGGACGGTCCCGGTTTTTCACCAGCTGTCCCGGCAGATTTCAGGAATTTTAGCTCCTTATCCGGTTTTTAGACAGGGTCTACAGAAAACGGCAAGAGGTGTTTTTTAGTGTTTTACAAAGCACGGATTGTTAGCAGTTGTTTCAAGAAAGCAATTTAATTAACAGGCAAGCTTCTGGGTTAAAAAATTGCATTGTATGTATGTTCTAACTGCCTGTTCTGTAATTCTCTGCTGCAGAGTGCTGTCATTCTGGGCGCTCGATTGAAGTCAAAATGTAGTCCTTCTTCTATTTTCGAGAAATGTCCCGGTTTTTGGCTTTACAATTCTGGTCACCCTAAACTGAACCCACCTCGGCCTCCGCTCTGATGCGAGAGCCGACTTCCCATTGACATCGATACTGGCACCAACGAAGCCAGAGGAAACCCCTGTTCCTATAGTCTTATCCAGGGCTCTAAGTTAGGGTGACCAGATTCTCAAAACAAAAAACTGGGACAGGTGTCATAGACATAGAAGTAGGACTGACAGAAGTACCCATGGCTTTAAGTGGGATGAAAAAACGGGGGGGTTTGGGGGGATCTCGCAAGGGGCGTGGCCGATGTAATTAAGGACGTGGCTTAAAACACATAAGCTAAAACAATCTGTACTAAGCATAGCGTTCTGCCTGAAAATTGTGCTGCTTCGGTCATTGTATCCAGATAAATAATATAACGAGTAACATCACACCTAGAACAAGCCTGGACTATTGGCTTTGTCAACAATATAACGAGTAACATCACACCTAGAACAAGCCTGGACTATTGGCTTTGTCAACAATATAACGAGTAACATCATACCTAGAACAAGCCTGGACTATTGGCTTTGCCAATGGTTGTTAGCTGCATAAGAGAAAGAATCAACAACTTTGGCTTCGCTGCACATAACATTGAAAATGCCTCAGTTCTGGAATGAAGAGACAGACTGTGAAAGAACTATAACGGGTCTCTTTAAAAGCAGTGAAGGGTGGTACTGCTGCAGCAGTAAGCTTTTTTTTCTCCGTGAGGGCAAAAATGGAGAGCCCAATAGAGACCTGTCTCAGCACCTGTGAGAAGTAAAGCAGGCGCACCGAGCGAGACACTATTTAAAAAACGGGACATTTATCTCTTTAACCCGGGCACTACGCAAAAACCGGGACATTTCTTTAATTTGCAGCAAAGTGTCGGGACACCAGGACACTGCTCCAAAAACAGGGACCGTCCGGGGAAAACCGGGACGTCTGGTCACCCTACTCTAAGTGGGGTGAAAAAACTGGGGGGGTCTCACAAAGGGGCGTGGCCGATGCAGTTCAGGGCGTGGCTTAAGCTAAAAATCTGTGCTTAGCATAGTGTGCCGCCCGACTGGTATTTTGCTGCTTCTGTCATTGAATCCCGATATATAATACAAAAAGTAAGATTACCTACAACAAGCTAGGGCTATTGGCTTTGCCAATGGTTGTTTGTTGCATAAAATACATAAGCAACAACTAGGGCTTTGTTGCATATAATATTGAAAATACTTCCGTTCTGAAATGATGAGACTGTAAAAGAACTGTAACGGGTCTCTGTGAAGTTACATCACAGGCAGTGAAGGGTAGTCCTGCTGCAGAGTTAAGCTTTATTTTCACCCTGATGGTGAGGGCAAAAATGGAGAGCCCGATAGAGACCCATTTCGGCACCTGCTTTTTAGAGCTGCCAGTGCTCAGCACCAGCAAGACCCAGCCCACTTAAAGCCCTGGTCTTATCCAACTCCATTCCGAATTCATCTCGGCCCCGACCGAGGTCTTGCCCCAAAGCCATCCCAACACTGCTGGCCCTAGTTCAGTCCGCCTTCGCCAGAACCATGCGTAAGCCTCGGAGCTGCACCTCTGCAACAACTTTTCAGTTCAGACTCTGATCGGAGCCAACAAGTCTTTGGAGATGACAATGGAGATGAGGGGATTTATTTTCCCCTACACTGACAGTTTTCACATGGAATTGAAGGACTGTACCCTCTACACTTGTTTCCACTTTGAGACTACTCCAAGGTGATGTCAGTGGTTGCGGCACATCTGCGGAGGTCAGGAGTTCCAGTCTTCCCCTGCCTTGACGACATTCTATTGAAGGTGTACTCACCCCTGGCAGTTGTCTCCCACCACCAGACTACAACAAACCTCCTGCATTCGCTGGGGTTCACTATCAACATTCCGAAGTCACACCTGACTCCCTCTCAGATGATACCTTTCATCGGAGCTATTCTGGACTCCGTGCAGTTATGGGCCTATGCTTCGGAGAGACAAGTACAGAATATTCAGGCTATGATTCCAGTGTTTCAGCCTCTATCCTGGATTTTGACGAGGCTGACTGTGAGGCTGCTGGACCTCACTGCCTCCTGCAGGTAACTCATGCCCGCTGTCATATACTCAAATATATGACAGCGGGCATAGTTACTCAAATTTAGGATTGTGATGGTCTCATCCTTGTTTCGCATAGCGCCAAGACGCCTCCGGGTATTCGTGCGCTTTGGAACACTTTTCATTCATTCATTCAGATCAGGCTCTGCAGTCCCAGTGAGCGCAGCATCAGGGGAATCTCTCCGACCAGGTGCAGATAGCAGCATGAACTGTAAAATATTTGCAGTAGTGGCTGATGAACCGCGATTGGGTCAGCGGCAGACCCCCTCTTTCTTTCCCACCCAGAACTGACTGTAGTGACAGCTGCCCCAATCCAGGAGTGATGCATCTATCGGGAGAGATGGAGATCAGAGGACTCTGGTCTTCGGCTGGGTCTTGGCTCTGTGTCGACCTGTTTGAATTGAGAGCGATTCGCCTGGCATTGAAAGCCATATTCTTGGTTCAACATCTGGCAGGCCAACTGTACGCCTTTCTGCCAATACCATTACTGCCCAAGGTTCTCAAGACCAGGAATGACCAGGCTGAAGTCATTCTTGTGGCCCCGGATTGGGCACTGAGAGTATGGTATCCCAAACTCCTGAGCTTGAGCACGGGTCCTTCGATCAGGCTGCCCCTTTGGGAGAATCTACTGTCACAGCAATAGGGAAAGGTGCTGCACCCAAATCTGCTCAAGCTCCGCCTTTTGAGCAATTACACAATTGCTCTCTAATCCTTTTAACTATTAAAAAGTTTTCTAGTGGCCAGTATTTTAGCCAAGAGGCTTGGTGAACTACAAGCACACTCTGTGCACCCTCCGTACACTACTTTTTTCTAGACAAACTGGTTCTCAGAACATGTCCCTTTTTCCTGCCTATAGTGGCGACACCCTTTCTGATAGGCCAGACCATCACTTTGCCTATCTTCTTTTCTTTGCCTCATCATTGCAAAGAGGAGGAGTGACTTCCACCGCTTGGACCCATACAGAGCGTTGTCGTTCTATATTGATCGTACCAAAGAGTTCCGGGTGGGCAAACTGTCCATTGGATTTGTGAGGGCATAAGAAAAGAAAGACCATGCAAAAATAGACCATCTTACGATGAATCGTCCTCTGCATTAAAATCTGCTATGTACTGGCCAAGAAACAACCCCCTGAGGGCTAGCGTGCTCATTCCATTAGGGCTGCGACTACTGCGTTAGCTCGCAGAGTCCCTCCTCTAGACTTCTGTCAGACGGCAGCATGGGCGTCTCTGCATATGTTTACCAAGCACTACTGCCTGGACAGTCAGGTCCGTCGTGATGGGCACATTGCCCGTTTGGTCCTCCAGGACTTTCTGGTCTAAATCTGTTTGCAGTCCCACCTGTGGGAGGTACTGCTTGGGTATCTATTCTAAGGTAAGGACTCTGCGGCTAGAAGTCTCCATCAGATGAACAAGTTGCTTACCTTCGGTAACGCCTTACCTGGTAGAGACTCTATCTAGCTGCAAATTCCTCACCAACCCACCCATCATCTCCACTCTGTGAATGGATTTCTCTGTACAGGGTTACCTTTGTAGGTCCCTAGTGTCTGCACACTGGTCCATCAGCATTCTGTTATGGCTTTGTGCTTTTGACTCATAAATGTCAGGAAAAGAAACTGATGTCAGCACGCTCGGGTGGCACCTATAAAGGCACCGCACATGTCCTTTCTGGTGTCACCGACGTGAAGCCGAACATCTCCACCTGCCGACGCGCAGAGGTACTGCTTGAATATTTCCAGATCCAGTCTGACGCATGGGGATGTTCTAAGTTAAGGAATTTGTGTCTAGATGGAGTCTCTACCAGAAAAGGCCTTACTGAAGGTAAGTTACTTATTCGTCTCTGCTGCTTATTTGTCCCTGTTGGGGTGGGAGATCAGAGGCATCTCGTACACAATGGAGATGCAGCTCCATATCAGTCTTTATGAGCGTCTGGTTGGCCCTGAAAGCTTTCCTGCCGACCATCAGGGAAGGTTGGTGCAGGTCCACATGGACAGCACGACCACCAGGTGGTACTTCAACAAGCAAGGCGCAGTGGGCTCCTGGCTCCTGTGCCAGGAGGCCTTGTGCCTATTGTGAGATGGCTGGGACAGTAGCACATTTTTTCAGTCGCCAACAACTTAGCAGGTTAATCTGAATGTAAGAGAGGACAAGCTGTGCAGGGCTGAGTAGCGAACCACGAATAGCAATTCCATCAAATGATGGCACTAGGTATATGCAAACAATTTTGCTATCCCTGGTTATGTTTGTCACCTATGCGAATGTGCAGTGTCACAACTTTTGCATGTCCGAGTTCCCTCCTGGAGAGTCACTGGGGCACGCATCCCATCTTTGATGGGACACAAATTCTCCTACACAAATTCCAACCTTTGCCTCTCCGGCCTTGATTTTTGAAGAAAGTCAGAATAGACCAGGCCAATTCATCTTCATATCCCATCATTGGGCCAGGAGAGTTTGCTACCCAGGTCTCTTGAGCCTGAACATTTGCCTTTCGATTGGCTACCTCTTCAGGGGAACTCCTGTCTCAGGAACAGTTGGTGGTCCTGCCTCCGACTCTCTGTAATGTACACTTCCAGGCATTGAGATTGAGCGTGACAGCTGATTTCATTTGATTTGCTGCCTGAGGTAGTGGATGTCATCTTTGCAGCCGGACGTCTTTCATCAAAATCCAATTATGTTGGAAGAAGTTTTTGGTCTGGTGTGAGATCCATCATCTTTAGCCTCTGCAGGCCAATTGTTATCCAGTATTGGATCTTTATTAGATTCACATGCTTGAATCATCCCGCCGTCGTGGTGGGAGTCTCACGGTAAAAATAAATATATATATATATATATATATATCAGTAGTAAAACATAATATGCCATATGGCCTGCACAGTCACTGTAGTAGCCCATCACTGTCCTTTTGTAAAAGGAACCAAAGTTGAAACACAGCTAATCAGGCTCTAGCACCTTCTAGAACTTTCCACAGAGAGGCAAGTCCCTCAGGTTTTCTACCGCACGTCGTGTGACAGGGAGTCTCCCTGAGCTCTGCTCAGTTTTCTTTCATCTGTTGGATTTTGTGAGTACAGAATGTCTGATACTTCTAAAAAAGGATTATTCAAGCCTTGTGGGTCATGTGGGAAGAAGAGGCTGCATTTTGAAGATCCCCACAAAGATTGTATTTATTGCCTTTACCCTTCTCATAAAGTTAAAGACTGTAGGATCTGCAGGACTTTTTCTTCCAAGACCTTAAAAGATAGGGAAGGCAGATTACTTATGTGGCTAGAAAGGCTGAATTCTAAAACCTCTGTGGTGTCTAATGACGAAGGCAGTGGTAGTTCCCAGGCGTCAGTCCATCTGGCAAAGAAAAGGGACAGGTATGAGGCATCCCCTGAGGGACACAAGAAATCTACCAAAAAGTCCCATCATGAAGCTCTACATACTACCTCAAAAAAAGGGAAGCTGCCATTCCCTTCTGAGGAAAAATCTGTGGAAAAACTGCCTCAAAGACTGCCTTCAAACAACCTAAGACTCAGTCAGAGTCTGTCAAGACTTCCTCGTCGTCAAAAAAAGCTTCGTCGACGACGAAACCACCTCCGGAGTTGGCACTTCAACATTCCTCGTCGGCGCGTGCTTCTTCGACGGAACCATAGACGAAAACTGTGCCATCATCGACAATAATCGCTTCGCCATCGGGTACTGCACCGTCGATGAGACCTCCGATGACGACAACCTCTCCTCTGTCGACGTCTCTCCTGTCGGCGACACTCCCGTCGTCGACGATGCCTCCCTCGTCGATGCCACCACCGTTGACGACTACCACTTCATCGACGGCAACAACTTCGTCGACGATAGTCCTACCCTCAACGGCCTCGACGACGACTATGCCGTCATTGACAATGGTTATGTCAACATCGACGGTATCTGTTTCACAGTCAACGAACATCTCGACGCTGCAACGAAAAAGGCCTTCTTCTTTGCAATTTACTCCAATCTTGTCATCCAGGTTCTCGTCGACGATACCGTAGACGAGAGGTTTTTACCAGGATCCTTCTTACATCTCTCCTTTGCCTCCTAGTCAATTTTTGGAGGAATCGGAGGATGATGGGTTGTTCAGTCCGGCCCGCAGCCCCCTCTCAACTCCACGTGAAGTTCCAAGAAGAAGGTGATGAGGATGACTATTATGGTACACACTACCATCAACCTATGGAAAGGCCACAAGTGTTGATGCCTCGTCAAGAGCCTATGATTCAAATGCCTGTGGCATTAGTACCGGACTTGACAGCTATTATGCAGGATTACCATACTCGCTTCCCTACTGCAGCAGGCACTGTTGAAAAACAAACATCTCCACCATCTGCTTTAGATTGAGCAGCACCTTCGGTACCCGCAACGGAGGCTCAGGATTCTTTGTCTGTGCCACAAGATCAGAGGCTGCAGGATGATGACGATGATACAGTCGCTGAGGAAGGTGAACTTCCTAAGACGCCTACTACCATTGATGAGTGGGAAGACTGCTTAATTCCAACAACTTCCCCACCGGCTCCTCAGGCAGTTGATTCTCCTCCTGAGTATATTGGGGGCTTTCATGCCATTATGGAGAGAGCGGCAAATCGATTCCACCTTCCTATGCCTGTTAAGCAATCTGACTGTTTCTTGTATGATTTTAAGGATCAGAACAGGAAATCTGTCCGCGCAATTCCTATCATTGATCATATCTGGGAAGAAGGCATTAAAATCATGAAGAGCCCCTACTCAGTGCCGGCAATACTTCCTAGAATCGACAAAAAATACAAGGCCCCAGACGATGCTCCTGCATGCCTGGCAGGACAACCTAAGCCGAATTCAGTAATTTCTCAAGCTTCGCAACGCAGATCTAGAAATCCTTCAGTGCCCATAACTGCGCCACCTGATAAAGATGGAAGGCGGTTAGATAATATTGGGAAAAGATTCACCACCATGGCAGGCGCTTCAGTGCGTGCAGCAAGTTCCTTAGCCATTTTAGGGAGATACGACCGTCAAATGTTGTCTGATGTTGCTCCGTACATCGAGTTTTTGCCGGATGACAAAAAGCAAGAGGCAAGGAAGATTCTGCTTGAAGGGGAAAGGGCAGCATCTGAAATTATTGACATCTCTATGGATTTGGCTTCTTTAGGTTTTCGGGAACTAGCTGGGGCAGCAGTTCTCGGTCGCCAAGGATGGCGCAAGTCTACCACCTTTTGTCCTGAGGTACAAAGTAAAATATTAGGCATGGCATTCTATTGGGGACTCACTGTTTGGCAAACACATTGACGATGCCTTACATGAGATTAACAAGCATTGAAAATGCAATAGGTCTCGCCTTTGATTAAGTTAAAGCCATTTGTTTTGCTAATGGTATTGTATAGCAAAGCAAATGGCTTTAACTTAATAAAAGGCGAGACCTAGTGCATTTTCAATGCTTGTTAAAAGTGCAAGCCCTTGTTTTATTAATTGAAAGACTCTACACTTGTAAAAACTTTGACAGACAGAGTGGCATACATGTAATAATATTTAATGAAGTAGCTTTTAATAATATAGAACATTCTAGGGCGAGGTGAAATAGTATGTGAGAAGGATGGAAAGACATATAAAGATTAAAGCAAGAGAATGAGCATTATGCATAATACGCCAGGTCTCGTGCCTTAGAAGAATAATGCAGACACTACAAAAATATGTGCTTGGCCTCTCTCAGAGGTTTGAAAACTACAGGGTGCTCTCAGCCTTTCATCCTCCGGAGGTCGCTTTAAGAAATACCATTAAGGTACATACGTAACAATAAGCACCTGTTATTGTGTTCGTAGACGCCTCTAGAGGTCAGCATGTGACATTCAGTTACAGGTTACGTGTTATTAATAAAATGTTCTAGGTTATTACATAAAAATAAACTGATCTATTTCATTTGATTTTGACAGAACCAAACGTATATTGTGATAAGCTTTTAAACTTTGCGTGAAAAACATATTAACAGACCAAGTAGGGTCACGGTATATTTGAGCCTGTTGTAAAAAGCAGTATAAGCACTTATCCGAAGAGGCCCAAATTTAAATACAAATGCAGGTCTGGAAGTGACGACATAACACAGCAGTTGAATAAAAATAAGGAGGACTAATTGTGTGCAGATGACCACGCAATGTTTTCAAAAAAGCAAAACATTAATTAAACACACAAAGCGCGACGTTAAAAAGAAGCACCAAGAAAAGGAGTGCATGCAAATACTGTTTTACACAGTGTGGTTTATATTTTCAAAATAATATTTCTTTTATTCTGCAAATAAACCCAACACAAACCAGCAGATATGTAGTGTTTTATATTGGTAACGGAGCGTGTGTGTGCTCTGAAGTCCAATTTGTTTATTTGTTCGAAGGCTTGCTGCAAATGCGTTCTGTTTCTCCCTTTGAAACAGAAACCCAACGCGCACACACGCACTTATAACGAGAGAAACTAAAGTTTCTTGCCCCCACTTTCCCTTCCAGGCATGAAATCACATTTTGGGGGAAACACAATTCAGCTTACACAATAAAAAGTAAAAACATTGTGTGTTTGGTATGCCGATGAGTGCGGCTAAATGTGCTACTGTGCCAAGATGTTGCCGATAGAATTGAAATGAGTCTGTATAGCTGCCGCCTGACCACGTATGTTTAACAGAAATAGTATGTGGAGATGATCCCTATTCTTAACGATGAACTTATAAAAACGATTCAGAAGACACGAAGTAAACAAGCCCGGCAGGGAGTGGTGCGCGCGCGCACGCTCGTCTTGCTGGTAACTGCATGGACGGAACAAGCCCGGGAGTGGTGCGTGCGCGCGCAGTCTGCTCATTTTCAAGCACTGCACTCGTGCTTGTGGCGCGCCCCTGCTCGCTACCGCAAGGTGGATGCCGCCACAAGCACGAGTGCAGTGCTTGAAAATGAGCAGAGCGACGGCTAAAGGCCCTCCTATGCAGCGCATGCGCGCTGCGTAGGCAAGACCTAAAAAGGACACAGACACAGCAAAAGCTTTAGGTACGCTCCAGTACAGAAAAACACCTTTTCCAGGGGCCTGTGGCAGAGGGTCATACTTCTTTCGAGGGAGGTACCAGAAATACCAGCCACAGACTTACCAATATAGATATGGCTATCAACCACAACAATCATATAGAGCCCCTCCTGCTGCGGCCTACTCCAGACAGCAAAACAGAAGAAAGCCGCCCCCTCAGGCCAGAGACAATGCTAGAAAGCAGTGACACCTCCCCAGCACCTGCAACAATTCGGCTACACATCAACCCCAATGCTGCAAATATTTCTTTACATTCCGACCAATGGAGAAAAATTGCTTCGGACAAATGGGTCCTATACATAGTAAAGTATGGTCATACCCTGGAATTCGTAAAGATCCCACCGCCCCATTCGCCTCTAAAGAAGCCTCCACCTCATCTCAAACTTCTCAGAAAAGAAGCCATGATTATGCTCCAGAAGGGAGCTATAGAAAGAGTGCCTCACTTTCAGGTGGGGAAAGGGTTTTTTTCCTGTTTCTTTCTGATAAGGAAAAAGTCGGGAGAGTGGAGGCCAATTCTAGACCTAAGGAAATTAAACAAATATCTGCAGAAAAAGTCCTTCCGCATGGTCACTCTCCAGGAGATTCTACAGCTCCTCAATCATGCAGATTTCATGACGACACTAGATCTGCAGGATGCATATTTCCACTTCCCTATTCATCCCAAAAATCGAACGTTTCTCCATTTCACTGTGACAGGTGCTCATTTTCAGTTCAGAGTTCTCCCTTTTGGTCTGCGGTCAGCACCAAGAGGTTTAACCAAGTGTCTAGCCCCAGTTGCTGCTCATCTCAGGCTGCAGGGCCTGCAGCTGTTCCCTTACCTAGACGACTGGTTAGTGAAAGCACCGTCTTTTCGACAAGCCTCAACAGCAACTTCAATTTGCCTTCAGATGTTTCGTTCCCTGGGGCTAACTCTCAATATCTGAAAGAGACACGTTAGTGACAGATTCCTTACCTTAGAATATCCCCAGGCGTCAGGCTGGATCCGGAAAGTTTTGCGTAGCAGTACCCTTGCGCGTCGGTAGGCGGCGTTGTGCGGCTCCGCGTCCGTCGTCGGCGTCGTGATTGCCGGGATGACGTCGCGGGCAGTACTTAGGCGCCGCCCCTGCGCGCTGACGTCAGTTCTTCTTTTTCCGCGCCAGCAAGCGCAGATCCGGGAAGAGCAGTGCCCTGGTCATTTTTTGACCATACATTTTGGTGATTTTTTCACTGTTTTTTCCAATCTTTCAAGGTGTCGTAGGGATGCCCGGCTTCAAGCGATGCGGCGCCTGTGCGCGGATGATGTCCGTCACCGACCCGCATCGGGAGTGTCTCTTCTGCCTCGGCCGAGGCCACGACACGGCGTCTTGTCCCGACTGCCAGGCCCTCCACCCGAAAGCTTTGCGAGAGCGGTCTCGAAAGCTCCTCGAGGCCCGGCATTCGGCTCCGCGGAAGCCCCGGTCGCGTGAGAGGTCCAGGGGTCGATCGCGGAGTCCACGCCGGTCGTCGGCGTCGAAGTCTTCTTCGTCCGGTAAGTCGAAGCACAAAAAGTCCAAAAAGCATCATCGCTCTAGGACTTCGCCTCGCCGGTCTCGCAACTCGGCTGAGGCCCCTCCCGGCACCGTCCCCGCCCCCGCGGCCCCGGACATGCCTGTGGAGTCGCCCCCGCCATACCCGCCCTTCCCGGGTTCGGGGGCGGATCCGGCCAAGATACAGGAATTCCTGTCGGCCATGGCCCGCCTCTTCGGGCCTTCAGGCCCCTACGGTGCGCCTTCGGGCCCCGCGGGCCCTGATGGGGTTGCTCCGGCGTCGCCGACGGCTCCGGCCCCGGCGTCGCCCGTGCCTCCAGCCTCGATCCCGGCTCCGGCTCCGGCCCCGGCCTCGATCCCGGCTCCACAACCCCCATCGACGCCGGTCGACCTAACGACACCTCCGCCGGCGCCGATGTCTCCGGTGCCGTTCTCGGCGCCGCCCTGGGCTCCGGGCGGCGTCGTCCCCCAGTTCCTTCCGGCTCCGGACATGGACCCGGAGCGACGTCGCTCGACGCCGGCTCCGGCGCCGATGGGACCTTGGGTCCCAAATGTCCCCCCTCCTCCTTATTTTGAACCAGAGGAGGACCAGTTGGACTGGGAGGGGTCTGATGTCCCTCTGACGCGACACTGTCAGTATGATGAGGACTGGACAGAGAGTCTAGGGGAGGCCAGTGGTCTGGATACTTCCCCTGACACTGGCATGCTGTCTCCTCCCGTGGCTACGGAGGAGGGGGCCAATTTTGGTACGGTGTTGCGTAGGGCAGCTGGGGCCTTACGTCTCCAGCTCCCTACTTTGACGGTCAAGCCTAACATCTTGACAGAGGTGCTTCAGCCGGCAGCCTCCTCTGCGGAGACTGTGCTGCCGTTTAACGACGCCCTCACTGACGTTCTTTTGGGCGCCTGGTCCAAGCCCAACACAGGGGCTCCTGTGGATCGGAACGTGTCACGACGCCATCGCCCAGCTCCGGGCGACCCCTGTTTCTTTCTGTCCACCCCACTCCTGAGAGCTTGGTTGTCCAAGCCTCCGCTTCCCAAACCGCCTTCCCTACCGCTCCTCCGGATAGGGAATCCAAACGCCTGGATCAGTTTGGGAAGAAAGGTTTTTCTTCCTCCAGTGCTGGCTTGCGGTCCGTTAACACCGCTTGTCTTTTGGGCCGATATACCCACTCCCTGTGGGATTCGGTGGCGGATGTTTTGCCCCAGTGCCCTGAGGAGGTCCAGGCACTGCTTTCCCGCGCCATTGCGGAAGGAAGGGCTGCGGCCAAATACACTATCCGTTGTGGCGCTTGACACCGCCGACTCGCTGGGCAGGTCTATTGCAACGACGGTGGCGCTCCGACGCCACGCCTGGCTGAGAACCACTGGTTTTTCAGGGGATGTCCAGAATACTCTCATGGACATGCCCTTTGATGGAGTCGGTCTTTTTGGGTCCAAAGCAGACCATGCGTTGGAGCGCTTTAAGGACTCACGGGCTACTGCCAAGTCCCTGGGCCTTTCTGCTACACGCCCTCCGCTGTCTTCTGCTTTTCGCCCCTATCGTGGCCACGGTAGGGGCGCCCCTTCACGTCAGCAGCCCAGCCACCGGCCCGCGCAGCAGGCGCCTACGCGTGGCCGAGGACGTGGATTCCGCCGTGGCGGATCGGGCAACCAGCGTGCGGGTCAGGCCACCACCTCCAACCCGTCCGCGGCCTCCAAGCCCTCCTAGTCCCTCCTTTCAGGTGCACGGCACGCCAGTAGGGGCAGGGTCCGCCATCACCTTCCCCACTGGCGCACCATCACCTCGGACAGGTGGGTCTTGGACATTGTCCGAAGGGGCTACTCCCTCCCCTTCGAGTCCACCCCTCCAGCCATGCCACCTCCATTCCACCGCATGTCAGGGGATCACTTGGTGCTTCTACAGAAGGAAGTCACGGCCCTCTTGACCAAGAGGGCCATCGAGTATGTTCCGACCCCAGAAGTAGGGCGTGGTTGCTACTCCCACTACTTTCTGGTGCCCAAAAGGACAAGGAGGACATGCGTCCTATCTTGGACCTCCGGAACGTCAATCGCTTCCTCCGGAAGGAGAAGTTCAAGATGCTCACCCTAGCTCAGGTCTTGACTGCCCTCGACCCTGGAGACTGGTTGGTAGCGTTGGACTTGCAGGACGCATATTTCCACATCCCCGTCCTGCCGGCCCACCGGCGTTACCTTCGGTTCACGGTAGGCCCCGAGCATTTTCAGTTCACCGTGCTCCCCTTTGGCCTTACCAGTGCCCCTCGGGTGTTCACGAAAGTGATGGCGGTGGTCGCAGCTCATCTGCGCCGGGCAGGGGTTTCAGTCTTCCCCTACCTCGACGACTGGTTGCTGAAGGCGGGCTCGTCCCAGGCAGTCGTCTCCCACCTCCAGACTACGGCCGAACTCCTGCACTCGCTGGGGTTCTCCATCAATGTGCCGAAGTCGCATCTGATTCCTTCTCCACAGCTCCTTTTCATCGGAGCAGTTCTGGACACGACGCAGTTTCGGGCTTATCCTCCCGAACGGCGAGTCCGGGATATTCAGGCTATGATTCCGATCTTTCAGCCTTTATCCTGGGTTTCGGTCACGGATGACCCTGAGGCTGCTGGGCCTCATGGCCTCCTGCATCCTGCTGGTCACTCATGCCAGATGGCATATGCGGGCTCTGCAGTGGGACCTGAAGTTCCAGTGGGCGCAGCACCAGGGCAACCTGTCCGATCACGTCCAGATCTCGGAGGGGACTGCAAAACAGTTGCAGTGGTGGCTCTCGAACCGGCAATGGGTCATGGGCAGATCCCTCTCCTTCCCCAGCCAGAGCACACAGTTGTGACGGACGCGTCCCTTCTGGGATGGGGCGGTCACATGGGAGAGGCGGAGATCAGAGGCCTCTGGTCTCCGGCGGAGTCCCGGCTCCATATCAACCTTCTGGAGCTCCGGGCGATCCGGCTTGCACTCAAGGCATTCCTTCCCTCTGTCAAAGGGAAGGTAGTGCAGGTGTTCACAGACAACACCACCGCCATGTGGTGCTGCAACAAACAAGGCGGGGTGGGGTCTTGGACCCTTTGTCAGGAGGCTCTGCGCCTCTGGACATGGCTGGAACATCAGGGCATGTTCCTGATGGTTCAACACCTGGCAGGTTCCCTGAACGCCAGGGCGGACGAACTCAGCCGCAGGTGCATGATGGATCACGAATGGCGTCTTCACTCGGAAGTGGCGCAAGGCCTCTTTCTACAATGGGGAGAGCCTTGGTTAGATCTATTCGCCACCGCAGAGAACGCGCAATGTCATCAGTTCTGCGCGTTGGAATTTCCAAGGCGGCACTCGCTCGGCGACGCTTTTCGTCACGAGTGGAGTTGCGGTCTGTTGTACGCCTTTCCGCCTATACCACTTCTACCCAGAGTGTTGAAGAAGATTCGGCACGACCGGGCCCAAGTCATTCTTGTGGCTCCGGACTGGGCTCGAAGAGTTTGGTATCCCGAGCTACTCAATATGAGCTTAGATCCCCGATCCGTCTGCCTCTTCGGGAGGATCTTCTGTCGCAGCAGCAGGGGACGGTCCTCCACCCGAACCTGTCCAGTCTACACCTGCTTGCGTGGAGATTGAGCGGCGGCAGTTGATTCCTTTCGACTTGCCTCCCGAAGTTTGTGATGTGATTCTGGCAGCCAGGCGTCCCTCCACTAAGGTGGTATACACCTGCAGGTGGAACAAATTTGTGGCATGGTGCACAGCAAAGGCTGTGAATCCCCTTTCTGCCCCTCTTTCTGAGGTCCTTCTGTTCCTTCTCTCTCTGGCCCAACAGGGTTCTGCCCTGGGTACCATCAAGGGTTATCTCTGTGCTATCTCGGCCTTCCTCAGGCTCCCTGATCAGCCCTCCCTTTTCAAGTCCCCTGTGGTTAACAGGTTTCTTAAAGGCATTACACACCTTTTCCCTCCTGTTCCGTTTGTGATGCCTCAGTGGGACTTGAACTTGGTTCTTACCTTTTTAATGTGCGCTCCCTTTGAGCCTCTGCATAACTGTCCTCTTCGTCTTTTGACTCTAAAGACAGCCTTTCTGGTGGCCATCACCTCCGCTCGGCGGGTGAGTGAGCTCCAGGCTTTATCTTGCAAACCTCCCTTTCTGTCTGTTCATCCAGACAAGGTTGTTCTTCGGACGCGTCCGTCCTTCTTGCCAAAGGTGGTTACTGCCTTTCACATTGGGCAGACCATCACTTTGCCTACCTTCTTTCCGCCTCCGCATCCTTCCAGAGAGGAAGAGAGGCTCCACCGTCTGGACCCAAAACGTGCGCTCTCCTTCTATATCGACCGCACAAAACACTTCCGGGTGGATGACCAGCTCTTTGTTGGCTACGTGGGCGCCAAAAAGGTCGGGCGGTGCACAAACGAACCATCTCCCGCTGGGTTACCTTGTGCATCAAGACCTGCTATTCTTTGGCTAAGAAGGAGCCTCCTGTTGGGCTGCGTGCCCATTCCACCAGGGCAACAGCTGCTACCACGGCCTTGGGCCGCGGTGTTCCGCTGCCCGTTATTTGTCAGGCAGCTACGTGGGCCTCGCTGCACACGTTTACAAAACATTACTGCCTTGACAGTCAGGTCCGGAGGGACGGCTTCTTTGGCCGTTCTGTCCTCCAGGACTTCCTTGTCTGATCTTTGTTCGCAGACCCACCACCGGGGTTGGTATTGCTGGGGTATCTATTCTAAGGTAAGGAATCTGTCACTAACGTGTCTCTTTCAGATGCACAAGTTACTAACTTGTGTAACGATATATCTGTAAGAGACAGTAGTTAGTGACAGATTCCTTACCGCCCACCCATCCTCCCGTTCTGCGAACTGATTTCTAGGGTTAAGGACATCCCTTTCAGGGCCCTAGTATTTTTCAGACACCTGTGTCAGCTTCTTGCATGGCTCTGCGTTCCTGGCGCGGAAAGTCGTGTACAGAACTGACAGCGCGCAGGGCGGCGCCTAAGTACTGCCCGCGACGTCATCCCGGCGATCCCGACGACGGACGCGGAGCCGCACGACGCCGCCTACCGACGCGCAAGGGTACTGCTACGCAAAACTTTCCGGATCCAGCCTGACGCCTGGGGATATTCTAAGGTAAGGAATCTGTCACTAACTACTGTCTCTTACAGATATATCGTTACACAAGTTAGTAACTTGTGCTTTCAGAAGTCAGTTCTGCATCCGTCTCAAACAATGCTTTTTCTCTGAGCAGTTTTGGACACTATCCAAGACAAGGCATTCTTGTCCACAGAAAGGCAAACACATCTAATTTCTCTGGCAACGAAGTTAAGAGGAAAAAAGTTTGCTTCTGTGAGACTGGTAAAATTTCTACTGGCCATGATGTCCTCTGCAATTCTAATGGTACCTTGCTCTCGTCTCAGAATGAGACCAATACAAGAGGAACTTGACAATCAATGGCTTCAGGGGACCGGATTGTTCGACGACCTGGTACGAATAACTCCAGTTAGGCAGTCAGCTCTGCTTTGGTGGCAGCGCTCCAGCAATCTCTCACTAGGGCTACCTTTCCTTTCTCGGACACCGGATTTCATCCTCACCCCAGACGCTTCTCTAGAAGGATGGGGGGGGCTCACCTTCAAGATCTCAGGATAAGGGGAAAGTGGTTCAAAGCGCTTTCAAAAATGCACATCAATTTCCTGGAACTTCGAGCCATTTTTCTAGCCCTGCAGGCTTTCCTCCCAAGGATTCAGGGATCCTCGGTTCTGATAAGGACAAACCATACCACATGCATGCATTACCTAAACAAACAAGGAGGAACATGCTCCCACATCCTATCACAGGAGATATGGAAATGGCTTCTCTCTCACCGCATATTTATCAAAGTGGAACATCTCCCAGGGGTGAAAAACCAGCGGATACCTTGAGCAGGACTTCCAACTCTTGCCACGAATGGCAGCTGGATCAGAAGGTAATCGAGTACATCTTCCTGATGTGGGGCAAGCCCAACTTGGATATCTTCGCTTCAGAAATGAATCGGAAATGTCAAATCTTTCTCAGCTTGGAACCAGAAAAAGGCTCGTGGAGAAACGCCTTTCTGATGAGGTGGACTGGGATCTTTGCCTACGCGTTTATCCCCCTTTCCGTTAATCCCAAGGCTTCTGATGAAGTTGAAAACGGAGCCATGCCGAATGATTCTCATTGCTCCACGTTGGCCGCGTCAACACTGGTTCACAGAGCTTCTCCTACTCTCAAAATGCAGACCTTATCGCCTTCCAGTATCGGCAACACTGTTATCAGTGAGCAGGGGCCAGATTCTCCACCCACATCCAGCCCCGCTGCTGCTACATGCGTGGTTACTGAACTCGCTGAATTCAAGGAGCTAGATCTGCCACAAGACTGTAGAGACATACTTGCTAAAGCAAGGTCATCGTCCACGATTAAGACTTACACTCTCAAATCGAAACGTTTCTGTTCGTGGTGCCTTCATAATGATGTACATCCTCTTGAGACTTCTCCGGATAAAATTTTACCTTATCTGCTCTTTCTGGCTAAATCTGGCCTTATGTTCACATCCATTAAGTTACATCTGGCCGCCATCTCCGCTTGCAGGTGTTCCTATTCCAAAAGTGCCATCAACTTTCCATCTTAATGAGACGATTATTCTACGTACATTCTTTCCTAATCCTAATTCCCCGGCTGAAAAGGCACTTCATACACTGGACATAAAGAGATGCCTCAAATGTTATCTTTCACATACTAAGTCCATCCGGAGATCAGATCAATTGTTTGTGTCCTATGGTGTGCAAAAGCCAGGTGCGGCAGTGACTAAAGCAACAATTGCAAGGTGGATTGCAGCGGCTATTCAATGTTGTCAAACGTAAGGCTCATTCCACGAGAGCGGTGTCATCCTCAGCGGCGTTTTTTGCTGGAGTGCCACTTGATAAAATCTGCCGTGCCGCCACATGGAAGAATGTGCATACATTTACACGGCACTACTGCTTGGATTTGGCTACGGAGGCCGAAGCAGCTGTAGGACAAGCAGTTTTACGTAACCTTTTCCAATAAGGTAAGCCTCTGTTTTGGAGGTGATTATTTACTAAATGTTAAATTCAGTGTATTTGCTTCACATGTCACTGCTGGTTTATGTTCTCTTAATGCATAAATGCTTTTCATATTGTATTGTATATGTCATATATATGTACATATATATCCATTTATCATTCATATGAAACCCACCATCCTCAAAGTTAAATGGTTTAACTGCTATCTATTCTGATTCAAGCATGTGAATCTATGAAAGATCCAATACTGGATAAGAAAACGAGTTACTTACCTGTAACTTCAGTTATCCAGTATTGGTATCTTTCATAGATTCACATGCAACCCACCCCCCTCACTGGAGAGGCTTCCCTTATTGCTGTTATATTACTCTTGTCACTTGTGCTGGAAAATTTGAGGGACTTACCTCACTGTGGAGTGTTCTAGCGAGTGCTAGAGCCTGATTGGCTGTGTTTCAACTTTGGTTCTTTTTACAAAAGGACAGGGATGGGCTACAACAGTGACTGCAGTCCATTATGGCATATTATAATATGTTTTACTACTGATATATATATATATATATATATATATATATATATTCACTGAAAAAACCATAGGTTTTAGGGACAGTTATAGTTACAAATTAGCATTTAAAAAACCTTTGAAATTCACTGAAAAAACCATAGGTTTCAGATATGTTATAGTTACAAATTAGCATTTAAAAAACCTTTGAAATTCACTGAAAAAACCATAGGTTTTAGGGACAGTTATAGTTAGTTGGACATTTCACTCGTACAAAACCCGTGAACTTCCCCCGTTATAGTTAGTTCAGCTAACTATAACTCGCGCCCCCGCAATGCACTGCTGATGACGTCACATATTACATCACTCATGACATGGTCAGTGACATCACTGATGACATCACTGATGACATCTCAAATGACATCACTCATGACATGGTCAGTGACATCACTGATGACATCACTGATGACATCTCAAATGACATCACTGATGACATCATCCAGTGACTGTGTGTTTCTGTAAAGTTTAAATATTTTTAATATATATAGGAAAAGACGTATTGAAGAATGAGTGGGTGTGTAAGTGTCTGAATGGATGATTTAGTAGGTGCGTGACTGACTCTATAAGTGAGTGATTTAACGTATCTTACTGAATGCATGGGTTAGTGACTAAACTGGGTGAATGTCTGTATCCGTCTGTCTGTTGCTGTGTAAGTGGCTGCATGGGTTTGTGAATAGCTACATGAGTGTCTATATGAGTTATTGATTGGTTGTCTGAGTATCTGTATGGGTGCCTGAGTGTTTGTGTGGGTGGGGTGTGTGCGACTCTGTGCATAGATGTGTGAGTGGGTGATTCACTGGGTGGATGGTTTCAAGAGTGCATCTGTGATAGACTGTATGGGTGGGTAAGTGTGTGTAAGAGTGTGTTAGTGAGTGAATGTATGTCCCAGTGGTACATGTGTGAGTAACTACATATGTGAAAGCCAGTATATATGTGTGTTGGAGTATATAAATAGCTATAAGCGAGAGTGAGTGATTGTGATAGTGGCTGTATGGATGAGTGTGTGCTTGTATCAGTGATTGTATAAGAGCGTAACAATGTGCTAGTATTTGTATGATTAAGTGAGCTGGTGTGTGTATAACTGTATAGGTGAGTAAATGGCAGTGTGTTTAATTATTTGCATGACTGACTAGGTGTGTGAGTACCTCTATAGATGAGTGGCGGTGTTTGAGTGTCTATATAGGAGTAAGAGTGCATATGATAGTCCTGTACTGAGTGACCGTAAGTATGAGTGACTGTACGGGTGAGTGAGTGGATGTGTGTGTGTAGACCTAAGAATCAGTGAGTGGGTATGTAGTTATTGGTGTTGGAGTGTCTATAGTTTTGCGAATGGCAGTCTGTAATTTAGATTGGGTGTATCAAAGGTTATATTAGGGTGTGAGGAGCTGCATCAGATTATCACGTGGATGATGTCATCAGTGATGTCATTTGAGATGTCATCAGTGATGTCATCAGTGATGTCACTGACCATGTCATGAGTGATGTAATATGTGACGTCATCAGCAGTGCATTGCGGGGCGCGAGTTATAGTTAGCTGAACTAACTATAACGGGGGAATTTCACGGGTTTTGTACGAGTGAAATGTCCAACTAACTATAACTGTCCCTAAAACCTATGGTTTTTTCAGTGAATTTCAAAGGTTTTTTAAATGCTAATTTGTAACTATAACATATCTGAAACCTATGGTTTTTTCAGTGAATTTCAAAGGTTTTTTAAATGCTAATTTGTAACTATAACTGTCCCTAAAACCTATGGTTTTTTCAGTGAATTTCAAAGGTTTTTTAAATGCTATTTTCTAACTATAACGTGTCTGAAACCTATGGTTTTTTCAGTGAATTTCAAAGGTTTTTTAAATGCTAATTTGTAACTATAACGTGCCTGAAACCTACGGTTTTTTCAGTGAATTTCTAAGGTTTTTTAAATGACATTTTTTAAATGTATTAATTTTTATATTAATTTTTTTCATACTGATTTACTACATTTTTAGCAACAATTTCTTTTACATAATTTATTTTTTAAATTACATTGTAATTACATTATACATTACATTACAAAAAATACTTTCTCAGAATGAATTACTTTAGTTTAAATACTTTGCACATAGGCAATAGACTTTTAAGTACAGTAGTTACAGTTGTTGCAATGGGCAACACATTTTCAAACACAATGCAACATTCAGCTCAATGTGAATTTCTAGTTAAATGCAATTAGTTACTTTATGGATTACTTTTCTAACCACAGGACTGGATCCTAGATTCAGTCCTGGAACATCTCCTGTAAACAGTTGAGTAAAAGCGTTTTGGTTACAGTCGTGATTTTTAAGGAATATTATTGTATTTTAAAAGTTGACACTTAGAAACTTTTCCTCATAGAATCACCAATGTTATCCTATGGAAGGAAATTCACTTAGCAGGTAAAAACTGTTATCGTTACTTTTTCTTACTCAGTGTTGGATCCTGGATCCAGCACTGGTGCATCTCCTGTAAACAGTTGAAAAAATGCGTTTAAGTCATACAGGCGATTTTTAAGGAATATTTGTAGTTTGTGAAAATCGACACTTTGAAACTTTTCTGCTGAAAACCAGACAATGGATTCCTATGGAAGAAAAGATAAGTTACTGGTAAGTACGGTTAAAATTACTTTTCAGGGTCAGTGCTGGGCTAAAAGATGCAGCACTGGGTTCTCTCCTGATAGTGAGTAAATCGGAATTCGTATTTCGGCTGATTTTAGAAGAATAATTTAAAGTTCCAAAACTCCACACTTAGAAGAATTTTCAAGTGAAACCAGTCAATGTTAGCCTATGGAAGGAAATTCAAGTTACTGGTAAGTACGGTTAAAATTACTTTTCAGGACCAGTACTGGGCTGAAAGATGCAGCACTGAGGTCTCTCCTGATAACAGGTGAGTAAATCAGAATTCGGATTTCGGCTGATTTTAGAGGAATATTTGTATGTTTCAAAAATCAACACTTAGAAACTTTTTCAGCAAAAAGCAGGCAATGATATCCTATGGAAGGAAATTCAAGTTACTGGTAAGTACGGTTAAAATTACTTTTCAGGATTAGTACTGGGCTGAAAGATGCAGCACTGAGGTCTCTCCTGATAACAGGTGAGTAAATCGGAATTCGTATTTCGGCTGATTTTAGAGGAATATTTTAAAGTTCCAAAACTCCACACTTAGAAGAATTTCCAAGTGAAACCAGTCAATGTTAGCCTATGGAAGGAAATTCAAGTTACTGGTAAGTACGGTTAAAATTACTTTTCAGGACCAGTACTGGGCTGAAAGATACAGCACTGAGGTCTCTCCTTATAACAGGTGAGTAAATCGGAATTCGTATTTCGGCTGATTTTAGAGGAATATTTGTAGGTTTCAAAAATCAACACTTAGAAACTTTTTCAGCAAAAAGCAGGCAATGATATCCTATGGAAGGAAATTCAAGTTACTGGTAAGTACGGTTAAAATTACTTTTCAGGACCAGTACTGGACTGAAAGATACAGCACTGAGGTCTCTCCTTATAACAGGTGAGTAAATCGGAATTCGTATTTCGGATGATTTTAGAAGAATATTTGCACAATGGTGAAGGGAGGGGGCGGGGCCTGAGGTGACATCTGTGCAAACGCGCCCCGTGGCGCGTTTTAAGTTGGGGGATTAAGTCCCCTTGAATCCTGAGGGTCCCTAGGGGCCAACTAGCCCACCAGGAACCTCCAATATGCGCCAGGGGGCTGCGTTGCAGAGACGTGTAGAGAGGCCACACCCCTTTTTACACCTCTCTGCAACGCAGCTCTGTGGCGCTTTCTGGATGTACCTGTTGGGCTAGTTGGCCCCCAGGGACCCTCAGGATTGAAGGGGATTTAATCCCCCAACTTAAAACGCGCCACGGGGCGCGTTTGCACAGATGTCACCTGAAGCCCCGCCCCCTCCCTTCACCACTGTGCAAACGCACCCCGTGGCGCGTTTTAAGTCGGGGGATTAACTCCCCTTGAATCCTGAGGGTCCCTGGGGGCCAACTAGCCCAACAGGTATATCCAAAAAGCGCCACAGAGCTGCGTTGCAGAGAGGTGTAAAAGGGGCGTGACCTCTGTACACCTCTCTGCAACGCAGCCCCTGGCGCATACTGGAGGTTCCTGGTGGGCTAGTTGGCCCCCAGGGACCCCAGTATTCAAGGGGAATCGTTCCCCCTCTGCAAACGCGCCAGGGCGCGTTTGCAGAGTGGTGAAGGAAGGGGGCGGGGCCTGCGGGCCCGATCGTTTTTTTTGTTTTTTTTTTGTCCCCTGAAGGGGGGCTGTGTGGCCCCCCTTCCTTTTTCCTGTTTTTGGGCCCTGGGGACCCCATCCCCCAGGGCCTTACCCCTTTTTTAAAATTTTTTTTTTTTTTTTTTAAACGGGAAGGGGGCCGCGTGGCCCCCCTTCCCTGGGCCTGTATTGGCCCCGGGGACCCCATCCCCCGGGGCATGGCCTCGATTTTTTTTTTTTTCTTTGGAGGGGGCTGCGTGGCCCCCTCCTCAGGCCATTTAAGGCCCCGGGGACCCCATCCCCCGGGGCCGGCCTTTCCGTTTTTTTAATTTTTTTTTTTTGGGGAGGGGGCCGCGTGGCCCCCTCCCGAGCCACTACTTGCCCCGGGGACCCCATCCCCCGGGGCTGGCCCTCTCCGTTGGGGACTGTGGGGGTCCCCAATGCCCCCACAGTCCCGCCGGCTCCCCGCGTCCCTTGGGAGCCGGCATTGCTTTCCACATGGGGAGCTGCTAAGATGCAGCTCCCCATGTGGAAAGCAATGTGCTTTGGATATTGGAAGAGAGCAGGTTTCCCTGCTCTCTCTTCCAATATCCAAAGCAGTTTGCTATGGCAGGACGGGAGCCGCGAGGCTCCCGTCCTGCCATAGCAAACTACAGTGTCCCGGGGGTAGGCACCCCGGGACACTGCAGGAGCCGGCCCTGGGGGGTGGCGGTCCCCAGGGCCATCAAGGGCTCCAGGAGGGGGTCCGCGCGGCCCCCCTCCCTTAAATTGCACAGCCCCGGGGAGGTGGTGGTCCCCGGGGCTCTGGGGGTCCGTAATGGACCCCCACATTTATTTTATAAGTGCCCCGGGGAGGTGGTGGTCCCCGGGGCGTGTGGGGGGGCTGGAGCCCCCCCCCACACCTTATTCAAATAAAAAAAAGAAGCCCCGGGGGGTGGCGGTCCCCGGGGCTGCGGGAGGGCAGAAGAGCCCTCCCGCACTATTTTTTCAATAAAGCCCCGGGGGGTGGCGGTCCCCGGGGCTTGGGGGGCCCTTTGAGGCCCCCCACACATTAAATTATCCCCCCCCCCCCACCATGCCCCCGGGACTTGGGCCACCCGGGGGCAAAATGCAATCGAAGCGCGGGAGACCGCGCTTCGATTTTTTTTTTTTTCGGCAGGATTCGCGCACCCTGAGCGCATCCTGCCGATTTTAAAAAAAATTTTTTTTTTTTTTTGCCCAGGGGGTCCTTGTGGGACCCCCTGAGCAAACCTAGGGGGTCAGGGTGTTTCTACCCTGCCCCCTTTTGCGCTTTGCGCACTTGTTTCTGTCCCTCGGTTCTACCGAGGGACAAAATGGCTGCCAACATTTCCTGAATCGGAATGTTGACAGCCAGCTGACAGCCAATTAACATGCAGCTCGTGATAGGGACGGTGCGCGCAGGGTGCGCGCAGGGTACGCGGACCCTACTCGGCCATAGATATCACTATCTTTTTACTTTTGATTTTCTCAGCAACTACTGAACGGATTTACACCATTTAACAAAAAGGGTTCTTTCTGAACCAAGAACTACCTCTTTGCCAAATTTGGTGTAATTCCGTTCAGCAGTTCGGGCTGTAGCCGTGTCTAAAATTTCCTATGGAAAATTGCATGGGGAAAACGCGTTTTGGGACCCCCCTTTTTTCTCGGCCCCCGCTTGACGAATCCCCCCGAGACTTTCAGGGTAGGAGCGTACCGGAGCGGGCCATAAAGTTTGAAAATTTTGCGAAGATACGTCAATTGGCAAGAGAGTTATTTCAAATAGAATGTCGCGGATTTCCTATGGATAATAGGTTGTAACTATAACTATCTACTGGCGACCGCCAGTAGATAATATATATATGTGATCAAGGCTGCATGTCTGGCAGCCGAAACGCGTCATGTTGGACCTTTTCTGATGTGTGAATAAACTACCATCCTGTTTCCACACCAACTGTTGGAGTCTGTGCCCGTGTGTTGCGCCGGAGTGCTTGTCGTAACATTGGGATTTCTTCGTGATATATATATATATATATATATATATATATATATATATATATATATATATATATCCACACGAAACACCCCTCCGGTAGGAAAGGAGAAGAGGCCACTCGGGGAAACTATGGGAGCCGTTTAATTAGGACAGCAAGGCAAGATGCATTTCGGCATTGTAGCCTTCCTCAGTTGCCGCTGCTACCGCGATGTGACTCCACCCACGCCTATTATGTGTCCTGCATTACCCTCTTGTCACTTGTGCTGGAAAATTTGAGGGACTTGCCTCACTGTGGAGTGTTCTAGCGACTGCTAGAGCCTGATTGGCTGTGTTTCAACTTTGGTTCTTTTTACAAAAGGACAGGGATGGGCTACTACAGTGACTGCAGTCCATTATGGCATATTATAATATGTTTTACTACTGATAGATATATATATATATATATATCGTGAGACTCCCACCTCACGGCAGGGATGATTCAAGCATGTGAATCTATGAAAGATACCAATACTGGATAACTGAAGTTACAGGTAAGTAACTCGTTTTCTTCTGATGCATTGTTGTTTTGTTTTTCTTTGGCCCAGCAGGGCCTTGCAGTGGGCATAGTTAAGGGTTACATGTTTGCCATTTTGGCTTTTTTATATTTGCCAGATCAGAACTTCCCTTCACACATCATTTGTTGTTTTGCGCTATCTGAAAGGTCTGACTTGCATGTTTTTGAAACCTTTTGTCATGCAACAGTGGGACCTCAGTTTGGTCCTTAATGTCTTCATGTGCACCCCATTTCACCTTGATGCATAGTTACTCCTGACAATCAAAAGAGTCTGCAGTTAGAAGTATCAATCAGTATCATCTAGTGTTGGGTCCAGATGTTTGCAAGTTGTTTTTTTTCGAAGAAGTCTTTCCTAGTCACGAGGTAAGGTGACTCCTCCTTTCGGTGAAAGTGCGCATGGTCATCGACTCCATTGTTAAAATGTTTTTTTCCGCCATCAGATTTCGGACGTGTATTGCTGTGCTCTGGTTTGAAACCATTCTTCGGGTTCCCCTCGACGCGCAGTCCTCTCTACCCTTGACGGTATTGTTTTGTACGCGTTTCCCACTGCTCGCGTATCGTTTCGGCAACGGAATCAACTTTTCTAACGGAAAGCTTCGTGGACGGCCTTTGGGCCTAACCGCGCGCTCCGCCGATGGATCGGACTCCGTCTAAATTCTGTCCTCTGTGCCACGCGAAGTATCCGCGCACCGACTCACATGAAGTGTGCAACTTGTGGTTGTCTCCCGAGCACAAAGAAGAAGACTGTGACGCTTGCAGATCGTTTCGATCAAAGAAAACTCTTTGTGATCGTCGGGCTCGACGTTGAGAGATGCAGCGTCAAAGCATCGAAGATACGCTGGACATCTTCGGTCAAGATTCCGGCCAAGAAGACATTGAGGCATCAGCGGCAGAGGAGGAGGAAGCCTTCTCCGAACAAGACTCAGACTCGGAGCTCGAGATAGACCTTGATGCCGAAGAACTGCCGCAGGGACAAGGTGACGTGAGTACCGAAAACCCCTTGCCCCCACAAACTACTCCGAAAAAACACAAGGCTTCAGCACCACCTCTGCCTCCTGGCCAAGGTCAGCACTGAGACGACGTTTCCGACGCCCCGCCTCCGGGCCCGGCCCCGAAACGGGTAGTCAAGCCTTTCGGCTCGGTACAGAGTCGTCAAAAGTCCTCCTCGGAACCGAAGCCCTCCGGTTCCAAACACAAGTCCGGCTCGGAGCCGAAATCCTCCATGACGAAAACCAAGCAACCTTCGGAGCCGAAACCTTTCGCTCCGAAAGGCCAGCTTACGCCGGCACCGAAAACTTTGGCGCCAAAACAGAAAGATACCCCTTTGGATCCGAATCTAGACATTATTCCATTAACACCAGATCCCAAGCAAAAGAAGATATATATTAATCCTGAGACTGGCCGTATTCACACCAAGGCGCTTCACAAACACAAGCTTCGTGATGAGGACCCTTCTTACAAGATCCCTTTAAAGAGGAAATATGTTGAAATAAGTCCTTTTCATCTACCACCACCTCCACCGCCTCCTTCTCCACCTGCGAATCCTTTGCAAATGACACCTCCGGATTCTCCGCAATCTCACCATGATGATGATGATGATGGGGGGACACATCTCTCAGTAGATCCATGGACAGATTATACAATTGATCCCCCAGCAGATAATGACCCAGACCTTTACCCAGCCAAGCCATCTCCTCCAGACGACAATGCATCTCATCAAGAACTCATTGCCAGGGCTGCACAATATCATGGGGCGGCATTACACAAAGAATCACTAGAGGAAGATTTTTTGATCGAAACTTTAGGATCCACACACAGATCATCACAAAGACTTCCTATGCTTAAAGGCATCATGAGACACGCTGATGAGAGTTTTAAGGACCCAGTGAGAGCACGCATCTTGACTCCTAGGGTTGACAAAAAAATATACGGCCTCCACTACAGACCCCATATTTATCAAGGGCCAGTTACCATTAGGTTCTCTGGTAGTGTCTAATGCTTGTAAGCGGGCGAATTCCCAGACATCAGGAGATACTCCTCCGCCAGATAAGGAGTCTAAGTTAATTGACTCTTCTGGCAAGCGCGTAGCTGCTCAAGCTGCGAATCAATGGCGCATTGCGAATACGCAAGGCCTTTTAGCCAGGTATGACAGGGCACACTGGGACGAAATGGAGCAATTGCTCCAATATCTCCTAGACAAGCATAAAGCTAAGGCACAGGACTTAGTAAATGAAGATAAACTCATTTCTAATTCCTCTATAAGATGTGCTCTAGATGCTGCAGACACCGCGGCTAGAGAGGTTAATACTAGCATCTTGCTCAGGAGACACGCTTGGTTAAGGATTTCTGGGTTTAAGCCAGAAGTTCAACAATTCATCCTTAATACACCTTTTGATAAAGAACATCTTTTTGGTCCAAATGTAGATCAAGCATTAGAGAAGATGAAAAAGGACACTGAAGTGGTCAAGTCCATGGGGGCGCTCCAGTCTCCGTCCAACAGAGGCTCCTTTTGTCGCTCCTCTTACAGAGGAGGGTCTAGAACCCCATCCCCAGACCAGAATACTTCAACATATAAAGGTAACAACCAGTCCTCTCCCTCGAGAGGATTTTTGCGAGGAGGTTATAGAGGCAACCACTTCAAGGGCAGGGGTAAGGGCAACACACCACTTAACTCCCCCTTCCACTAATAAACAGTGACTTGCCCACGCTCCCCCCGACTATACCACACCTGTCGGGAGAAGACTTCAACAATTTCTCCCCATTTGGCAGTCTATAACAACAGACAAATGGGTGATTGGAATTATCAAACATGGTTATTGCCTGGAGCTTACCAGCAATCCCCCAAACATTCCACCTCGATCTCACAAATTGTCTCCAGAACACCTACAATTGCTAGAACAAGAGGTCCAATCTCTCTTACTAAAAGGAGCAATAGAGCCGGTCCCAATACAGTACCAGGGCTCAGGGGTTTACTCTGTATTTTCTCATTCCCAAAAAGGAAGGTTCCCTAAGGGCTATTTTGGATCTCAGAGAGTTAAACCATTATATACTGTCAGAACACTTTCACATGGTGACGCTTCAACAGGTACTCCCACTTTTACAAAGAGCAGATTTTAGGTCTACTCTAGACTTAAAAGACGCATATTTTCACGTTCCAATTCATCCGGGTCATCACAAATACCTCAGATTTGTGATAGCAGGCAAGCACTACCAGTTCAAGGTGCTTCCCTTCGGAGTGACTACAGCGCCCAGAGTTTTTATCAAATGTCTGGCAGTAGTCGCTGCTCATCTCAGAAGACAGCAGATTCACGTCTTTCCCTATCTAGACGGCTGGCTTATGAAAGCCAGCACTCACCAGAACTGTCTACAGCACACACAGATCACAATAGATCTACTTCATCGCTGAGGTTCACATCCATGCTCAAAAATCTCACCTGCATCCGTCACAGATGCAGTCTTACCTAGGAGCCAGTCTAGACACAGTCAAAGCTCTAGCCTCTCCCAATGTAGCCTGAATACGCAATATTAAGGCTATGATTCTACAGTTTCAACCCAACCAAGCTTTACCAGCCAGAGTGTTCATGCAACTGTTGGGAATGATGGCGTCTTGCATCGCAATTGTACCCCATGCAAGACTTCACATGCGCCCCCTGCAAGAGTGCTTAGCACGTCAGTGGAATCAGTCACAGGGTCAATTAACCGATTTAGTGTTGGCAGACGACCGCACCTATCGCTCTCTGCAGTGGTGGAACTCACAAAACTTGTCAAAAGGCCGGCCTTTCATCACCCCTATTCCACAGATCATGCTCACAGCAGACGCATCTCTAACAGGTTGGGGGTCTCATCTCAAAGATTACACAATACTGGGCCTGTGGAGAAACAAGCACAAAAGTCTCCACATCAACTATCTGGAGCTCTTGGCTGTTTTTCCAGCACTCAAAGCTTTTCAAACTCATCTCATAACCTAAATTGTCCTAGTCCGAACAGAAAACATGACAGCAATGTATTATGTGCAGAAGCAAGGGGGGGACACTTGCTCAAGCCATTTGGAATTGGGCAATCCATCACAAGCTTTATCTTCTGGCAGAATATCTCCCAGGAGTAAACAATCAAATTGCCGACCTCAGCAGAAGAAAACCGCAAATTCACGAGTGGGAACTTCATCCCCAAGTTCTCCTTCCCTACTTTCAACAATGGGGTTATCCACAGATAGACCTGTTCGCCACAGTCGACAACGCAAAATGCCCAAGCTTCGGCTCCAGGTTCACACACGCGCTCTCAAAGGGCAATGCCCTATGGGTGAACTGGTCAGGGATATTTGCCTACGCTTTTCCGCCTCTCCTGCTCATTCCGTGTGTGGTTCGGAAACTCAGGCAAACATCCCTCACATTAATTCTAGTAGCTCCCACATGGGCCCGTCAACCATGGTACACCACCCTGTTGGAGCTGTCAATAGTTCCACATCAAAAGCTGCACCTCACCTCAAGTCTCCTCAAACAGAACCATGGAGAAGTCAGACATCCAAATCCCAAAGACCTGAATTTAGCGATCTGGCTCCTGAAGTCATAGAGTTTGGTTATTTGAATTTACCACCAGACTATATGAATGTTCTAAAGGAAGCAAGAAGGCCTACCACCAGAGCTTGCTATGCAGCAAAATGGAAAAGATTTGTTGTATACTGTAATAACAACAAAATCAATCCTTTAGATGCTTCTATACAAACATTTTCTGTTACCTCTTACATTTACAGCAAACTGGACTAGCTTACACATCTATTTGTTTGCACCTTGCAGCGGTAGCTGCATACTTACAGAATAGACAACATCTGTCACAATTCAGAGTTCCAGTAATCAAAGCTTTCATGGAAGGATTAAAAAGAGTAATACCACCAAGGATTCCTCCTGCCCCAGTATGGAATCTCAACATTGTTCTCACAAGGCTCACAGGGCCACCTTTTGAACCATTGCACAAGTGCCCTTTACAATTTCTCTCATGGAAGGTTGCTTTCCTCACTGCCATCACATCACTAAGGAGACTTGGTGAGCTACAGGCATTAACTTTAGAAGAACCCTTCTGTCAGCTACGCAAAGACAGGATAGTTCTCCGCACCAACCCTAAATTCCTTCCCAAAGTAGTTTCTGCTTTTCATATAAACCAATCAGTTGAGTTACCAGTTTTCTTTCCTCAACCTGATTCTGTAGCAGAACGCGCTCTTCACATGCTTGACGTTAAAAGAGCTTTACTGTACTACATAGATAGAACAAAAGACTTTTGCAAAACAACTGTTTGTTGCATTTCCTCCCCCTCACAAAGACAATCCTATCTCTAAATCTGGTATTGCCAGATGGTTTGTTAAATGCATTCAAACATGCTATGCTAAAGCTAAAAGAACTTTAACCATACCCCCTAGAGCGCATTCCACTCGCAAAATAGGGGCTTCCGTGGCCTTTTTAGGTAACATTCCTCTAGCTGGCATATGTAAGGCAGCTACATGGTCTACACCACACACATTTACCAAACACTATTGTGTGGATATATCTGAAAGAGACACGTTAGTGACAGATTCCTTACCTTAGAATATCCCCAGGCGTCAGACTGGATCCGGAAAGTTTTTGCGTAGCAGTACCCTTGCGCGTCGGTAGGCGGCGTCGTGCGGCTCCGCGTCCGTCGTCGGCGTCGTGATCGCCGGGATGACGTCGCGGGCAGTACTTAGACGCCGCCCCTGCGCGCTGACATCAGTTCTTCTTTTTCCGCGCCAGTAAGCGCAGATCCGGGAAGAGCAGTGCCCTAGTTAATTTTTGACTACATTTTTGGTGAATTTTTTCACTGTTTCTTTTCGAGTCTTTTCGACTCCTAGGTGTCAGTAGGGATGCCCGGCTTCAAGCCATGCGGTGCCTGTGGTCGAATGATGTCGATCACAGACCCGCACTTAGAGTGTCATTACTGTCTCGGCCGAGACCACGACACGAAGTCGTGCCCTGACTGCCGGAAACTTCACCCGAAGGCTTTGCGAGAGCGGTCTCGAAAGCTCCTGGAGGTCCGGCAGTCGGCTCCGCGCTGCACCAAGCCCCGGTCCCGTGAGAGGTCGAGGAGCCGGTCGCGGAGCCCCCGCCGGTCGTCGGTGTCCAAGTCTTCGCGCTCCTCGGGTAAGTCGAAGCACAAGAAGTCTAAAAAGCACCATCGCTCTAAGACTTCGCCTCGCCGGTCTCGCGACTCGGCTGAGGCCACTGTCGGCACCGTCCCCGCGGCTCCGGATGTGCCTGTGGCGCCGCCCCCGCATTACCCGTCCTTCCCCGGGTTCGGGGGCGACTCCGGCCGAGATCACAGGAATTCCTGTCGGCCATGGCCCGCCTCTTCGGGCCTCAAGGTCCCTCCGGTGCGCCTTCGGGCCCCGTGGGCCCTGATGGGGTTGCTCCGGCGTCGCCGACGACTCCGGTCCCGGCGTCGCCTGTCCCGCCAGCCTCGATCCCGGCTCCGGTGGTACCGCAACCCCGATCGACGCCGGTTGACCTAACCACGCCTCCGCCGGCGCCGATCTCCCCAGTGCCGTTCCCGACACCGCCCGGGGCTCTGGGCGGCGTCGTTCCCCGGTTCTCTCCGGTTCCGGACATGGAGCCGGACCGACGTCGGCTCCGGCGCCGATGAGACCTTGGGTCCCAGATGTCCCTCCTCCTCCATATTTTGAACCAGAGGAGGACCAGGAGAGCTGGGAGGGGTCGGAAGACCCTCTCACACAGCAGTGTGAGTATGATCAGGACTGGGCAGAGGAGCTTGGGGATGCCAGTGGTCTAGACACTTCCCCTGACACTGGCATGCTGTCTCCTCCCGTGGCTACGGAGGAGGGAGCAAATTTCGCAACGGTGTTGCGTAGAGCAGCTGGAGCCTTGCACCTCCAATTGCCTACTGTGGCTGTCAGGACTAATCTCCTGACCGAAGTGCTTCAGCCGGCAGCTTCCTCTTCGGAGACTGTGCTGCCGTTTAATGATGCACTATCTGACGTTCTTTTGGGCACCTGGTCCAAGCCCACCACAGGGGCTCCTGTGGATAGGAACGTGGCCCGACACCATCGCCCTGCTCCGGGCGACCCCTTGTTCCTCTCTCAACATCCCACCCCCGAGAGCTTGGTTGTCCAAGCCTCTGCCTCCCAAACCGCCTTCCCTACCGCCCCTCCGGATAGGGAATCCAAACGCCTGGACCAATTTGGGAAGAAGGCTTTTCTTCCTCCAGTGCTGGCTTGCGGTCCGTCAACACCGCTTGCCTTTTGGGCCGATATACCCACTCCCTGTGGGATTCGGTGGCGACTGTTTTGCCACAGTGTTCTGAGGAGGTCCAGACACTGCTTACCCGCGCCATTGCGGAAGGTAGAGATGCGGCTAAATACACCATACGTTGTGGTCTTGATACCGCCGACTCGCTGGGCAGATCGCTTGCAACAACGGTGGCGCTGCGTCGCCACGCCTGGCTAAGAACAACTGGTTTCTCGGGTGATGTCCAGAATACACTCATGGACATGCCCTTTGATGGAGTCGGTCTTTTTGGTTCCAAAGCAGACCATGCGCTGGAGCGTTTTAAGGACTCACGGGCTACTGTCAAGTCCCTGGGCCTTTCTGTTGTTCGCCCTCCGCTAACCTCTGCTTTTCGCCCCTTTCGTGGCCACGGAAGGGGCGCCCAGTCACGTCCGCAGACCAGCCACCGGCCCGCGCAGCAAGCGTCTTCGCGTGGCCGGGGACGTGGCTACCGCCGTGGCGGTTCGGGCAACCAGCGTGCGGGTCAGCCCACCACCTCCGCCCCGTCCGCGGCCTCCAAGCCCTCCTAGTCCCTCCTTTCAGGTGCACAGCACGCCAGTAGGGGGCAGGGTCCGCCATCACCTTCACCACTGGCGTGCCATCACCTCGGACAGGTGGGTCTTGGACATTGTCCGAAGGGGCTACTCCCTCCCCTTCGAGACCACCCCCAGCCATGCCACCTCAATTCCACCGCATGTCAGGGGATCACTTGGTGCTTCTGCAGAAGGAAGTCACGGCCCTCTTGGCCAAGAGGGCCATCGAGCATGTTCCGACCCCAGAAGTAGGACGTGGTTGCTACTCCCACTACTTTCTGGTGCCCAAAAAGGACAAGGATGACATGCGTCCTATCTTGGACCTCCGGAACGTCAATCGCTTCCTCCGGAAGGAGAAGTTCAAGATGCTCACCCTAGCTCAGGTCTTGACTGCCCTCGACCCTGGAGACTGGTTGGTAGCGTTGGACTTGCAGGACGCTTATTTTCACATCCTCGTCCTGCCGGCCCACCGGCGTTACCTTCGGTTCACGGTAGGCCTCGAGCATTTTCAGTTCACCGTGCTCCCCTTTGGCATTACAAGTGCCCCTCGGGTGTTCACGAAAGTGATGGCGGTGGTCGCAGCTCATCTGCGCCGGGCAGGGGTTCCAGTCTTCCCCTACCTCGACGACTGGCTGCTGAAGGCGGGCTCGTCCCAGGCAGTCGTCTCCCACCTCCAGACTACGGCCGAACTCCTGCACTCGCTGGGGTTCTCCATCAATGTGCCGAAGTCGCATCTGATTCCTTCTCCACAGTTCCTTTTCATCGGAGCAGTTCTGGACACGACGCAGTTTCGGGCCTATCCTCCCGAACGGCGAGTCCGGGATATTCAGGCTATGATTCCGATCTTTCAGCCTTTATCCTGGGTTTCGGTATGGATGACCCTGAGGCTGCTGGGCCTCATGGCCTCCTGCATCCTGCTGGTAGATCATGCCAGATGGCATATGCGGGCTCTGCAGTGGGACCTGAAGTTCCAGTGGGCGCAGCACCAGGGCAATCTGTCCGATCACGTTCAGATCTTGGAGGGGACTGCAAGACAGTTGCAGTGGTGGCTCTCGAACCGGCAATGGGTCATGGGCAGATCACTCTCCCTTCCCCAGCCAGAGCACACAGTTGTGACGGACGCGTCCCTTCTGGGATTGGGCGGTCACATGGGAGAGGCGGAGATCAGAGGCCTCTGGTCTCCGGCGGAGTCCCGGCTCCATATCAACCTTCTGGAGCTCCGGGCGATCCGACTTGCACTCAAGGCATTCCTTCCCTCTGTCAAAGGGAAAGTAGTGCAGGTGTTCACAGACAACACCACCGCCATGTGGTACTGCAACAAGCAAGGCGGGGTGGGGTCGTGGACCCTATGTCAGGAGGCTCTGCGCCTCTGGACATGGCTGGAACATCAGGGCATTTTCCTGATGGTTCAACACCTGGCAGGTTCCCTGAACGCCAGGGCGGACGAACTCAGCCGCAGGTGCATGATGGATCACGAATGGCGTCTTCACTCGGAAGTGGCGCAAGGACTCTTTCTACAGTGGGGAGAGCCTTGGTTAGATCTATTCGCCACCGAAGAGAACGCGCAATGTCATCAGTTCTGCGCGTTGGAATTTCCAAGGCAGCACTCGCTCGGCGACGCTTTTCGTCGCGAGTGGAGTTGCGGTCTGTTGTACGCTTTTCCGCCTATACCACTTCTACCCAGAGTGTTGAAGAAGATTCGGTGCGACCGGGCCCAAGTCATCCTTGTGGCTCCGGACTGGGCTCGAAGAGTTTGGTATCCCGAGCTACTCAGTATGAGCGTCGATCCCCCGATCCGTCTGCCTCTTCGGGAGGATCTTCTGTCGCAGCAGCAGGGGACGGTCCTCCACCCGAACCTGTCCAGCCTCCACCTGCTTGCGTGGAGATTGAGCGGCGGCAGTTGATTCCTTTCGACTTGCCTCCCGAAGTTTGTGATGTGATTCTGGCAGCCAGGCGTCCCTCCACTAAGGTGGTATACGCCTGCAGGTGGAACAAGTTTGTGGCATGGTGCACAGCAAAGGCTGTGAATCCCCTTTCTGCCCCTCTTTCTGAGGTTCTTCTGTTCCGTCTTTCCCTGGCCCAACAGGGTTCTGCCCTGGGTACCATCAAGGGCTATCTTTGTGCCATCTCGGCCTTCCTCAGGCTTCCTGATCAGCCCTCCCTTTGCAAGTCCCCTGTTAACAGGTTTCTAAAAGGCATTACACACCTCTTCCCTCCTGTTCCGTTTGTGATGCCTCAGTGGGACTTGAACTTGGTTCTTACCTTTCTTATGTGCGCTCCCTTTGAGCCTCTACATAACTGTCCTCTTCGTCTTCTGACTCTGAAGACAGCCTTTCTGGTGGCCATCACCTCCGCTCGGCGGGTGAGTGAGCTCCAGGCTCTTTCATGCAAACCTCCCTTTCTGTCTGTTCATCCAGACAAGGTTGTTCTTCGGACGCGTCCGTCCTTCTTGCCAAAGGTGATTACTGCCTTCCACATTGGGCAGACCATTACTTTGCCCACCTTCTTTCCGCCTCCGCATCCTTCCAGAGAGGAAGAGAGGCTCCACCGTCTGGACCCAAAACGTGCGCTTTCCTTTTATATCAACCGCACACAACACTTCCGGGTGGATGACCAGCTCTTTGTTCGCTACGTGGGCGCCAAAAAAGGTCGGGCGGTGCACAAGAGAACCATCTCCCGCTGGGTAACCTTGTGTATCAAAGCCTGCTATTCTTTGGCTAAGAAGGAGCCTCCTGTTGGGCTACATGCCCATTCCACCAGGGCAACGGCTGCTACCACGGCTTTAGGCCGCGGTGTTCCGCTGCAGGATATCTGTCAGGCAGCTACGTGGGCCTCGCTGCACATATTTACAAAGCATTACTGCCTTGACAGTCAGGTCCAGAGGGATGGCTTCTTTGGCCGTTCTGTCCTCCGGGACTTCCTTGTCTGATCTTTGTTCGCAGACCCACCACAGGGGTTGGTATTGCTGGGGTATCTATTCTAAGGTAAGGAATCTGTCACTAACGTGTCTCTTTCAGATGCACAAGTTACTACTTGTGTAACGATATATCTGTAAGAGACAGTAGTTAGTGACAGATTCCTACCGCCCACCCATCCTCCCCGTTCTGCGAACTGATTTCTAGGGTTAAGGACATCCCTTTCAGGGCCCTAGTATTTTTCAGACACCTATGTCAGCTTCTTGCATGGCTCTGCGTTCCTGGCGCGGAAAGTCGTGTACAGAACTGACGTCAGCGCGCAGGGGCGGCGTCTAAGTACTGCCCGCGACGTCATCCCGGCGATCACGACGCCTACGACGGACGCGGAGCCGCACGACGCCGCCTACCGACGCGCAAGGGTACTGCTACGCAAAAACTTTCCGGATCCAGTCTGACGCCTGGGGATATTCTAAGGTAAGGAATCTGTCACTAACTACTGTCTCTTACAGATATATCGTTACACAAGTTAGTAACTTGTGCGTTAGCACCTCAACAAGCTAATGTAGGCCTAGCAGTACTGAAAACACTGTTCCAAACAACTGCAACATCTACTGGTTAGCCACCGCTTTGGGAGTATACTGCTTTGTAGTTATGCAAAGCATGTGTATCTACAGCACACATGCCTCGAACGGATTATGTTACGTAGCCAGTAAGCATCTGTTCTTGGCTTGTAGAGCTGTAGTTTCACATGCGCCCACCCGCCTCCACGGGTACCTGTAGTTGTTGCAGTTCTCACTATTACATTACATACGTATGGACATCTCTGTACGACAGTCACTTACTCCATTCTCACCCTCTTGCGGGAAAACAATCTAACAATGGAGTCGATGTCCATGCGCACTATCGCCGAAAGGAGGAGTCCCCTTACCTCGTGACTAGGAAAGACTGCAAAGAAAAACAACCTGCAAACATCCGGACCCAACACTAGATGGCAGGAGTATGCAAAGCATGTGAATCTGCAGCGCTACACACCAAGAACAGATGCTTACTGGGTAAGTTACATTATCATTCTGGTGGATATTTTGTCTAACCGCAGACTCCTCACTGCCCTCCCACCTCCTCCTCTTTTGGAGTGGACTCCAGATCCTCTTAATAAGTTTACAAGTTAGAGTTTGACACACTGTTACCTTGAATGTGCTTAAGTGATCGGCATTTGGGGGTGTGGAAAGAGAAGGTTTGAGAAACTGACATTGATGTGCAGCCACTTGCTTGTATGCGGGTCTGTTCCTTCCCTTCCAAAGTAGTGCTTGTATGCGGGCCTGTTCCATCCCTTCCAGGGTGGTGCTTATATGCGGGTCTGTTCCATCACTTCCAGGATGGTGCTTGTATGCGGGTCTGTTCCATCACTTCCAGGATGGTGCTTGTATTCGGGCCTGTTCCATCACTTCCAGGGTGGTGCTTGTATGCGGGCCTGTTCCATCCCTTCCAGGGTGGTGCTTGTATGCGGGTCTGTTCCATCCCTTCCAGGGTGGTGCTTGTATGCGGGCCTGTTCCATCACTTCCAGGGTGGTGCTTGTATGCGGGCCTGTTCCATCCCTTCCAGGGTGGTGCTTCTATGCGGGCCTGTTCCATCCCTTCCAGGGTGGTGCTTATATGCGGGCCTGTTCCATCACTTCCAGGGTGGTGCTTGTATGCGGGCCTGTTCCATCACTTCCAGAGTGGTGCTTATATGCGGGTCTGTTCCATCACTTCCAGGGTGGTGCTTATATGCGGGCCTGTTCCATCCCTTCCAGGGTGGTGCTTGTATGCGGGCCTGTTCCATCACTTCCAGGGTGGTGCTTGTATGCGGGCCTGTTCCATCACTTCCAGAGTGGTGCTTATATGCGGGTCTGTTCCATCACTTCCAGGGTGGTGCTTGTATGCGGGTCTGTTCCATCACTTCCAGGGTGGTGCTTGTATGCGGGCCTGTTCCATCCCTTCCAGGGTGGTGCTTGTATGCGGGTCTGTTCCATCCCTTCCAAAGTGGTTCTTGTATGCGGGTCTGTTCCATCCCTTCCAAGGTGGTGCTTGTATGCGGGCCTGTTCCATCACTTCCAGGGTGGTGCTTGTATGCGGGCCTGTTCCATCACAACCAGGGTGGTGCTTGTCTGCGGGTCTGTTCCATCCCTTCCAGGGTGGTGCTTGTATGAGGGCCTGTGCCATCACTTCCAGGGTGGTGCTTGTATGCAGGTCTGTTCCATCCCTTCCAGGGTGGTGCTTGAATGCGGGCCTGTTCCATCACATCCAGGGTGGTGCTTCTATGCGGGCCTGTTCCATCCCTTCCAGGGTGGTGCTTGTATGCAGGTCGGTTCCATCCCTTCCAGGGTGGTGCTTATATGCGGGTCTGTTCCATCACTTCCAGGGTGGTGCTTGTATGCGGGTCTGTTCCATCACTTCCAGGGTGGTGCTTGTATGCGGGCCTGTTCCATCCCTTCCAGGGTGGTGCTTGTATGCGGGTCTGTTCCATCCCTTCCAAAGTGGTTCTTGTATGCGGGTCTGTTCCATCCCTTCCAAGGTGGTGCTTGTATGAGGGCCTGTGCCATCACTTCCAGGGTGGTGCTTGTATGCGGGCCTGTTCCATCACTTCCAGGGTGGTGCTTGTATGCGGGCCTGTTCCATCCCTTCCAGGGTGGTGCTTGTATGCGGGTCTGTTCCATCCCTTCCAGGGTGGTGCTTGTATGCGGGTCTGTTCCATCACTTCCAGGGTGGTGCTTGTATGCGGGTCTGTTCCATCCCTTCCAGGGTGGTGCTTGTATGCGGGCCTGTTCCATCACTTCCAGGGTGGTGCTTGTATGCGGGCCTGTTCCATCACAACCAGGGTGGTGCTTGTATGCGGGTCTGTTCCATCCCTTCCAGGGTGGTGCTTGTATGCGGGTCTGTTCCATCCCTTCCAGGGTGGTGCTTGTATGCAGGTCGGTTCCATCCCTTCCAGGGTGGTTGGTGCTTGTATGCAGGTCGGTTCCATCCCTTCCAGGGTGGTTGGTGCTTGTATGCGGGTCTGTTCCATCACTTCCAGGGTGGTGCTTGCATGCGGGCCTGTTCCATCACTTCCAGGGTGATGCTTATATGCGGGTCTGTTCCATCACTTCCAGGGTGTTGCTTGTATGCGGGTCTGTTCCATCACTTCCAGGGTGGTGCTTGTATGCGGATCTGTTCCATCCCTTCCAGGGTGGTGCTTGTACGCAGGTCGGTTCCATCCCTTCCAGGGTGGTTGGTGCTTGTATGCGGGCCTGTTCCATCCCTTCCAGGGTGGTGTTTGTATCCGGATTTCTTCCATCCCTTCCAGGGTGGTGCTTGTATGCGGGTCTGTTCCATCCCTTCCATGGTGGTGCTTGTATGCGGGCCTGTTCCATCCCTTCCAGGGTGGTGTTTGTATGCGGGTCTGTTCCATCCCTTTCAGGGTGGTGCTTGTATGCGGGTCTGTTCCATCCCTTCCAAAGTGGTGCTTGTATGCGGGTCTGTTCCATCCCTTCCAGGGTGGTGCTTGTATGCGGGCCTGTTCCATCACTTCCAGGGTGGTGCTTGTATGCGGGCCTGTTCCATCACAACCAGGGTGGTGCTTGTATGCGGGTCTGTTCCATCCCTTCCAGGGTGGTGCTTGTATGAGGGCCTGTTCCATCCCTTCCAGGGTGGTGCTTGTACGCAGGTCGGTTCCATCCCTTCCAGGGTGGTTGGTGCTTGTATGCGGGCCTGTTCCATCCCTTCCAGGGTGGTGTTTGTATCCGGGTTTCTTCCATCCCTTCCAGGGTGGTGCTTGTATGCGGGTCTGTTCCATCCCTTCCATGGTGGTGCTTGTATCCGGGCCTGTTCCATCCCTTCCAGGGTGGTGTTTGTATCCGGGTTTCTTCCATCCCTTCCAGGGTGGTGCTTGTATGCTGGCCTGTTCCATCCCTTCCAGGGTGGTGCTTGTATGCTGGCCTGTTCCATCCCTTCCAGGGTGGTGCTTGTATGCTGGCCTGTTCCATCCCTTCCAGGGTGGTGCTTATATGCAGGTCTGTTCCATCCCTTCCAGGGTGGTGCTTGTATGCGGGCCTGTTCCATCCCTTCCAGGGTGGTGCTTGTATGCTGGCCTGTTCCATCCCTTCCAGGGTGGTGCTTGTATGCGGGTCTGTTCCATCCCTTCCAGGGTGGTGCTTATATGCAGGTCTGTTCCATCCCTTCCAGGGTGGTTGGTGCTTGTATGTGGGTCGGTTCCATCACTTCCAGGGTGGTGCTTATATGCGGGTCTGTTCCATCCCTCCCAGGGTGGTGCTTATATGCGGGTCTGTTCCATCCCTTCCAGAGTGGTTGGTGCTTGTATGCGGGTCGGTTCCATCACTTCCAGGGTGGTGCTTATATGCGGGTATGTTCCATCCCTTCCAGAGTGGTTGGTGCTTGTATGCGGGTCTGTTCCATCCCTTCGAGGGTGGTTGGTGCTTGTATGCTGGCCTGTTCCATCCCTTCCAGGGTGGTGCTTGAATGCGGGCCTGTTCCATCACATCCAGGGTGGTGCTTCTATGCGGGCCTGTTCCATCCCTTCCAGGGTGGTGCTTGTATGCGGGCCTGTTCCATCACTTCCAGGGTGGTGCTTTGTAGTTATGCAAAGCATGTGTATCTACAGCACACATGCCTCGAACGGATTATGTTACGTAGCCAGTAAGCATCTGTTCTTGGCTTGTAGAGCTGTAGTTTCACATGCGCCCACCCGCCTCCACGGGTACCTGTAGTTGTTGCAGTTCTCACTATTACATTACATACGTATGGACATCTCTGTACGACAGTCACTTACTCCATTCTCACCCTCTTGCGGGAAAACAATCTAACAATGGAGTCGATGTCCATGCGCACTATCGCCGAAAGGAGGAGTCCCCTTACCTCGTGACTAGGAAAGACTGCAAAGAAAAACAACCTGCAAACATCCGGACCCAACACTAGATGGCAGGAGTATGCAAAGCATGTGAATCTGCAGCGCTACACGCCAAGAACAGATGCTTACTGGGTAAGTTACATTATCATTCTGGTGGATATTTTGTCTAACCGCAGACTCCTCACTGCCCTCCCACCTCCTCCTCTTTTGGAGTGGACTCCAGATCCTCTTAATAAGTTTACAAGTTAGAGTTTGACACACTGTTACCTTGAATGTGCTTAAGTGATCGGCATTTGGGGGTGTGGAAAGAGAAGGTTTGAGAAACTGACATTGATGTGCAGCCGCTTGCTTGTATGCGGGTCTGTTCCATCCCTTCCAAAGTAGTGCTTGTATGCGGGCCTGTTCCATCCCTTCCAGGGTGGTGCTTATATGCGGGTCTGTTCCATCACTTCCAGGATGGTGCTTGTATGCGGGTCTGTTCCATCACTTCCAGGGTGGTGCTTGTATGCGGGCCTGTTCCATCACTTCCAGGGTGGTGCTTGTATGCGGGCCTGTTCCATCCCTTCCAGGGTGGTGCTTGTATGCGGGTCTGTTCCATCCCTTCCAGGGTGGTGCTTGTATGCGGGCCTGTTCCATCACTTCCAGGGTGGTGCTTGTATGCGGGCCTGTTCCATCCCTTCCAGGGTGGTGCTTCTATGCGGGCCTGTTCCATCCCTTCCAGGGTGGTGCTTATATGCGGGCCTGTTCCATCACTTCCAGGGTGGTGCTTGTATGCGGGCCTGTTCCATCACTTCCAGAGTGGTGCTTATATGCGGGTCTGTTCCATCACTTCCAGGGTGGTGCTTATATGCGGGCCTGTTCCATCCCTTCCAGGGTGGTGCTTGTATGCGGGCCTGTTCCATCACTTCCAGGGTGGTGCTTGTATGCGGGCCTGTTCCATCACTTCCAGAGTGGTGCTTATATGCGGGTCTGTTCCATCACTTCCAGGGTGGTGCTTATATGCGGGTCTGTTCCATCACTTCCAGGGTGGTGCTTGTATGCGGGTCTGTTCCATCACTTCCAGGGTGGTGCTTGTATGCGGGCCTGTTCCATCCCTTCCAGGGTGGTGCTTGTATGCGGGCCTGTTCCATCCCTTCCAGGGTGGTGCTTGTATGCGGGTCTGTTCCATCCCTTCCAAAGTGGTTCTTGTATGCGGGTCTGTTCCATCCCTTCCACGGTGGTGCTTGTATGCGGGCCTGTTCCATCACTTCCAGGGTGGTGCTTGTATGCGGGCCTGTTCCATCACAACCAGGGTGGTGCTTGTCTGCGGGTCTGTTCCATCCCTTCCAGGGTGGTGCTTGTATGAGGGCCTGTGCCATCACTTCCAGGGTGGTGCTTGTATGCAGGTCTGTTCCATCCCTTCCAGGGTGGTGCTTGTATGCGGGTCTGTTCCATCCCTTCCAGGGTGGTGCTTGTATGCGGGTCTGTTCCATCCCTTCCAGGGTGGTGCTTGTATGCGGGTCTGTTCCATCACTTCCAGGGTGGTGCTTGTATGCGGGTCTGTTCCATCCCTTCCAGGGTGGTGCTTGTATGCGGGCCTGTTCCATCACTTCCAGGGTGGTGCTTGTATGCGGGTCTGTTCCATCCCTTCCAGGGTGGTGCTTGTATGCGGGTCTGTTCCATCCCTTCCAGGGTGGTGCTTGTATGCAGGTCGGTTCCATCCCTTCCAGGGTGGTTGGTGCTTGTATGCAGGTCGGTTCCATCCCTTCCAGGGTGGTTGGTGCTTGTATGCGGGTCTGTTCCATCACTTCCAGGGTGGTGCTTGCATGCGGGCCTGTTCCATCACTTCCAGGGTGATGCTTATATGCGGGTCTGTTCCATCACTTCCAGGGTGTTGCTTGTATGCGGGTCTGTTCCATCACTTCCAGGGTGGTGCTTGTATGCGGATCTGTTCCATCCCTTCCAGGGTGGTGCTTGTACGCAGGTCGGTTCCATCCCTTCCAGGGTGGTTGTTGCTTGTATGCGGGCCTGTTCCATCCCTTCCAGGGTGGTGTTTGTATCCGGGTTTCTTCCATCCCTTCCAGGGTGGTGCTTGTATGCGGGTCTGTTCCATCCCTTCCATGGTGGTGCTTGTATGCGGGCCTGTTCCATCCCTTCCAGGGTGGTGCTTGTATGCGGGCCTGTTCCATCCCTTCCATGGTGGTGCTTGTATGCGGGCCTGTTCCATCCCTTCCAGGGTGGTGTTTGTATGCGGGTCTGTTCCATCCCTTTCAGGGTGGTGCTTGTATGCGGGTCTGTTCCATCCCTTCCAAAGTGGTGCTTGTATGCGGGTCTGTTCCATCCCTTCCAGGGTGGTGCTTGTATGCGGGCCTGTTCCATCACTTCCAGGGTGGTGCTTGTATGCGGGCCTGTTCCATCACAACTAGGGTGGTGCTTGTATGCGGGTCTGTTCCATCCCTTCCAGGGTGGTGCTTGTATGAGGGCCTGTTCCATCCCTTCCAGGGTGGTGCTTGTACGCAGGTCGGTTCCATCCCTTCCAGGGTGGTTGGTGCTTGTATGCGGGCCTGTTCCATCCCTTCCAGGGTGGTGTTTGTATCCGGGTTTCTTCCATCCCTTCCAGGGTGGTGCTTGTATGCGGGTCTGTTCCATCCCTTCCATGGTGGTGCTTGTATGCGGGCCTGTTCCATCCCTTCCAGGGTGGTGTTTGTATCCGGGTTTCTTCCATCCCTTCCAGGGTGGTGCTTGTATGCTGGCCTGTTCCATCCCTTCCAGGGTGGTGCTTGTATGCTGGCCTGTTCCATCCCTTCCAGGGTGGTGCTTGTATGCTGGCCTGTTCCATCCCTTCCAGGGTGGTGCTTATATGCAGGTCTGTTCCATCCCTTCCAGGGTGGTGCTTGTATGCGGGCCTGTTCCATCCCTTCCAGGGTGGTGCTTGTATGCTGGCCTGTTCCATCCCTTCCAGGGTGGTGCTTGTATGCTGGCCTGTTCCATCCCTTCCAGGGTGGTGCTTGTATGCGGGTCTGTTCCATCCCTTCCAGGGTGGTGCTTATATGCAGGTCTGTTCCATCCCTTCCAGGGTGGTTGGTGCTTGTAAGTGGGTCGGTTCCATCACTTCCAGGGTGGTGCTTATATGCGGGTCTGTTCCATCCCTCCCAGGGTGGTGCTTATATGCGGGTCTGTTCCATCCCTTCCAGAGTGGTTGGTGCTTGTATGCGGGTCGGTTCCATCACTTCCAGGGTGGTGCTTATATGCGGGTATGTTCCATCCCTTCCAGAGTGGTTGGTGCTTGTATGCGGGTCTGTTCCATCCCTTCGAGGGTGGTTGGTGCTTGTATGCTGGCCTGTTCCATCCCTTCCAGGGTGGTGCTTGAATGCGGGCCTGTTCCATCACATCCAGGGTGGTGCTTCTATGCGGGCCTGTTCCATCCCTTCCAGGGTGGTGCTTGTATGCGGGCCTGTTCCATCACTTCCAGGGTGGTGCTTGTATGCGGGTCTGTTCCATCCCTTCCAGGGTGGTGCTTATATGCAGGTCTGTTCCATCCCTTCCAGGGTGGTTGGTGCTTGTATGTGGGTCGGTTCCATCACTTCCAGGGTGGTGCTTATATGCGGGTCGGTTCCATCCCTCCCAGGGTGGTGCTTATATGCGGGTCTGTTCCATCCCTTCCAGAGTGGTTGGTGCTTGTATGCGGGTCGGTTCCATCCCTCCCAGGGTGGTGCTTATATGCGGGTCTGTTCCATCCCTTCCAGAGTGGTTGGTGCTTGTATGCGGGTCGGTTCCATCCCTTCGAGGGTGGTTGGTGCTTGTATGCGGGCCTGTTCCATCCCTTCCAGGGTGGTGCTTGTAAGCGGGTCTGTTCCATCCCTTCCAGGGTGGTGCTTGTATGCGGGCCTGTTCCATCCCTTCCAGGGTGGTGCTTGTATGCGGTTCTGTTCCATCCCTTCCAGGGTGGTTGGTGCTTGTATGTGGGCCTGTTCCATCACTTCCAGGGTGGTGCTTGTATGCGGTTCTGTTCCATCCCTTCCAGGGTGGTTGGTGCTTGTATGTGGGTCGGTTCCATCACTTCCAGGGTGGTGCTTATATGCGGGTCGGTTCCATCCCTCCCAGGGTGGTGCTTATATGCGGGTCTGTTCCATCCCTTCCAGAGTGGTTGGTGCTTGTATGCGGGTCGGTTCCATCCCTCCCAGGGTGGTGCTTATATGCGGGTCTGTTCCATCCCTTCCAGAGTGGTTGGTGCTTGTATGCGGGTCGGTTCCATCCCTTCGAGGGTGGTTGGTGCTTGTATGCGGGCCTGTTCCATCCCTTCCAGGGTGGTGCTTGTAAGCGGGTCTGTTCCATCCCTTCCAGGGTGGTGCTTGTATGCGGGCCTGTTCCATCCCTTCCAGGGTGGTGCTTGTATGCGGTTCTGTTCCATCCCTTCCAGGGTGGTTGGTGCTTGTATGTGGGTCGGTTCCATCACTTCCAGGGTGGTGCTTGTATGCGGGTCTGTTCCATCCCTTCCACGGTGGTTGGTGCTTGTATGCAGGTCGGTTCCATCCCTTCCAGGGTGGTGCTTTTATGCGGGCCTGTTCCATCACTTCCAGGGTTGTGCAAAAACCTTGCAGAGCCGCACGAGGGCACCTTTCGGCACATGAGAACCTTTCTGAAAGATTCTCTGGATCCCGTCTGGGGATCTGCCAAAGGGAAGGAATCTGCTGTTAGGTAGGTTATCCACCAGAAAGTGTTACCGAAGGTAAGTAATCTTCATCAGTCACGCTGCCCCGGTCTGTGCTGCGGGCACATCCCGCACAGACTGAGATACCTCCCAAATACTGAAGAGAGCGCTCTCTGGAGCGCAGGTGTGAACTCTGGATGCTTCGCACCTGTGCTGGGGAGAGGGCTTCAGTGACAGACAGGAGTCCAGCTGTGGGACTGCGGCTCCATCCTTCACTGGCATGGACCTGGCCTCATGTTCTAGGGTGCAGGGAGCCCCCAGGAGTGTGTGGTGGGTGAGGGCACCGTCTGGCCTGGGATACCTGATCCCTGGGATCGTCAAAGTTTCTACAAAGGGGTTACTTGTAGGGGTAAGACCTGGCAGTGCACCGCTCCATAGGAGACACAGTCAGGTGCCTCCTGAAGGCATGTTTGCCCTTGAACCTGTGTCTGGTAACACCGCACACACTTATGCAAACGAGGGAGCTCCGGCTTGGGGTCATAGGGCAGAATATGAGCCTTATTACAGGCGGGCCGCACACATGCCTCTGTGGCCCTTCTGTAACACCAAGCTTCCCTGAAGGGGCGAACACCAGGCACTAATGCCAGGCACTAATGCTCGTTGCGTCATGCGGCACTTTTGAAATGTGGCCGCAGAGTCCCAATGTTTTAAGTCATTTTATTGGTGGACTGACCTTGAGGCTGTAAACTCACAGACTGAAGTGTCTTTTGTGGAATGATCTATCCAGGAACAAGACAGAGGAACACATGACTCGTGTGTTGAGCTTTCCCAGAATGTGCTCTCCGAGCAGTTTACTAAAAGCTGTCTTAAAAAGTAATAAGCACAAACGTATGTCCCCTGAGGAAGGACTGACCATGAGCTGTCTGGTTCCCTCAGTCAGGCGCCTGGAGAAGAACGTGAAGGAAGTCCTGGAGGACTTTGCTGAAGACGGCGACAAGAAGGTGAACTTACTGACCGGGAAGCGCGTGCAGCTGGCGGAGGACCTCAGTGAGTGAATACCTTTCTCCTCTTTACTGAATGTGTGGGTTAAACTGCTCCAGGGCTGTCTCGTTAGACTGAGAGCCCCCTTCAGACCACCTCACTGGCCTGTCGATCCGGGGTACCGGCTGCAGCCAGGGAGCTCAGTCGGTCGGGGTCTTCACTCTCTGGCATTAGTATTTTTGTATCCATAGAGCTCGACTCGATTAACATTTCAACACTCAGTAGTATGCTTGTTGATTCATAAATGGTCTATAAATCTACAAAATGCTACGGGTATATGCAGTGGCGGCTGGTGACATTTGAAAGTGGTAGGGCGTAAAACGATTGTCATACTGCACCGTAGCGAGCGAGCGTAGCGAGCGAGCCCGAACAACCTAAGGGGGCTAAGGGGGGGTTCTCCCCCTGAGAAAATTTTGAAAAAAGAGTGGACAAATGGTGCATTTTCAAGCAAATTTGAGAAAGCAGGAAGGGCCTCTTGTTCTTCGCCCAAAATTAGGAAATGCTTGTCAGCTTTACCAGGTGCTGAAAATAAAAATATAACAATTTATTTTTGAAACATTAGGATAATCAAACAAAGAATGGGGGAAAAAAACATAACACTCTAATTTTTACCTTGCAGTTTGCATGCAGCTCTTAGATGACAGTTAATAGCTCACTGTTGTACGTTAGGATTTTAACTTACAAACTGCAAGTAACAAAAGGATCTCTCTGACAAAAGCAGTGACTCACTGACCAATTTACATCATGTGCATTTTGTGATCTGCATCAGGTACATGTTCTTTGCAGCAGGCACATTAACCTTCTGCGCTACCTTTCCATGAGTCAAAACTTCCACTAGACAAAACTCTGATCTCTCTCTAGGGGAAACATTAACCATCAGCGTTATCATGACATTTTTATTGTTTCTGAAAATTGCCAGAGGCTAGTGGTAGCGAGTGCTCTTAGAACCATAATATACTTGCAACTCCATTCAAATTACGCACTAGACAAGAAAGAGAGCAATATGCTGCCTAAATAAAAAGTACCAACATCCTGGAAAAAGCAAAGTAAAGCAGTACCACCTCGCTGACTTCAGGAGTCGACTCAACACCTGGCTGTTCGAGTAGCTCCACCTCCTACAAGCGCCTGGATACCTCTCGGGGTGATTAGCGCTCTACCAATCTGATTGATTGTTGTTTGTTCACCACATAATGCTCCACCCCATACCTGGCACCACTAGCTTGCCATGAATGGGCCTAGATCTGCTCCCTCACGCAACTTGCACATTTCATGAATGAGGACACAAACGAGTGCCGCTTATCTGATCTCACTAAGTGAAGACACTGGTACAACTCACTAGTACAAGCCACACGGTGGCGCTATTCTCACACAATTGGGAAACGGAAGACGGTAGACACAAGTAACACAGAAAGAAGCAAATAATCATGAAAAAGAACGAGATTACACTTTGGGTGGGAAATGAGCTAAAAAAATACACACATGCATGCACTCTATCTGAAAGATTAACAGTTTGGAAAGTGAATATGGTGTAAAACAAAGTACATATGCAAAACTAACTATTATCTTGCGATCTTTAGAAACCACTGTTTGAAATCTTATGTGTGCATTGCATACAGAAAGAAAATAGTTTTCGTTTTGTTTTTCTGTACATCAGGCTTCTTTAATCTTGTTGTGAGGAAATGTGTGCGAGTCACACACACACACACACATACTTTCAAATCCACACTTATATCCACAAGGGCACACAGCCCAGGTAGCTAAAACACAACAGCATTGGCAAAACGAATAGGCCTGACATTACATGAAACACAGGCACTCACACATAAAGTTTAAATATTTTGCACATTAACGCCAGACCTATTGGCTTTGCCAAAGCTTGTGGCTCAGAGGCTCGCTATCTTCTTTTTATCTTTTTTCGGATGCCTCCACGCGCGTCTTTAGTACCAGCTAGGAGCAGCTTCGCCTGATCTGTCTCCATGTTTCCATTCCTGGCTTTTGTTTTACAAATGATAATCAGTTGCCTTAGCACAGTGGTTCAATTATAGACAACAACTCCCAAAATACACTGATTGTAGAAATCAAAGCCCACGCCTGGAGCCATTGTGTCCTTTCAGCATAAAGTGGTGTGTTAACACTAGCTCTGAATGTAGAATGCATGATTGCACTGATCTCAAAATCTATTGTACCCTTGTGTTCCATACTCATTTCATGGGTTTCGATAGCGCTGGCTTGTGATAGGGACCACTTCATAGCGCTGAAATGAAATCCCATTGCCTTTAGTAATGCCACTTGCCTACTTCAAAGATAAGAGGACGTCTAAATAAATGGCATATGCTATACAGTTGTATACAACCAAGGCATACCCTAGCTTCAAGCTTGGCATAATGTGGTCAGGACTTTAAATGTAAAGTCAGTGGGGGGCCTTGTGTGAGGTGTAGTATGTGTCGCCGAAGGCAAGAAGAGGGGGGGTAAGGCCTTTAGTGTTCCTAAAAAGGTGTAAAAAGCAAACATTTTTCAGAAAAGACTATTTGAACAACAGGTGGTAGCACTAGAAAGATGCCAGGGAGGCTCTGGAGAGACAGGAAATGAATGTACAGCACAGTGAGGGCTGAGGGGCAGAGAAGGATGGAACCTAAGAGCACGGCAGGAGAATGCCCCCCCCGAGTAGTCTTTCTACTAAGATTATAACTGTAAAGGGGGACTGGAGACTGGATCAATTTGTTTCCCTATGGGGACATCGATCTCAAGCATAGAAAATATGCTATGGGTGGCTGAACTTTTGTGCAAAAGGGCGGGAACACTGCACAATGGACGTGTACTTTGTACATTGCACACACGCAGTCTCGCTGGGGTTAAAAACGCACCCTGTTCCTCCATTATTTTGCTTAGAAAGTACCGGGAAACCAGGAGTAAATAGAGAACAGGCTTTGAGATTTATTAGTGTTCTCTCCCAGCAAATACATGAAATCCACTTTAGTTGGAGCTGCCCAAGCATGACAACTTTAATAATGATGTTTTAATAGCGTCGTCTACTGTTCAAGGATTTTCTCCTCACTGATATCTGACACCAACTTTGTACGCCACATCCTTACTTTAAAAACAACTGTTACCGTGATGAGAAATCCGGCGGCATTTTGTTGATTTCAGTGTTTTAAATATGGGGACAATAGATCGATGCTGCGCACGATGGACATCACATGTCATGTCAACCATGAGTAAATATTCACTACACATTCGGCAAAGACGGACTCAGTACTACTGACCTTCTTAAACAGCAGAGCAAAAATCGCAACGTCACAGGCAGGTCGGAGGTCGCAGTCGCACTGAAGAAGACGAAGTCTGTTGTGTGTGTGACGCCGCGAGGTCTGCTGCGAGTACGACGACGTCACAACGAAATGGCCAATCACTGTGTGCATGGCTGCACAGTGATTGGTCATAAGTTTCCAAATGCCACCCACGTGTGGCACACCCAATGCCGATTATGCCAGCCTCAGAACGCGTGCCTCAGCCAATCCAGATGCTGCTCCAGCAGCACCTGGATTGGCTTGAGCAGGGACACCCCCCCGCCCATTAGGAGACCGGGGGCTGCGGCATGAAGCAACCCTCGGTCTCCTAATGTGCAGCCTAGTGCGCATGTTCGGGCTGGTCGCAAAAATGACCAGCTCAAACCCGAACATGGCACTATGCTGCTGCGCTTTACTAACTCTCACTGACTCTGACTGTCAGTCAAACCATGATGCGGCCGCAGCCCCACCCCCTTAGTGTCCTGATTGACTCGGGTGTGGCCCGGTGACCCGCCGCCGCCGGCAGGAATTTGTGAGTTAAGAAGAACAATGTCATTTCGAAGTTGCAGCAACGACGATGTTGGGGCCATGTGGCATTAGTGGGGCAACGCCCCAGCGCCCCAATGGACGCACCGCCACTGGGTATATGTTCACGTCACACTGTGTCTGCGAAGAAAAAAGCTGCATCGAGTTCAATCTGTGCACAGAGGACACTGAACATTTCCAGAGCTGCTTTAGACTGATTTCTGTCTGCGCCTTCTTGGTCCGCTCCCATACAGAGCCAAACTAAAATATCGCCAGCAGCAGGCAGGGCCAGGGCGCCAGCAGCAGAGAGGGCCAGGGCGCCAGCAGCAGAGAGGGCCAGGGCGCCTGCAGCAGAGAGGGCCAGGGCGCCTGCAGCAAAGAGGGCCAGGGCGCCTGCAGCAAAGAGGGCCAGGGCGCCTGCAGCAAAGAGGGCCAGGGCGCCTGCAGCAAAGAGGGCCAGGGCGCCTGCAGCAAAGAGGGCCAGGGCGCCTGCAGCAGGCAGGGCCAGGGCGCCTGCAGCAGAGAGGGCCAGGGCGCCTGCAGCAGAGAGGGCCAGGGCGCCTGCAGCAGAGAGGGCCAGGGCGCCTGCAGCAGAGAGGGCCAGGGCGCCTGCAGCAGAGAGGGCCAGGGCGCCTGCAGCAGGCAGGGCCAGGGCGCCTGCAGCAGGCAGGGCCAGGGCGCCTGCAGCAGGCAGGGCCAGGGCGCCTGCAGCAGGCAGGGCCAGGGCGCCTGCAGCAGAGAGGGCCAGGGCGCCTGCAGCAGAGAGGGCCAGGGCGCCTGCAGCAGAGAGGGCCAGGGCGCCTGCAGCAGAGCGGGCCAGGGCGCCTGCAGCAGAGAGGGCCAGGGCGCCTGCAGCAGAGAGGGCCAGGGCGCCTGCAGCAGAGAGGGCCAGGGCGCCTGCAGCAGAGAGGGCCAGGGCGCCTGCAGCAGAGAGGGCCAGGGCGCCTGCAGCAGAGAAGGCCAGGGCGCCTGCAGCAGAGAGGGCCAGGGCGCCTGCAGCAGAGAGGGCCAGGGCGCCTGCAGCAGAGAGGGCCAGGGCGCCTGCAGCAGAGAGGGCCAGGGCGCCTGCAGCAGAGAGGGCCAGGGCGCCTGCAGCAGAGAGGGCCAGGGCGCCTGCAGCAGAGAGGGCCAGGCGCCTGAAGCAGACCTTCAGTCCATACCCTGCAGTACTTTATGCAGTCAGCAGACCTTCAGTCCATACCCTGCAGTACTTTATGCAGTCAGCGGGCCTTCAGTCCACCCTGCAGTACTTTATGCAGTCAGCGGGCCTTCAGTCCATACCCTGCAGAACTTAATGCAGTCAGCGGGCCTTCAGTCCGCCCTGCAGTACTTTATGCAGTCAGCGGACCTTTAGTCCATGCCCTGCAGTACTATATGCAGTCAGCGGGCCTTCAGTCCATACCCTGCAGTACTTTGTGCAGTCAGCGGACCTTCAGTCCATACCCTGCAGTACTTTATGCAGTCAGCGGATCCTCAGTTCATACCCTGCAGTACTTTATGCAGTCAGCGGACCTTCAGTCCATACCCTGCAGTACTTTATGCAGTCAGCCGACCTTCAGTCCATACCCTGCAGTACTTTATGCAGTCAGCGGACCTTCAGTCCATACCCTGCAGTACTTTATGCAGTCAGCCGACCTTCAGTCCATACCCTGCAGTACTCCATGCAGTCAGCGGACCTTCAGTCCATACCCTGCAGTACTCAGTGCAGTCAGCCGACCTTCAGTCATACCCTGCAGTACTTTGTGCAGTCAGCGGACCATCAGTCCATACCCTGCAGTACTTTATGCAGTCAGCGGGCCTTCAGTCCATACCCTGCAGTACTTTATGTAGTCAGCGTACCCTAAGTCCACCCTGAAGTACGTTGTGCAGTCAGCGGACCTTCAGTCCACCCTGCAGTACTTTGTGCAGTCAGCGGACCTTCAGTCCATACCCTGCAGTACTTTATGCAGTCAGCGGACCTTTAGTCCATGCCCTGCAGTACTATATGCAGTCAGCGGACCTTCAGTCCATACCCTGCAGTACTCAGTGCAGTCAGCCGACCTTCAGTCCATACCCTGCAGTACTTTGTGCAGTCAGCGGACCTTCAGTCCATACCCTGCAGTACTTCATGCAGTCAGCGGATCCTCAGTTCATACCCTGCAGTACTTAATGCAGTCAGCGGACCTTCAGTCCATACCCTGCAGTACTTTATGCAGTCAGCAGACCTTCTGCCCATACCCTGCAGTACTTTATGCAGTCAGCGGGCCTTCAGTCCGCCCTGCAGTACTTTATGCAGTCAGCAGACCTTCAGTCCATACCCTGCAGTACTTTATGCAGTCAGCAGACCCTAAGTCCACCCTGCAGTATGTTGTGCAGTCAGCGGATCTTCAGTCCACCCTGCAGTACTTTGTGCAGTCAGCGGACCTTTAGTCCATGTCCTGCAGTACTATATGCAGTCAGCGGACCTTTAGTCCATACCCTGCAGTACTCAAGGTAGTCAGTCGACCTTCAGTCCATACCCTGCACTACTCAATGCAGTCAGCAGACCTTCAGTCCATACCCTGCAGTACTTTATGCAGTCAGCAGACCTTCAGTCCATACCCTGCAGTACTTTATGCAGTCAGCAGACCTTCAGTCCATACCCTGCAGTACTTTATGCAGTCAGCGGGCCTTCAGTCCACCCTGCAGTACTTTATGCAGTCAGCGGGCCTTCAGTCCATACCCTGCAGTACTTAATGCAGTCAGCGGGCCTTCAGTCCGCCCTGCAGTACTTTATGCAGTCAGCGGACCTTTAGTCCATGCCCTGCAGTACTATATGCAGTCAGCGGGCCTTCAGTCCATACCCTGCAGTACTTTGTGCAGTCAGCGGACCTTCAGTCCATACCCTGCAGTACTTTATGCAGTCAGCGGATCCTCAGTTCATACCCTGCAGTACTTTATGCAGTCAGCGGACCTTCAGTCCATACCCTGCAGTACTTTATGCAGTCAGCGGACCTTCAGTCCATACCCTGCAGTACTTTATGCAGTCAGCGGACCTTCAGTCCATACCCTGCAGTACTCAATGCAGTCAGCGGACCTTCAGTCCATACCCTGCAGTACTCAGTGCAGTCAGCCGACCTTCAGTCCATACCCTGCAGTACTTTGTGCAGTCAGCGGACCTTCAGTACATACCCTGCAGTACTTTATGCAGTCAGCGGACCTTCAGTCCATACCCTGCAGTACTTTATGCAGTCAGCGGGCCTTCAGTCCGCCCTGCAGTACTTTATGCAGTCAGCGGACCTTCAGTCCTTACCCTGCAGTACTTTATGCAGTCAGCGTACCTTTAGTCCATGTCCTGCAGTACTCAATGAAGTCAGCCGACCTTCAGTCCATACCCTGCAGTACTCAATGCAGTCAGCGGACCTTCAGTCCATACCCTGCACTACTCAATACAGTCAGCGGACCTTCAGTCCATACCCTGCAGTACTTTATGCAGTCAGCGGACCTTCAATACTTTATGCAGTCAGCGGGCCTTCAGTCCATACCCTGCAGTACTTTATGCAGTTGCGTGGTGTCTGTGCACCAGGGCAGGTGGTCACCATTCGCAGATTGTAAGCTGTTAACATTTCCACAGGCCTGGCAGGTGCATGTTGTGCACTCACTGATGTCTAATTCATAATGTGTCGCTGTTTGTGACCCCTCTCTCTTTAATGGACGGGCACATGGTGAATTCAATGATGGAGGTGCAGCTGTCCTATCCTGGCCTCATCTCAGCACTTGCTACTTTTTGGAAGATGTCACAATTGGATCCTTGCCTCCAGTGCTGGAATGAAGGGGGGACCAGCCAGATCCCCGATCCAGCAGCTGGTATTAAGCCGGATTCGGGATCCGTCTGGCCCCAGTAGAATATACTGGGTTTGTCCATGTATAATTTGCCAACTCCATCACCCACATGTCTGTTCTGTTCTATTTTTGCACGCTTCTTCCATCAGTAGTACCTCTTTATGCACACTTCTTCCCTCAAGAATGTCTCTTCCTTGGCCCTACTTCCCTCGGGAGTGCCTCTCCTTTCATGCTTCTTCCCTCTGTAGTGCTTCTTCCAGGGCTGTTATTCCCTCATTATTGCCTCGTCCTGGACTCTTCTTTCCTCTGTAGCGCCTCTTCCTGGCCCCTACATCCCACAGTAGTGCCTCTTCCTGGGCTCTTCTTCCCTCTGTAGCGCCTCTTCCTGAGCTCTACTTCCCTCGGGAGTGGCTGTTCTTTCATGCTTCTTCCTTTAGTAGTGTCTCGTCCTGGGCTCTTCTTCCCTCTGTAGCGCCTCTTCCTGGCCCCTACATCCCTCAGTAGTGCCTCTTCCTGGGCTCTTCTTCCCTTTGTAGCGCCTCTTCCTGTGCTCTACTTCCCTCAGGAGTGGCTGTTCTTTCATGCTTCTTCCTTTAGTAGTGTCTCGTCCTGGGCTCTTCTTCCCTCTGTAGCGCCTCTTCCTGTGCTCTACTTCCCTCGGGAGTGGTTGTTCTTTCATGCTTCTTCCTTTAGTAGTGTCTCGTCCTGGGCTCTTCTTCCCTCTGTAGCGCCTCTTCCTGTGCTCTACTTCCCTCGGGAGTGTCTGTTCTTTCATGCTTCTTCCTTTAGTAGTGTCTCGTCCTGGACTCTTCTTTCCTCTGTAGCGCCTCTTCCTGTGCTCTACTTCCCTCGGGAGTGGCTGTTCTTTCATGCTTCTTCCTTTAATAGTGTCTCGTCCTGGGCTCTTCTTTCCTCTGTGGCGCCTCTTCCTGGCCCCTACATCCCTCAGTAGTGCCTCTTCCTGTGCTCTACTTCCCTCGGGAGTGGCTGTTCTTTCATGCTTCTTCCTTTAATAGTGTCTCATCCTGGGCTCTTCTTCCCTCTGTAGCGCCTCTTCCTGGCCCCTACATCCCTCAGTAGTGCCTCTTCCTGGGCTCTTCTTCCCTCTGTAGCGCCTCTTCCTGTGCTCTACTTCCCTCTGGAGTGTCTGTTCTTTCATGCTTCTTCCTTTAGTAGTGTCTCGTCCTGGGCTCTTCTTCCCTCTGTAGCGCCTCTTCCTGTGCTCTACTTCCTTCGGGAGTGGCTGTTCTTTCATGCTTCTTCCTTTAGTAGTGTCTCGTACTGGGCTCTTCTTCCCTCTGTAGTGCCTCTTCCTGGCCCCTACATCCCTCAGTAGTGCCTCTTCCTGGGCTCTTCTTCCCTTTGTAGCGCCTCTTCCTGTGCTCTACTTCCCTCGGGAGTGTCTGTTCTTTCATGCTTCTTCCTTTAGTAGTGTCTCATACTGGGCTCTTCTTCCCTCTGTAGCGCCTCTTCCTGGCCCCTACATCCCTCAGTAATGTCTCGTCCTGGGCTCTTCTTCCCTCTGTAGCGCCTCTTTCTGTGCTCTACTTCCCTCGGGAGTGGCTGTTCTTTAATGCTTCTTCCTTTAGTAGTGTCTCGTCCTGGGCTCTTCTTCCCTCTGTAGCGCCTCTTTCTGGCCCCTACATCCCTCAGTAATGTCTCGTCCTGGGCTCTTCTTCCCTCTATAGCGCCTCTTTCTGTGCTCTACTTCCCTCGGGATTGTCTGTTCTTTCATGCTTCTTCCTTTAATAGTGTCTCATCCTGGGCTCTTCTTCCCTCTGTAGCGCCTCTTCCTGGCCCCTACATCCCTCAGTAATGTCTCGTCCTGGGCTCTTCTTCCCTCTATAGCGCCTCTTTCTGTGCTCTACTTCCCTCGGGAGTGTCTGTTCTTTCATGCTTCTTCCTTTAGTAGTGTCTCGTCCTGGACTCTTCTTTCCTCTGTAGCGCCTCTTCCTGTGCTCTACTTCCCTCGGGAGTGGCTGTTCTTTCATGCTTCTTCCTTTAATAGTGTCTCGTCCTGGGCTCTTCTTTCCTCTGTGGCGCCTCTTCCTGGCCCCTACATCCCTCAGTAGTGCCTCTTCCTGTGCTCTACTTCCCTCGGGAGTGTCTGTTCTTTCATGCTTCTTCCTTTAGTAGTGTCTCGTCCTGGACTCTTCTTTCCTCTGTAGCGCCTCTTCCTGTGCTCTACTTCCCTCGGGAGTGGCTGTTCTTTCATGCTTCTTCCTTTAATAGTGTCTCGTCCTGGGCTCTTCTTTCCTCTGTGGCGCCTCTTCCTGGCCCCTACATCCCTCAGTAGTGCCTCTTCCTGTGCTCTACTTCCCTCGGGAGTGGCTGTTCTTTCATGCTTCTTCCTTTAGTAGTGTCTCGTCCTGGGCTCGTCTTCCCTCTGTAGCGCCTCTTCCTGTGCTCTACTTCCCTCGGGAGTGGCTGTTCTTTCATGCTTCTTCCTTTAGTAGTGTCTCGTCCTGGGCTCTTCTTCCCTCTGTAGCGCCTCTTCCTGTGCTCTACTTCCTTCGGGAGTGGCTGTTCTTTCATGCTTCTTCCTTTAGTAGTGTCTCGTACTGGGCTCTTCTTCCCTCTGTAGCGCCTCTTCCTGGCCCCTACATCCCTCAGTAGTGCCTCTTCCTGGGCTCTTCTTCCCTTTGTAGCGCCTCTTCCTGTGCTCTACTTCCCTCAGGAGTGTCTGTTCTTTCATGCTTCTTCCTTTAGTAGTGTCTCGTACTGGGCTCTTCTTCCCTCTGTAGCGCCTCTTCCTGGCCCCTACATCCCTCAGTAATGTCTCGTCCTGGGCTCTTCTTCCCTCTGTAGCGCCTCTTTCTGTGCTCTACTTCCCTCGGGAGTGGCTGTTCTTTAATGCTTCTTCCTTTAGTAGTGTCTCGTCCTGGGCTCTTCTTCCCTCTGTAGCGCCTCTTTCTGGCCCCTACATCCCTCAGTAATGTCTCGTCCTGGGCTCTTCTTCCCTCTATAGCGCCTCTTTCTGTGCTCTACTTCCCTCGGGATTGTCTGTTCTTTCATGCTTCTTCCTTTAGTAGTGTCTCGTCCTGGACTCTTCTTTCCTCTGTAGCACCTCTTCCTGGCCCCTACATCCCTCAGTAGTGCCTCTTCCTGTGCTCTACTTCCCTCGGGAGTGGTTGTTCTTTCATGCTTCTTCCTTTAATAGTGTCTCGTCCTGGGCTCTTCTTCCCTCTGTAGCGCCTCTTCCTGGCCCCTACATCCCTCAGTAGTGTCTCGTCCTGGGCTCTTCTTCCCTCTGTAGCGCCTCTTCCTGTGCTCTACTTCCCTCGGGAGTGTCTGTTCTTTCATGCTTCTTCCTTTAGTAGTGTCTCGTCCTGGGCTCTTCTTCCCTCTGTAGCGCCTCTTCCTGTGCTCTACTTCCCTCGGCAGTGTCTGTTCTTTCATGCTTCTTCCTTTAGTAGTGTCTCGTCCTGGGCTCTTCTTCCCTCTGTAGCGCCTCTTCCTGGCCCCTACATCCCTCAGTAGTGTCTCGTCCTGGCTCTTCTTCCCTTTGTAGCGCCTCTTCCTGTGTCCTACTTCCCTCGGGAGTGTCTGTTCTTTCATGCTTCTTCCTTTAGTAGTGTCTCGTCCTGGGCTCTTCTTCCCTCTGTAGCGCCTCTTCATGCGCCCTACTTCCCTCGGGAGTGTCTGTTCTTTCATGCTTCTTCCTTTAGTAGTGTCTTGTCCTGGGCTCTTCTTCCCTTTGTAGCGCCTCATTCTGCGTCCTACTTCCTTCGGGAGTGGCTGTTCTTTCATGCTTCTTCCTTTAGTAGTGTCTCCTCCTGGGCTCTTCTTCCCTCTGTAGCGCCTCTTCCTGCGCCCTACTTCCTTCGGAAGTGGCTGTTCTTTCATGCTTCTTCTCTCAGTAGTGCTTCCTCCTGCTCTCGTCTTCCCTCAGATGTGCCTCTTCCCAGGCTCTTCTTCCCTCTTTAGTTCCTCTTCCCTGCTCTCCTTCCTTCATTAGTGCCTCGTCCTGGGCTAGTGTTCCCTCAAAGGTACCGCTTGCTGTCTTCGCTTCCCTTGTTAGTGTCTCTACCTGGGCTCTTCTTCCCAGGTTCTTTCCTTTTCCTCCACAATTTTTGCTTTTTCCCTGGGACACCCTTTCCTATGACTTGCCTCTTCCTGGATGCTTGTTTCTTGGGACTCAACTGTATGTGATCTGAGACATTTGCATTCACAGACAGGTCAGGGTACAAAACTCATTCGTCATCAGTCACCGCATGCCTAACTGGTGACAGCTATTTTGAGGTCTGGCTCTTGACAACACAGCTATCAAACCAACCTATTGCTAACAACATACATAAAGTGGGCTTTAGGTCCACCCCTTCCTGTCATTGGCTTTCTTTGACCATTCGCAGTCGTTGGCTTGAGGCTTTGCCAATCACATCTTGGCTCAGCCCAGTGGAGTATGCTTCTCTCACCTAAAGCTATTGGTTTTGGGGTATCCTTCCGCCTCCACTTGAGTGCTTGTTTGAACTGCATGAAGGACTACTTTTCAACAATTGCCCATCTGTCTGCTCCTCCTGGCTCTGTCCTCTGAGTATCAGTCTAAACCCAGACTGTTAGACCTGGCACCATTGGCGTGGGTCTCCCTTCCATTTTTCGCTGTTGTCTCCCCTGTTTTACTGGTGTTAGATGCGCTGTGCCACTGCCATTCAGTGTCACAGCGCGAATGCTCCCTGTGTAAATATGTCTATGTGAATTGGTATATCCCTGATTGGCTTATTTGGTTTACCTGTTAGTCCCTAGTAGTGTGGCCTATGTGTGCCCAGGGCTGGTAAACCAAATGCTGCTGGTGGGCCTGCAGCACTGATGTGTGCCACCCACAGAAGCAGCTTGTAAAGTGTCTCAGACCTGCCACTGCAGTGTGTGTGTGCAGTCCAGAACTGCCATCTTGGCTGTGAAGTGCACTCACTTCCCAGCCCCTGAACCTTCCCTTGGCAGCCTGTAAGTCACCCCTATGGTAGGGTGCATTGTATGTGTAAGGTAGGACATGCTTTGGTGTATGTAGCATGTCCTGGTAGTGAATTACACCCCATTTCGTTTTTCACTACTGTAAGGCTACCTGTTCCTCATAGGCTAGAATGGGCAGTTTTGACTATTACATTCTATAGTCCTAACTGACCCCAGGGACATGGTAGAAAAACGAATTTAGTATGTCTGAGCTCAGAATATTAAAATACATCTTTTAGTGAAGTTTATTTTTATATTCTGTGTTTGAAAATACCACTTTTAGAAAGTAGGTATTTTCTTGCCTAAGCCTTCCAGTGTGCTCTGCCGTTATGTGTATTGGCTGTCTGGTTTTAGAGGGGCAGGACAGGCTGAGTCAGACCTGGGTTGAATAGAGAGATCTGCATTTAGTGTGGGGAGGGGTGGCTCCTTGACCTGAATAGGGCTGTGCCTGGCAAGGTGAATGCTGGCTCCACCTCCCACTGGGTGTCTGCTAGCAGACCCCCTCTTTCTGAAAGGAAGGATGCAGCCTGGTAAACAAAGTGCTCCAGGCCTGAGCAGAACTGGTTCTGGCTAGGTTCAGTGACTGGTAGCTTCTAAGAACAAAGGCTTTGGGGGTATAAATATCTGTGCTCAAACCCCTACTTTTTGTATTGCTTTTGGATCTGGAGAGGAAACTCTGTCCGTGCCACTGGAGGAATCTGCAGGAAGTGACTGTCCCTGTGCTTGTGTGTTGTTTCTTGCACTGGCCTGCAGCAGTGACCACTGGACCTTGAAGAAGAGGAAAAGGAACTCTTGAGAGAACTTTTATTTTTGTTACAGCAATTACCCAAGGGCTAGGAAAAGAGCTAGCCTCCTGCTGGAGTCTCAGGCACATCAGACTCCACCACCAACCTCCTGCTTCCTCCCTGCGAGGACTGCTATCTGCTGATGAGGCTCCTGTGAGTTCCAGGGCCTCTAGTTTGCATCAGAGAAAAGAGTGTGGGAAATCGACGCTAACGCATCTTTGCGGGCCGCTGCAGTCGAGAGCGCTGGGAAAATCATCGCGCTACTGCCGCCGAGGGCCCGCAACACGAAACCATCGCTGACGCCCCTTTGCGAGCCGCTGCAGCCGAGACGCGCTGGAAAAATCATCGCGCTGCTCTCGCCGCGCACTCGCAACCCTTAAAGAAATCATCGCTTCGAGACATCGCATTGCGGACGCCGTGCGTCCGCCACTTTGATCGCATCGCACCGAATTTCGTCGCTCCCTCGCGGAGCGTCTTGTCTTCGCATCGCAACACGATCGCACAGCGCAACAGGATCGCCGCATCGACTTCTCCCACGAGGCAAGGAAGTCATCGCATCGGCGGTCCAGCGTGCAGAACTTTGTCGCATCGTCTCCGCACGCATCACGCAGATCGGCGCATCATCCTCCCTTGCGGCAAGGATTTCAACGCATCGCCGGCCTCGCGTGCCGAGAATCATCGCTACAGCTTATTTGCGACATTTTGTTGGTTTTGCTACTAAACCCAGGTACTTTGTGAAAGAAAGGGTCGCAGAGACCACTGCTTTGAACTTGAACCTTATTTTTGCAACCTTTGAACTATTTTTGACAGCCCTTCAACAGCTAACCTATTTTTGACAGTATTGTGGCTTTTACAGTTATTGGTCTTGTGATAAATCTGCCTTTATATAAAGATACTTATTTTTTATAACTACTTGTGTGGTGTCCCTTTGTAGTGTTCCTCACTGTGTTACTGTGTATGGTCATAAATGCTTCACACCCTGCCTCTGAGATAAGCCTACCTGCTCGTGCTACGTTACCACAGGGTTGAGCAGGGGTATTAAAGAGGGTTACTCTCTCACTCTGACTTAGGAAGAAGGGTCCCTACTTGGACAGTGGCCAGCCGTTGCCAACTAGAGACCCCCATTTCTAACATTGGTGGGCAGCGGTGAGGATCTGGACTTGCATTTATGATCGCATACAGTAATTATAGTGTACACTACTAGTGAGTGCAGACCATAACGTACCGCATACATTTTTGAGAGTTTTTTTTGGATCCTATATTGTAATTGATATTGCCGGTGATTTTTCACCCGCACACATTTTCTGAGAGTTTTTGGGATCCTATATTGTGATTGATATTGCCGGTGATTTTTCACCCGCGCCCATTTTTTAAAGTTTTTGGATCCCCTATTGTAATTGATATTGCCGGTGATTTTTCACCCGCGCACATTTCTGAGAGTTTTTGGGATCCTATATTGTGATTGATATTGCCGGTGATTTTTCACCCGCGCCCATTTTTTGAAGGTTTTTGGATCCCCTATTGTAATTGATATTGCCGGTGATTTTTCACCCGCGCACATTTCTGAGAGTTTTTGGATCCTATATTGTGATTGATATTGCCGGTGATTTTTCACCCGCTTACATTTTTTGAGAAGTTTTCTTCTGTCCTTTATTGATATTGCCAGTTATTTCTACAATGGGCAAGCCCAGATCCAATGCCTCAGAGGATCTCTCCTGGGAAGAAGAGAAAATAGAAACCTACAATGCCAAGCAGCTCAAATATTTTTGCAAGCAATTCACAGTCCCTATCACAGGTCTCACTAGAAGGGAGGAGTATTACAAGGCGCTGAAGGCCTGGCTAGAAGCCAGGGATGCCCCTAAGGATATAGGAGAGCTTGTGGAGGTGGGAGAGAATGCAGGAGAGCAGCAGGGCGATGTAGTAGACTTAGTAGGAGATCCAGCCCTTTCCAACCCGGGCTCTAGTGTGTCCGCTAAGGGTCTGTCCCCAGAAGAGCTGGAGGACAGGGAGAGAGATAGGCGGCATAATATGGAGATGGCTAAGCTTAAAATGGATGGTCACCAGGACCTAGAGAACAAGAAGTTAGAAATTGAGATTATGAGAATGAAGCTTGAGCATGAGAGAGTATTGAGGGAGTTGGAGATAAACGCTAAGAGCATGGAAATCTCCCCCTCTGGTGGCAGCGTACCTGTAGTGCACCCTGAGAGTAGGGTGTATATACCCAAGGAGGTTATTAAGGATTTCCACAAAAGTGAAGATATTGGGCAATGGTTTGCCGCTTATGAATTAGCCATGGTGTCCCACCGGGTCCCTGAGAAGGATTGGGGAGCGGGGTTGTGGGGACACTTTGTGAGTGAGGGGAGGGATACCTTGTTGGACCTGCCCCCAGAAAGTAGGATGGTTTATGCCCACATGAAGGAAGCGTTGATGACCCGCTATGGTTTGACCCCTGAGATGTATAGGCAGAGGTTTAGGGTCTGCAAGAAGCTAGAGGGTACCACGTGGGTTGAATATGTGTCTTTTTTTTGCAGAGCCATGGAACGCTGGGTAAAAGGTAGCAAAGTAGAAACTTTTGCGCAGTTTTATGATTTGATTGCATGGGAGCATTTATCTAGTAATTGTTTTCCTGAGCTACGCCAGCACCTAATTGATTGCAAGCTGACTAACCCTAGAAAGCTTGCTGAGGAGGCGGACCGCTGGGTGAGCACCCGGGTCCGCAAGGGTCCAGTGGGAGACGTCGCCAAAGGTGGGCAGGGTCCCCAGCAGAGGAGTGGGGGGGACAAGGGTCAACAGAGGGAGTTCCACCGAGGGCCCCAAAGTAATCCCCCAGGGAACCAAGCAGTGGTGTCCCCAAGAAAGGAGGACAGGGCCCCCAACAGGTAGGCCTGTTCCCAGGGGGCCCCCCACTTGTTACAACTGTGGTCAAGTGGGCCACAGATATTTTGATCCCCAGTGCCCCCAAAGGGGGGCCAGTGCACCACCCCGTGCACCACCCCGCCAGATTGCTAGTGTAGCCCTGGGAGAGGAGGAGATGGGTGCCCAAGAGGGGGGATCCCGTAGAGTTGACCCTTGTCTCATTAGGGGACTTTGAGATGGTCCCCAAGCCTGCACTGCCTGCTAAAACTAAAAAATACAGGCAGTGGGTGACCATCAATGGCCATAGGGTGGAGGCTCTAAGAGACACAGGGGCCAGTGTAACTGCTGTCAGCTCCCGGTTGGTGTCCAAAGAGCAGGTTGTCCCCCATGCATTCTACCCAGTAGTGTCCGCAGACATCTCAGAGAGCCAATGTGAGGTGGCTCAGGTTCCCTTTGAGTGGGGGGTCTCAGGAACTCTTCAGGTAGCTGTGAGGCCCGCCATGCCTGTAGACTGTCTGCTGGGCAATGATTTAGAGGACTCTCCGTGGGCTACGGTGGAGAGGAAGGCTCACTTAGAGATGTTGGGTCTGCCTGAGTGGGCGTGTGCTACCACTCGGTCCATGGCAGCCAAGGAGGGTGTTGAGAAGGATCTGGAGCCTGAGAGTATGGCCCAGATCCCTGCCTTAGAGAGAAGGGGCAGGGGCGTGGGAAGCCGGCCCCCTTGGTTCCCACGGCCCAGGAAGGAGCAGACCCTGAAGGGGATGCCCTGGAGCCTACCGGGGAGCAGATCACCGAACTGGGGGACCTGCCGGAGCTGACCCATTGGCAGCAGGAAGGGGGACCCACCAGGGAGGAATTTTGTGAGCAGCAAAGAGTTTGCCCCTCTCTTGAGGGTATGCGGCGACAGGCTGCAGCCCAGGCAGAAGGTGACATGTCTGGTTCACATCTGATTTATTGGGAGAACAGTCTCCTGTATAGCGAGCCTAAGGTTGCTGAGCCAGGGTCAGCCCGTGTGCTGGTGGTACCCGAGTGCTTCAGAACCTTCCTACTGGGGTTGGCTCATGACATTTCATTGGCAGGACATCTGGGGCAGACCAAGACCTTTGAGAGGCTGGCCGCCCACTTTTATTGGCCCCAGATGCACAAGAGTTCAGACACTCATTGCAGGACCTGTGAGACTTGCCAGGCAAGTGGGAAGAGTGGGGGAAGATCAAGGCCCCACTCCATCCCTTTCCAGTTGTGAGTACCCCATTCGAGCGAGTGGGCATTGACATTGTGGGGCCTCTGGACCCCAAGACAGCCATGGGCAACAGGTTCATCCTGGTCTTGGTGGACCATGCCACCCGGTACCCTGAAGCCATCCCGCTCAGGACAGTGACGGCCCCGTGGTGGGATGTGCACTGATGGGGATTTTCTCCCGTGTGGGATTCCCCAGAGAGGTGGTGTCTGACAGGGGGACCAACTTCATCTCCCAGTACATGAAGTCTCTGTGGAAGGAGTGTGGGGTAACGTATAAGTTCACCACTCCTTACCACCCCCAAGGTAATGGTCTGGTTGAAAGGTTCAACCGGACCTTGAAGGGCATGATCATGGGCCTAGAAGAGCCCCTGAGGCGTAAGTGGGACGTCCTCTTGCCATGCCTGTTGTTTGCCTACCGTGAGGTGCCACAGAAGTCCTTAGGGTTCAGTCCCTTTGAACTCCTCTATGGCCACCCGGTTAGAGGACCTCTGAGTCTGGTCAAGGAAGGCTGGGAGCAATCTCCCAGGAAACCTCCCCAAGATGTATTTAGCTACATGTTGGCCTTCAGGAACCAGACTCGGCGTTTCAGAAAGATTGCTGAGGCAAATCTGGAAGCCAGCCAGGAAGAAATGAAACGTTGGCACGACCAGAATGCCACTCTGGTCGAATTTCAACCTGGTCAGAAGGTTTGGGTACTGGCCCCAGTGGAGCCTTGTGCGCTCCAAGATAAGTGGACCGGTCCATTTGAGGTGGTGGAGCGCAAAAGTCCAGTTACCTACTTGGTGGACTTTCAGTCTCCCAGGAACCCCTTGCGGGTCCTGCATGTGAACCGCCTAAAGCCCCACTTTGAGAGGTCTGAAGTGGGCATGCTTCTTGCCACAGATGATGGGGTTGAGGAGGAGAGTGAGCCTCTCCCTGACCTCCTGTGTGCAGAAGAGAAGGATGGGTCAGTGGAGGGTGTGATCCTCTCCACCACACTGACCCCTGAGCAGCAGAGAGATTGTCACCACCTGTTGGGGCAATTTTCTGATTTGTTCTCCCTGGTACCTGGTGTCACTGATTGGTGCGTCCATGAGGTGGATACCGGGGACAGTTCTCCTGTCAAGCACAAGGCTTACAGGGTGACTGACAGGGTCAGGGCTTGCATTAAGGAGGAGGTCTCCAAAATGTTCGCCCTAGGGGTGGTTGAGTCCTCTAGCAGCCCCTGGTCCAGCCCCGTGGTGTTGGTACCAAAAGCTGCGACGCCTGGTGCCACTCCTGAACTTAGGTTCTGTGTGGACTACCGAGGTCTCAATTCGGTCACCAAGACCGACGCGCACCCCATCCCCAGAGCTGATGAGCTCATAGACCGGTTAGGGGCTGCCCGGTACCTCAGCACGTTTGATCTGACGTCTGGGTACTGGCAGATCGCCTTAACTGATGGGGCAAAGGAGAGGTCAGCATTCTCCACACCAGATGGGCACTACCAGTTCCGTGTGATGCCCTTTGGGATGAAGAATGCCCCTGCCACCTTTCAGAGATTGGTCAACCAGGTGTCGGTTGGGCTGGAGGCTTTCAGTGCCGCCTACCTGGATGACATTGCAGTGTTTAGTTCCTCCTGGGAGGACCACTTGCGCCACCTCTGGGAAGTGTTGATGGCGCTGCGCAGAGCAGGCCTCACAATCAAGGCCAGTAAGTGCCAGATTGGGCAGGGTTCTGTGGTGTACTTGGGACACCAGGTGGGGAGCGGCCAGGTGGCGCCCCTGCAGCCCAAGATTGAAACCATCCTGGCTTGGGAGCCCCCAAGGACTCAGACCCAGGTGAGGGCCTTCTTAGGACTCACGGGTTATTACAGGAGGTTTGTCAAGGGGTATGGCAACATTGTTGCACCCTTGACTGAGCTGACTTCCAAGAAGCGGCCAAAGATTGTGAACTGGACTGACACCTGTCAGAAAGCCTTTGATGCCCTCAAAACTGCTATGTGTACAGCACCCGTACTCCAGGCGCCCAATTTTGCCAAGGAATTTGTTGTCCAGACAGACGCTTCAGAGCATGGGGTGGGGGCCGTTCTGTCACAGATAAATGAGGAGGGACTAGACCAACCTGTAGCCTTCATCAGTAGGAGGTTACTTCCACGGGAACAGAGGTGGAGTGCAATTGAGCATGAGGCATTTGCTGTGGTCTGGGCACTGAAGAAGCTGAGACCATACCTGTTTGGGACTCACTTCCGGGTTCAGACAGACCACAGGCCCCTCAGATGGTTGATGCAGATGAGGGGTGAGAATCCCAAGTTGTTGAGGTGGTCCATTTCCCTACAGGGTATGGACTTCACGGTGGAACACCGCCCTGGTACAGAACACGCCAATGCTGATGGTCTGTCCAGATTTTTCCGCCTTAGCGATGAGAACTTCCAAGGGGATGGGTAGTTCTCCCCACATTTCAGCTGGAGGGGACGTGTGTTAGACCTGGCACCATTGGCGTGGGTCTCCCTTCCATTTTTCGCTGTTGTCTCCCCTGTTTTACTGGTGTTAGATGCTCTGGGCGCTGTGCCACTGCCATTCAGTGTCACAGCGCGAATGCTCCCTGTGTAAATATGTCTATGTGAATTGGTATATCCCTGATTGGCTTATTTGGTTTACCTGTTAGTCCCTAGTAGTGTGGCCTATGTGTGCCCAGGGCTGGTAAACCAAATGCTGCTGGTGGGCCTGCAGCACTGGTGTGTGCCACCCACAGAAGCAGCTTGTAAAGTGTGTCTCAGACCTGCCACTGCAGTGTCTGTGTGCAGTCCAGAACTGCCATCTTGGCTGTGAAGTGCACTCACTTCCCAGCCCCTGAACCTTCCCTTGGCAGCCTGTAAGTCACCCCTATGGTAGGGTGCATTGTATGTGTAAGTTAGGACATGCTTTGGTGTATGTAGCATGTCCTGGTAGTGAATTACACCCCATTTCGTTTTTCACTACTGTAAGGCTACCTGTTCCTCATAGGCTAGAATGGGCAGTTTTGACTATTACATTCTATAGTCCTAACTGACCCCAGGGACATGGTAGAAAAACGAATTTAGTATGCCTGAGCTCAGAATATTAAAATACATCTTTTAGTGAAGTTTATTTTTATATTCTGTGTTTGAAAATACCACTTTTAGAAAGTAGGTATTTTCTTGCCTAAGCCTTCCAGTGTGCTCTGCCGTTATGTGTATTGGCTGTCTGGTTTTAGAAGGGCAGGACAGGCTGAGTCAGACCTGGGTTGAATAGAGAGATCTGCATTTAGAGTGTGGGGAGGGGTGGCTCCTTGACCTGAATAGGGCTGTGCCTGGCAAGGTGAATGCTGGCTCCACCTCCCACTGTGTGTCTGCTAGCAGACCCCTCTTTCTGAAAGGAAGGATGCAGCCTGGTAAACAAAGTGCTCCAGGCCTGAGCAGAACTGGTTCTGGCTAGGTTCAGTGACTGGTAGCTTCTAAGAACAAAGGCTTTGGGGGTATAAATATCTGTGCTCAAACCCCTACTTTTTGTATTGCTTTTGGATCTGGAGAGGAAACTCTGTCCGTGCCACTGGAGGAATCTGCAGGAAGTGACTGTCCCTGTGCTTGTGTGTTGTTTCTTGCACTGGCCTGCAGCAGTGACCACTGGACCTTGAAGAAGAGGAAAAGGAACTCTTGAGAGAACTTTTATTTTTGTTACAGCAATTACCCAAGGGCTAGGAAAAGAGCTAGCCTCCTGCTGGAGTCTCAGGCACATCAGACTCCACCACCAACCTCCTGCTTCCTCCCTGCGAGGACTGCTATCTGCTGATGAGGCTCCTGTGAGTTCCAGGGCCTCTAGTTTGCATCAGAGAAAAGAGTGTGGGAAATCGACGCTAACGCATCTTTGCGGGCCGCTGCATTCGAGAGCGCTGGGAAAATCATTGCGCTACTGCCGCCGAGGGCCCGCAACACGAAACCATCGCTGACGCCCCTTTGCGAGCCGCTGCAGCCGAGACGCGCTGGAAAAATCATCGCGCTGCTCTCGCCGCGCACTCGCAACCCTTAAAGAAATCATCGCTTCGAGACATCGCATTGCGGACGCCGTGCGTCCGCCACTTTGATCGCATCGCACCGAATTTCGTCGCTCCCTCGCGGAGCGTCTTGTCTTCGCATCGCAACACGATCGCACAGCGCAACAGGATCGCCGCATCGACTTCTCCCACGCGGCAAGGAAGTCATCGCATCGGCGGTCCAGCGTGCAGAAGTTTGTCGCATCGTCTCCGCACGCATCACGCAGATCGGCGCATCATCCTCCCTTGCGGCAAGGATTTCAACGCATCGCCGGCCTCGCGTGCCGAGAATCATCGCTACAGCTTATTTGCGACATTTTGTTGGTTTTGCTACTAAACCCAGGTACTTTGTGAAAGAAAGGGTCGCAGAGACCACTGCTTTGAACTTGAACCTTATTTTTGCAACCTTTGAACTATTTTTGACAGCCCTTCAACAGCTAACCTATTTTTGACAGTATTGTGGCTTTTACAGTTATTGGTCTTGTGATAAATCTGCCTTTATATAAAGATACTTATTTTTTATAACTACTTGTGTGGTGTTCCTTTGTAGTGTTCCTCACTGTGTTACTGTGTATGGTCATAAATGCTTCACACCCTGCCTCTGAGATAAGCCTACCTGCTCGTGCTACGTTACCACAGGGTTGAGCAGGGGTATTAAAGAGGGTAGCCCTCTCACTCTGACTTAGGAAGAAGGGTCCCTACTTGAACAGTGGCCAGCCATTGCCAACTAGAGACCCCCATTTCTAACACAGACCTGTTGACTTTGCCAGCGCTTGTTTTTTTCCTGTCAGGACAGTGATGTTCCCTCGTGGTGTGATTATGAAGGAGTCCGTGTGAAGGTGCGGCTGTGCAGTTGCTCCCAGTTGGTGGGTGGATGTAGTCTTGTCACAGCTGCTTGTACCTGGCTCCAGTCACCTGTGCGCAGACCCCTTGAGCGAGGAGCCTGCAGCGCCTTCGGTGGGCAGCAGAGGACGCCAGTGCACCACGAGGAGCCTGCTCTGCCTTTGGTGGGCAGCAGAGGGCGCCGGTGCAGCCCCTTGGGCCGAGGAGCCTGCAGTGCCTTCAGTGGGCAGCAGAGGGCTCCGGTACACTGTGAGGAGCCTGCAGTGTCGTCGGTGAACAGCAGAGTGCACCGGCGCACCGCGCAGACCCCTTGGACGAGGAGTCCGCAGCACCTTCGGTGGGCAGGAGAGGGCGCCGGCGCACCATGCAGACCCCTTGGGCGCAGACCCTGCAGCGCCCTCGGTGGACAGCAGAGGGCGCCAGTGCACCATGCAGTCCCCTTGGGCGCAGAGCCTGCAGTGCCTTCGGTGGACAGCAGAGGGCACCGGCGCACCACGCAGACCCCTTGGACGAGGAGTCTGCAGCACCTTCAGTGGGCAGCAGAGGGCGCCGGCGCACCATACAGACCCCTTGGGTGAGGAGTCTGCAGCGCCTTCATGGGCAGCAGAGGGCGCCGGCGCACCATACAGACCCCTTGGGCGAGGAGTCTGCAGCGCCTTCATGGGCAGCAGAGGGCGCCGGCGCACCATACAGACCCCTTGGGCGAGGAGTCTGCAGCGCCTTCATGGGCAGCAGAGGGCGCCGGCGCACCATACAGACCCCTTGGGCGAGGAGTCTGCAGCGCCTTCATGGGCAGCAGAGGGCGCCGGCGCACCATACAGACCCCTTGGGCGAGGAGTCTGCAGCGCCTTCATGGGCAGCAGAGGGCGCCGGCGCACCATACAGACCCCTTGGGCGAGGAGTCTGCAGCGCCTTCATGGGCAGCAGAGGGCGCCGGCGCACCATACAGACCCCTTGGGCGAGGAGTCTGCAGCGCCTTCATGGGCAGCAGAGGGCGCCGGCGCACCATACAGACCCCTTGGGTGAGGAGTCTGCAGCGCCTTCATGGGCAGCAGAGGGCGCCGGCGCACCATACAGACCCCTTGGGCGAGGAGTCTGCAGCGCCTTCATGGGCAGCAGAGGGTGCCGGTGCACCATGCAGACCCCTTGGGCACAGAGCCTGCAGTGCCTTCGGTGGACAGCAGAGGGCGCCGGTGCACCATACAGACCCCTTGGGCACAGAGCCTGCAGTGCCTTCGGTGGACAGCAGAGGGCGCCGGTGCACCGTGCAGAGCCCGAGACCGGCGGGTCCTGAAGGCTCTGATCTATACCTTGATGCCTGAGGCTGATTTTCAGTGTTTGTGGTGCAGGCACGGGCTGTGTGTAGTCACTTCACAAGGCCATAGAAGCCCTGGTGCAGGCACGGATCATCTCTTTGTATAGCTGCCTCAGTGTTCATGTCCAATGTTTGTGTCCTTGTCAGCGACAGTGTTGGCGTCAGTGAAAGTCTCCTTGAGTTGTGCTCATAATCTCAGATGCGTGAAGTCTCCTAGGTTCAGTCCTAATGTCTCAGAAGAGCACACAGTCTCCTGGAGCCCTGCACAGGGTGTCTGATGAGCAGGAAGTCTCCTGGGGCTGTGCACAGGGTGTCAGAGAAGCATGAAGTCTGCTAGGGCTGTGCACGAGGTGTCAGACGAGCATGAAGTCTGCTAGGGCTGTGCACTGTGTCTCAGAGGTGCATTAGAATTCTTGAGGTCGTGCATGGGGTCTCAGAGGTGCATTAGATCTCTTGAGGCCGTGCATGGGGTCTCCGAGGTGCATTAGATCTCTTGAGGCCGTGCATGGGGTCTCAGACGTGCATTAGATCTCTTGAGGCCGTGCATGGGGTCTCAGAGGTGCATTCGATCTCCTGACCCTGCACGGGGTCTCGGAGCAACATTAGATCTCTTGGGGCCCTGCACGGGGTCTCAGAGGTGCACTCGATCTCTTGGGCCCCTGCACAGGGTTTCATAGGTGCATTAGATCTCTTGGGCCCTGCACGGGCTCTCAGGGGTGCATTAGATCTCCTGGGGCATTGCAACGTGTCTCAGAGGTGCATTAGATCTCCTGGGGCCCTGCACAGGGTCACAGTGCATTAGATCTCATGGCGCCCTGTGCGCTGTCTGAGATGCATTAGATCTCTTAAGGCCGTGCATGGGGTCTCAGAGGTGCATTCGATCTCCTGACCCTGCACGGGGTCTCGGAGCGACATTAGATCTCTTGGGGCCCTGCACGGGGTCTCAGAGGTGCACTCGATCTCTAGGGCCCCTGCACGGGGTTTCATAGGTGCATTAGATCTCTTGGGCCCTGCACGGGCTCTCAGGGGTGCATTAGATCTCCTGTGGCATTGCAACGTGTCTCAGAGGTGCATTAGATCTCCTGGGGCCCTGCACAGGGTCTCAGTGCATTAGATCTCATGGCGTCCTGTGCGCTGTCTGAGATGCATGAAGTCTCCTGGGGCCCCTGCATGGGGTCTCAGAGGTGCATTAGATCTCCTGGGCCCCTGCACCGGGTCGCAGAGGTGCATTGGATCTCTTGGGGCCCTGCAAGGGGTTTCAGCGGTACATTAGATCTATTGGGGCCCTGCACGGGGTCTCAGAGGTGCATTACATCTCTTGGGGTCCTGCACCGGGACTCAAAGGTGCACTTGATTTCTTGGGCGCTGCACGGGGTCTCGGAGGTGTAATAGATCTCTTGGGGCCCTCTACGGGGTCTGAAAATGCATTAGATCTCTTCAGGCCCTGTGTATGGTCTCAGAGGTGCATTAGATCTCTTCAGGCCCTGCATTGGACCTCAGAGTTGCATTAGTTCTCTCCTGGGGCCTACACGGGGACTCAGAGATGCCTGAAGCCTTCAGGGGCCCTGCACAGGGTCTCGGGGGTGAATTAGAGCTCCTGGGGCCCTCCACGGGGTGTCGTGGGTTCATTTAATCTCTTGACGCTCTGCTCAATGTCTGAGGCGCATTAGATCTCTTGGGGTCATGCACAGGATCTCGGAGTTGCATTACATCTCTCCTGGGGCCCTAGAGGTGCATTAGATCTCCTGGGGCCCTGCACTGGGTCTCAGAGGTGCGTTAGATCTCCTGGGCCCTGCACGGGGTCTCAGAGGGGCATTAGATCTCCTGGGGCCCTGCACGGGGTCTCAGAGCGGCATTAGATCTCCTGAGGCCCTGCACGGGGTCTCAGAGGTGCATTAGATCTCCTGGGGCCTTGCACGGGGTTTCGGAGGTGCATTAGAACTCCTGGGGCCCTGCAGGGGGTCTCAGAGGTGCATTAGATCTCTTGGGGCCCTGCACCGGGTCGCAGAGGTGCATTGGATCTCTTGAGGCCCGGCATGGGGTTTCAGAGGTGCATTCGATTTCTTGGGGCCCTGCATGGGGTCTCCGAGGTGCAATATATTTCTTGGGGCTCTACACGGGGACTCGGAGGTGCATGATCTCTTGGGGTCCTGCACGGGGTCTCGGAGGTGCATTAGATCTCTCCTGGTGCCCTACACAGGGTTTCCGAGATGCATGAAGGCTCCTAGGGCCGTGTATGGGGTCTCAAAGCACATTAGATCTCTTCAGGCCCTGCATGGGGTCTCAGAGTTGCATTAGTTCTCTCCTGGGGCCTACACGGGGTCTCAGAGATGAATTAGATCTCCTGGGGCCCTCCACTGGGTGTCGTGGGTTCATTCGATCTCGACGCTCTGCACAATGTCTGAGGCGCATTAAATCTCTTGGGGTCATGCACAGGGTCTCAGAGATGCATTACATCTCTCCTGGGGCCCTAGAAGTGCTTTAGATCTCCAGGGCCCCTCACGGGGTCTTGGAGATGCATGAAGTCTCCTGGGGCCCCTCACGTGGTCTCAGAAGAGCATTAGAACTCCTGGGGCCTGCATGGGATCTCAGAGGTGCATTAGATCTCCTGGGGCCCTGCACAGGGTCTCAGAGGTGCTTTAGATGTCCTGGGGTCCTGCATGGGGTCTCAGAGGTGCATTAGAACTCCTGGGGCCCTGCATAGGGTTTCAGAGGTGCATTAGATCTCCTGGGGCCCTGCACGGGGTCTCGGAGGTGCATTAGATCTCTTGGGGCCCTGCACGGGGTCTCGGAGGGGCATTAGAACTCCTGGGGCCCTGCATGGGGTTTCGGAGGTGCATTTGATCTCCTGGGGCCCTGCACGGGGTTTCGGAGGTGCATTAGATCTCTTGGGGCCCTGCACGGGGTCACAGAGGTGCATTAGATCTCTTGGGGCCTTACATGGGGTCTCAGATTCATTAGATCTCTTGGGGCCCTGCACGGGGTCTCAGAGGTGCATTAGATCTCTTGGGGCCTTACACGGGGTCTCAGATTCATTAGATCTCTTGGGGTCCTGCACAGGGTTTCAGAGGTGCTTTCGATCTCTTAGGGCCCTGCACTGGGACTCAGGTGCATTAGATCTCTTGGGGCCCTGCACGGGGTCTCGGAGGTACATTAGATCTCATGGGGCCCTACACGGGGTCTTGGAGGTGCATTTGATCTCCTGGGGCCCTGCACGGGGACTCAGAAGTGCATTAGATCTCCTGGGGCACTGCACAGGGTTTTGGAGGTGCATTAGATCTCCTGGGCCCCTGCATGGGGTCTCAGAGGTGCATTAGATCTCCTGGGGCCCTGCACTGGGTCTCAGAGGTGCATTAGGTCTCTTGGAGCCCTGCACGGGGTCTTGGAGGGGCATTAGATCCCCTGGGCCTCTGCATGTGGTTTCAGCGATGCAGGAAGTCCCCTGGGGGCCCTGCACGGGATCTCAGAGGTGTATTAGATCTCTTGGGGCCCTGTCTGTGTGATGGGGTCAGGCACACAGAAGCATGACCTCTCTTGGTCCTACACAGGGTCTCGGAAGGGCTTTAGATCTCCTGGGACCCTTGCATGGGTTCTCGGAGGTGCATTAGATCTCCTGGGTCCCTGCACGGGGTCTCGGAGGGTCATTAGATCCCCTGGGCCCCTGCACGGGGTCTCAGAGGTGCATTAGATCCCCTGGGCCCCTGCACAGGGTCTTTGAGGGGCATTAGATCCCCTGGGCCCCTGCACGGGGTCTCGGAGGGGCATTAGCTCTCCTGGGCCCCTGCATGTGCTCCTAGGGATGCATTAGATCCCCTGGGCCCCTGCACGGCGTCTGAGGGGCATTAGATCCCCTGGGCCCCTGCACAGCGTCTCTTGGGGGCATTAGATCCCCTGGGCCCCTGCACGGGGTCTCTTAGGGGAAATTGATCCCCTGGGCCACTGCACGGGGTCTCGGAGGTGCATTAGGTCTCCTGGGCCCCTGCACGGGGTCTGGGAGGTGCATTAGATCACCTGGGCCCCTGCATGTGCTCCTAGGGATGCATTAGATCCTCTGGGCCCCTGCACGGGGTCTCTGAGGGGCATTAGATCCCCTGGGCCCCTGCACGGGGTCTCTTAGGGGAAATTGATCCCCTGGGCCACTGCACGGGGTCTCGGAGGTGCATTAGGTCTCCTGGGCCCCTGCACAGGGTCTGGGAGGTGCATTAGATCACCTGGGCCCCTGCATGTGCTCCTAGGGATGCATTAGATCCTCTGGGCCCCTGCACGGGGTCTCTGAGGGGCATTAGATCCCCTGGGCCCCTGCACGGGGTCTCGGAGGTGCATTAGATCCCCTGGGCCCCTGCACGGGGTCTTTGAGGGGCATTAGATCCCCTGGGCCCCTGCACGGGGTCTTTGAGGGGCATTAGATCCCCTGGGCCCCTGCCCGGGGTCTCGAAGGTGCATTAGATCCCCTGGGCCCCTGCACGGGGTCTCGGAGGGGCATTAGATCCCCTGGGCCCCTGCACAGGTTCTCGGAAGGGCATTAGCTCTCCTGGGCCCCTGCACGTGCTCCTAGGGATGCATTAGATCCCCTGGGCCCCTGCACGGGGTCTCTGAGGGGCATTAGATCCCCTGGGCCCCTGCGCGGGGTCTCTTAGGGGCATTAGATCCCCTGGGCCCCTGCACGGTGTCTCGAAGGTGCATTAGGTCTCCTGGGCCCCTGCATGGGGTCTCGGAGGTGCATTAGATCCCCTGGGCCCCTGCACGTGCTCCTAGGGATGCATTAGATCCCCTGGGCCCCTGCACGTGCTCCTAGAGATGCATTAGATCCCCTGGGCCCCTGCACGGGGTCTCTGAGGGGCATTAGATCCCCTGGGCCCCTCCACGGGGTCTCGGAGGTGCATTAGATCCCCTGGGCCCCTGCACGGGGTCTTTGAGGGGCATTAGAACCCCTGGGCCCCTGCACGGGGTCTTTGAGGGGCATTAGATCCCCTGGGCCCCTGCATGGGGTCTCGGAGGGGCATTAGATCCCCTAGGCCCCTGCACGGGGTCTCGGAGGTACATTAGATCCCCTAGGCCCCTGCACGGGGTCTCGGAGGTGCATTAGATCCCCTGGGCCCCTGCACGGGGTCTGGGAGGGGCATTAGATCTCCTGGGCCCCTGCACGGGGTCTCAGAGGTTCATTAGATCCCCTGGGCCCCTGCACGGGGTCTCGGAGGTGCATTAGATCCCCTGGGCCCCTGCTCATGCTCCTAGGGATGCATTAGATCCCCTGGGCCCCTGCACGGTGTCTCGGAGGTGCATTAGATCTCCTGGGCTCCTGCACGGGGTCTCGGAGGGGCATTAGATCCCCTGGGCCCCGCACGGGGTCTCAGGGGTGCATTAGATCTCCTGGGCCCTTGCACAGGGTCTCGGAGGTGCATTAGATCCCCTGGGCCCCTGCACGGGGTCTCGGAGGTGCATTAGATCCCCTGGGCCCCTGCTCATGCTCCTAGGGATGCATTAGATCCCCTGGGGCCCTGCACGCGGTCTCGGAGGGGCATTAGATCCCCTGGGCCCCTGCATGGGGTCTCGGAGGTTCATTAGATCTCCTGGGCCCCTGCACGGGGTCTCGGAGGGGCATTAGATCCCCTGGGCCCCTGCACGGGGTCTCTGAGGTGCATTAGATCCCCTGGGCCCCTGCACGGGGTCTCGGAGATGCATTTGATCTCCTGGGGCCGTGCCCTGCGCCCATGTGTGTGGGACAGGGTCTCACACACAGAAGCATGCCCCCTCCTGGCCCTGCGCGGTGCCAGCGCGTTGTGTTTCCTTTGGACACAGCGCCTCGGATGCCCCTCGCTTGGGAGGCGCTAGAGCTGTGGGCATGCCCAGGCCTGTCTCCTGCACAGCTCTCCTGTGGCTGATAACTGTATCCCGGGTTCAGGGGTCGTTGCCAGGGAGCTCTGCAGATCGGCTCAGTGTTTCCTGCTGTTTCCACGAGATGTTGTCAGTTTGTGGGGTTCTGTGCTGGTGGTTGCTGCTTTTCAGCCTCTGTGGGGCCTCACTCGGCCCCACACAAGCAGCATTGAACTCTCACCCCACACAGTGCTAAGGTGTGAGCCCACACAAAGACAAGGTTAAGGTGTGACCCCACACATACCAGGACATGGCTAAGGTGTGACCCTACACAAACCAGGGCTGGGCTAAGGTGTGACCCTACACAAACCAGGGCTGGGCTAAGGTGTGACCCCACACAAACCAGGGCTGGGCTAAGGTGTGACTCCACACTAACCAGAGCTGGGCTAAGGTGTGACCCCACACAAACCAGGGCTGGGCTAAGGTGTGACCCCACACAAACCAGGGCAGGGCTAAGGTGTGACCCTACACAAACCAGGGCTGGGCTAAGGTGTGACCCCACACAAACCAGGGCAGGGCTAAGGTGTGACCCCACACAAACCAGGGCAGGGCTAAGGTGTGACCCCACACTAACCAGGGCTGGGCTAAGGTGTGACCCCACACTAACCAGGGCTGGGCTAAGGTGTGACCCCACACTAACCAGGGCTGGGCTAAGGTGTGACCCCACACTAACCAGGGCTGGGCTAAGGTGTGACCCCACACAAACCAGGGCTGGGCTAAGATGGACCCCACACAAACCAGGGCTGGGCTAAGGTGAGACCCCACACTAACCAGGGCTGGGCTAAGGTGTGACCCCACACAAACCAGGGCTGGGCTAAGATGGACCCCACACTAACCAGGGCTGGGCTAAGGTGTGACCCCACACTAACCAGGGCTGGGCTAAGGTGTGACCCCACACTAACCAGGGCTGGGCTATGGTGTGACCCCACACTAACCAGGGCTGGGCTATGGTGTGACCCCACACTAACCAGGGCTGGGCTAAGGTGTGACCCCACACAAACCAGGGCTGGGCTAAGATGGACCCCACACAAACCAGGGCTGGGCTAAGGTGTGACCCCACACTAACAAGGGCAGGGCTAAGGTGTGGCCCCACACTAACCAGGGCAGGGCTAAGGTGTGACCCCACACTAACCAGGGCAGGGCTAAGGTGTGACCCCACACTAACCAGGGCAGGGCTAAGGTGTGACCCCACACTAACCAGGGCAGGGCTAAGATGGTCCCCAAACTAACCAGGGCAGGGCTAAGGTGTGACCCCACACATACCAGGACAGGGCTAAGATGGAACCCACACTAACGAGGGCAGGTCTAAGATGGACCCCACACTAACCAGGGCAGGGCTAAGGTGTGACCCCACACTAACCAGGACAGGGCTAAGGTGTGACCCCACACAAACCAGGACAGGGCTAAGGTGTGACACCCCACAAACCAGGGCTGGGCTAAGGTGTGACCCCACACAAACCAGGGCTGGGCTAAGGTGTGACCCCACACAAACCAGGACAGGGCTAAGGTGTGACCCCACACAAACCAGGGCAGGGCTAAGGTGTGACCCCACACAAACCAGGACAGGGCTAAGGTGTGACACCCCACAAACCAGGGCTGGGCTAAGGTGTGACCCCACACAAACCAGGGCTGGGCTAAGGTGTGACCCCACACAAACCAGGACAGGGCTAAGGTGTGACCCCACACAAACCAGGGCAGGGCTAAGGTGTGACCCCACACAAACCAGGGCAGGGCTAAGGTGTGACCCCACACAAACCAGGGCTGGGCTAAGGTGTGACCCCACACTAACGAGGGCAGGGCTAAGATGGACCCAACACTAACCAGGACAGGGCTAAGGTGTGACCTCACACTAACCAGGACAGGGCTAAGGTGTGACCCCCCACACAAAGACAGGGCTAAGGTGTGACCCCCACACAAAGACTGGGCTAAGGTGTGACCCCACACAAACCAGACTGGGCTAAGGTGTGACCCCACACAAACCAGACAGGGCTAAGGTGTGACCCCACACAAACCAGGACAGGGCTTAGGTGTGACCGCACACAAACCAGGACAGGGCTAAGGTGTGACCCCACACAAACCAGGATAGGGCTTAGGTGTGACCCCACACAAACCAGGGCAGGGCTAAGGTGATACCCCACACAAACCAGGACAGGGCTTAGGTGTGACCCCACACAAAGCAGGGCTGGGCTAAGGTGTGACAAGATACAAACCACAGCCGGTTTAGTTGGGGGGTGTGCTCTACGGCCTGAGCTGCCGACTTTGGGGTTGGAGAGCCAGGTCTGAGTCCCTGCGATTCTGGGCAGTTCACTTAATCTCCTCGTGTCTAAAGTACAATAAATAAAAAAAATCAGACCTTGTGTAATGTAACCTGGTGGTCATGTAAAGCGCTCTAATACCCTTGGGCCAGGTTCGCTCTTTAAAAAAAAAATTGCATTAAATGTAAAAAATTAAAAAAGCTCTCACCCCTCAAAAACCATAGCCGGTGTAAACTGTGACCCCACGTAAATAATAGCAGGGAGGCCGAGCTCTAGCCATACACCAACCACAGCAGGACTGACCTTGCGCAAACCACAGCAGGACTGACCTCGCACAATCCACAGTAGGAGTGAGGTCTGTTCTCACACAAACCTCAGCAGGACTGGCCTCGCACAAACCACATCAGCTCTGACCTTGCACAAACCACAGCAGCAGTGAGGTCTGACCTCACACAAACTATAGCAGGAGTGAGGTGTGACCTCGCACAAACCACAGCAGGATTGACCTTGCACAAACCACAGCAGGAGTGAGGTCTGACCTCGCACAAACCACAGCAGGATTGACCTCGCAGAAACCACAGCAGGAGTGAGGTCTGACCTCGCACAAACCACAGCAGGAGTGAGGTCTGACCTCGCACAAACCACAGCAGGATTGACCTTGCACAGACCACAGCAGGAGTGAGGTCTGACCTCGCACAAACCACAGCAGGAGTGATGTCTGACCTCGCACAAACCACAGCAGGATTGACCTTTCACACCAGGTGTGTGTATGTAGGTTTAGACCCTGTGATTTTTATTTTTTGGGTTCCAGATTTTGGCTGCTCGAAGAGGATTCTTGCTTGTTCAGGGCAGGGATTGGACAGGTTTGAGAAGGTGGGGACTATCGACCCGAGCCTCGTTATTCTGCGGAGCTCTGAAGCTTTGTTTGTGCTTAACTTAGGCAATAACACAAGGTCTGAGGTCTCCACATCTTGCCAAGTTCTCACAAGTGCTCATCTGGCTGACTCCACGTCCGATGGAAAGGAGCTCTGTTGAATCCTTGTTTACTTCAGTTGAATATTTTTGATTCCGTGTGTAAATCTTATAGTGTACTCATCTTTGTACTTCTGGCCCTGACTGGATGTCAGTTTGTTGACCAATCTCATGGCGAAGCCTTAAACCCAGAGCATTGAATTCACTGTCTAGCAATGACCGCCTTCCTCCACCCCCTCTAGATACCCAGTGGTCCAAAGTGTGCACAGGCAGTTGCGTCTTCTATATCATCACCCTGCTGTGAGCGCCTGTTCTGCTAATGCTGCTCTTATCGCGATAGTATTGAATGCGCACTGGTTCTGGCCACATGACTTGTTACTGCTCCTGCAAGCGCATGTGAATTGCTAAAGGCTAAATAACTATTCTGAAATGATTTCCGTACTTCAGTCAGATAATTCTTTAACTTTATGTAGGAAAGTCTGTTGGTACCAATGCTCATGGGAGACTGACTACCATATCACCCGAAGCACTCATTAGAAACACCACTTTCAGGTCCATAAAAATTATTATCCGGGAAGCAGGGCCTTATCTAGGGTAGTGCAAGTCGACTGAGGTTAGGTACCCGAACAAAACACGGCTTAGGCAGCTCCTGTTAACGCCTTTCCTTCTGTTTACCAGAATAAAGATGCTAATAGTTGTATGTAGGAGCAATGAACCCATTGCTATTATTTATAGGCTCATTGTACAGAACATTGGGACATCTGCCAATCTCTTGGTTGCCACTCATCGGAGGGGTTGCATCTTTGGGCACTGCTCCCCTGTTGACCGGCTTGTGGTTGAGGGACTGTAGGCACAGGAAGCATCCTTTGATAGAATAAAAACTAGAGGATATTGCAGTGTGTGCCCTTCTTGAAGTGGGCACTGCTGTGAGCTCAGCCTCCGCAGCTGGCTCTGGGTAGAGTTGTCTGTGCTGAGGGTGGGCACTGCTATGAGCTGGCTCTCGGTAGAGTCATCTACACTGAGGGTGGGCACTGCCGTGAGCTGGCTCTGGGTAGAGTCGTCTGTGCTGATGGTGGGCACTGGTGTGAGCTGGCTCTGGGTATAGTCTGTGCTGAGGGTGGGCAGTGCAGTGAGATGGCTCTGGGTAGAGTTGTCTGTGCTGAGAGTAGGCACTGCTCTGAGCTGGCTCTGGGTACAGTTGTCTGTGCTGAGGGTGGGCAGTGCAGTGAGATGGCTCTGGGTAGAGTTGTCTGTGCTGAGGGTGGGCACTGCTCTGAGCTGGCTCTGGGTAGAGTCGTCTGTGCTGAGGGTGGGCAGTGCAGTGAGATGGCCTTGGGTAGAGTTGTCTGTGCTGAGGGTGGGCACTGCCGTGTGCTGGCTCTGGGTAGAGTTGTCTGTGCTGAGGGTGGGCACTGCCTTGAGCTGGCTCTGGATAGAGGAGTCTGCTGAGGGCGGGCACTGCCGTGAGCTGGCTCTGGATAGAGGAGTCTGCTGAGGGTGGGCACTGCCGTGAGCTGGCACTAGGTAGAGTTGTCTGCTGTGGGGGGGACACTACAGTGAGCTTGCTCTGGGTAGAGTCATCTGTGCTGAGGATGGGCACCTCTGTGAGCTGGCTCTAGGTAGAGTTGTCTGTGCTGAGGGTAGGCACTGCTCTGAGCTGGCTCTGGGTAGAGTCGTCTGTGCTGAGGGTGGGCACTGCCGTGTGCTGGCTTTGGGTAAAGTCGTCTGCTGAGGGTGGGCACTGCCATGAGCTTGCTCTGGGTAGAGTTGTCTGTGCTGACGGTGGGCAGTGCGGTGAGATGGCTCTGAGTAGAGTTGTCTGTGCTGAAGGTGGGCACTGCAATGAGCTGGCTCTAGGTAGTCGTCTGCTGAGGGTACAGTGAGCTTGCTCTGAGTAGAGTCGTCTGTGCTGAGGATGGGCACCGCTGTGAGCTGGCTCTGGGTAGAGTCGTCTGTGCTGAGGATGGGCACTGCTCTGAGCTGGCTCTGGGTAGAGTTGTCTGTGCTGAGGGTGGGCACTGCTCAGCTGGCTCTGGGTAGAGTTGTCTGTGCCGAGGGTGGGCACTGCCATGAGCTAGCTCTGGGTAGTCTTGTCTGTGCTGAGGGTGGGCACTGCTCTGAGCTGGCTCTGGGTAGAGTTGTCTGTGCTGAGGATGGGCACCGCTGTGAGCTGGCTCTGGGTAGAGTTGTCTGTGCTGAGGGTGGGCACTGCTCTGAGCTGGCTCTGGGTAGAGTTGTCTGTGCCGAGGGTGGGCACTGCTCTGAGCTGGCTCTGGGTAGAGTTGTCTGTGCCGAGGGTGGGCACTGCTCTGAGCTGGCTCTGGGTAGAGCTGTCTGTGCTGAGTGTGGGCACTGCTCTGAGCTGTCTCTGGGTAGGCTCTGGGTAGAGTTGTCTGTGCCGAGGGTGGGCACTGCTCTGAGCTGGCTCTGGGTAGAGACGTCTGTGCTGAGGGTGGTCACTGCTCTGAGCTGGCTCTGGGTAGAGTCGTCTGTGCCGAGGGTGGGCACTGCTCTGAGCTGGCTCTGGGTAGAGTTGTCTGTGCCGAGGGTGGGCACCGCTCTGAGCTGTCTCTGGGTAGAGGGTGGGCACTGCTCTGAGCTGGCTCTGGGTAGAGTTGTCTGTGCTGAGGGTGGGCACTGCTGTATGTCCTGCTTTCCCTCGATTGGACCAGCCTTTTGCCCCATTGCCCCTTGGCCCTGGTCGGATAGGGCAGCTTTCTTCCTTGATCGGGCCTAGAGCCTCACCCCCTCTCCATGGTTTGAAGGAACTCACTGCGTGCCCGCCCACGTGGGATCATGGATGGGTGGAATCGGGTTTGTGCCCTGCTCCGCCTCGGCTCTGTGCCCCAGGGGTACCGCTGTGCCCTCCCCCTGCCCGTGGTGTACCGCTGTGCCCTCCCCCTGCCCGTGGTGTACCGCCGTGCCCCCCACTCTCCCCCTGCCCTGAGGGATACCGCCGTGCCCCCCAGCCCCTGCTTTGAGGGGTACCACCCGCCCTCCCCCTGCCTGATGGGTACCGCCGTGCCCTCTCCCTACACCGAGAGGTACCACCGTGCCCCCCAGCCCCTGCTTAGACGGGTACCGCCGTGCCACCCGCCCTCCCCATGCTTAGAGGGTAGCATGTATGTGCCCAGCCTCCCTTCATCCTTCCTTGTGGTGTGAGAATGGAGCATCGCCCAGTGCCCCCCTTGTTCCCGTCGGAGGGATGCAGCTGTGTTCCCTGGCCCTCTTGATCCTGCTAGGACGGGTTCTCTCCTGCCGGTGCCCAGAGGTGGCACTGCCATGTGCCCCGAACCCCCGGCTCTGCTCGTAGTCCCCACTTGGCCCTGCTCGAGAGGTAGAAGGGAGGCAGCCATGCCCTCCCTGCTCGGTGGGTGGGGGTGATACAAATGTGTGCCCATCTCCTTGCTACTGTTCAGGGGGTACAGCCCTATGCCCTGCTCCTCCTCGCCCCTAATACTGGAGGGGTGCAGTTGTCCGCCGTGTGCCCCTTGGTTCTGCTCTGTATTGGAGTGGTTGGTACAGCCTTGCGCCCCCTTCCTCGGCCCTGCTCAGGGTGGGAGTGAGTGGTACAGCCCTGTGCCCCCCTAGTTTATCCTCCTCCTCTTGGTAGGAGTGGGTGGTACAGCCCTGTGCCCCCCTCATTTACCCTGCTCAGTGTTGCGGTGGGTACAGCCCTGTACGTGCCCCCTCTTTTGCCCTGCTCGGGGTTAGAGGGGGTAGGTTACACCCTGCCTGTCCCCCATGACATGGCCGTGTGCCCCCCCCATCCCCCGGGGGGGTGCAGCCAGCCCTGTGCCGGACCCCCTGCCGGTGTTTACCCCTCGCCATCTCCCAGGCAGCGCCCGTTGTGCCCCCGCTCCTGGCTGGGCTCAGAGGGCACTTGTCCGGACTTGTCCTGCCCTCTCCAGTCCGTGCCCTGCGCTGACGCTGTCGCCGCGCCCAGGGGCGCCAGGTTTATGGTGTTTGCCGCTCCCAGGGCAGGGAGCGGTCGAGGTCTGTGCTGGGTACAGCTCTGCTGCTGACAGCAGTGTAGCCTCGGCCTCGAGTGTGCCCCGCACCCCTGCCCGTCGGGGGTTTCCTCAGGGGGGGGGGGCTCCCGTGGCAGGAGTGTGCCATTAACCACACACACCGCACCAGAGTCGGAAGTGGACCCCTACCGCCTTCCATGCAGTGCCAGCCGCTGCCTGCCTTCCACCGCTTGTGTGGCACTGCCACTCTCAGCCTCTCAGCCTGCCATGAAGTGCCATCCACTGTCGGCCTTCCCCCGCCATCAGATGCCACCGCTGTGGTCCGTGCCAGATCCTTCCATCCACTGCCATCAGGGGCTGTGCATTGCTGCCGAGTCCTTCACCTGCAGGGGCTCTGTATCACTGCTGAGTCCCTCTCCTGCCGCTGAGTCCCTCTCCTGCCGCTGAGTCCCTCTCCTGCCGCTGAGTCCCTCTCCTGCCGCTGAGTCCTTCACCTGCCGCTGAGTCCTTCACCTGCAGGGGCTGTGCATTACTGCTGAGTCCCTCACCTGCAGGGGCTGTGCATTGCTGCCGAGTCCTTCACCTGCAGGGGCTGTGCATCACTGCTGAGTCCCTCTCCTGCCGCTGAGTCCCTCTCCTGCCGCTGAGTCCCTCTCCTGCCGCTGAGTCCCTCTCCTGCCGCTGAGTCCTTCACCTGCCGCTGAGTCCTTCACCTGCAGGGGCTGTGCATTACTGCTGAGTCCCTCACCTGCAGGGGCTGTGCATTGCTGCCGAGTCCTTCACCTGCAGGGGCTGTGCATCACTGCTGAGTCCCTCTCCTGCCGCTGAGTCCTTCACCTGCAGGGGTGTGCATTACTGCTGAGTCCCTCACCTGCAGGGGCTGTGCATTACTGCTGAGTCCCTCTCCTCTAGGGGCTGTGCATTACTGCTGAGTCCTTCATCTGCAGGGGCTGTGCATTACTGCGGGGTCCTTCACCTGCAGGGGCTGTGCATTACTGCTGAGTCCCTCTCCTGCAGGGGCTGTGCATAACTGCTGAGTCCCTCTCCTGCAGGGGCTGTGCATAACTGCTGAGTCCCTCATCTGCAGGGGCTGTGCATAACTGCTGAGTCCCTCATCTGCAGGGGCTGTGCATTGCTGCCGAGTCCCTCACCTGCAGGGGCTGTGCATTGCTGCCGAGTCCTTCACCTGCAGGGGCTGTGCATCACTGCTGAGTCCCTCTCCTGCCGCTGAGTCCTTCACCTGCAGGGGCTGTGCATTACTGCTGAGTCCCTCACCTGCAGGGGCTGTGCATTGCTGCAGAGTCCTTCACCTGCAGGGGCTGTGCATCACTGCTGAGTCCCTCTCCTGCCGCTGAGTCCTTCACCTGCAGGGGCTGTGCATTACTGCTGAGTCCCTCTCCTGCAGGGGCTGTTCATTACTGCTGAGTCCCTCTCCTCTAGGGGCTGTGCATTACTGCTGAGTCCTTCATCTGCAGGGGCTGTGCATTACTGCGGAGTCCTTCACCTGCAGGGGCTGTGCATTACTGCTGAGTCCCTCACCTGCAGGGGCTGTGCATAACTGCTGAGTCCCTCTCCTGCAGGGGCTGTGCATAACTGCTGAGTCCCTCTCCTGCAGGGGCTGTGCATAACTGCTGAGTCCCTCACCTGCAGGGGCTGTGCATAACTGCTGAGTCCCTCACCTGCAGGGGCTGTGCATAACTGCTGAGTCCCTCATCTGCAGGGACTGTGTATTACTGCTAAGTCCCTCACCCGCAGGGGCTGGGCATTACTGCTGAGTCCCTCACCCGCAGGGGCTGGGCATTACTGCTGAGTCCCTCTCCATCAGGGGCTGTGTATTACTGCTGAGTCCCTTACCTTCAGGGGGTCTCTTAGGGGCATTAGATCCCCTGGGCCCCTGCACGGGGTCTCGGAGGTGCATTAGATCCCCTGGGCCCCTGCACGGGGTTTTTGAGGGGCATTAGATCCCCTGGGCCCCTGCACGGGGTCTTTGAGGGGCATTAGATCCCCTGGGCCCCTGCACGGGGGCTCGGAGGTGCATTAGATCCCCTGGGCCCCTGCACGGGGTCTCGGGGGGGGGGGGGGCATTAGATCTCCTGGGCCCCTGCACGGGGTCTCGGAGGGGCATTAGATCCCCTGGGCCCCTGCACGTGCTCCTAGGGATGCATTAGATCCCCTGAGGCCCTGCACGGGGTCTCGGAGGTGCATTAGATCTCCTGGGCCCCTGCACGGGGTCTCGGAGGGGCATTAGATCCCCTGGGCCCCTGCACGGGGTCTATGGGGTGCATTAGATCTCCTGGGCCCCTGCACGGGGTCTCGGAGGTGCATTAGATCCCCTGGGCCCCTGCACGGGGTCTCAGAGGTTCATTAGATCCCCTGGACACCTGCACGGGGTCTCGGAGGTGCATTAGATCCCCTGGGCCCCTGCACGGGGTCTCGAAGGGGCATTAGATTCCCTGGGCCCCTGCACGGGGTCTCGGAGGTGCATTAGATTCCCTGGGCCCCTGCACGGGGTCTCGGAGGTGCATTAGATCCCCTGGGCCCCTGCACGGGGTCTCGGAGGTGCATTAGATCCCCTGGGCCCCTGCACGGGGTCTCGGAGGTGCATTTGATCTCCTGGGGCCGTGCCCTGCGCCCATGTGTGTGGGACAGGGTCTCACACACAGAAGCATGCCCCCTCCTGGCCCTGCGCGGTGCCAGCGCGTTGTGTTTCCTTTGGACACAGCGCCTCGGATGCCCCTCGCTTGGGAGGCGCTAGTGCTGTGGACATGCCCAGGCCTGTCTCCTGCACAGCTCTCCTGTGGCTGATAACTGCATCCCGGGTTCAGGGGTCGTTGCCAGGGAGCTCTGCAGATCGGCTCAGTGTTTCCTGCTGTTTCCACGAGATGTTGTCAGTTTGTGGGGTTCTGTGCTGGTGGTTGCTGCTTTTCAGCCTCTGTGGGGCCTCACTCAGCCCCACACAATATACTAATTCAACACTAATCCTCTATGGTTACCGGAGTAGCGTGCTACTCGCCGAAAAAGCGCTTCGACGCCTCGTCAGGGGTAGTAAGCGCTATACAAATGCAATTACAATACAATTACAATACAAGCAGCATTGAACTCTCACCCCACACAGTGCTAAGGTGTGAGCCCAAACAAAGACAAGGTTAAGGTGTGACCCTGATTTCCCCCTCCCCCCCCCCCCCCCACCACAAACCAAAGCAGAGCTAAGGTGTGACCCCACACAAACCAGGACAGGGCTAAGGTGTGACCCCACACTAACCAGGGCTGGGCTAAGGTGTGACCCCACGCAAAGATAGGGCTAAGGTGTGACCCCACGCAAAGATAGGGCTAAGGTGTGACCCCACACATACCAGGACAGGGCTAAGGTGTGACCCCACACAAACCAGGACAGGGCTAATGTGTGACCCCATGCAAAGATAGGGCTAAGGTGTGACCCCACACATACCAGGACAGGGCTACGGTGTGACCCCACGCAAAGATAGGGCTAAGGTGTGACCCCACACAAACCAGGGCTGGGCTAAGGTGTGACCCCACACTAACCAGGGCTGGGCTAAGGTGTGACCCCACACAAACCAGGACAGGGCTAAGGTGTGACCCCACACAAACCAGGGCAGGGCTAAGGTGTGACCCCACACAAACCAGGGCTGGGCTAAGGTGTGACCTCACACTAACCAGGGTAGGGCTAAGGTGTGACCCCCCACACAAAGACAGGGCTAAGGTGTGACACCCCACAAACGAGGACAGGGTTAAGGTGTGAACCCCACACAAAGACTGGGCTAAGGTGTGACCCCACACAAACCAGACAGGGCTAAGGTGTGACCCCACACAAACCAGGACAGGGCTAAGGTGTGACCCCACACAAAGCAGGGCTAGGCTAAGGTGTGACCCCACACAAAGCAGGGCTGGGCTAAGGTGTGACCCCACTCAAACCAGGACAGGGCTTAGGTGTGATGCACAGCCCCTGCAGGGGCTGGGCATTACTGCTGAGTCCCTCACCTGCAGGGGCTGTACATTACTTCCTAGTCCCTCACCTGCAGGGGCTGTACATTACTGCCTAGTCCCTCACCTGCAAGGGCTGTACATTACTGCCTAGTCCCTCACCTGCAGGGACTGTACATTACTGCCTAGTCCCTCACCTGCAGGGGCTGTGCATTGCTGCCGAGTCCCTCACCTGCAGGGGCTGTGCATTGCTGCCGAGTCCCTCACCTGCAGGGGCTGTGCATTACTGCCGATCCCTCACCTGCAGGGGCTGTGCATTACTGCTGAGTCTCTCTCCATCAGGGGCTGTGCATTGCTGCTGAGTCTGTCCCTCACCTGCAGGGGCGGTTCATTACAGCTGAGTCCCTCACCTGCAGGGACTGTGCATTACTGCGGAGTCCCTCACCTGCAGGGACTGTACATTACTGCTGAGTCCCTCACCTGCAGGGGCTGTACAATACTGCTGAGTCCCTCACCTGCAGGGGCTGTGCATTACCGCAGAGTCCCTCTCCTTCAGGGTTGTGCAGTACTGCTGCGTCCCTCACCTGCAGGGGCTGTACATTTCCGCTGTGTCCCTCTCCTGCAGGGGCTGTGCATTACTGCGGAGTCCCTCTTCCGCAGGGGCTGTGCATTACTGCGGAGTCCCTCTCCTGCAGGGGCTGTGCATTACTGCTGAGTCCCTCTCCTGCAGGGGCTGTGCATTATGCTGAGTCCCTCACCTGCAGGGGCTGTGCATTATGCTGAGTCCCTCACCTTCAGGGACTGTGCATTACTGGTGAGTCCCTCACCTGCAGGGGCTGTGCATTACTCCTGAGTCTGTCCCTCACCTTCAGGGGCTGTGCATTATGCTGAGTCCCTCATCTGCAGGGACTGTGTATTACTGCTAAGTCCCTCACCTGCAGGGGCTGTGCATTACTGCCGAGTCCCTCACCTGCAGGGGCTGTGCATTACTGCCGAGTCCCTCACCTGCAGGGGCTGTGCATTACTGCAGAGTCCCTCATCCCTCACCTGCAGAGGCTGTGCATTACTGCTGAGTCCCTCTCCATCAGGGGCTGTGTATTACTGCTGAGTCCCTTACCTTCAGGGGCTGTGACTTACTGCTGAGTCCCTTACCTTCAGGGGCTGTGCATTACTACCGAGTCCTTCACCTGCAGGGGCTGTGTATTACTGCTGAGTCTGTCTCTTTCAGGGGCTGTGCATTACCACTAAGTCCCTCTCCTGCAGGGTCTATGCATTACCGCTAAGTCCCTCTCTTTCAGGGGCTGTACATTACTGCCGAGTCCTTCATCTGCAGGGGCTGTGCATTACTGCTTAGTCCCTCTCCTGCAGGGGCTGTGCATTACTTCTTAGTCCCTCTCCTTCAGGGGCTGTGCATTACTGCTGAGTCCCTCCTGCAGGGTCTGTGCATTACTGCTAAGTCCCTCTCCTGCAGGGGCTGTGCATTACTGCTTAGTCCCTCTCCTGCAGGGGCTGTGCATTTCTTCTTAGTCCCTCTCCTGCAAGGGCTGTGCATTACTGCTGAGTCCCTCTCCTTCAGGGGCTGTGCATTACCGCTAAGTCCCTCCTGCAGGGTCTGTGCATTACCGCTAAGTCCCTCTCTTTCAGGGGCTGTACATTACTGCCGAGTCCCTCACCTGCAGGGGCTGTGCATTACTGCTGAGTCCTTCACCTGCAGGGGCTGTGCATTACTGCTGAGTCCTTCACCTGCAGGGACTGTGCATTACAGCTGAGTCCTTCACCTGCGGGGCAGGGGCTGTGCATTACTGCTGAGTCATTCACCTGCAGGGACTGTGCATTACTGCTGAGTCCCTCACCTGCAGTGGCTGTGCATTACTGCTGAGTCCCTCTCCTGCAGGGGCTGTGCATTACCGCTAAGCCCCTCTCTTTCAGGGGCTGTACATTACTGCCGAGTCCCTCACCTGCAGGGGCTGTGCATTACTGCTGAGTCCTTCACCTGCAGGGGCTGTGCATTACTGCTGAGTCCTTCACCTGCAGGGGCTGTGCATTACTGCTGAGTCCCTCACCTGCAGGGGCTGTGCATTACTGCTGAGTCCCTCTCCTGCAGGGGCTGTTCATTACTGCTTAGTCCCTCTCCTGTAACGGCTGTGCATTACTGCTGAGTCCCTTTCTTTCAGGGGCTGTGCATTACTGCCGAGTCCCTCTCCTGAAGGAGCTGCCACAGATCACAGTGAGGCGCGCACGCTCTCTCGCTCGCTCTCTCCCTCTCTCTCTCTCTCTCTCCCTCCCTCTCTCCCTCCCTCCCTCTTTCTTTCTCTCTCTCTCTCCCTCCCTCCCTCTTTCTTTCTCTCTCTCTGTCTCTCTTCCCCCCCTCTCTCTCTCTGTCCCTCTCTCTCACTCCCTCTCTCTCTTTTCTTTCTCTCTCTCTCTCTCTCTCCTTCAGGAGTTGCACACATCACTTGTAGAAATCTATCTCTTAGCTTTCACCTGGCCCCTTTGCACTTATTGATGAGGGATCATCCAGTTTTCAGAGGGGCACTTAGACATAACGCGTACAGTTTTGTATTCTTTTTTTCTGATACAGGTTTGTATTCTTTTTTTTCTGATAAAGGCCTCTAACCGCGGATTCCTCACCTAGTGAATTTCCCCAGGCGCCAGACTGTATCCAGAAACTTTTTTTTCTGATCGAGACCTTTAACTGACTCTTCACCTGACAATATTTCCCAGGCATCTGAAAGAGACACGTTAGTGATAGATTCCTTACCTTAGAATATCCCCAGGCGTCAGACTGGATCCGGAAAGTTTTTCGTCAGCAGTACCCCTGCGCGTCGGTAGGCGGGGTCATGCGGCTCCGCGTTCGTCGCTGGCGTCGTAAGCGCCGAGATGACGTCACGGAGACTACTTAGGCTCCACCCATGCGCGCTGACGTCAGTTCTTTCTTTTTCCGCGCCAGCAAGCGCAGACCCGGTTAGAGCACGTACCTTAGTCACTTTTTGACTAGTTATTCTTGGGATTTTTTTCTCTACTTCTCTAAATCTTGACTCCTGGTGCCGTGCCACGTAGGGATGCCTGGGTTTAAATCCTGCGGGGCCTGCCGCCATACGATGTCGGTAACCGACCCCCATGGCGTCTGTCTCTACTGTCTGGAGCGCGGCCATGACTCCCGGTCATGTTCCGACTGTCTGGCCATGGCTCCGAAGGCTTTGCGGGAGCGGTCCCGAAAGCTGCTGGAGGCCCAACAGTTGTCTCCGCGCCGTTCCAGGTCCAGGGGTCGCTCGAGGGACCGGCCGCGGAGTCATCATCATCACTCCTCGGGGTCCAAGTCTTCACCCTCGGAATCGGGTAAGCGACGTCACAAAAAGAAGTCGAAGAAGCGCGTACGCTCTCCGACCTCCCCCCGTCGGTCTTCGGGCGCGGACGAGGGGGCCCGGGGTCTTTCCCCCGCGGCTCCGTTGGAGCCTGTCAGTCCCGCGGCCTACCCGCCATACCCGGGTCCGTCGGCGACTCCAGCCCAGGTGCAAGAGTTTCTTGCTGCCATGGACCGCCTTTTCCGGCCTAGGGCTCCCGCCGGTGCGCCTTCGGGCCCCGCGGTCCCTCTTGAGGGCCCTTGGTTGCCCCCGGTTCCACCAGTGGCTCCGGCCCCGGCGCCGCAAGGTCCTCCGCCGGCGGCTCCGGCCCCGGCGCCCCCTGCGGCTCCCTTCCCGGCGCCGCCCTGGGTTCCGTTCGTCCCACCTCCGCCCTTGCCCGAGTTTCCGGGCAATTTTGCTCCAGCTTGGGACCCTGATTGGGCCTTGGAGCCGGAGCGGCGTCGACCGGCGCCGTTCCCGGCGCCGGTGGAGCATTTTGTTTTCCCCTGTGCCTCCCCCGCCGCTTCAGCCTGTGCCTCGGGCTGTTGTGGAGGGGGAGGACTGGGAGGGGTCGGAGGACCCTCTTGCACGGCAGTGTGAGTCCGAACAGGAGTGGGCAGAAGATTCAGAGGATGCAGGTGGCCTTGACCTCTCCTCTGAGCCTGGGTTTGTGTCTCCTCCCACTGTCATGGAGGAAGGCGCAACATACACTGTGGTGCTGTAGAGCAGCTGAGGCTCTTGGCCTTGAATTGCCTACTGTTACCCTCCAGACTAACCTCCTTACTGAAGTGCTTCAGCCGGCGGCAAGTTCTATGGAACCTCTGCTTCCGTTCAATGAGGCCTTGACGGATGTTTTGATGGGTACCTGGTCTAGGCCAGCCGCAGGGGTTCCTGTGGATAAAAACGTGGCCAGGTGTCACCGCCCGGCACCGGGTGACCCTGCCTTTTTGACAACTCATCCGACACCGGAGAGCCTGGTCATTCAGGCTTCCACTTACCAAACTGCATTCCCTACCGCTCCGCCGGATAAGGAATCAAAAAAGCTGGAGCAGCTTGGCAAAAGGTTGTTTTCCTCTGCCAGCCTGGGGCTGCGGTCAGTCAACACCGCATGCCTCTTGGGCTGCTATTCTCACGCTGTGTGGGACACGGTGGCGCAAACTCTGCCCCAGTGCCCGGAAGAGGTTCGGGCTGTGCTTTCCCAAGCTGTTGCAGAGGGGAAGGATGCCGCGAAGTTCGCCATTCGGTATGGGTTGGACACCACGGACTGTTTGGGAAGGGCCATCTCCACAACGGTGGCCTTGCGGCGACATGCCTGGTTGCGGTCCACTGGGTTTTCGGGGGATGTCCTGAGTTCCCTCATGGACATGCCTTTTGATGGTACTCGCCTGTTTGGCGATAAGGCAGACAGTGCGCTTGAGCGTTTTAAGGACTCTCGGGCTACAGCCAAGTCCTTGGGTCTCTCCACCACACGCCTGGCCACGTCTACCTTTCGTTCCTTTCGTGGCCGCGGAAGGGGCGCCCCTATACGTCCATTCAGCCAAAGGCCTGCGCAGAACCAGCCTCAGCGCGGGCGTGGTGGCCAGCGTGCGGGTCAGCCCACCTCCGCTCCCGCAGCATCCGCCTCAAAGCCTTCCTAGTCCGTGCTTTGGGGTGCACCCCACGCCGGTGGGCGGCAGGATTCAACATCACCTCCCCCACTGGCACTCTGTCACTTCGGACAGCTGGGTGCTGCAAATCGTCCGAAGGGGCTACTCCCTCCCCTTCGAGTCTGCCCCCCCCCGTCCATGCCACCTCAGTTCCACCGCATGTCGGGGGATCACTTAGCGCTTATCCGACAGGAAGTCACGGCCCTCTTGGCCAAGGGGGCCATCGAGCGCGTTCCTGGGCCAGAAGTAGGACATGGTTGTTATTCCCACTACTTTCTGGTCCCCAAAAAGGACAAAGGGGGCTTGCGCCCCATCTTGGACCTCTGGAACGTCAATCGCTTCCTCCGGAAGGAGAAGTTCAAGATGTTAACTCTGGCTCAGGTCTTGGCTGCCCTCGACCCTGGAGACTGGATGGTAGCGTTGGACTTGCAGGACGCATATTTTCACATTCCCGTCCTGCCGGCCCACCGGCGTTACCTGCGGTTCACGGTAGGCCAGGAGCATTTTCAGTTTACCGTGCTCCCTTTCGGCCTTACAAGCGCCCCTCGGGTGTTCACAAAAGTGATGGCGGTGGTCGCAGGTCAAGGGTGTCAGTCTTCCCCTACCTCGTCGTCACCCACCTTCAGACTACGGCCGTCGTCACCCACCTTCAGACTACGGCCGACCTCCTGCAATTGCTGGGGTTCTCCATCAACGTGCCGAAGTCGCACCTGAGTCCCTCTCAGAAGCTCCCCTTCATCGGAGCGGTTCTGGATTCGACGCGGTTTCGGGTTTATCCTCCCGAGCAGCGAGTCCGGGATATTCAGGCTATGATTCCGATCTTTCAGCCTCTATCCTGGGTTTCGGTCAGGATGACCCTCCGGCTCCTGGGCCTGATGGCCTCCTGCATTCTGCTAGTGCAACATGCCAGGTGGCATATGCGGGCTCTGCAGTGGGACCTGAAGTTCCAGTGGGCACAGCATCAGGGCAACCTGTCCGATCATGTCCAGATCTCGGAGGGCACTCCATGACAATTGCGGTGGTGGCTCACGAATCGCGATTGGGTCAATGGCAGATCCCTCTCCCTCCCCCAACCGGAGCACACAGTGGTGACGGATGCGTCCCTCCAGGGCTGGGGTGGCCACTTGGGAGAGGCAGAGATCAGAGGCCTCTGGTCTCCGGCGGAGTCCCGGCTCCATATCAATCTTTTCCAGCTTCGGGCGATCCGACTTGCACTGAAGGCATTCTTTCCCTCTGTCCGGGGCAGTGTAGTGCAGGTGTTCACGGACAACACCACCGCCATGTGGTATTGCAACAAACAGTGCGGGGTGGGGTCGTGGACCCTATGTCAGGAGGCTCTGCGCCTCTGGACATGGCTGGAACATCAAGGCATTACCTTGGTGGTTCAACACCTGGCAGGTTCTCTGAACGCCAGGGCGGACGAACTCAGCCGCCGGTGCTTGATGGATCACGAATGGCGTCTGAACTTGGACGTGGCGCAAGGTCTCTTTCTGCAGTGGGGAGAGCCTTGGTTAGATCTATTCGCCACCGAAGAGAACGCGCAATGTCATCAGTTCTGCGCGTTGGAATTTCCAAGGCGGCGCTCTGCGACGCTTTTCGTCGCGAGTGGAGCTGCGGTCTGTTGTACGCCTTTCCGCCTATACCACTTCTGCCCAGAGTGCTGAAGAAGATTCGGCGCGACCGGGCCCAAGTCAGCCTTGTGGCTCCGGATTGGGCACGAAGATACTGGTATCCCGAGCTACTCAACATGGCGATCGATCCCCCGATCCGACTGCCTCTTCGGGAGGATCTTCTGTCGCAGCAGCAGGGAACGGTCCTCCATCCGAACCTGTCCAGCCTCCACCTCAATGCGTGGAGATTGAGCGGCGACAGTTGACAGCTTTCGATCTTCCTCCCGAAGTCTGTGATGTCATTCTGGCAGCCAGGCGTCCCTCCACTAAAACGGTATACGCCTGCAGGTGGAACAAGTTTGTGGCATGGTGCACAGCGAAGTCTGTGGATCCCCTTTCTGCCCCTCTTTCTGAGGTCCTTCTGTTCCTACTATCCTTGGCCCAGCAGGGCTCTGCTCTGGGCACTATCAAAGGTTATCTTTCGGCCGTCTACGCCTTTCTCCGGCTTCCAGATCAGCCTTCTCTCTTTAAGTCCCCGGTTGTTAACCGTTTCCTGAAAGGCATTGCACACACGTTTCCTCCCGTGCCTTTCATAATGCCTCAATGGGACTTAAAGCTTGTCTTGACCTATCTGATGTGCGCTCCTTTTGAGCCCCTTCATAACTGTCCTTTACGTCTTCTTACTCTCAAGACGGCATTCCTGGTAGCTATCACCTCTGCCAGAAGAGTGAGTGAGCTCCAGGCTCTTTCTTCTAAACCTCCTTTCCTTTCTGTTCATCCGGACAAGGTGGTTTTAAGGACCCGTCCTTCTTTCTTGCCAAAGGTTGTCACGCTCTTCCACATCGGGCAGACCATCACTTTGCCCACCTTCTTTCCGCCTCCGCGTCCTTCAAAAAAGGAAGAGAGGCTCCATCGTCTGGACCCAAAACGTGCGCTCTCGTTCTATCTGAAGCGCACATAACCGTTCCGGGTGGATGACCAGCTCTTTGTTGGTTACTTGGGCGCCAAAAAAGGTCGGGCCGTGCACAAACGAACCATCTCTCGGTGGGTCGTTTTGTGCATCAAAACGTGTTACTCGTTGTCTAAAAAGAAGCCTCCTGTGGGGCTGTGTGCCCATTCTACCAGGGCGACAGCAGCCACTACTGCCTTGGGACGCGGCGTTCTCTTGCAGGATATTTGTCAGGCAGCTACGTGGGCCTCGCTGCACACATTTAGCAAGCATTACTGCCTTGACAGTCAAGTCCGGAGAGACGGCTTCTTTGGCCGTTCTGTTCTCCGTGACTTTCTGGTGTAATCTATTCGCAGACCCACCACCGGGGTTGGTTTTGCTGGGGTATCTATTCTAAGGTAAGGAATCTATCACTAACGTGTCTCTTTCGGATGCACAAGTTACTACTTGTGTAACGATATATCTGTAAGAGACATTAGTTAGTAATAGATTCCTTACCGCCCCACCCATCCTCCCCGTTCTGCGAACTGATTCTAGGGTTAAGGTCATCCCTTTCAGGGCCCTAGTTTCATGGCACCAGTGGTCAGTTTCTTGCATGGCTCTGCGTTCCTTGCGCGGAAAGTCGTGTACAGAACTGACGTCAGCGCGCATGGGTGGCGCCCAAGTAGTCTCCGTGACGTCATCTCGGCGCTTACGACGCCAGCGACGAACGCGGAGCCGCCCGACGCTGCCTACCGACGCGCAGGGGTACTGCTGACGAAAAACTTTCCGGATCCAGTCTGACGCCTGGGGATATTCTAAGGTAAGGAATCTATCACTAACTAATGTCTCTTACAGATATATCGTTATACAAGTAGTAACTTGTGCATCAGTCTGCATCCGGAAAATCGTGAGCAGTACCTCTGTGCGACAGTATGTGGCGTTGATCGCTTTGGAGGAGACGTCGGGCCCTTATATATGTGCCACTTCCGCACACTAAAATCCGCTGCGGATCCAAAGCTTTTCGGATCCTTTCACATCTCACAGAAATGTCCAGTCGCAGGGAATTAGAAAAATTAACTAACTTACCTTTAAATGCCACCGACTCTCCTCCATCGTCGTCTCTCACCCGCTTGGTCCGGCCGGAGAAGGAAGCACAAACAGGCTCCCCTAGCCAATCACAACGCTACAATGCAGCGTTGTGATTGGTCTGAGGGCCGTGATTCCGGCGCTCAGACAGGCAGTGGCAGCCTGTGCATGGTCCCCCTTACAGCCTGGTGGGGAACATGCTAAGAGCGCATGACAGTTTGACCGGCCCAAGACAGCCGGCCAAACTGTCATGCGCACTGAGTGCACAAATTTCCTCCTCCCCCAGATTGCTGCGATGACAGCTAAGCCCTGTCCCAAAACCTGCTTCTGCACGGGAAAATACAAAGATAACAACATCGTGTTATCATTTTATTTCTCCTTCTTTGCACTGCTAAAAGTAGTGGGGCGAGCTCCTCCGCCTTAGCAGAGGAGCCGCCACTGTGAAATGTCTCTTAAAATGTACAGACACCCATGTCTTTCCATGGTGCCTTGGCTCCAGACACAACTTAGTGTGGTGTCCGTGCACTGAAGCCTGTCCAGGATTGTTGGACCAAGCTACCCGCTGCAGAAGAAGCGGCCCCACCCGAAGCTGAGGGCGTGGATGAACCTTCGCTCAGGAGGCCGCTCTGCTGACCGATCGTCTCGAGGTCATGAAAGTCCCATAAGAAACATATGAAGTTGAAACATGGGTCTCCCTCGTCCCAGCACTCCCACATTTCGGAGCCGTGCGTCGTCCAGTTAAACATTTTAATAATCCAGTCCCTGGAGCATGATTAAAAACCAGATCACATGTACTGATCAGTTGTCATGGGGGGCAAGCATATTTCAATGCCACAAGAAATTCAGGCAAGTTCATTAGGGCCAGCGGGCCACTAGGTCACCCGGTTTAAGCCCCACACCCGGAGTAGCTCGTCAGATTAGGTAAAAGACACACAGATGATGGATGGAATGCAGAACAAATCAAAACATTCACCCTCAGTCAAGAGATCTGGGTTAAATCTATTCTTTTGCTCACCACGCCACCCCAGTTTGGACCCAGCCATATGCAAATGTCTTGACCCTGCTCCTCATGGGAACAGTCCAGCCCGAACTGCCAGCCAAGTCCTCCCTTGACCAGAAACAAGCATCCTGGGACCGGTTTCGTGGTTTCACCCCTCATCAGCCAGGATAGCTTGAATCCAGTGAGCCCGGGACCCACGTCTGGGCATACCTGGCACACTTGGGGCGAGAAAGCAAAAGAGACACAGATGATGGACGGAATGCAGAACAAATTAAAACATTCATCCCCAGTCAAGAGATCTGGGTTAAATCCGTTGTTCTTTTGCTCACCATGCCACCCCAGTTTAGACCTGGCCATATGCAAATCTGTCTTGCCCCTGTTGGGAACAGTCCATCCCGAACTGCCAGGCCAGGTCCTCCCTGGACCAGAAACAAGCATCCTGGGACCGGTTTCGGGGTTTCTGCCCTCATCACCCTGGCTAGCTTGAATCCTGATCTGTGACTGGGGGTGAATGTTTGATTGGCTCAGCATTCCGTCCATCATCTGTTCTTTTTGCAATTGTCACCCTAAGTGGAAAGGGTATGCCCAGACGTGGGTCCCGTGCTCTCCATGCCACTGGAGTCAAGCTAGCCTGGCTAATGAGGGGTGATGCCCCGAAACAGGTCCGAGGATGCTTGTTTCTGGTCCAGAGAGGACCTGCCCGGACAGTTCGGGCTGGACTGCTCCCATGAGGCACAGGGTCAAGACTGATTTGCATATGGCTGGGTCTAAAGATTTAACCCAGAGCTGGGGTGAATGTTTGATTGATTAAGCATTCCGTCCATCATCTGTTCTTTTTGCAGTCGTCAGATTAGGTGGCAAAGAGTGTGTGTACCTACAGCAGCCGAAGCCACATCCCACTGGCGTGCTTTCACTCGCCCATCTCCCTCACTCCTCCTCGGCCCACCGACTGGACCCAGATCACAGGGAGTGCACTCCACGGGACGGGCGCTGTGCTTCTGAGTTCATCGGGGCCGGCTTTAAGACGCTTTGTGCAGCAGACCGGGGGCAGAGGACTCCATCTTCCAGGAGCCCCAGCGGCAGGAAGGGCCGCCAACACACCGCCATCGCGCCTGGAGGCGCATAAAAACAGCGGCGCACTCCCGGGCCCGTCTGCGCCCGTCAGCGACAGGAAGAGACGGGACGGGCCACCCATCTTGGCTGTTCTGGCTGTTGCCTCCAGTTCTGTAAGTGACTCTATGGACTTCTATTGGTTATTGGTTATTTACCACATATTGACTGCAACAGTGGTGACGTGCTCCCTGGAACTCCCTCTGTGCTCCACCTTTTAGACTTGTATCTGGGTATCTTGTATCTGGGTGTATTCGCTAATAGTGCCATCTTGGGAAATTTTTGGGGAACACTTGGGAACGCCTAGGACTATCGTGGTGGGGGGTGTCCTAATTGTGCTACCTATCCCTGGAGCCCCTAGCGATATTGATAGCTACTAACCATTTGATAGTGATGGGCAAAAGAAAATCTCAGGGTGTGGATCTACCAAATAAGAGGCATTCTAGTGTAGCCGGCCATGAGTCACTAGATAGGATTGAGGCTATCCTAAATGAGTGTCGGGATATAGCCTGCTCTGATCCATCAAGTCAAATCTCTCCCCATGTTAGTCCTCTGAAATCCCTGGGGCCTATGTCTGGTGTTTCCCCTGAATCTCCTCCTGCAAAAAAAAAAAAACTGCCAAGCGGATACCCCTAATGTTTAAAAAACACAATAAAAGGCACAGCAAGGATGTAGCCCTGAGACCCTTCCAAGGGGGACCCAGCGCACCGACTCTTTCGCTCCCTAACCTCTTCAACCCCTCACAAAGCGATGATAGTGCCACTACGACTGTACACATCGAATGTCATAATAGATTCGATGCGCTTGCAATAGAGGACAATGAAATGGGGGTGACTGCACATGTTAATGAAGAGCCATATCAGATTACTGCTGGTGATTTCAGGGCATTAAAAGATTAAATTAAATCACTGAAGGAAGAAGTAATTACCCTAAGAGGGAAGGTAGCAAGTTTGACAGAGAAGGTAAATGGCGGGATTCCTCCCCAACCAGAAATTGTACTTCCGCCAACAAAATTAGTTTCTAGGGGGACAGGAACTAGTAATCCAGAGAAAGTACCCTTAACCCAAGTTCCTATACACTCCACACGTTCCCATCTATTGACACATGCCACTAACTATAGCAGTCTAAACGACATTTCTAGTCTAATTGCAAGGAGCCGACCAGGATTTGACCGAGCTAGTGGGCTTGACAGAGGAGAGGTTGTCTTAGATGAAGGGCCCCTGCACACGCAAGATCACGAAAGGGCATCTAACCAGGGCACAATAAGGGACGGTGTCTATGTGAGATCCTGGGAGGGGGAACACCGACCAGTGATCTATTTAACGGAAGTCCCAAAACTCCCGCTGGAGAGAAAGGAAGTTCTAGACTCCCTCAAGAACAAGGTCATCTACTGGTTTAGGTCCACTCGCCATTGTTATTCAATCATCAGAGACGACATTTATCTGGTTAAAAGAGTCTCTTCGCTCCCGGGGAGGAGGAGGGCGGGGAGGGTGGGGGGATGTTTCTTCTTCTTACTTTGTCTTTGATTGGCCGAACATAGTAATACGATTGCCGGGTTGCATCCCGATGACCATAGAGCACAATGGCTCGTTCGTCATTTTCTTTGTGTTTGAAATCAATAAAAGAAATTTAAACAAAAAAAAAGAGTCTCTTCGCAAAACTCACTTTGGGATGTGATTGAAGTCAGCTTTTATGATAAGGGCATAATTGCTGGTCTGTTATCTATTGACTCACGTGTTATCTCACAAGCCCCTACTAACATCTCCATTAGATACAGACCCCCAGCTGGTAACCCCGCAAGACCCTTGCTGTCATCTCGCCCTGGCACCTTGCTCAGGCCTCCCTGGACCTCCTTTGGTTTAGCCACACCCGACTTGCCCATTCCTCTTAGAGGTGAATGGAGAGGATATAGTTGACGATTTGAAGAGGAAGCAGTGAGGCCTGTTGCTAGGGCCAGGCCCACAAGCACTTCTGGTTCTCCAATCGGTAGCCCTACTCTTACTAACACCGTTGTACTATCTGATCCGGCCACTCGCACAGAGAATCTCTGTGAATCTGCCCCTTCGGACGCTAGTGGGGGCATGCCCTCCATCGCTTCTAGGGATGTGGAAGTCCACTGTGGGTCCTTGTGTGGAATGTGGCTGGGATCGCAAAGCTACTGGTGGACCCGGAATGGTGCACTTTTGTAGACTCCTTTGATCTGCTTTTATACCAAGAAACCTGGAGCCTGCAGTGTCCATATAGAAGCGGCTTCACTGCTTACTCTATTAATGCAACAAGTAAAGAGAAGGGTATACCATCTGGAGGGCTAGCAATATGGGTAAAAAATGAATTAGGGGCCAAAGTTAAAATTTTAAATGCTGACTCCCGAGATATCCTAGCGCTGGAGCTCACCTTCTATAGTGGACAGAAAATAAGGGTCTTTAACGTTTATAACAGGGTGTTGCGGGGCCAGGACGAAACTAATACAGTGTGCACACTTGACCTTGTTTTGTCTCGCTATTCAGACAATGTAGCTACCCTAGTTGCAGGCGATTTCAACTGTACGTTTGAACCGCTTGCTTCGATTCCTTTAGATTTGACTGATGAGTGGGACAGAGAGTGGCAAATACCACAATTAAATCTGAACTCGGTTAGGTGGTCTAGGAGAGGCGCCCAGCTGCTAGCATTTACTATGCAGCATGGTTTGAGAGCTACAAATGGAAGGACAGCCTCTGACCCATTGGGTGGTCTGACTTTCAACAGACCCAGCTATGAAAGTGGAATTGATTACTGTCTGGTATCTCTCGGCCACTGGCATTTAGTTCAAGATATGGAAGTGACTGAGAGGGCAGACAGCGATCACAATGCACTGATACTCACTCTCAAAAGGCAGGGTTCTGTTGCGCCGGATTGTAGGGGATGGCCAGATCTAGGTGCCCTGTCAATCACAAACAACCAGAGAACAATTAGATGGGACTGGGTAGAGGGTCTTAGAGGCTGCCAAAAGCAAAGTACGTCTCTTAATGGAGGAGCTTGCAGACTCCAATATTAATAACACCGTGGAGCTTCTAGGTCCTAGGCACGAGGTACTTTATGCAGAAATTAGGGAACTGCTAACTAACCCTCATAAACCGCTGAATAAGGTAGGGAACTTCCCTCAACGGAAGCCACCCCGCCAGGGCACCTGGTATAACAAAGATTGCAGGACATCTAAGGAAGCACTTATCAGGGCTATTAAGCAGAAATCACGCCCGAGATCTCGGTTTGCAGAGCAAATCATAGGCGGGCAATTGACTCTGCAAAGAAAGAGTGGGAGGGCACATTGTGGTCCTCTCTACGGAACGCATTAAAAGCCAAAGACTCCAAGAGTTTTTGGAGTAAGGCGGCATATTGGCTCAAGGGGAGTGAGAGGGCCCTGGTTTTCACAGTGCAGCCTGAGGAATGGGTAGCACACTTTAGTGCCCTATATGAATCCAGGGACAAGGAAGCACAGGGAGAATTCTATGAGTGTGGGATATCACCTGTAGAAGAGGGAGGCGATCTTGTTTTTTCTATAGAAGAAACGCAAATTGCGATTCGCTCTTGCGTTCCAGCTTGTGCCCCTGGACCAGACAGAATCCCCAATGACCTATACAAAGAGGCCTTGGCTCTCTGGGGATCCTACATTAATCTCCTGACCAATTCAATCTTAGCAGGCACTCCTATCCCCCTCCTGGACCACCGCAGAGGTCGTCCCGATATACAAAAAGGGGGACAGAGCCAAGCCAGCCAGCTATAGGCCAATCAGCCTTATTGATTCCTTACAGAAGATTTTTTGCAAGCAAATCTTAGCACGAATCCAGGATTGGATCCTCGAGTCCCACATTTTAAGTGATTTCCAAGCGTGCTTTCGAGCAAAGATAAGCACCTTGGACCAAGCTTTTCGCCTTCTTTGCTTATACTGGAAGGAAGTATCAGTTAAGGGTGGCAAGCTCTATGCGGCTTTTGTTGAACTCCGGTCAGCCTTTGATCTGGTCCCGCGCGCTAGGCTCTGGAGCACTCTAAAGGAACAGGGTATCCCGACGAATCTTTTAAATATTTTAATCAGATTACATCAATCCAACTCAGCACAAGTAAGGTGGGGGGAAAACAACAAAGTTACAGACCCCTTCCCTGTTCAGCGTGGAGTTAGACAGGGATGCGTCCTTGCCCCCACCCTTTTTATTAACGGTGTCGACTATTTAGATAGAGACGGTTGTGACGCCCCAAAAATTGGTGTCAAAAGAGTGCCCGCCCTGCTCTTCGCCGGCGACACACTTTTAATTTCTAAGTCACCGCAGGGATTACAGCAGCTTTTAAATGATTTTATAAAGTTTTGTGATGCCCGAGGGTTGGTGTTAAATGAGTCCAAAACAAAGTTTATGATATTTAAAAATAGGAGTGGGTAATTCCACCAAACGATTGGTGCAAATCGGCAACAGCAAGCTGGAGCGAGTTGATGCCTTTGATTATCTTGGCATCCGCTTGACACCAACGATCAACTGGGCTGCACATATTGAGAAAGCCAAATTACAATTAATACATCAGACGGCTAACATTACTAAAATTCACAAGAAAACACGCTCTAGACAGCTCGCCCCCACCCTGGAAATATATAATATCAAGGTATTGGGAGGTATTCTCTACGGAGCTGAGCTTTGGGGTATAGGCAACATAAACTGTTTATCTGTAATTGAGAACCGGTTCCTTAGAACTTTGGTTGACTTACCGCCCAGCACCCCGTTAACACCCCTCTACCTTGATCTTGCGCACAGGCAGCTAATGCACAAACTAAGTTACAAATTGTTAATGTTTTGGCACAGGATATGGACTGTAGACGAGCTTGCGACCTACTGGGAGCCTCTGATTGGGCTGCTGAAGTTACCATTGACATATTTGATCCCCTGGTTTAGATCAGTGAGAGACCTACTCGAGAGGATCGGGATGGAAGAGTTCTGGACCAAACCGGACAGTCTATCTACCATTGCAAGAGCAAAACTGAAAGAGAGGTTCTGGGAAGTCATTCCGAAACAAGCACTGGTAAAAGGCGAGGGACGCCTAACATCGAAATGTATAGGTTTTAAATCCGCCTATCGCTTTGAAGACACATTGGACGAAATTGTCCCTCCGATGGCACAGAAACTTTTTTTCCAGTTCCGATACAAGACCCTTCCCACAAAACAGTTCTGCTCTAAATGGACTAATGCTGCCGGCTGTGACGATCTTTGGCCTGCGTGTAATGCCAGCCCAGAAACGATTGTACACTTTTTATTTATTTTATTTGCAAAGTTTTATATAGCGCTGGCTAGACCCGGAGGTATCAGAGCGCTTTACATGAGGATCAGCGAGTTACAGGATACATAGTTATATCAGTTGAATATGCGAGTTACAGGTTACATAGTTGCATCAGTTTGAATCAAAGAATCACAGAGGGAGGAGGAGGGGGAGGGGAGGAGACACAAACGGGGAGACGAGGAAAACAATGTCAGATGACCGGCTGGGTAGGTGACGGCCAAGGGGCCAGACTCCTCTATAGCTGCATAGGACAGCTCCACCGGGCATCGGCCAAGGTTGCTCGGTCTCCGCGGTAGGTAAAAACAGTTTTGGTATCCGCCCAGGGGGCGTCGTCATAGTTCCATCGAAGGGGGAGGGAAAGAGACACAAACGGGGAGACAAGGAAAAACAATGTCAGATGACTGGCTGGGTAGGTGACGGCCAAGGGGCCAGACTCCTCTATAGCTGCATAGGGACAGCTCCACCGGGCATCGGCCAAGGTTGCTCGGTCTCCGCGGTGGGTACAAACAGTTTTGGTATCCGCCCACACTTGCTATTTTTCTGTCCACATTACCATCTTTCACGAAAAAAATGGATGAATCCATTGTGCAAACTTGTTGGCCCGGGCCATTACCTGGAGGTATTAAGAATTGTGATGACCGACTCTCGTAGAGCTGTGGTCTTTGGCCTGTCCAGGTACTGGCACGCATTGTGGATACGGCGCACCAAATGCATTTTATGATTCACTAAGTTTCTCCCATTTTATACTTACTTGATTGTACTTCTTGCTCTTATTCCAACTGTGCTCCCTGCTTCTTTTTTTACAGTGTTATTACATTATTGTAGTTTAAATTAATAGTGCTGTTTCCTTTTATGATCTTTTTATGATCGAAATAAAGTTGGTGATGATGGTTGATTAAACATTCCGTCCATCATCTGTTCTTTTTGCAGTCGTCAAATTAGGTGGCAAAGAGTGTGTGTACCTACAGCAGCCGAGGCCACACCCCACTGGCGTGCTTTCACTCGCCCACCGACTGGACCCAGATCACACGGAGCGCACTCCACGGGACGGGCGCTGTGCTTCTGAGTTCATCGTGGCCGCTCTTAGAGCGCTGAAGTGCTGTTTGCTCACTCCAGGCGCTCGTGTTTACTGCGCACACAGCAGAAGTTTGCTTACACTGAGCCGACCCTCTCCTAACGTCATTCACTCATCCATGGATAGAAAGTGGAGTCCGACAGTAACGCTAGAGACGGCGCCATTGTACCGAATTCTAGTTATTGTCTCCTTGTGTGTATTTATTTTAGTGCTCGGGGTTGGGGGGTCTTTGCAGAGCTGTTAGCGCTTCCGCGTCTTTTGTCCCCCGCTTCTCAGCGCATTCACGAGCTGCTTGTTTAAGCCCCCCCGCACAAGCCCTTTCAAGCGCCAATATTTACAGCTGTGGACAGCATCGCACACAGGCCGAGGCGCTGTGCCGCCCTTTGTACCCGCTGTAAGAAAGGCCTGTGCAGCGCCCACCCTTCTGGGAACAGCTTGGCCCCTCTGGGCGCTGGGAAGAAGCATGCGGTGACAGGCTGCTCCGCCCCTGCTCCCCTGACCCAGGGCCCCCCATTCATGCCCGTCTCTTCCTCCAGGTGATAAATCACCGACTGTCTCGTAGGAGCAGGGTGGGGGCGTCTCACCCGTGAACCCTCCTGCACTGTGTCTCATTCTGGCGCGAGCGTCACTCGCCCCCACTTAAGTCCCTCATTTGAGCCATTCAAAGAAGGCGCTGCTTTGTTTTATGCTCTGTTGGACGAAGATCACACAAGCAGCCACGTCGGAAGTCAGAAATGTCTCTGTGACCCCAGAGGACGAGGCGGGACGTGGCAGGACTTGCTGCTCTCCTGATGAAGGAATTAATCCAGACACAGGCGCCTAGAGGTGCACAGGCTGAGCCAACAAGGGGCAATAAGTAAAGACTACTACTGAAGTAAGTGTCATCATGGACTGCATTTACCGTGATGCTTTGAGGCAAACTGAGTGCTGGGATGTGAGGCAGTGTGCTTCTACCCTCCTTCTGGACAGTGTACACCCAGGGGACAGTACCTGTCCTGGGGTCACATGTCCAGTGAGCTCTCCTCCCACTGACATAGGCCAGGCCTGGACAGTGCACACCCGGGGGACCGTGTCTGTCCTGGGGTCACATGTCCTGTGAGCTCCCGACCGCTGACATAGGCCAGGCCTGGACAGTGCACACCCGGGGGACAGTGCCTTTCCAGGGGTCACATGTCCAGTGAGCTCTCCTCCCACTGACATAGGCCAGGCCTGGACAGTGCACACCCGGGGGACCGTGTCTGTCCTGGGGTCACATGTCCTGTGAGCTCCCGACCGCTGACATAGGCCAGGCCTGGACAGTGCACACCCGGGGGACAGTGCCTGTCCAGAGGTCACATGTCCAGTGAGCTCCCCTCCCGCTGACATAGGCCAGGCCTGGACAGTGCACACCCGGGGGACAGTGCCTTTCCAGGGGTCACATGTCCTGTGAGCTCCCCTCCCGCTGACATAGGCCAGGCCTGGACAGTGCACACCCGGGGGACAGTACCTGCCATGGGGTTCACATGTCCTGTGAGCTCCCGGCCGCCGACATAGGTCAGGCCTGGACAGTACACACCTGGAGGACAGTGCCTGTCCAGGAGTCACGTATCCTGTGAGCTACCCACCTTCTGACATTGGCCAGGGCTGGACAGTGTCACCTAGGGGGCAGTACTTTTCCAGGGGTCACATATCCTGTGAGCTCCTGACCGCTGATATAGGCCAGACTTGGACAGTTCCTGTCCAGGGGTCACATGTCCTGTGAGCTCCCCTGACAGGCCAGGTCTGGACAGTGCACACCCGGGGGACAGTACCTGTCCAGGGGTCACAAGTCCTGTGAGCTCCCGACCACTGACCTAGGCCAGGTCTGGACAGTGCACATCCAGGGGACAGTGCCTGTCCAGGGGTCACACGTCATCTGAGCTCCCGACCGCTGACATAGGCCAGGCCTGGACAGAGCACACCCGGGGGACAGCCTGTCCAGGGGTCACATGTCCTGTGAGCTCCCCTCCCGCTGACCTAGGCCAGGCCTGGACAGAGCACACCCGGGGGACAGTGCCTGTCCAGGGGACACATGTCCTGTGAGCTCCCTACCGCTGACATAGGCCAGGCCTGGACAGTGCACACCCGGGTGGGGGAGGGGGGACAGTGCATGTCCAGGGGTCACATGTCCTGTGAGCTCCCGACCACTGACATAGGCCACGTCTGGACAGTGCACACCCGGGGGACAGTACCTGTCCAGGGGTCACACGTTCTGTGAGCTCCCCTCCTGCTGACATAGGCCAGGTCTAGACGGTGCACATTCGGGGGCAGTGCCTGTCCAGGGGTCACATGTCCTGTGAGCTCCCGACCGCTGACATAGGCCAGGTCTGAACAGTGCACACCCGGGGGACAGTACCAGTCCAGGGGTCACATGTCCTGTGAGCTCCCCTCCCGCTGACATAGGCCAGGGCTGGACGGTGCACACCCGGGGGACAGTACCAGTCCAGGGGTCACATGTCCTGTGAGCTCCCGACCGCTGACATCGGCCAGGTCTGTACAGTGCACACCCGGGGGCAGTAAATGTCTAGGGGTCACACGTCCTGTGAGCTCCCCTCCCGCTGACGTAGGCCAGGTCTGGACAGTGCCTGTCCAGGGGTCACATGTCCTGTGAGCTCCCGACCGCTGACATAGGCCACGTCTGGACAGTGCACACCCGGGGGGCAGTGCCTGTCCTGGGGTCACATGTCCTGTAAGCTCATGATCGCTGACATTGGCCAGGTCTGGACAGTGCACACCCGGGGGCAGTGTCTGTCCAGGGGTCACATGTCCTGTGAGCTGACTTTGGCCAGGTCTGGAGAGTGCACACCCGGGGCACAGTGCCTGTCCAGGGGTCACACGTCCTGTGAGCTCCCGACCGCCGACATAGGCCACGTCTGGACAGTGCACACCCGGGGGGCAGTGCCTGTCCAGGGGTCACATGTCCTGTAAGCTCCTGATCGCCGACATTGGCCAGGTCTGGACAGTGCACACCCGGGGGCAGTGCCTGTCCAGGGGTCACATGTCCTGTGAGCTCCTGTGAGCTGACATTGGCCAGGCCTGGACAGTGCACACCCGGGGGCAGTGCCTGTCCAGGGGTCACATGTCCTGTGAGCTCCCCTCCCGCTGATATAGGCCACGTCTGGACAGGGCACTCCCGGGGGACAGTGCCTGTCCAGGGGTCACACGTCCTGTGAGCTCCCGACCGCCGACATAGGCCACGTCTGGACAGTGCACACCCGGGGGGCAGTGCCTGTCCAGGGGTCACATGTCCTGTAAGCTCCTGATCGCTGACATTGGCCAGGTCTGGACAGTGCACACCCGGGCCGGGGACAGTGCCTGTCCAGGGGTCACATGTCCTGTGAGCTCCCCTCCCGCTGACATAGGCCACGTCTGGACAGGGCACTCCCGGTGGGCAGTGCCTGTCATGGGGTCACATTGTGGATGATGCTTTTAGGAAACTCTTGGCCGTGCAGTGCCGAGATGAAATGCCGGTGGCTTCAGGGGGCTCCTAGGCCCCACTGCGGGGTCTCTTGTGCTCATCTGCGGGGTCTCTTGTGCCCCACTGCGGGGTCTCTTGTGCCCCACTGCGGGGTCTCTTGTGCCCCACTGCGGGGTCTCTTGTGCCCCACTGCGGGGGCTCCTGGGCCCCACTGCGGGGTCTCTTGTGCTCATCTGCGGGGGCTCCTGGGCCCCACTGCGGGGTCTCTTGTGCTCCACTGCGGGGTCTCTTGTGCTCCACTGCGGGGTCTCTTGTGCTCCACTGCGGAGTCTCTTGTGCTCCACTGCGGGGTCTCTTGTGCCCCACTGCGGGGTCTCTTGTGCCCCACTGCGGGGTCTCTTGTGCCCCACTGCGGGGTCTCTTGTGCCCCACTGCGGGGTCTCTTGTGCCCCACTGCGGGGTCTCTTGTGCCCCACTGCGGGGTCTCTTGTGCCCCACTGTGGGGTCTCTTGTGCTCATCTGCGGGGGCTCCTGGGCCCCACTGCGGGGTCTCTTGTGCTCCACTGCGGGGTCTCTTGTGCTCCACTGCGGGGTCTCTTGTGCTCATCTGCGGGGGCTCCTGGGCCCCACTGCGGGGGCTCCTGGGCCCCACTGCGGGGTCTCTTGTGCTCCACTGCGGGGTCTCTTGTGCTCCACTGCGGGGTCTCTTGTGCCCCACTGCGGGGTCTCTTGTGCCCCACTGCGGGGTCTCTTGTGCCCCACTGCGGGGTCTCTTGTGCCCCACTGCGGGGTCTCTTGTGCCCCACTGCGGGGTCTCTTGTGCTCCACTGCGGGGTCTCTTGTGCTCATCTGCGGGGGCTCCTGGGCCCCACTGCGGGGGCTCCTGGGCCCCACTGCGGGGTCTCTTGTGCTCCACTGCGGGGTCTCTTGTGCTCATCTGCGGGGGCTCCTGGGCCCCACTGCGGGGTCTCTTGTGCTCCACTGCGGGGTCTCTTGTGCTCATCTGCGGGGGCTCCTGGGCCCCACTGCGGGGGCTCCTGGGCCCCACTGCGGGGTCTCTTGTGCTCCACTGCGGGGTCTCTTGTGCTCCACTGCGGGGTCTCTTGTGCCCCACTGCGGGGTCTCTTGTGCCCCACTGCGGGGTCTCTTGTGCCCCACTGCGGGGTCTCTTGTGCCCCACTGCGGGGTCTCTTGTGCCCCACTGCGGGTCTCTTGTGCTCATCTGCGGGGCTCCTGGGCCCCACTGCGGGGTCTCTTGTGCTCCACTGCGGGGTCTCTTGTGCTCATCTGCGGGGCTCCTGGGCCCCACTGCGGGGGCTCCTGGGCCCCACTGCGGGGTCTCTTGTGCCCCACTGCGGGGTCTCTTGTGCCCCACTGCGGGGTCTCTTGTGCCCCACTGCGGGGTCTCTTGTGCCCCACTGCGGGGTCTCTTGTGCCCCACTGCGGGGTCTCTTGTGCCCCACTGCGGGGTCTCTTGTGCCCCACTGCGGGGTCTCTTGTGCTCATCTGCGGGGGCTCCTGGGCCCCACTGCGGGGTCTCTTGTGCTCCACTGCGGGGTCTCTTGTGCTCATCTGCGGGGCTCCTGGGCCCCACTGCGGGGCTCCTGGGCCCCACTGCGGGGTCTCTTGTGCTCCACTGCGGGGTCTCTTGTGCTCCACTGCGGGGTCTCTTGTGCCCCACTGCGGGGTCTCTTGTGCCCCACTGCGGGGTCTCTTGTGCTCATCTGCGGGGGCTCCTTGGCCCCACTGCGGGGTCTCTTGTGCTCCACTGCGGGGTCTCTTGTGCTCATCTGCGGGGGCTCCTGGGCCCCACTGCGGGGGCTCCTGGGCCCCACTGCGGGGTCTCTTGTGCTCCACTGCGGGGTCTCTTGTGCTCATCTGCGGGGGCTCCTGGGCCCCACTGCGGGGTCTCTTGTGCTCCACTGCGGGGTCTCTTGTGCTCCACTGCGGGGTCTCTTGTGCTCCACTGCGGAGTCTCTTGTGCTCCACTGCGGGGTCTCTTGTGCCCCACTGCGGGGTCTCTTGTGCCCCACTGCGGGGTCTCTTGTGCCCCACTGCGGGGTCTCTTGTGCCCCACTGCGGGGTCTCTTGTGCCCCACTGCGGGGTCTCTTGTGCCCCACTGCGGGGTCTCTTGTGCCCCACTGCGGGGTCTCTTGTGCCCCACTGCGGGGTCTCTTGTGCTCATCTGCGGGGGCTCCTGGGCCCCACTGCGGGGTCTCTTGTGCTCCACTGCGGGGTCTCTTGTGCTCATCTGCGGGGGCTCCTGGGCCCCACTGCGGGGTCTCTTGTGCTCATCTGCGGGGGCTCCTGGGCCCCACTGCGGGGTCTCTTGTGCTCCACTGCGGGGTCTCTTGTGCTCCACTGCGGGGTCTCTTGTGCCCCACTGCGGGGTCTCTTGTGCCCCACTGCGGGGTCTCTTGTGCCCCACTGCGGGGTCTCTTGTGCCCCACTGCGGGGTCTCTTGTGCCCCACTGCGGGGTCTCTTGTGCTCATCTGCGGGGGCTCCTGGGCCCCACTGCGGGGTCTCTTGTGCTCCACTGCGGGGTCTCTTGTGCTCATCTGCGGGGGCTCCTGGGCCCCACTGCGGGGGCTCCTGGGCCCCACTGCGGGGTCTCTTGTGCTCCACTGCGGGGTCTCTTGTGCTCATCTGCGCTGATGCAAGGCATCTTTTATTTCTCCGAGTGTGCAGTATCCGTGCATGGGGGGCTGCGGTCGGACAGAGCATGCACCCCCCTTCCAAAGCCAGAAGTGATCCAGCGGGGCGGCCGGGGTTACTGGGGGGCGGGGAGGGGGGCTTGCCGGGGGGGCTGTAGTTTTTGTTGGCAGGATTGTTTCGATGTGTTCGATTTCGGACAAAACAATATGAAATTACTGTTTCAGCTGTAAGTCTGTCCCAAACAAGCGCATGAAAGGAGCCCCCGCCCCCCCGGCCTGGAGCCCCCCACCGTCGGCCCGGCCTCGCCTCCATCTGGGGGCGCGGGGGCCTCCTTGTCTTCAAAAACAATTACACGCCCAGGGGCTGTTTGATGCTGTTCGAGCTGCGACAGCGGATTACAGCGAGGACAGGGCACTTGTAAAGGGATGGGATGAAGAGACGACCCCCGGATGAAAGGGATCCCCCACCCCTCCCGGGACGAGGTCTCTGAGCTGCGTGGATTATGGGGTATTCATGATGGGCGCAGAGGAGCCGTGAATGGGCTCAGGGCTCATCCCATAGGTAAACAGCGAGTCAATGAGGAGCAGGGTGGGCCTTGGTGCCCCCCCCCCCCCCCCTCTTAAACCAGGGGCGGTCACTGTCCCACGAATGGCGCGTCCAGACCTGTCGGTTCAGTCATTACAAACCATCAAATGGAGGGACTGAGCTGTTGGGTCTCCAGGGCCTGGGAACCCTCGGAGTGGGGGTACTCCTCAGAGTGGGGGTGCCCCGTGTGCCACAAGAGACTCCCAGGATCCAACAGCGTCTCGCTGCATAGGGTCGGAGCTGGGCAGGTGGATCTCCAGCTCGCTGTATGTGGTTAGAGCTGGGCAGGTGATGGCCCATCACACATCATCCGGCTAGAGCTGGGCGTCCATCATACATTATCTGGCTAGAGCTGGGCGTTCATCACACTTCATTCGGCTAGAGCTAGGCAGGTGATGCCCCATCACACATCATCTGAAAGAGACTATTAGTTATAGATTCCTTACCTTAGAATTACCCCCAGGCGTCAGATTGGATCCGGAGTATTTTTTTCTTAGCAGTACCCCTGCGCGTCGGTAGGTGGCATTGGTCGACTCCGCGTCCGTCGTCGTGGTCGCCTGGATGATGTTGCGGTGTCTACTTAGACGCCGCACCTGCGCGCTGACATCAGTTCTTTATTTTTCCGCGCCAGCCAGCGCAGATCCGGAGAGAGCATGCCCCTTAGTCACTTTTTGACTAACCCTTTCTTGAGTCTTCGACTCCTGGTGCACGAGGGAAGTCCCATCGTCGGACCGGCTTCAAGCCCTGTGACTCCTTTCAGAAGTTGTTGTCGGCCACCGATCCGCAACTCGTGTGGCTTTGATGCCTGGAGCGCGACCACAATCCAAAGTCGTGCTCCGACTGCCGGGCCATGAACCCGAAGTCTTTGTGGGAGCAGTCCCGAAAGCTTTTGCAGGCCCAGCAGTCCGCTCCGCGCCGTTCATAGTCCCGGTCGAGAGGAAGGTCGCGGGACCGGTCGCGGAGTCATCACCATTCCTCTTCGAAGTCTTCACACTCCTCCGGTAAGTCGAAGCACAAGAAGAAGGCGAATAAGCACCGTCGCTCTTCACCTTCTCCCCGTCCGTCGGCTGACGCGACGCGGGACCCAGAGCGTCGTCGCTCTCTGGCTCCACCTTTGGAGCCCGCTTCTGGGACGACTCCGCGCTTCCCTCCCTTTCCAGGGGACGGAGCGTTCCCTGCCCAGCTTCGAGCTTTCTACGAAGCGCTTCACAGCATCTTTGGGCAGCCCAACTCCGCCGGCGCGCCCTCGGGCCCCGCAGACTCGGCTGGGGGCCCTGGGCCTTCGAGGCCGGCGGCTTCGACGCCGGAGGGCCTCCGAGGATCCAGGCCTGGATCCGGATCGGTGCTGATCGACCTCACAGTACCTTCCCCGGCGCCGATTCCAGTGACGACGCCCCCGACGCCGGTTGTGCCCCCAACCGGCATCGACCCCAGCCTCACCCCCGACTTGGACACGGTGCCAAACCGACGTCGACCGACGCCGGTACCGGCACCGGAGGGTACTTTCATACCTCTGTTCATCCCTGACATTCCCTATCGTCCTGAGTGGCAGCCAGAGGAGGGTGAGGAGGACTGGGAGGGGTCTGTTGACCCTCTAGCAGACCAACTTGAGGAGCCGGACTGGCGAGAGGAGTTGGGTGATGCCAGTGGTCTGGATACCTCCCCAGACCTTGGTATGCTTTCTCCCCCTACCATGGCTACAGAGGAGGGAGCTTCCCTACGTTGTGGTGTTGCGAAGGGCGGCTGAGGCCTTAAACCTTGAGCCTTGAGCTTCCTACGGTGGCTGTCAGGACTAACCTCCTGACTGAGGTGCTTCAGCCGGTAAGCAGCCTCTTTGGAGCCCATGCTGCCTTTTAATGAGGCTCTCACTGACATCCTTCTGGGCATTTGGTCCAAGCCCAGCACAGGGGCTCCTATGGACAGGATGTTTGCCCAACGCCACCGCCCGGCCCCGAGCTACCCACTTTTCGTCTCCCAACACCCTACCCCTGAGAGCTTGGTGGTCCAAGCCTCATCCTCAAAAGGCGCATTCCCTACTGCTTCCCCAGATAGGGAATCCAAGAAGCTTGACCATCTTGGGAAGAAGATGTTTTCTTCCGCCAGCTTAGGACTTCGTTCGGTGAACACCGCATGTCTCTTGGGCCGTTATACGCACACGGTGTGGGATGGATACGGTCGTGCAAGTGCTGCCATAGTGCCCAGAGGAGGCCCGGGCCGTGCTCACCCGCGCTGTTGCTGAGGGTCGAGACGCAGCTAAGTTCACCATCTGGAGTGGACTGGATACTGCTGACTCGCTGGGTAGAACGGTTTCCACGTCGGTAGCCCTGAGGCGCTACGTCTGACTGAGAATGTCTGGCTTCTCTGGGTATGTCTAATCCACACTTTTGGACATGCCCTTTGATGGCCAAAGACACACAATTGATGGACGGAATGCAGAGCAAATCAAAACATTCACCCCCAGTCAAGAGATCTGGGTTAAATCCATCATTCTTTTGCTCACCATGCCACCCCAGTTTAGACCTGGCCATATGCAAATCAGTCTTGACCCTGTGCCTCATGGGAACAGTCCAGCCCGAACTGCCAAGCCAGGTCCTCCCTGGACCGGAAACAAGCATCCTAGGACCGGTTTCGGGGTTTCACCCCTCTTCAGCCAGGATAGCTTGATTCCAGTGGCACAGTGAGCCCAGGACCCACGTCTGGGCATACCTGGCGCACTTAGGGCGAGAAAGCAAAAGACACACAATTGATAGACGGAATGCAGAGCAAATCAAAACATTCACCCCCAGTCAAGAGATCTGGGTTAAATCCATCATTCTTTTGCTCACCATGCCACCCCAGTTTAGACCTGGCCATATGCAAATCAGTCTTGACCCTGTGCCTCATGGGAACAGTCCAGCCCGAACTGCCAAGCCAGGTCCTCCCTGGACCGGAAACAAGCATCCTAGGACCGGTTTCGGGGTTTCACCTCTCTTCAGCCAGGATAGCTTGATTCCAGTGGCACAGTGAGCCCAGGACCCACGTCTTAGGGCGAGAAAGCAAAAGACACACAATTGATGGACGGAATGCAGAGCAAATCAAAACATTCACCCCCAGTCAAGAGATCTGGGCATGTTTGGTGACAAGGCGGACAACGTGCTCGAGCGCTTCAAGGACTCTAGGGCCACGGCCAGATCCTTGGGCCTCGCAGCAACTTCTCGCCCTGTGCAGTCTGCCTTTCGCCTATTTCGTGGCTACGGAAGGGGTGCCCCACCACGTTCCGCCCAGAGCCACAGGACCGCGCAAGCTACCCAGCCCATGCGTGGCCGGGGACATGGGACCCAGCGACGCAGGTCTGGGGGCCAGCGGGCGGCCAGTCCACCAATGCCCCCCCTGCAGCAGCCTCCAAACCTTCCTAGTCCGACTTTTCAGGGCCACCAGTTGCCAGTGGGCGGCAGGATCCGCCATCACCTCCCCCACTGGCACAACATCACGTCAGACAGGTGGGTTTTGCAGATAGTCTAAAGGGGCTACTCCCTCCCCTTCGAGACTACCCCACCCTCCAGCCACCAGCACTCCATCGCATGTCGGAGGATCACTTGGCCCTTCTCCGCCCGGAAGTTACAGCTCTCTTGGCCAAGGGAGCTATCGAACAAGTCCCTGTGCCAGAAGTAGGTCGTGGTTGTTACACCCACTATTTCCTGGTACCCAAGAAGGACAAAGGCCTGCGTCCTATCTTAGACCTCAGGGACGTCAACCGCATCCTCCGGAAGGAGAAGTTCAAAATATTAACCTTGGCTCAGGTCCTGTCTGCCCTCGACCCTGGAGACTGGATGGTAGCGTTGGACTTGCAGGAAGCTTATTTTCACATCCCCGTCTTGCCTGCCCACCGGCGTTTCCTACGGTTCACGGTAGGCCACGAGCATTTTCAGTTTACCGTGCTCCCCTTTGGCCTTACCAGCGCCCCTCGGGTGTTCACGAAAGTGATGGCGGTGGTCGCAGCTCATCTGCGCAGATCAGGGGTTCCAGTCTTCCCCTATCTCGACGACTGGCTGTTGAAGGCGGGCTCGCCCCAGGCTGTCGTCTCCCACCTCCAGACTACGGCAGACCTCCTGCATTCGATGGGGTTTACTATCAACATGCCGAAGTCGCACCTGATTCCCCCTCAGAAGCTCCTTTTCATCTGAGTAGTTCTGGATGCAGCACAGTTTCGGGCCTATCCTCCCGAGCTGCGAGTCCGGGATATTCGGGCTATGATACCGATGTTTCAGCCTCTGTCCCGGATTTCGGTGATAATGACCCTGAGGCTGCTGGGCCTCATGGCCTCCTGCATCCTGCTGGTAGATCATGCCAGATGGCATATGCAGGCTCTGCAGTGGGACCTGAAGTTCCAGTGGGCGCAGCATCAGGTCAATCTTTCTGATGTCGTCCAGATCTCGGAGGGCGCCGCGAGTCAATTGCAGTGGTGGCTAATGAACCAGGATTGGGTCAACGGCAGATCCCTCTCCCTTCTCCAACCAGAGTTCACAGTGGTGATAGATGCGTCACTCCTGGGTTGGGGAGGCCACATGGGAGAGGCGGAGATCAGAGGCCTCTGGTCTCCGGCGGAGTCCGGGCTCCACATCAACCTTCTGGAGCTTCAGGCGATCCATCTTGCACTGAAAGAATTCCTTCCTTCTGTCAGAGGAAGAGTAGTGCAGGTGTTCACGGACCACACCACCGCCATGTGGTACTGCAACAAACAGGGCGGGGTGGGGTCATGGACCCTATGTCAAGAGGGTCTTCACCTTTGGGCATGGCTGGAACATCAGGGCATATCCCTGGTGGTTTAACACCTGGCGGGTTCCATGAACGCCAGGGCGGACGAACTCAGCCGCCGGTGCATGATGGATAACGAATGGCGTCTTCACTCAGAGGTGGTACAAGGTCTCTTTCAGCAGTGGGGAGAGCCTTGGTTAGATCTATTCGTCACCGAAGAGAACGCGCAATGTCAGCAGTTCTGCGCGTTGGAGTTTCCAAGGCGGCACTCGCTCGGCGACGCCTGTCGTCGCGAGTGGAATTGCGGCCTCCTGTACGCTTTTCCACCTGTACCACTTCTACCCAGAGTGCTGAAGAAGATCAAGCACGACCGGGCCCAAGTAATTCTTGTGGCTCCGGACTGGGCACGAAGAGTCTGGTACCCCGAGCTCCTGAGCATGGCCATCGATCCTCCGATCAGACTGCCTCTTCGGGAGGATCTTCTGTCGCAGCAGCAGGGGACGGTCCTCAACCCGAACCTGTCCAGCCTCCACCTCCTGCGTGGAGATTGAGCGGCGACAGTTGACAGCTTTCGACCTTCCTCCTGAAGTGTGTAACGTCATCTTGGCAGCCAGGCGTCCCTCCACTAAAACGGTATACGCCTGTAGATGGAACAAATTTGTGGCATGGTGCGCAGCAAAGGCTGTGGATCCCCTTTCTGCCCCTCTTTCAGAGGTTCTCCTCTTCATTCTTTCTTTGGCCCAGCAGGGCTCTGCTCTGGGCACTCTTAAAGGCTATCTTTCAGCCATTTCGGCCTTTCTTCGTCTTCCTGATCAGCCTTCTCTTTTTAAGTCCCCTATTAACAGATTTCTAAAGGGCATTACTCATCTTTTTCCCCCTGTTCCCTTCGTAATGCCCCAGTGGGACTTGAATCTTGTCCTCACTTATCTTATGTGCCCTCCCTTTGAGCCACTGTAGGAAGCTGGCTCTGTATATACTATACCAAAATGAGGTATCGTGTGCACAGAGTCCAGTGAAACCCCAAAGGTAGGCAGAGGCAAAGTTAGATAGAACCTTATTCTCTATTTGTGGTAGTGTGGGCGAGCAGTAAGGCTTATCAGAGGGTAGTGTTAAGCATTTGTTGTACACACTCAATCAGAAAATGATGACACACATTCAAAGACTGAACTCAGACCAATTTTGTTTGTATAAAAATATTGTTTAGTTATTTTATTTCTAGAACCAAGCCAAGCCTGGCACAGGTTAGTTAAATAAATGCTTTGCAATATTTTATGCAGTGTTTACAAATGAATGCAAGTTCAAATGCAGTTGTTTGAAATACAGGTAAGCCATGGTATTGAAATTACTGTACAGATTACTTTGTTACTTTTTAGATTACTTTTTCTACTCAGTGTGATATGCCTAGATATCACACTCGGACATTTCCTAGAGAAAAGGTAAGTAAAATCAGTTTTGCACAATTGTTATTTTTCAGGTTTCCATACAAATCATCTCCACACTTAGGTTCCTATGGAGAGAAATTAAGTTAACGGTTACCAAATAAGTAATCGGTCTTTGGGGTTAAGCTTCTGGGGTTAGAACAAGGGTTCCCCCAGGGTGAAGGATGCACTCTTGTTACACCCTCAGCGGCACTAGGGCGGCCGGGTGCAGAGTGCTGAGGCCTAATGTTATCCAATGTGGGATAGGGGGCCTCCGGTTGGTGGCTGCTTACGAGCAGGCCACTGGGTTGTGGGAGCAGAGCTCCTGGTGTTAGGCTCAGAGCAAAGGGGGATCCTGTTTAGCACAAAAAGTGCAGCGGCGCAGGGGCGGCTAGGTGCAGAGTGCTGTTTTGGCGTCGGGTGGCCCCGTTGGTTTCAATGGGGATTCTCCGGTTTCAACAAAGACTGCAGGCTCGGGTACGGAGATCTTCTGGAGGTGACCACCGGTTGAAGAAGTAAGTTGGGATACCTGGTGATGCTGGGACACCGTCGGTTGGGCCACCCAAGGCCGTGGGGCTTAGGGTGCAGGGGTGTCTTTAGGATTCGGGTTTCTCTTACCAGCTCCGGTTGCGGTCGGGGGATCCTCCAGAAAGAGACTGCAGGCTCCGCTGGGAGATTCGAGGCAAGTCAGAGATCACCAGATCTCGGGTCAGAATCGCCGGGGAGACCTCCTCGTGGTGTAGGGCCACTCGAACTTGGGCCGTGGGCGACGGGTGCAGAGGGGTGCAGACTCACGGATTTGGCTGGAGCCAGAGTCTGTGAGTGAACAAATCTGGTGTTCACGGAGACAAAGTCTTTTCTTTGGAAGGCAGGGCCTCGGGGTTCTTGAGGTTGCTGGCTGCAGGAGACACCGGAGTTTCGCTTCTGCAGGTTCGAGGTGGGGACAGGCCGGTAGGGCTGGGGCCAAGTCAGTGGGCGTCCTCCTCTTCTTAGCTTCGGCACAGCTGTTCGGTCCTTCTTCTTCTCTTCTTCTTGGTCGTTGCTTGTCTGAGGAGACAAGGTTCAGGGGTGCCCCTAAATACTAGATTTAGTGGCGTTACAGGTAAGTAAAAGGTTGGGACCAATGGGACCCTTCCTTGGGGTGGGTACAACCCCTATTATGCCACCCTCCAGTGGGAGGGGGCATATGCCTCACTCTGGTTGGCTGGGTCCCCCCATCTGCAAGATGGCAAGGACTGAGAGTTGTGCTTCACCTCGCCTCCCCCACCTGAAGGGTGGGGTTGGCAAAGGTGGGCACACCTCCCTTCCTCACTTGGTTTTCCCGTCGGTTCTCCCGCCCAAAGTGGGGGTCAGAACCAGTGGGGACCAGTTGCTGGAAGCAGCAAAAGGCCTGGGGAAGCTCACAAAGGCGGCAAGCCTTTGAAGCTTCCCCTTCGTGGACCCTGCCCATCCTGGGGAAGGAGGCTTGGCACCTCGTCCCAGGATGTGCATTGTTTCAGGCCCCCGAGAGCAGCAGGCTCTCAACCCAGGGGTCCAGAAACATGTCTGGTGGTGGCAGCTAGGGGGGCAGCCACTCAGCCTGGACACTAGTGTTAGGTCATTTTTCATGGAACGTCTCTAAGATGCCCTCTGTGTGCATTTTCCATTAAATCACACACTGGCATCAGTGTGGGTTTAATGTGCTGAGAAGCTTGATACCAAACTTCTCAGTTTTCAGTAAAGCCATGATGGTACTGTAGGGTTCGTAATGACAAACTCCCAGCACCATATACTCTTAATGCCATTACTGCACTTACAATGTCTAAGAACACTGTAGGGGTACAGGGCTCATTCACCTGTACCCTCACCACTGGTATAGTGCACCCAGCTAGATAGGTGGCTGATCTATGCCAGGGCAGTGGGTTGTAGGCATGGCACACAGGGATGTGTGCCATGTCGACTCTTCACTTTGTTCTGCACCAAAACACGCAGCCTGCAAAGGCAGTGTGTGAGTGTAAAGGTACAGGGCCTCTAAGGTTGGCACAATAAGTGCTGCAGCCCTTAGAGGCTTTCCCTGGTCACAGTGCCATCATTTACCAGGGACTGACCTGTGGCCAGAGAGTGCCAATTGGGTTTGGTCTTCAATGCAGGTTTAGGAAAAGAACATAGGCCCTGGGTACCTGTTTGGCAGAAGCCCAGGGCACACTCAGTCAAAGTACATCAGCAGTTCAGCAAAAAGTGGGGGCAACCATGCAGAAAGAGGGTACGTTCTCACAGCCACTTCGTAATTGTCCTCTTCGTTTCCTTACTTTGAAGACTGCCTTCTTGCTTGCCATCACCTCTGCTCGCAGGGTGAGTGAGCTTCAGGCTTTATCTTCCAAGCCTCCCTTTCTTGCTGTCCATCCGGACAAAGTGGTCCTTCGCACTAGGCCCTCTTTTCTGCCCAATGTGGTTACCTCTTTCCACATAGGTCAGACCACCACATTGCCCACCTTCTTCCCGCCTCCTTCCAAAGAGGAGGAGAGACTCCACCATCTGGCCCCAAAACGTGCGTTGTCCTTCTACTTTGACCGCACTAAACACTTCCGAGTGGAGGATCAACTCTTCTTGGGATATGTGGGCACCAAGAAAGGTCGGGCGTTGCACAAACGTACCATCTCTCGATGGGTTGTCCTATGCATTAAGATCTGCTATTCTTTGGCTAAAAAAGAACCTCCAGTAGGACTGTGCGCCCACTCTACCAGGGAGATGGCAGCTACTAATGCTTTGGGACGTGGAGTCCACCTGGTTGACATCACATCTGCCAGGCAGTCACGTGGGCATCCTTGCTCACGTTTACAAAGCATTACTGCCTGGACAGCCAAGTCCAGAGAGACAGCTTTTTCAGCCGTTCTGTTCTCCAGGACTTCCTGGTGTGAACTCAATTCGCAGACCCACCTCCGGGGTTGGTATTGCTGGGGTATCAATTCTAAGGTAAGGAATCTATAACTAATGGTCTCTTTCAGATGAACAAGTTACTTACCTTCGGTAACGATGTATCTGTAAGAGACCTATATTGGTTATAGATTCCTTACCGCCCCACCCATCCTCCCCGTTCTGCGAACTGACTTCTAGGGATAGGGACTCCCTTGCTGGGCCCTAGTTTTGTGCACCAGTGGTCAGTGTCTTGCATAGCTCTGTGCTTCTGGTGTGGAAAGTCGTGTCAGAACGGACGTCAGTGCGCAGGGGCGGTGTCTAAGTAGACACCACGATGTCATCCCGGCGACCACGACGCAAACTACGGACGCGGAGTCGACCGACGCCACCTACCGATGCGCAGGGGTACTGCTAAGAAACTATTTCTCCGGATCCAGTCTGACGCCTGGAGGTAATTCTAAGGTAAGGAATCTATAACTAATATATGTCTCTTACAGATACATCGTTACCGAAGGTCAGTAACTTGTTCATTCGGCTAGAGCTGGGCAGGTGATGGCCCATCACACATCATCCAGTTAGAGCCAGACAGGTGGCGGTCCATCACACATCATCCGGCCAGAGCTGGACCGGTGATGGCCCATCACACATCATTCAGCTAGAGCTGGGCAGGTGATGGCCCATCACACATCATCCAGCTAGAGCTGGGCGTACATCACACATCATCCAGCTAGAGCAGGGCGTCCATCGCACATCATCTGGCTATAGCCTGGGCAGGTTGCGGTTCATCACACATCATCCAGCTAGAGCTGGGCGTCCCTCACACATCATTCGGCTAGAGCTGGGCGTCCATCACACATCATCCGGCTGTAGCTGGGCAGGTGGCGGTCTGTCACATTATCCGACTAGAGCTGGGCAGGTGACGGTCCATCACACATCATCCAGCTAGAGCTGGGCGCCCCTCACACATCATCCAGCTAGAGCTGGGTGTCCATCACACATCATCCAGCTGGAGCTGGGCAGGTGGTGGTCCATCACATATCATCTGGCTAGAGCTAAGCAGGTGACGGTCCTTCACACATCATCTGGCTATAGCCTGGGCAGGTGGCGGTCCATCCCACATCATCCGGCTAGAGCTGGGCAGGTGATGGCTCATCACAGATCATCCAGCTAGAGGTGGGCAGGTGGCGGTCCATCACACATCATCCAGCTAGAGTTGGGCGTCCCTCACACATCATCCACCTAGAGCTGGGCGTCCCTCACACATCATCCGGCTAGAGCTGGGCATCCCTCACACATCACCCGGCTGGAGCTGGGCAGGTGGCGGTCCATCACACATCGTCTGGCTAGAGCTAAGCAGTTGAAAGAGAAGTATCTGAATTAGGCACCAGTTCGTGTTTAGTAATACTATGTGTTAAGAACTGCTATGCCTTGTCCAAAAAATACTCTGAAGGGTATTCGTCCCTGCTCCACTAGGGCATGGTGACTTCTACTGCTTTGACTGTCGTGTAGTTCCTATATTACCCATACAGGATCTGTGCGTTCGGATAACATAAACTGTAGGACTGGTGGCAGACTGGCTCTGAGCACCCCCACCGAGAATGTTAGCCTTTCTGTTTTAGCTAGCTCACAGTGCCACTAGAATCTCCTCTTATCGGGGAGAGAATAGTTTCTGGCAACCTCAGAACATGACAACCCTGATCCCCCAGGATCGTAAAAACAATATACTACCTTTCGCTCAGTCACTCGTGGTCACTTATTCGATCTCAGTGAGTTACACAGAAGAAACAGTCGGGCGTGTTACAATAAGAATTTATTGCACAGTTGTTCTTCTAGTGTAAAATAGATGTGCTGCAACAACCGTTAGACAGTAGCAGATATATATAATCAGCAGTACAGTGAATATAAATGGATAGTACAGTTCTACCATTTTGTAATAATCATAAATACATACATGAATATAAGATGCCTGATAAAAATGTGCGTACTCCTATGATGCCTATCTAGATGTACCTAGCATGTGAGTAGGTGTGAAGCCAAGAATCCCTCTAGGATTTAGTCTAACCCCATTACCTGAAGTGAGAGAGTGTGGGACCCCGTCCTGATCTCGAGTTCGACACCCCGCAAGGGATGTGTTAGACCACTGTCAGCTGGAGCGTCTGCATGCAGGAGCCTCAGCGTCTCTGGGTCGGCTTGGAAGTCTCGGTTTCCTCTCCCAACCCTAGCAAGATGTGCTGTATGTATACAAAAAGTATCTAGGGTTTCTTTGTCCCTTGTGTCTTGTATTAGCCATTGTTGGATTTGAGGATGACGTATGGGATGAACCTTGTACGTATATATTATGCAGGTGGTGTGTAGCCCCTGCATGGTTTCCAGGAACCCTCATGAATATTCATTCATACTGTATGAGTCTATTGATGGAGTTATAGGACGCTATTGTTTAGGGAAAAACCCTCCTTCTGTGCCCAGGACTAGAACTAGGTAAAGGTTCAATCCTAAAGGCTCGTTAATGTGTAGTATAAGGGAGATAATGTTGGTGAAGGTGTATGATATTACCCGGGCCTATATTAGGGTACCTATATGAAACATAACATGACCAGAGGTGTTCTGGCAGCTGCCAGTAGCGGCCACGTGGTTATCCTTGCATATGTTTGATAAGCACTACTACCTCACAGCCCAACCACCTATTGACGGGTTCTTTGCACAGGTGGTATAGTATGGTTGCTTTGGATAATTTTTTTTATTTTTTTTATTTATGACTTCCATAAAGCATCATACATAATACAAAGACAGCAAATTCAACCCAATTACTTTGTGGTAAGACAAGGGATAGTGCTATCAAATAAAGAAAACTTGGCCATATGATACATATACAAAAAAAGGGTAGACTCCGGCATTACAGTACGATCACAGCTATAATACATCACTTGCATCGATATAGACAATGATTATACAATCACAGTGCCAGGGATATCATTCGGAACAATGGAACGTAAATATATCAGCAAGGGTTCCCAAATATCATTCGGTCGAGAAGTCATTGGTAGCTCCTCCGCATATAATACTAAGTTTTCCCTGCAATATGTCAGATCTTTGAGCCACTGTGCAACTGTGGGGCTCCGTTTGCTGTCCCACACCATCGCTACTCGTCTTTTTGCGATGAGTAGGGCCACTCTAGCTAGTCTGCCTGTAGCACCTTTTATAAAGGGGAGCAGGCTCAATAAACACATCTGAGGTGAGCAAGTTAAGGCAACCCCAATAATTGCGGATAGCCTAGCAATTACTTCCTTCCAGTAGTCTCTCACCTTGCTGCAGGACCAGGCTAAGTGCCAGAAGTCCGCACTTAAAGCACCACAGGGTGTACAGGCGTCTGTTTCCCTGAGACCATATTTAAAAAGCCGGTGAGGTGTGTGGTAGGTCTGGTGAAGGTATTTAAAATGTATGATGCGTAGGTTCCCGTTTGATGTGAGTACGCCAGTTAATGCACAGCAGTGTTCCCAGTCTTTCTGAGTGAGCTGTGGAACTAGATATTCGTTCCATTTGTTCAGGCTCTTATTCTCGGGGAGAACCCTGTCCGACCGGGCATCGCGGTATAATTTAGTGACGAGTTTGTGTCTGGTGGGGGTAGTGAGTAAAGTGTGTAAGGCCAATGATGTCGGAGGCTCCGCAGGAAACGTCGGGAAGTGGGCCTGCGCTGCACCTTTCAGTCTGTGAAGTGAGAATGTAAATAATAGGGATTTATGTTGGATATAATCTGTGTCCGCAGGTGTCAAAAATGTGCCATTAGGAAATAAATCCTGCATTTTATCAATGCCCGCCTGAGCTAAGATGCGCATTAGTCCCCCTTCGTGTGACACTGAAATGTCCGCATGGCTAGCGATGGGAAGGAGTGGAGAGTATAATGGGAGCTTCCCAGCTAAGCGGCCTAGAGCCTGCCAGGCAGCAATCGTCGAGTTAATGGTATTGATTGCGCCACGGGGCGTGCTTCGTCGGCTATACGTGATGATGGATCTCAACGGTGTGGGGTGTGCATCCCGGTGCTCCACCGCTACATGGGGAATAAAACCATGGGGCGCATACCAGAAGTGTGCATACTGCGCCTGCGCGCATAAATAATATAGATACATGTCCGGAACATTAAAGCCCCCATGTTTGTAATCCTGTATAAGAGTGCGCCAACCTACTTGGGCCTGCCTCCCCCCCCCAGATCAGGCGAAGGAACAGTGTACGTAGTGTCTTAAAAAAATGTGAAGAGAGGGGGATAGGTACATTATTAAAAAGATATAAAAATTTCGACAGCACCACCATTTTTATAATAGCAATGCGGTCCGCAAGAGAGAGGGGGAGACTAATCCATCTGTCTATTTGATGTTCTAGCCACGTCGTAGCAGTGCCGTAATTCTCCCGGAGTACGATATCAGGATCCCGGTGGACCCAGATTCCCAAGTATTTGACCGACTCCGTCGCCCACACAAGGGGGAATTCTAGCGCGTGCGGATGTGTACATGTGGTAAGAGGCATCACCACTGACTTAGACCAGTTTATAGACAAACCAGAGAAGCGGGCAAATCGGATGTATTCCCGTAGAACCGGCGCTAAATGGGTGCGGGGTTCCCGTATAAAAAGCAGTTTGTCATCCGCGTATAATGAAATAATGAGCGGGCGATGATGTAGATTAATAGCCGCATGTTTATGACATTGCCGTATTAGACAGGCCAGGGGTTCCAGTGTGAGGGCGAATAGCAACGGCGATAGTGGGCACCCCTGCCGTGTGCCTCTAGTTATGGAGATCGAGTCTGAGGTGTGGCCGCCCACCCGGACCCGTGCTGTAGGTAGGGTGTAGAGTAACTTGACCCAGTTAACAAAGAAGGGAGAGAAGCCTATGCGCTGAAGGATATAAAACAAATAGCCCCATTCAATTGAATCAAACGCCTTGGCAGCGTCAAGCATTGCCGCTGGCAATTCAGGAGAGAGAGTGTGAAACAAAGCGAATAGAGTACGAAGGTTATAGGATGTAGACCGCGTGGGTATGAACCCAGATTGGTCTGGCAGGACCAAGCTCTGCATCAACGGCTGAAGGCGAACAGCCAGTATTTTCGCTAAGATTTTAACATCGGTATTGATGAGCGACAACGGTCTGTAGGAGTCGCAATAATCTGGTGACTTGTCCTTTTTCAACAGGGTAATAATTAAGGCCTCACGAAGGGACGGGGGGAGAACGCCCGAGTCGTATGCCTCTGCATACATTTCCAGCAGAAAGGGGGCAAGCTCTTCCGCGTAGGACTTATAAAATTCAGAGGTAAAGCCATCCGGGCCAGGAGCCTTTTTGTTAGGGAGAGAGGCTATGGCCATACGGACGTCCTCCACCGTGATAGGTTGACCCAGGTAATCCCTCTGTCCTTCTGACAACCACGCAATGGCTACCCGTGACAAATAGTCATCAAGCTCCTCTAAATCAGTCTCGCCTTGAGATGTGTATAGTGTCTCATACGTCAGTCTGAACTGTTCCGTAATATATGTGACGCTATAATGGTCATGACCTGATGTGTCCGTAATTTTAGTGATAGTGTTCTGGTTTAGGCGATGTGAGATTTTCATGGCTAAGTGGTGTCCCGGTCGCCCACCCTCCCCATAAGAGCGAGCCACGAACCTCTTGGACAAATAGCGTAGCTCTTCCTCCGCCAGTTTTGCATGTTCGAGTATGGCTTCCTTGAGGGATGCCAGGGTCAGTTCACTTGGTGCACATTCATATTCGCGCTCAAGCCGGGTCAGCGTAGCCTCCACCCTAGCGATTTGGCCTCGTATGTTTTTTAATATACCAGCCGATGTACTGATGCAAGTGCCCCGAATAGTGGCTTTGAAGCCCTCCCACAGTACTCCAGCGCTGCTCACGGATCCCGTGTTGCTGGCAAAGTATTGTGTAATGGCCTCGCGAATGGTCTCCAAGTAAAGAGGGTCTAATAATGATTCAGATCGAAAGCGCCAAGTGAAGGATCTAGAAGTCATCGCAGGAACACAGAGGGTGAGCTGCACAGGGCAGTGATCAGAGAGCGTGCGTGGCAGATTCCCAACGTCGGTCACCCAACTCGCCACCTCCTCGCTCACCAGCCAGTAGTCAAGGTGAGACCAGCTGCCATGCGCAGAGGAAATATGTGTGCCTGCAAGAGTCTCTACATGTCTATGGCGCCATATATCCAGCAGGCCTAATTCCACCAACCAGGAATTAATGACTTGAGCTGCCCCTGGCGAATGTCCCTCCTTACCGCTAGACTTATCCGTGGCGGGGTCCAGGTGTGTGTTTAGGTCCCCACCCGAGAGAATTGCTGCATCTGGCCAGATCCTTAGGACCGCAAGGAGACTCTCAAACAGTTCAGGGTCATCTATGTTCGGACCATAGAAGTTGACGATGGTGACCAGTTTGCCTGCTAGTGTGCCGTGTACGAGAGCATAATGACCTGCAGAGTCAGTATGTGTGCGGTGAGCTGTGAAAGAGAGACCCTTTTTGATCAGTATGAGGACTCCTCGACTGTATGAGGAGTAGGAGGAGGCAAGGCGAAAGCCGGCCCAGCGGGCCCCAACTAGTTGATCATTATATCGTGTCAGATGCGTTTCTTGCAAAAGGGCAATGTTAACGTGATCGCGATCTAGGTGAGCCAGCACCTGACGGATCTTTTTTGGCGAATTTAGCCCCCGTACATTCCATGTGAGACAAGAAATTAACGTATTGGCACCGTGCATAGTGAAAAATGAAGCATGTTGTTTAGGAGATCTACCACATGACTAGGATATAAGCAAAAAACATAAGCAATATCCGATACAATAAGTGATCGTCTGGCCACAAACATAAGCCCCAACCCCTCCCCCACCACAACACCCCCACCCACTTCAGCAACCCCAACACGCTAAAGCCATTCCGAACACCCTGTAACAAATCCTCAGTAGAGTACCGAGGGATCAACCATTGATGGGGAGCACCCATAAAGGGGGGGCGCCGGGCACAACCACCCTCCCAACATAAAGAGGAGGTGGCCGAGCTATCGGGTCTTTCCAGTCTTAGCTCCATGTCATATATATGTGAGTCAAGCGTGTGAAAGGACTCTTCCAATAGTAAAAGCAACAATACACTGAATAGGCCAAATGGTGTTAGCATAATCAAAGAAACATTAACAAGCTACACAAGCAAGCTATAATCTAGAGCAGTTCGCTGTCTACCAAAGGCCTCAACAAGTAGAACACAGTGCAATATTCAATGAGGAACCTATATCGTCACTCCACTGCAATACAAAAAAGTCATTGTTCGCTATGCCCGTTCGCCGCATCCTCGCGATCCGCAGGTTCGCCATTCTCTGCCTGTCTGGGGGATCGGTTGCGGCGGGATAGAGTCTTAGCATAATCTAAAGCCGATTTCGGGCAATTGAAAAACTTGTATTTCCCATTGTCGTCAATACGCAGCCTGGCAGGATACAGCATGGCATACGGTATTCGTGCAGCAAGCAAGAGTTTTTTGGCGGACTGGTACTCTTTACGGGCCTCTTGCACCGCCAGCGTGAAATCGGGGAAGAAAGCTAGAGTGTTGCCATCATGCGTGATAGTGCCCTTCTCTCGAGCAAGGCGGAGAACCGCATCCCGGTCTCTATAATTGAGAAGGCGGGCAATGATAGGACGAGGCGGGGCACCTGGGGGGGGGGGGTCGTGCAGCTAAGGAGCGGTGGGCGCGCTCTACAATGAGGACCTGTGATAACTGTTCCGACCCAAAGATGTCTCGGAGAAGTTTCTCCACGTAAGTCTCGAGGCGGCCTGTATTCGTGGATTATGGCAGGCCCGTAATGCGCACGTTGTTGCGGCGCGACCTAGCTTCGAAGTCTTCACTACGGGCCTGTATGACAGCGAGGACTTTTTCCATGGAGGTTGTCTTAGTGGTAACCTGTTGCAGCCCATCCTCGGCATCCGAGATACGTGTCTCTGCTTCCCCCATGCGCTGTGCGTGCTTGTCCAGTTTGGATGACATGTGATCCATGCGGAGGTTGAGATGGTCTATCTTACCATCGATAGACTGCAGACTGGCCTGCACAGCAAGGAGCGTCTTGTCAATGCTAGTAAGACGATCATTGGGAGTGTCCGCCTCCGAGTCTGAGGCCGCGTGTTGAGCAGATCTGCTGGCTTTACGGGGCTCAAAAGTGAGGCGTGGCTGGCTCTTCCCCATGGCGGGCACGCAGTCCAGTGCGCCAAGCGCGCCGGTATATTAGTGGAACACAGGCCTTCTCAGGATCCCAGGTAGAGCGTAATCCCAGTAACGAAGGTGGGCGCAGTGCCCCCAGCGATAGTTGTTGCAGGGGGGGTGGAGACACTAGTGCAGTCGTAGTGCGTGATCTGGTCGTGATTCCCACTATTTAATGACCGCAATAAGGCTGAGTCCACAGGTTGGCGCCGTATCTGGATGCGGGGGGCACCTCGTGACAGAACGGCGGGGGTCTCGTAGTCCTGTCGGGCACCCGCGCCAGGGAGGTAGAGGAGGAAAAGACAGGCCCGACCTCAGCAGGGAGCCACACAGGCAAAGGGAGCACCAGTAGGATTTTCCCCGAGAAGGCAGACGATTAGCGCTGCAAGCAGCTCCGCAACGTGGAGCTCGGGGGCAGGCCTGGAGGTCGCAGCAAGGCTGGTGTCAGTGCGGCACCCCAGCAGGACTGCAGGCTCACAGGGTGGATTGCAGCTGGAGGGCCCCTCCGATGATGTGTAAGCCCGGTATCAGCGTGCGTGGTGGATGCAGATTAGGCAGTCATAGGGCATTCAGCAGGCAGACCTACGGCGCACAAACCGGCGCGTGTGAGCTACCGAGGACAGGTCCGCCGCCACTCCCCGGCCGACCGCGAGGCCAGGGGACCTAGCGCAGCCCCCAATTGGGCCCGAGGACGCAGGGCCGCGCAAGCAGAGACCCGGAGGCGGTGCGGCCTACCAGTCGACGGGGTATTAGTCGGCCTGGCACACACCGGCGCACCAGGGTCCACCGCACGGTCCGTCTCACGCCAGGCCCAGGACGCCGCGCACACCCCTAGTGCACCCGGCCCACCACCAGCACAGCAGTGGCCTATCTCAGGCGCCCGGTCCGGGTGCAACCCAAGCCGCCTCGTCGTCAGCGCAGGTCCGACGCTTCACAGGCCTCCAGCTTCACAATGGCGACGTTTCTGCCTTCGGTGTGCGGTCAGAGTACTCCACAGCAGTCAGGGAGGCTAAAGCAGTCAGTTGAGGTAGGAGGCCGATCTGGATGTCATGGATTAATGCCGGATTATGAGCTCGGCCGGCGGAGCAGCTCTATAGAGCAGCCATCTTGCTGTGCGCCCTCTAGCGCCCCCAGTCAATTTGTTGCTTTGGATAATTGACACTGCTCAATCAAAAAAAAGTATTGCTTTGTTACTTATTCATAAGGTGAGGACTCTGCAGAAAGATGTATTCATCAGAAGAAAAAGTTGCTAACCTTCTGTAACAATATTTTTGGTGGATTCCTCCTCCCTGCACCCTTTGGGCGTTAGTTCTTTGAATCATAAGATCCCACAGTATGCAAACATTGATGGTGCTGTCTCGGTTCCTCTTGGCATGTCTCAGTGGGGCATGTAGACAGTACCTGGGACTGACACCACCACTGTACCTGACCATCTCACACTGCTTTACGCCTAATATGTCATCACAGAGTTGCAGCTGAGACCTCATGGTGCCATCTGGCAACAGTTGATTGCTGTTGCTGGAGAATATGTTAGTCAGTCGCTTCCAGCATCCAGAGGATGTTTTTAAGGTTATCAATCTGCAGGAAGATTATTTCTCCACCAGAAGTATTGCTACCAAAGTAACTTTTCTTCAAGTGAGTGAGTCCCACTGCTCCAGAACAAGTTCCTGTATCGTAGGGGAACCAAGACAGATGACCGCTCTGAAGCATGGACGTTGTGTCCTCGGAATGTTAACTATTAAGTCATTTGCCTCACATAGGGAGTGTATGTTACATTATCGTTGATATTGGTCCATAGATGAAGGGTTCTTTTTCCGGACCCAATGTCTGTTGTTTATATGTTTGTATTGTTTTCAAGGAAATAAGTAATGAATCTATTAAAACAAAATTCTCCTTTACAGAAAAAGTCCGTGAGATCCAAGAAAAACTTGAAGCCTTTATCGAAGCCCTTCATCAGGAGAAGTAGAAGTGACCCCTGGAGAGCTGTGCAGGTGAGAGCGCCCGGGAGGCTTCTGACCATTTGATGTCGCTGGGAGAGCCCAGACCTCTGAAGTCTGAAAGGCGAGCGCACTCAAGGGGGGCTGACTCTCATATCACAAGTAGAATCACGAGGATTGGAGTCAGAAAGGTGAGAATGCCCAGGAGGTCTCTTCCACTCAAGGGGGGCCTGACTCTCATGTCACTCGTAGTATCACGAGGATTGGAATCTCAAAGGTGAGGCCCCAGGAGGTCTCTTCCACCCAAGGGGGGGGCCTGACTCTCATGTCACTCGTAGTATCACGAGGATTGGAATCTCAAAGGTGAGGCCCCAGGAGGTCTCTTCCATGTTCATGTCACCGGCAGAGCCCTGAGCACAGGTGGGCAAGCCAAGAAAGGCTCGAGCCTGGCTTATGCGGAAGGTCTGTTTCTTGCTTGTCCCTTTTCCTATGGGAACTGGGAAGCCAAAATAGAGCAAAACATCCTTTGTGTTACAGTTTTCCCTCCTTATCGCAGTTTAAAGACAAAAACCAGTTGACGCAGGGCAGGTGAGTGTCCAAAAACGATCAAGGTGCTTTATTGCTGTGTATATCTACAGCCGAGCTGAGTTGTAATTTGTTTGCATCTCACTGAAGACCTACAGGATATCGGATTCTTCTTTGTTTTGCTGCTCAACATGAGGGTCGTCATTAAGGTGCTGATCCTTTTCATCCTTACCCTTCATTCAGAAATGGGAAGGCAGTAAAGGGACCATAAAAGTAGTCACCTGCCTTCCCCAGTTCTTAGCTTTGTTATTTTTTTAAGGAAGGCATTTTAACATTTGATATATGCGTTGTTTCTGATGTAAAACTCTAACTGCAGATTCCTCACAATGTGACTATTCCCCAGGTACAAGACTGGATCCCGAAAAATTCAAAAGCAGTACTCCTGCGTGCCAGTAGGTGGCGTTGTGCTGCTCTGCGTCAACGTTCTGCTCTGGAAGTGATGCATACGAGCCACCCATTCGCTGACCTCGGATCCTTTCTTTCTGCTCCTTCAGATGCAGATCCAGAGCTCTATAACTTTTGTCTATGATGAGATTTTTTAAATCTTTTTCACAAAGTTTTACCAGTGTGCAAGAGAAATATCCCCTCCTAAAACTACAGGGTTTAAACGGTATGATTATGGCACGTCGGGTCAAAACACATCACCAGGGCTTGTTACAACTGTGCTCCGATAAACCCGAAAACCATACAGGATTGTGAAGTTGTATGTCACAAAACAGCACAAGAGACTGTGCCGTGACTTTCTAGTTGAAAGGAAGGTCCCTTTCCTGCAACATATCTTTGTTGTGGTCAAAGGCTTCGGGTGAATCAAAGAAGAAACGCAAAAAATATACCCCTTCCCGCTGCCAGAGAAGGGACAAGGACGTCAGCACGCCACCCGGTCTCACTCCCGAACTCCTGATGAGCAGATTCCGAGTCTGTTCCTGATGCACCCTGACTTTCTTGGTCAGGCGCTGATGCTATAGCAAGTCGAGATCTTTAGGGAGGCCATACTGATCATTTTTTACATGCTTTTGGCTCCATCTGGCACGCCTTTGGGTCCCAGGGATCAGCAAGGGCCTCCAGTCAGACATCTGCCAGTGGCTTCGCCTTTGGTGCCTTCTGTGCCTCTCAAATCCAGCGCTAGTGACAATGCTTCCGGAGAAGGATCCACACACTATAGTGGTCTTTGCATCTGAGCCAAACTCAACTCATCCTCGACCACGGCCGCACCCTGAACACACCGGAGCACAGTCCATTGCAATCGTTGGATTCCGAAACACTACATTTACTGTGCAGCCGCTCACATACACTACATCAAATCTTTGGCTCAGACTCGGATCAAAGCCAGAATTACGAGGATGATGGGGACAAATTTGTCCCACAATTTCATGAAGACAATTTGTAGGTGGAATATCCGATAGAGACTTCTAGCTACAGATTCCTTACCTTTGAATTTCCCAGACGTCAGGCTGGATCCTGAAACTTTTGCTCGAGCAATACCCCTTGCGCGAGCTGTCGGGTGGCTCCATTCGGCTCCATGTGACGTTGTCGGCGTAGTTCGCGTCGGCTGTGATGTTGCGGTCATCTATATAGGCGCCACACAGGCGCGCGGACGTCAGTTCATTTCTTTCCGCGTCAGTTAAGCGCCGATACGGCAAGAGCTAACCCTCTCGCTTATTGACAGGCCTTTTTAGGTCTCGCCCTGAAAGCCAGCGCTTCAGCGTTGGCTCTGGGCGAGACATTTTGTAGTGGGCTTGCAGAAATGCGACCACAACTTTTGGCTGGCCTAGAGCATGCGAGTACGCGCACAATAACGCGCATTCCTCGCATGCTCCAGGCGCCATATGTCTTTCCTCTCACTTGCTCCTCCCCCTCCCCCACCACAGAGCGCTTCTCGGGGCCGCGCGGCCGTGTCACTTTCACGGCCGCACGTCACTTGCTCTCCCGCTCCTCCCCCCTCCCCACCACAGAGCGCGTCTCGCGCGGCCAATGCTTGTTGTAGTTGCTTTCACTTTCGCGGCCGCCGCATTCTTACAGCGCGCGCACCACTCGCGTGCTTGTTTTATCATCCACTCTGGGAGACAAAGCCACGCGATAATAGTGAACTGTGCCAAGTGAAGAAACGTTGCCGACACCGCAGGGCCGGTTAATGGTGAGCTGTGACTAATCGCCATTCCCTCAGCTGTGCAACCGGCGTCACACTCTTCCTTCTCTGCTGCCAGTAGCTTGCACTCAACCTCCTGCTGGGCGATCAGCTGTGCAAGGGCTAGTCTCCTTCTCCCCACTCTGCTGCCGGCGGCTTGCACTCAACCTCCCGCTGGGCTTTAATGACGCTCGGCTGACATTAATGAGCAGGTCTATTTCTCTGCTTTTAAAGCTAACACCACTGACTCCGCTCTAGTCAGCTGCACACAGCTCGGCCAGTTATGTGCTTCTTCGCCGCTCAGCCCCAACGGTCTTCGTTCTCCTCACACACATTTTGATTTCTGTTAAGATCGGTGTCTATAGGCAGCCTCGTCCATGTCAATTTCACTCTTTTAACTTCAGGCACAGTTTTTCGTAGAAAGTGAGAGCTTATCCAGCTCTGACTGACCTGTAATTTCCCCTTCACAGGATCCTTCGGGCTGCTCCTAACGCAAATGTGAGTTTACGGTTGGGGTTTCTATCTCAGAAACTCTTCGTGCCTGGCTAAATCGTCGCCATAAATGTTGTGATGAAACTCACACAGGAACACAGCTTTCCTTGTTAATAAGTATTTAATTCAAGGTATGGTAAAACCCCACCGCAGTCTTGCCAGGCACAGCTGGACCATCAACTGCCAGATCCCACAAAGAACCCCATTACATCATCATGGAACACAGATATATCATAATGGGTTGCAGCCTCAGGCTAGCTGAGACTGCCTAAGTGCATTACAACAGTATGCTATAAGTGTGTGATATTGTTTACTTGTGGTAATAGAAAAGAGTGACCAGAAATGTATTTTGTGGCAAAAACACTAGTACTAAGGGAGAGTTCAAGGAACACGAAAGTCCACAGTTCCAAAACAGAACGGATACAGAAAACACACCAGAGTAATGAGAGCAATGAGGACAAGCATTGGCATAGCCAATAGGTCTCGCCTTTGGGACCTTATAAGTGTTTAGCCATGCAACAGTTGATGTTGTTGCACCAAGAATATTGTGCTGCATAACTAAATACTTATAAGGTCCCAAAAGCGAGACCTATTGGCTATGCCAATGCTTGTTTTTACTTTTTGTTGACTTCGGAATTTTTTCCTTTGTGTGCAAGGATGGCTTTGAGGAAGACAGGGTTCAAGCCATGCAGTGCCTGCCACCGCATGATGTCGGGTACCGACCCCCACCTCGTCGGTCTCTGGTGTCTCAAGCGCGACCGCGATTCGAAGTCATGGTCGGACTGCCAGGCTATGGCTCTGAAGGCCTTGCGGGAGCGGGCTATGAAGCTCCTTGCAGCCCGGCACTCGACACCGTCCAGCGAGACTCTGCAGAGGTCCCGGTCCCGATCAAAGAAGAAGAGGTCGCGGGACCTCTCCCAGAGCCCAAAGTCCTCTTCGTCCCACTCGATGGACTTCAGGACACTCGGGTGAAGAGGCACAAGAAGAAGTCCAAGCGGACGTCATCTTCGCCTCGGCTGTTGTCCGTCGACGAAAGGTAAGGAGCACTGACGCTCCAGGCACGGTTCTGCAGAGCCGAAGCCAGGTTCGACTTTGCGCCGCCCTCACTTTCCGGGAGCCGGAGAGACCCCCGCTCAAATTAAAGAATTTTACGAGGCTATGCGCTGCATGTTTGAGCGGGCTGACCCCTCTGGTGAGCCCCCAGGCCCCACGGGGTCAGAAGGGGCCCCATCGGATTTGACCCCATTGGCTCCAGCCAAGGCGCCGGTGGAGCCTCGTGGATCCAATCACGAATCCGGGTCGACGCCGGTCGTGCCATTGCGACCTCCTCCAGCGTAGGACCCAAAGTCGGTGCCTTCGACGCCACCTGTGCCAGCCCCATCCTTATCCCCAACGACACGGCGTCGGAACGGCGTTGCTCGACGCCGACTCCGATTGAACCCAGGGGTTCTATGTTGTCGCCTGAACATTTGGTGATGTGTTAGGCTAAAGAGAGGAAAGGGAGGGGTCTATCAACCCTTTAGAACACCAGGATGACTCTGCAGAGCAGATGGACTGGTATGGGGAACTTGGGGAGGCCAGTGGACTGGACACCTCTCCAGATACTGGCTGGAGGGTCAGTGAGTTGCAGGCGCTATCTTGCATTCCTTCTTACATGATGCCTTTTCCAGACAAAGTTGTGCTTCGCACCCCTGCTTCGTTCTTGCCAAAGGTTGTGACCCCTTTCCATCTGAGTCAATCCATCACGCTGCCCACCTTCTTTTCTCCCCCGCATCCCTCAAAGGAAGAGGAGCGACTCCACTGTCTGGACCCAAAAACAGCGTTGTCGTTCTACCTTGACCGCACTAAAGATTTACGGGTTGGCGAAAGGTAAGGAGCACTGACGCTCCAGGCACAGTTCTGCGGAGCCAGAGCCAGGTTCGACTTTGCGCCGCCCTCCCATTCCGGAAGCCGGAGAGGCCCCCGCTCAAATTAAAGAATTGTACGAGGCTATGCGCTGCATGTTTGAGTGGGCTGACCCCTCTGGTGAGCCCCCAGGCCCCGCGGGGTCAGAAGGCCCCATCGGATTTGACACCATTGGCTCCAGCCAAGGCGCCGGTGGAGCCTCGTGGATCCAATCACGAATCCGGGTCGACGCCGGTCGTGCCATCGCAACCTCCTCCAGCGTCGGACCCAAAGTCGGTGCCTTCAACGCCACCTGTGCCAGCCCCATCCTTATCCCCAATGGCACGGCGTCGGAACGGCGTCGCTCGACGCCGATTCCGACTCCGATTGAACCCAAGGGTTCTATGTTGTCGCCTCAAAATTTTGATTGTGTGTTAGGCAAAAGAGAGGAATGAGAGGGGTCTATCGACCCTTTAGAACACCAGGATGACTCTGCAGAGCAGATGGACTGGTATGGGGAACTTGGGGAGGCCAGCAGACTTGACACTTCTCCAGATACTGGCTGGAGGGTGAGAGAGTTGCAGGAGCTATCTTGCACGCCTTCCTACATGATGCCTTTTCCAGACAAAGTTGTGCTTCGCACCCCTGCTTCGTTCTTGCCGAAGGTTGTGACCCCTTTCCATCTGAGTCAATTCATCATGCTGCCCACCTTCTTTTCTCCCCCGCATCCCTCAAAGAAAGAGGAGCGACTCCACTGTCTGGACCCAAAAACAGCGTTGTCGTTCTACCTTGACCGCACTAAAGAGTTACGGGTGGACGGCCAACTCTTTGTGGGGTGCGTGAGAGCTAAGAAGGGTCGGGCAGTGCAGAAAAGGACCATCTCTTGCTGGGTCATTCTCTGCATTAAGATCTGCTATGCCCTGGCTAAGAAGCTGCCTCCTGAGGGATTAAGGGCTCATTCCACCAGGTTAAAGGCTGCAACTACTGCCTTGGTTCGGGGTGTCCCAGTCCTAGACATCTGTCAGGCAGCAACGTGGGCAAACGTTTGCCAAGCACTACTGCCTGGACAGGCAGGTTCGCAGGGACAAGCATTTTGACTGTTCGGTCCTGCAGGACTTCCTAGTTTAAGGTATTGGTCCGCAACCCACCGCCGGGATGGTATGGCTTGGGTATCCATTTCAAAGTTAAGGAATCTGCTGCTAGAAGTCTGTATCAGATGAACAAGTTACTTACCTTCGGTAGCGCATTATCTGGTAGAGACTCTATCCAGCTGCAGATTCCTTACAGCCCCACCCATGCCTCCCCGCTTTGCGGACTGATTTTAATTAGGGCTAGGGATACTCCTCTTTTCAGGGCTCTAGATTTGCACACAACTAAGTCAGTTACTTCGTGGCTCTGTGCTTCTGGCATGGAAAAAACAAAAAGTATTGACGTCCGCGCGACTGGATGGCGCATAGATAGGTGACCGTAACGCCATAACCGACACTAACGACGTCACGCGGAGCCGAATGTAGCCACCCGACGGCGCGCACATGGCGTATTGCTCAGCAAAAGTTTCCGGATCCAGCCGGACGCCTGGGAAATTCAAAGGTAAGGAATCTTCAGCTAGATAGAGTCTACCAGAGAATGCGTTACCGAAGGTAGGTAACTTGTTCATTGTGTTCTGTGTCTGAAAGGCACGGAAAGACCCAAACAAGAAAATGGCGTCTGCATCCGGGGCGGCTCTTTTATGCAGCTCTGCCATTTCTGGGGCAGTGCAGAGGCGTCCAGCAGCAAGTAGCGGCAGGCTAGAGTATTGCTGAAAAAGCTTCTGTGTCCAGTCTAGCGCCTGGAGAATATTCTAAGTGGCAGGAATGAGCTGTTAGTTAGACTATCTACCAGAAGGAGCGCTACTGAAGGTAAGTAACTTTTTCATCTCGCTACGCTTTTGCTACGCATCACTGCTTTGATTAGGAAGTGTCAGGATGACCATTTTGCCAGCACTGTCCTCTAGAGATTCCTTGTCAATCTTTCTTCTAGAACCATAACTTTAAGTCCCTCCTACAAATGGAGATTGCTGGATAATATATTAAAAAAGTGAGGGATCTGCAGGTAGAAGTATCCATCAGAAGAAAAAGTTACTTACATTCGGTAACGTTCTCATGGATACTACCGATTGCATGTCTCCCTAATGGATGTGCCCTTCGTGAGTACAAACTGTTAGAGGATAAGCAGACTCGACAATAGGGAGAATTAAAGACAGCTGGGCCACTGAACACTGTTTTGGGTTACTGATGCTAGAGAAACATTTTCACTATCAATTTAGGAAATTCAGAGGCTATTCCATAGGGCTAACTATAGACAAAGTTAACCATCCAAACCAGTGGTACAGCAGGCACTTCAGTCCTTTCGAGGCCACAGACACCACACAGAGCAACAGGGGTAACAGTACTCCAGTTCCTCCTGCCCGCGGCAGCAGCTGCCAAGTCTCTTCAAATTGTCATCAGTGGCTCATGGCAGTGCGGGGGGAGGCAAGATTCAAAATTTCCTTCCCAGCTGTAGATTCATTAATTAAGACAAATAGTTGTTCCAGATCTTTCAAAGGTGCTGCGCCCTATCCTTCATTTTTTTCCCTATCTCACATTTCTCCCTCTCCAGAACAAATTTCGGAGGAGCAGTTGACTATCCTGATGTAAGAGGTAAGCCTTTCTCTCGCCAAAGAGGCCATCGAACAGGTACACTAAACTCTGAGAAAGGTGAGGACGGCTACGCGTGATTTTCTGGTCTCTAAAAAGGACGGTGTCCCCGGGCCTCTCCTGGGCCTTCACCCGTTGAATTCCTTTCTGCAGCAAGACATATTCAAAATGCTCACTTTGGCTCAGATCCTCTCCACTTGACCCAATAGATTGAATGTTATCCATCGACTTGCAGGTCGCATATTTCCATATACCTATCCTACAGTCCCACAGGCGTTACTTGCAGTTCAAGGTGGGCCAGGAATGCTTTCAATTTGCTGTGCTCTCCTTCAGCGTTACCTCGGCTGATAGGGGTTCTCTAAAGTGATGGTGGTGGATGCAGCACATTTCAGAGGTCGCAAGTACATGTATTCCTGTACCTCGACGACTGGCTGCTAAAGACAGGCTCAACTTAGTCATTTGGACCACCTCTGAACGATGGTGAACTCTTGATATCCTTGAGTTTCACCATCATCGAGCTGAATTCCTCTCTGAGGCCCATACAGAGACTTCCATTCATTGGGGAAATTCTGGATGCTGTGGTGTTCAAGGGCTTTTCTCCACCACAGCAAATCCTGGACTTTCAGGATCGGAACCTGATGTTTCAGGATTAGTCCTCGATCTCGGTGAGGATGGTTCTGAAGCCTTTCAGCCTCTCGGTTTCGTGCATCCTCCTCTTCCTCACCACCAAGTGGCACATGCAAGCCCTGCAAAAGAACCTCAAATTCCAGTTGCCCACTATGGAGGTGAAAACCAGTGTTGTCACCTAAGTCCTCCAACATGGCCAAAATGCTACTGAGCCCTTTTTGCCTTTCAGTGAGGCCCTCACAGACGCCCTTCTTGGGAAATGGGCAAAGCAGTGTTCAGGACTGCCAGTTAATATGCAAATAGGGAGGCGCCACCTGCCTGCCCGGGGTAACCTGTCTTTCCTAACGCAGCATCGACTCCAGAAAGCTTGATTGTTTAAGCATCGTCGAGCACGTTTAACCCCACCAGATAAAGTCCAAGATCATCTCAACCTTTGGCAAACGCATGTTTTCTCTACTAGCGTGGCCTTGTCTTCCGTCAATGCCAGCTGCCTATTGGGCTGCTAGACTCATGCCCTTTGGGATTCCGTCACTCAGGTACTGCTTTTCTGGAGGACTTGTGCCCCACACTTCTAAAAGCCATTCCATATGGCCACAATGCAGCAAAATTTACAATTCGCTGCAAGTTTGTCACCACTGATTTTCTTGGTCGGGCAATTGGTACTAGTGTGACACTCAGAATACGTTCCTGAATGAGGACTACAGGCTTCTCTGGGTACCAACACACACATCCAGCCCAGTAGATCTTGCTGCCTTTTCATGGCCAAGGCCATGGCACCCACAGACAACCTGGACTACAGGGACGACCAGCATCCCAATCCCTCACCCTCTCAGCTGCCACAACCACCAAACCTCTTTAGTGAGCCCTTCCAGGCGCGCACATACCCTTTCAGAGGCAGGATACAAAATTTTCTACCTTGGTGGCAAGCCATCACTTCAGACAAATGAGTCCGCAAGATGTGTAGCAGAGTTCCCCAGAGACTGTCTGGGAGCGTTGGACCTGCAAGACGCTTATTTCCACATCCCCATCCTGCAGGCTCACAGGTGTTATCCGTGGTTCACAGTGGGACAAAATCACTTTTAGTTTTGCTGTGCTCTCCTTCCTCATCAGTGCCCCTTGGGTGTTCATGAAAATGATTTGGTGGTTTCAGTACATCTTTGGAGGTCAGGGGTTCCAGTCTTCCCATACTTTGACTACTGGCTGCAGAAGGGTGGTTCGCCCCAGGCAGTCTGCACCCACCTCCAGACTACGGCAAACCTCTTACCATCTTTGGGGTTCACTGTCAACTTGTCGAAGTCACACCTGACTCCTTTGCAGATGCTCCCTTTGATCAGAGTTGTTCTGGACATGGTGCAGTTTGGTGCCATTGCCCGAAACGTACATTCCAGGACATTCAGGCTACGATCCTCATGTTTCAGCCTCCCTCCTGGATGTCGTTGAGGATGAGTGCGTGGCTTTGGGAATGATGGGCTTGTGCGTCCTACTGGTCAAGCATGCCAAGTGGCATATGTAGGCGCTGCAGTGAGATCGGAAGTCCCAATGGGCACAACTTCAAGGGGATCTCTCTGACCAAGTCTAAATTTCGAAGAAGACTGCAGAACTGCGGTTGGGTCAGTGGCAGATCCCTCTCCTTACCCCGACCCAGAATTAACAGTGGTCACAAAAGAATCGCTTCAGACTTGAGGACGCCACCTAGGAGAGGTGAAGATCAGAGGCTTCTGGTCTCCAGCCGAGGCCCGACTCTACATCAACCTCCTGCAGTTGCAGGCCATCCGCTTGGCGTTGGAAGCCTTCCTGCTATACATCAAAGGAGGCTGGTGCTCACGGACAACACCATTATGTAGTACTGCAACAAGCAGGTAGGGGTGGGGTCATGGACCCTGTGTCAGGAGACTACATCTCTGGATGTGGCAGCAACACCAAGGGATTTTCCTGGTAGTACATCACCAGCAGGATCTTTAAATGCGAGGGCGGACAATCACAGCCACCGATGCATAGCGGCCCTCAAATGGCAGTTACATCCGGAGGTGGCACAAGGTATCTTCCGCGGATGGAGAAAACCTTGGCTCAGTCTTTTTGCCATTACTGAAAATGTGCAACGACAACAGTTTTGCATGCTGGAGTTTTCTAGACAGCTCTCTCTTTCTGAGTTGATTTCTGCCTAGATTGGCGCTTGAGACCCTGGTACGGCTTTCCGACGCTACCTCTCCTGCCTCGAGTTCTAAAGAAGATCAGGAACAACCGGTCCCAATCATCCTCGTTACACCGGAATGGACCAAGAGAGTGTGGTACCCAGAACTCTTGGGCTTGAGCATCCGTCCTCGATTCAAGCTGCCGGCTCCGGAGGATCTTCTGTCGCAACAGCAGGGCAAAGTTCCTGCACCCAGGCCTGCGCAATGCTCACCGCCATGCCTGGAAATTGAGCAGCGACAGCTGACTGCAATCAACCTCACTCCTGAGGTTGTGGATGTCATCGATAGTACAAAACATCTGTGAGAGAAGGATCAGCTCTTTGTTGGATTCACTGGAGGTTAAAAAAAGCAAGGCAGTTCAGAAGAGAACCATCTCCGCTGGATCGTGCTCTGTATCAAAATCTGCTTTGCATTGCCTAAGAAGCACAGCCAGAAGGCCTACGGGCTCTTCCACCAGAGCCAATGCTGCTACCACTGTGTTGGCACGCGGAGTGTCTGATCTGATTGTTTGCCTGGCTCCTACTTGGGCATCCCTGTATACATTCACAAAGCACTGCTGCCGGGACAGCCAGGTCCATCGAGCAGGGCACTCAGTCCTCTCAGTCTTGCAGGACATTTTGGTGTGTCAGTTCACAGACCCACCACTGAGAGGTACTGTTTTGGTATCTATTCAAAAGGTCATTGTAGTGTGTAGATTTATATGGCGTGACTTATCACCCGTGAGGGTATCCAGGCGCTGTCCATGGCCACTGGGGAGATTAGGTGATTTGCCCAGTCAGGGGATGTTGAAGCCGAGACTCGAACCCGGATTCCCCAACTCCAGAGTCGGCAACTCTGACCACTGCGCCACACCCTCTCCCTTTGGTGGGGTGAGGAATCTGCGGTTCGAAGTATCCATCAGAAGAACAAGTGACTTACCCTTGGTAACGATCTTTCTGGTGGCTACTCTGTCTAACTGCTGATTCCTCATCGACCCTGTTCTGTGAACTGGGCTACTTTTCTCCATCTAAAAAGGTCCCATGTCAAGAGATCTGCACACTGATCACAACCAGTTTGCTAATGGGTTTTCCTTCTGCGGGTGTGGGCAGCCTAGAAAGTAACTGATGTTGCCACACGAGTGGCGCTTGTATACAGCTCCATACCCGGAACGACTTTGGCGCAGAACTGCACGAAGCCACCTGCCAGAGCACAGGGGTACTACTAAAGTTTTTTTCTGATCTAATTTTACGCCTGGAGAATATTCTAAAGGTGAGGGATCTGTGGTTAGATAGTGTCCACTAGAAAGAGCGTTACCGAAGGTTAAGTACTTGTTTGTTTCCTTCTTAAACCATGTATGAAGCCCCAGTGGGACCATAACCCAGTATTGATTTATGTGCACGCCCTTCAAACCTATGCACAACTGCTCCTTGAGGCTCTTGACGCTGAAAACAGTCTCCCTTATTGCCATCATGTGGGCACACCGTGTGAGTGAGCTGCAGGCACTGTTGTTACAACTGCCCTACACTACCTTCTTTCTGTGCACGTTGGTGTTGAGGACTCGGTGACTTACTCCCCTATGGTTGTAATACACTTCCTTGTTGGCAAATCGATCATCTTGCTCACATTCTTCATTCTACCGCGTCTCCCAGAGGAGAGGGATCCGAAGAGAGCAGTGAGCTATTGCAGACATGATGTAGGAGGCTGGCTTAGTATATGGTGCACACTTATTTAAGGGAAGCACCTTGCACTAATCCAGACAACCCTTATGGTGTTTTTAGTGGTCTTATACAACCTTAGAAAGATCTCTATGTGGTAGCTGTGGAGAGCAGCCTTCAGGCTTAGACCAGAAGGAGTGTTAAGCAGCTTGTTTTACCAGATCTAATCATGTAGTGTAGTTTAAACGAAAAAGAACCACACAGTGTAGTTATAAAAATAAGTATATTTTCAAAGTATATTTCTTATACACACTCACTAACACATTGGTATGTCTCCTACCTGGAGATATCAACACAATACACACAATACTTCAAATGTAAAACAGGGAAGTAAGCACAAATACACTGTGGTCTCCAGGGAGAGACCAAACCATATACTAAAGAAGTGGAATGCAAACTGTGTCCGGGACTGGGACCAGAAGACTCAGAAGAGTTGGGGACCCAAGGAACCACCCGAGGTAAGTACGCAGGAACCCCACGGAGGTTGTGTGCAGAGTGGAAAAACAGCTGCGTACTCAATGCAAGTCAACGGGAAAGTCGTGGTTGCAGTTTTCAAGAAGAAGGACCCTTCTCAGTGGACCCTGAAGAAGCCCCGTGGAAGACAGACGGTAGGAAAATCACCGCACCTGTGGATACCCCAGGAACCAGGGTCCTACACCAGGGAAGCCGGGTGCAAAGTGACTTCGGAAACTGCCATAGTCCACAATGAAGTACTTCAGGAAAGATGCCACTGGCAAAGAAGGTGAAAGAGTCCGGTGGAATCTAAGGGTGGATTCTTGAAGAGAAGAACCTGCAAGCAGAGGGGACAGAGTCTATGCCACTTAGAGGTGATCAGGAGGCACGGAAGACCAATGGCCACCAATGACGGAAGATGCAAGGGTGATGACGATGACCCTGTCTCTGCAGCTTTGAGGGCCAGGCGATGCTGTTGAAGACCAGGAGCCGTTCACGAGCTGTCCCATGTACGAAGTCGAGAACCAGGGGTCAGTGTCCGATGTGAGCACCTACAAGCATTGGCAGCAGCAACAGACGTGGTAAACGAAAATTGTGCAACATTGGGACCAGCATGGTCCAAGGGACTCACCAAGTGCAGGAGAGTCAGAGCAGGCCCGAGCAAGCAGGGGAGCCCACTGAAGCCAAAGAAGACCCTCAAGAGGGGACACAGGCCGAAGGCACAGGAGTCGCAAGAGGACCTCGAGCAGCTCACCAAAGATGTAGGCCCACAGTGCGGTGAGGACGAAGATCTTAACAGGAAGAGATGCTTGTAGCCCGAAGATCTCTGGAGGACAGTCAACAAGCCTCAGCAATGGCAAGTCGACACGGTGCACAGGGGTTCTGTTCCAGCGGTTCCAATGATGGATACTGGCCTCAAACTTGCTGAGAGGACAGGTCAGGCCTCGAGGGAGTTGCAGAACCACCACCTGTGTTGCTGAGCCTTTCGGAGTCCGTGGGACGTCAAGAGCAGCAGACCAGTCAGCTTTGTTGCGGTGCCTGCAGATGCAGGGGAGTTACTCCTTCACTCCAAGGTAGAGTCCTTCGGGTGTCTTTGATGCCCACAGGCCTGGAGAGGAACCTGGTTGAAGCATAGGCACAGACGACGAAGAAGACTTGCAGAACAGCAAGACCAGGAGCATCCGAAGTCTTCCTTGGTGCAGGCTCGGTTCCAGGCGAAGTCCAACCAGACGGTTGAAGTTGAAGTGGTTTAGAGTTTGAATCTTGTCCCACGACGAATCTGAAGATAGACCCACAGGTAAGCCCTTAAGTACCCTAGGGAAAGGGTTGGGACGATTCAAGAGTCCCTCCAGGAGTGGGGCTGGACAGAGGCGAGGATACTCCCATGTCCTTTGTCCAGTTTCACGCCAGAGTGGGAACCAAGGGCTCCCTGAACTGGCTCAAACTGGAGTATGCAAAGAGGGCACCAAATGTGACATTCAAAGCAGTCTGGTGCCACTGGCAAGTGCCCCCACCCCAGTCCAATACACTAAGTCCTGTCTGGTAGGTGGTCACACCTCTCTGTTGCAGGAAACCTATTGTTCTACCTTCCCCTGCTCGAACTCAGCTCAGCAACAGGAGGGCAGAATCGTGTCTGGGGTCGGCAGCAGCACTAGCTTGCTGGCAGACCCTGGAAGGCTGTTACCGGGAGCACTGAGGGCTTCCCGGAGGACCCCCCATGTACAGGGAATCATACCTCCAACACCGGTAACTGTGTTGGGTTATGAGTCCAAATTGTTTGATACCAAACATGCCCAGGTTCAGTACAGCCAATATATAGTTAGTCATCGCGTAATGACGCATGGCCTCTATATGTATCAAAATGGCTGACCGCTCTTACAAAGCCTGGAGAATCGACTCCGGGGTTTGTAGGGGGTGCCCTGCTTGTGCAGGGCACCCTCACACTTATAACCTAGCACCCTGCCTACAGGACTGAAAGGCCTGCTAGAGGGGTGACTTATAGGTTTTAAGTGCAGTGACCTCAGATATAAGAAAACTTATATCTGTCGTAAGTGGTGCTAGCACCAGCTCACACAGGCTGCAATGGCAGACTGCAATGATAGTCACAGTTTGAGTGATCTCTCATGGGTGGCACAATTCATGCTGCAGCCCATGGGAGACCCCTGGGGTACCTATGCCCTGGGTACCTTACTACCATATACTAGGGACTTACATGCATACAACAGTAGCCAATTGGGAAGGTACCGAAGTACTTACAGTAGTCAAATTTAGGGAGGAAGCACAGTGACTGGGGTCCTGATTAGCAGGATCCCAGTCAGACTAGTCCAGAAAACATAATAACACCAGCAAAAAGTGGGGGTAACCATGAAAGCAGATCCTACTTTCCTGCACATGACGAAAGATCGTCAGGTGATTATCCGCGCATCCTCAGCTTCTTACATGCCTAAGAGGGGTAGGGTGAGCAAAATAGCACCCTATCAAAGTGTATAATCCTCTGCATTAAGATATGCTACACATTTACCAAACTGCACCCCTCCCACTCCACCAGGGGCCTACAAGCCTATTCCGCCAAGGCCGCTGAAACGGTGCTGGCACACAGGGCGTCTGCTTTTAATATCTGCCAAGCTGCGACGTTTGTGTCTGTTTGTACATTGACGAACCACTACTGCCTGGACAGCCAGGTTTGACAAGTTAGTCACTTTGCTCACTAGGTCCTGCATGAATTTTTGATCTGTGCCTGCTCCCCAGACTCTTTACCTGGAGAGATACTGCTTTGGTAACTATGCCACGGTGAGTAATCTGTGGTTAGAAGTATCCATCAGAAGTCACCTTCAGCAACACTCTTTCTGATAAATAATCCTTTCTATCGGAAGCTTCCTCAATGCCCTCCCACCTCCCCGTTGTGTGGAGTGGCCTCTTTTTAACATCTAAAAAGGTCCCACTTTTACCAATAATTGTTCAGGAAAGGTGAAGATAAGAAACCGATGTCCGCGCGCATGGGTGCTGCTCGCATGTGGCTCCCCTCTGTGATCCCAGAACCGCACTACTTCACCCGGCGGTGCACGGGGGCAATGTGTGTGAAATCCTCAAGGTGCGTTGAAGGTGAAGACTCTACATTGTATCCACCAGAAAGAGCGCGACCGAAGGTGAAGTACCTTGTTCTGCACCACTTGTAACAATTACAAAAGTTACTTCTTCCAACCCTTTCTTTACCCAGGGTTGGAAGGTGAGAGGGGCCAGCCTTGTGGGTTCAGTTAACGTTGGACTGCCACTTTTACAAAATGCTGCCTCGAATATCACCAATTTTGCAAAAATAACTTTGGAAAATGTTGGTGTAGAAGGTCAGCCAGTTGTTTAGCCAGAAAATATGCAAATGTGATGTGTATAGACTAAAATATTACGAAGGGAACCTTTTGGTTTTGTCGTCACGTGTCCCCCCCAGAATAATGTTGTACAACATCAGTCTTTGTTGTATTTTTATCATCATAAATGTACAGAGAATAATTCTGAGCCGACACCACGACTTAGTGAGTTTGATGCATATTTTATTATTATTATTTTTTTGCAGGTGAAGATTTCCAACTGAGCTTGAGCACTCACCAGATTACCCTGCGGAGGAAAGAATCGATGGAAGTCTTTTCTTTGTGTCTCTTCTACTCTTGTTTTACCAGAACTTTGAACGTCCATGAAATGCTGGAGAGGGATCGCAGCACAGTGAACCCTCTCCCACGTATGTGGACTCTCCAGGTCCTTCTTACAGAGCAGCTCTTACACTCATCCCGCAAGGCCAGCCTTGTCCCTGGATCCGGTGCCACATGGGTGACGTCACTTTGGAAGGTTTGACCAGAGCCGGCCTTTGCATGACGAGAAGTGGGCGCTTCCAGGGTCCTATGGATTGTACATATGTTCTTGATTCTCTTAAAGGCTGCATCGTTTGAGTGACGCTGTGTGTTGGGGCATTCGCGGATAGGTATGGCGTAATATCTGCCACAGTCACAGTTGTGTGCAGTCGGTGTGTGTGTGTGTGTTTGTGTGTGTGCGCGCGTGTGTGTGTGGGTGGACAGTGTGTGCGCTGTGCATTGGTCTATAAAACCTTCCCCCACGGATGTACATTCTCACTTTCAGTTGAAGTGTCAGGTGAGCCGCTTCACAGGGACAGGAATAATCTCTGCCCATTCACTCTGTGGCTCCATTTTCATGAATGGACAAGCGGCAGACTACGCTACACTCGTCTTGATCTCCAGACTCGTTCTATTACTTGCAGATAATAAATTTTAAAGCTGCAAACTGATTTAGAAAATGATTTCAGAGATTCAAACCTTTTATCTGTGGGCCTTCATGAAATCTACTTTGATTCTCACAGTCCTATTGGTGATTAAATGTGCGCCTTTGGCTGGTGCTTCTGATGCGATTCTACAGAGGGTGTTGGTGGTGTAAGATTGTCCATGTAGTTTCTTCTCTTGTCTGGGGTGCAGCCCTCTCTTGTCTGCGTTGCAGCCCTCTCTGGCCTGGGGTGCAGCCCTCTCTTGTGTGTAGCGCAGCCCTCTCTGGCCTGGGGTGCAGCCCTCTCTTGTGTGTAGCGCAGCCCTCTCTGGCCTGGGGTGCAGCCCTCTCTGGCCTGGGGTGCAGCCCTCTCTTGTGTGTAGGGCAGCCCTCTCTGGCCTGGGGTGCAGCCCTCTCTGGCCTGGGGTGCAGCCCTCTCTGGCACTGTGCACCGGGAGAGCTCCTGACTGAGTCCTGAGCGTGGGGGCCCCCCCTTCACGTACTTTGCAGGGGGCCCTACTCAAGTTTCATTACGCTACTGGGTGGCGCTCTGCCGAGACATGTTTACATACCTGCACCTAGGCACATTTTCTGTTCTCAAGGCAGATTTTTTACTGCATTGATGGTTTGGTGACTTCCAACGCCCTTTTGGGTCACGTGGTGGTGGCACGCTTTTTGAGACAGACTAAAAGCCACAATCCCTGGTGGCATCCTCCTAGGCTTGGCTTGGCCTCATTGGCTTGTCTTCTTACTTCAACGCTGAATGTGGCAGAAGGCGTTGGCCATGGGTCCGTCAGGTGACGTCAGTGGCTCCACATCAGCGCAGTCAATGAAGCCTTTCTTCTCCTCTATCTGGGTGGTTAGGAAATCGGCTGAAGTGATTTTATCATAGCTGTTGGATCGCCAAGTTTGTTTTGTGTGAGTCAATATTGAAAGAAGTTTACAGTTCCCAGCCTCAGTAGCTCTCTGGAATCTGGTTGAACCAGTGAGTAATGGGAACTACCAACACCCTCTTCGACATCACCGCGTAGAAGAAGCACATCAACAGCAGCTACATTTTTATTGCAAATACTTTACCCCCATTAGAAACACCTGTCTATAACCAAGAGTGAGTATGCATGGTCCTGGATGTTTTGAGTGCTTTGTTTCTTTGTTGTAAGTAAACTTGAATAAATGAATACCAATGTATTGTAACAAAGGGGAATCGCTAGTCGTGCCACCTCTGTCTGATTTCATTGTTTCGTGCCCACACCTTGAGCAAAACCAATGTCTGGTGCTCCTGAAATCCACACACACAAGCATGAACAAACACACACACACACACACACACAATGTCACCTTGCTTTAAAACACAAAGGTTCAACAACACCACATCTGTACAGATCACAGGCACTTATAAAATTATTTTAACTTTATTGCCCAATATATGAAATGTAATTCCTCAAATTGTCTTTTGAGTACCATAGCACACATCCTGTTTTCACCTCCATTACCCATAAAAGAGACGGTCTCAGATTGGCCATGATGTATTGAAGGAAAATTTGCTATTTATTGAATGCAGGTGTATTGAAAAGAATCCGAAAATAAAGATTTTGAAAACAGCTTGTTGTGGTTTTCATCTTATTTAAAAAAGAAAACAAAACTCAATTTTCTGTGATTTCCGCACACCAAGTTGTCAATTACAGGTCAGTTGTTTTAATGTAACATGAGAGTGAAAACCGAATACAGCCGTGTTTTAGGATTGGATGGATATACAGCCTTATCTGGAGAGACTTCTAGTAGCAGATTCCTTACCTTGTTAATTTCCCTAGGCGTCCACTGGATCCGGAAGATTTTTCGTAAGCAGTTCCCCTGCACTCCGGTAGGTAGCGTTGAATGGCTCCACATCTGTCATCGTCTGCGCAAGAAGTGACGTTGCAGTACCTACATAGGCGCCACCCAGGCACGCTGACGTCGGTTTTTTTCTTTCCACGCCAGCGCTGATCTAGAGAACAGCTACCTCTCTAGAGAACAGCTACCCCTCTGTTGTTTTTTTTATAGGCTTTTTTTGACGTTTTTTCAACTGTTTTTGAGGTTTACCTCCTTGTGTGTCGAGGATGTCTTCGCAGAAGTCTGGTTTTAAGCCCTGCTCCACCTGTCACTGACCGATGTCTGCAATGGACTTGCACCTCGTTAGTCTTTGGTGTATGTAGTGCGACCACAACACCAAGTCGTGCTCTGATTGCCGGACCATGGAAGGCTTTGTGGGAGCGGTCCCTTAATCTGCTAGCGGCCCAGTATCCAAAGTCCTCCTCATCTCTTCAAAGTCATCGGGACACTAAGGTAGGAGGCACATAAAGAAGAGCAAGAAGTCGAAGCTTTCTTCAACTTCTCCTTGGCCGACGAGATGAGGGAGCCTTTGTGTACTAGGACTCATTCCCCGGAACCTGCACCTGGGCCGACTCCGCTCCCCTAATTTCCGAAGCCCTGAGTGACCCCCGCCCAACTGAAAGAGTTCTATGATGCCATGCTTCTTATATTTGGGTGGTCTGACCCCATCAACGCGCCTTCAGGCCCCGCAGGGTCAGAAGAGGCCCTAACTGGTTCCGCACGGGTGGCTCTGGCCCAGCTCCGGTGGGACCCCAGGGATTAATTTCTGCATCCAAACCGACGCCAGTCGTGCCATCTCGACCTTACCCGGTGCCGGTTCTGTTGCCGATGCTCCCAGCGGCGCCATCCCCTTTATCATCCCCAACACGGAGCTGGAGGGGCGTCGCCCGATGCCGGCAGGAGCCGAGCCTCCTAGATCAGTGCCTGAGCCTTATTTAAATCGGCTAGGCCTCTGGGAAGACTGGGAGGGGTCATTGGACCTTTTAGAGTACCAGCCCTATGAGGAAGAACAGAGTGTGGACTGGAGTGAGGGGCCAGCAGCCTGGGTACGTCTCCAGATGCTGGTCTGCTTTCTCCCCCTACCGTGGCTACAGAGGAGGGAGCTTCTGCTTGGTGCAGAGGGGTGCTGAGGTCCTTGACCTTCAGCTACCCAAGTTGGCAGTCAAGATTAATCGCTTGACAGAGGTGCTGCAACCAGGAGTCTCCGTGTCGGAACCCCTACTCCCATTCAATGACGCTGTAACTGATGTCCTGTTGGGTACCTGGTCCAAACCCAGCAGCTCCTGTGAGTAGGACGATTGCCTGCCGCCATCACCTCGCACCTGGGAACCCAAACATCCTCACGCAATACCCTAACCCTGAGAGCTTGATGGTCCAAGCTTCCACCTGCCAAGGCGCTTTCCCTACCGCTTCACGGATCGGGAATCCAAGAGGCTGGACTAATTTTAGAAGAATATGTTTACTTCTGCCAGCCTGGCATTTCGGTCCATGAACACCACATGCCTTTTGGGCCGTTATTCTCACACTTTGTGAAATACAGTTGTGCAGATGTTGCCACAGGTCCCGGAGGAGGCCCAGGCTTTACTCTAACAAGTTGTCCCCGACTGGGGAGATGCGGCAAAGTTCACTATTCGATGTGGACTTGACATGACCAACTCGCTAGGCAGAGCGGTTTCCACAACAGTGGCCGTTAGGTTCCATGCCTGGCTGAGGACGACTGGCTTTTCGGGGGATGTCTAAGCTTCCCTTATGGACGTGCCCTTAGATGGCACCGGTCTCTTTGGAGACAATGCAGATTCGGTGCTCGATCGATTTCAAGGATTCTCGTGCTACTACCAGGTCCTTGGGCCTCTCTGCGGCCCTATGTCCACCCAAGTCTGCCTTTCGCTCTTTTCGTGGCTACAGAAGGGGCTTCCAGTCGTGCCAATTCCTGCCCAGCCACTGCGCCCTGCACACTCCCAAGTCTCTGCATGGCCGAGGGTGCGGTACCCACAGACCTCGGGGGTCAGGTGGCCAACGGATGGGTACTTTTGTGCCCCTGTTCTACCCTGGCTCTTTGAGACCGGATTGGCAGCCAGAGGAGGGTGATGAGGACTGGGAGGGGTCTGGGGACCCTTTTACCGACCAGGTAGGTTACGAACCGGACTGGAGAGAGGAACTGGGGGAAGCCAGTGGTCTAGATACCTCCCCAGACCTTGGCATGTTGTCTCCTCCTACTGTGGCTACGGAGGAGGGAGCGTCATACGCAGTGGTGTTGCGTAGGGCGGCCGAGGCTCTCCACCTCGAGCTACCTACGGTGGTGGTCAGGACTAACCTCCTGACAGAGGTGCTTCAACTGGCAGCGAGCTCTTCGGAGCCCCTGCTGCCATTCAATGAAGCCCTGACTGACATCCTTTTGGGCACCTGGTCCAGGCCCGACACAGGGGCTCCTGTGGACAAGATGATTGCCCGATGCCACCGCCCGGCTCCGTGCGACCCCATTTTCCTCTCCCAACACCCCACCCCTGAGAGCGTAGTGGTCCAAGCGTCCACATCCAAAGGCGCATTCCCTAACGCACCACCTGATAGGGAATCCAAAAAGCTGGACCATCTTGGGCTAGAAGATGTTTTCTTCCTCCAGCTTGGGACTGCGGTCGGTAAACACTGCATGTCTTTTGGGCCGTTATACCCACTCTGTGTGGGATACGGTGGCGCAGGTGCTGCCCCAGTGCCCGGAGGAGGCCCGGGCCGTGCTCTCCCGTGCAGTTGCCGAAGGGAGAGACGCAGCAAAGTTTACCATATGCTGTGGACTGGACACCGCCGACTCGCTAGGTAGGACGATTTCCACGTCGGTAGCCCTTCGACGATACGCCTGGCTGAGGTCGACTGGCTTTTCTGGGGATGTCCAAGCTACCCTTATGCACATGCCCTTTGATGGCCGTCGCCTGTTCGGCAACAAGGCAGACAACGCCCTAGAGCATTTCAAGGACTCACGGGCTACGGCCAAGTCCTTGGGCCTCTCCACCACTCGCCCTGCGCAGTCTGCCTTTCGCCCCTTTTGTGGCTATGGAAGGGGTGCCCCACCACGTTCCACCCAGAGCCACAGGCCGGCGCAAGCTGTTCAGCCCCTGTGCGGCCGGGGACCTGGGAACCACCATCGTGGGTCTGGGGGCCAGCGAGCAGGCCAGTCCACCACCGCCCCCTCTGCAGCAGCCTCCAAGCCCTCCTAGTCTGACATTTCAGGGCCAACAATCGCCAGTGGGCGGCAGGATTCGCCATCTCCTCCCCCACTGGCGCACCATCACGTCGGACAGGTGGGTTTTGCAAATAGTCTGAAGGGGCTACTCCCTCCCCTTCGAGACTGCCTCTCCATCCATGCCACCTCAGTACCATTGCATGTCGTAGGATCACCTGGCCCTTCTCCAACAGGAAGTTATGGCTCTCTTGGCCAAGGGAGCTATCGAACGAGTTCCTGCCCCAGAAGTAGGTCATGGTTGCTATTCCCACTACTTTCTGGTGCCCAAGAAGGACAAAGGCCTGCGTCCTATCTTGGATCTCAGGAAAGTCAACCACTTCCTCCGGAAGGAGAAGTTCAAAATGTTGACACTGGCTCAGGTCCTGTCTGCCCTGGAGACTGGATGGTAGCGTTGGACTTGCAGGACGCTTACTTCCACATCCCCGTCCTGCCGGCCCACCGGCATTACCTACGGTTCACGGTAGGCCACGAGCACTTTCAGTTTACCGTGCTCCCCTTTGGCCTTACAAGCGCCCCTCGGGTGTTCACGAAAGTGATGGCGGTGGTCGCATCTCATTTGCGCAGATCAGGGGTTCCAGTCTTCCCCTATCTCGACGACTGGTTGTTGAAGGCGGGCTCACCCCAGGCTGTCGTCTCCCACCTCCAGGCTACGGCGGACCTCCTGCATTCGCTGGGGTTCTCTATCAACGTGCCGAAGTCACACCTGACTCCCTCTCAGAAGCTCCTCTTCATCGGAGCGGTTCTGGACACGACGCAGTTTCGGGTTTATCCTTCCGATCTTTCAGCCTCTATCCTGGGTTTCGTCAGGATGACCCTCAGGCTGCTGGGTCTGATGGCCTCCTGCATCCTGCTGGTGGACCATGCCAGATGGTGAAGGAAGTGGCCCGAAAAGGGTCACCCGGGTTTTCTACAACCTCCTTATAGCCTTCCCCAAAATGAAGAGTCGGTCAGACAGTAGAGAATACAAAACAATCGTTTATTACCAATACTCTGCAGAGGAGTCCAATCTGACCTGCACCCTAAGATGTCTGCTGAGGGGACTGGCCCCCCAACAGTCGGCAACGCATAGTCATTACTCCCAAGGGCCTCCCAACCACGCCCACAATGGAAAGTTACCGGCTTAGGCCGAACATGAACAAAGGAGGCACAGAAGGATGGGCTACCACCTGCTAGATCGGTACACGCTATTGCTATCTCAAGGTTGCCGTGCTGGGTTTCGGCGTCTCCTAACGTGAGAGCAGAGCTACACACAAGGATAGGTATGCGAGGGCAGAATGGCCTATTCATTAGCAAGTCAGAAAGCAACCTTGAACAGAAAAGAAAATAACGAAATACAGCGTTCTGCTGAGGCAAGCAATACGAATAGTGAGGCCTAGTACAGACACAGCCTAATAGGGATTACGAAATACAAAATGGAGTCACACTCGCTAACTGAAGCTCGGACATGGCGGGGATAACTCAGTGGGTTACATAACGTGAATACGAATGGTGTCTCATTTAGCCGCACACTGCTAACCCAATATAGCGTAAAACAAGTATATAACGAGAATGGGATTTTCAAATCTAACAGACCCTCCTTATAGCAGGGGAGGCTAAATGTTTTATTGGCTAGCAGGTAGGGTCTTTACAATTCTAAACAGGGAAAATAGAAAATGCATAGTGACTGGGTAGAGGAACCCCGAACCGAAGAGTTGTCAGTTCATTACGAAATCGCGTACTGTACGTAATGAACTGACAACTCTTCGGTTCAGGGTTCCTCTACCCTGTGACGATAGTACCAGCTCGGTTTTGACTATTGTGCCTACCCCAGTCTACTGAACACGTGTCTTCTTATTGATGAGATGATTTAATTGCCTAACATTTGGATACACATCTTCCGAGTAAAGTTTAGATTGGAGGATAGTAGAACGGAAACCAGTCCGTGATCTATCATGCTATTTGTGCTGTAGCCCTGAGGAAGCCCTTTTTGGGTGAAACGCGTCGGCTGCGGCTGTGTACATCCCACACCTTTTTTGAAAAATATTAAAAGAAGAAGTTTCCACATCGAAGACTGTGAAGATTTATTTTGTTCTGGCATATTATATGCTACTTGTTTTGTGCCTCTCTGTGCTTTGTTTGTTTTTCTCCTGAATCTGTTGATGAAGAGAACGAAGATCTTTAGTTAACTCATACAGTTACATGGACGTATGTTTGCATATACCGCGGCAAGGTGCTGGAACCAACTTCCCAATTACATACGCCTGGAGGACAACTATTTGGCTTTTCGTAAATTTCTGAAAACTTTTCTGTTTTCATGACTCCTGACCATTGCACGGTGATGTTACTGCCTTTTAGCGCTGGGAGGCCTTATGGTAGCCATGCGCTCTAGAAATGCATATTCATTCATTCATTCATTCATTATCAGCAAAGGGTGCTCTATCTCAGAGAAGCGCTTTGGCCTTGGAATGCCCCAGATATTGGCAGGGCAACCAAACACTACCTCATACAGTGACAACCCTGTCCTAGAGTGTGCCGTCGCCCTGGTGGATAACAAGGCCAGGGGCAACGCATCTGGCCATCGCAATCCTGTGCTTTCCTGTATCTTTGCTAACTTCAGTTTGAGAGTACCATTGTACTTCTCAACCAGACCTGCTGACTGGGGGTGATTGGCTGCATGAAACTTCTGCTTGATGTGCAGTCCTTCGCACACCAGTTGGATGATCTTGGAATTGAAATGACTTCCGTTGTCACTCCTAATCACGCGTGGCAATACAAAGCGTGGGAAGAACTCTTTTAGGAATGCCTTCGCCATAGCCGTGTTCTCTTTAGTGGGGTAAGCTTCAATCCATTTACTGAATGCACAAATCACTACCAGCACATACTTCAAATTGTTGACTCGTTCCATTTCGATGAAATCCATCTGGAGGACCTAGAAAGGGAAGGAAGGCGGTGCAGAATTACCAGAGGGTGTAGGAGTACCTTTCCCAGGATTGTGTGTCATACAAATCATACAGTGTTTCACTAAATGAGTGGCTACCTTGGAAATATTGTCGTTCTGCCACACTGGGTCCAACACCTTACATATTCCCTTGGCGCTAATGTGGGCTTGGCCATGGTAACCACAGGAAGTACATAGGCATTAGGTAACATCCATCGCTGTTTCTCGGACTTATCAGTCCAGCACCCATTCTCATCCAGACGCCCTGTACTCTCCTGCCATATTGCCAATTCGTCTAGGGTTGCCTCACTTTGTATCTCTTTGACACTTTCTACTGTATCCTCGAACATTCCATTGTCTGGGACCCACCTAGCCGGACCTGCCACAAACATCTTTTTCATCTTCGATCTCGCTGTCTCTTTAGCCGTTTGATCTGCAAACGCATTTCCTCTACCAACATCATCTGTTATTGCTTTGTGGGCACTACATTTTATTATCGCTAACCTTTTGGGGAGTGTTAGGGCTGACAAGAGTCTATGTATCAATGGGCCATTCTGTATTCGTAATCCATGTGATGTTAAGAATCCTCTCTCCGCCCAGAGGCGTCCAAAATTATGGGCGACCCCAAAGGCGTACTGGCTGTCAGTATAAATATTGACAGTCAGTCCCTCGCTAAACTCACAAGCCCTAAGAAGAGCAACCAGCTCCGCAGCTTGGGCTGATTGGTATTGGACACGGGATGTCTCAACTATAGTGTGTAACGTTGTAATTGCATATGCTGCAGTGGTGGTGCCATCTGGTAGTTTGAAGCAAGAGCCATCGACATATAGTTCCCCTTGGGGTTCAGATAGGGGAACATCAGTCAGGTCTACCCGTCCTTTCGTCTCCTCTTCCGTTCTTTACACACTATCATGTGCATCTGTGTCATTGCCCGTCGAAGGGAGGGGTAGTAACGTGGCTGGGTTTAGAGTGGCACATCTTTTGATGGTAATGTGCGGAGCAAACAAGGTTAGTTTATATCCAGTCAGACGTGCACTAGTAAGGTGCTGTGTCTTTGTCTCATTCAAAAGCGTATCTACAGCATGAGGTACCATTACTGTGAGTTCAGTATCGAGAACGAGCCCCGCCGATTGTCTGATAGAAACTGCCACTGCCGCGGCAGCTCTCAGGCAGCTCGGAAGCGCTCTGGCTACGTTATCCAGCATCGCAGAAAAATAAGCGCAGGGTCTTTGCTTACCACCAAAGCCCTGTGTTAGAACAGAAAGCGCGCAACCGTCTGCCTCATGTACGTAAAGCACAAAAGGCTTCTGGTAATCAGGAGTACCAAGCACAGGAGCAGAGCAAAGCGCAGCCTTTAATTGCTCAAAAGCTTGCTGGCATGCAGATGTCCAAGGCAGGGGTTCATGCACTTCTTTGGTGGTCAGGTAAAGGAGGGGTTTTGTTAGTAAGGAATAATTGGGGATCCAGTGTCCACAATACGAGGTAATGCCAATAAATGCCCGTACTTCACGTTGAGTCTTAGGAACAGGCATATTAGTGATAGCAGCTATGCGCTCAGGTGCTAGCTTGCGACCCTCCTTCGACAGTAGGTGACCTAAGTAGGTGACCTCCTGTCGACAATATTGAAATTTGGAAAGGGACACCTTATGGCCATGATGTGCCAAATGCAACAGCAATTTAACAGATGCATCTCTGCAACCATCCTCAGTATCAGAGGCCACAAGGAGGTCGTCAACGTACTGCAATAGCACATTACCAGTGGGAAGCACCAAAGAATCCAATTGACTTTTTAAAGCTTGACTATAGATACTAGGACTTTCTGTATAGCCTTGAGGAGCACAACAGAATCTAAAACTCCTGCCGGCTAAGGCGAATCCAAACAGATATCTGCTATCTGTATGAATTGGAATGCTAAAGAAAGCATTCTTCAAATCAATGACGGAAAAGAACTTTGCTGACTGGGGAATCATTGTCAATATCGTGGTAATGTCTGGGACTACAGGATATTGGGGCACAACTATTTTATTGCCTCTCTGAGGTCAATTACAAAGCGATAAACATCCGGGAGAGCATCAGAAGAGTCCAAGGGGGCCTTCTTGAGAATCGGAAGGATAGGGCCGTTACACACATTCGCCACTGTCTCCTCAACCACACCAGACTTAATCAAATCCTGTATTTTTTGCAACAAAGCCCTTTCTCCTGCTTGTGAAATCTTATACTGGGGAGTACGTGGCAATACAGCATTGTCCTTAATCGTAATATAGACCGGCTGGATCTGGAGTAACCCCACATTCGTGTCTCCTGCTGCCCATAAACTACGGGGCACCTCCTTGAACTCTGCGGGGAGGAGTGCATCTTTTGCAAAGCATCGTTTTGCGCGAGCCGCTTGTGGCCCAACAGTCATGTAAACACATTCTGGAGAACGAAAGATGGTGGCATGTAATCTCTTCAACAAATCCAATCCCATCAAATTCTCCCCACAATGTGTTGTTAACAGAAATGGCGAGTCCACCGTAAAGGGACCAATAGTCAAAGCAAGAGGTTTGGAAATGGGGCTAACAACCGGCATGCCTGAAAAACCTACCGAAACATTGTTTTGGCCAGACAGAGCTGCCCCTGGGACCAGCGAATGAGAAACAGAGCTATTCATAGCACCCGTGTCAAGTAAGAACATCTTGGGCGTGCCTTGTAAATTCGCAGTGACATAAGGTCCCCGCTGATCTACAGGCACTGGAACCGGTCCCTTACCCTGTCCCTGGCTGTCCTAGCTGTGGGACATTCCCGTCACTTCGTCCATGTCATAGTCGTCATGATAGTACTGCCTTCCCCGGTGGTCGTCAAAATAGTTCTTGCTCTGCTGATCATACGATGTATCCTCAAACTGTCCCTCTCTGCGGCCCTTTCCCCCTCTACCACGTCCTCTAAAACCCCTACCTCTCGGGGCCTCAACTTTCTGCAGCAACTCCGGACACTCACTTCGCCAATGCCCCTCCTTTTTACAGTACGCGCATTCGTTGTACCCTACGGGCGCACCTGATGTACTGTTCCGGTCAGACCGGGATCCCCGCTGAGCGGGACCCGAACCCCTTCCTCTACCGTTCCCCCTTGCCACCTGCTGCAACAACACCCTCGTCTTCAACTCCTTTGACTTTTTCTCCACCTTCTCTTTGTCCTCATTCTCCCTATGCTCGTAGTACTGTGCCATACTCAATATTACTGATGGGTAGGAGGTGGTCCAAGTACTTTCCGATGCCTGCAACGTAGTCGCAATCTCAGGAAGCAAATTAGTGACAAACCTGCTGACGAACAGATGAACACCACCCTCCAGCAATAGATCCTGACCACTAAAATCCAGAAACACCCCTTCAAACCTAGTAAAGAAATCGGACACACTTTCATCCTTCTGACTACATGCAGTCAACTTGTCCCAATCCACTCGTCTTGGCGGGATAAGGGAGTGCATGTAAGTGATAATACGTCCCGGCAAGGCTAATAGCTCCGCTTTCGGCTTCTCGCCGGGCTTGCGCTCCTTATCCCATGCCCTGATCTCATCCCATGTTCCACCCAATTCCACCACATGATCCTGTATATGCACCTGCCTCCATATATCTACTGGTACTAAAAGGCCGAAAAACAACTCTATATCAACTAATGTCATCACTGTGGAGGAGGACGCCTCCGTCAATTCTTTATAGTACGCTGTTGGATTTTTCCGAGGGTCCGGTAACTGCCCTTTTAGGGATATTACCTCACTCCTCTTCCAAGGACTGTAGATCCACTGTTCCTGGAAATGGGCCGCCACTCGTGGGCGAGTAACAATATTATTCCCATCTCGCAACTATGGTATTTCGGGATGGTAAATGGGATGAACCTCCCTCATGGGGAACTGTGACACTGTTGTCGGGACCTTCTGAAGCAATCTACCCCGATAACCCACCAATGTCGTCACATTACTGAAAACCTCATTGGGGGCCATATCTGTAGTATATACCCTAATGTCATAAATTCTCTGCGGTGCAATACCCTTGAAACACTGTTCCCACAATCCTATCAGTGTGGCCGACATATGCTTAAGAGCATGTTGCTGTATAAACGGCTCGTAATCTTTCATCACACTCCACACATCTTCCACACTATAAATCGGATTCCGGGCCCACTGTGCAGCCTGGTCAGCCACCATTCTCTTTTCCTCATCACCCACAGCAGAGCGCACCAACACTTTATCCATGCGTTCACGTGACGCTGCCCAATTTACTTCATGCACTCCACGCACAGGCGTCTCGGCATTTCGCGATGTCTGAGGTAACACACCCAAAGGGGAAAGAGCAGATGAAGAAACAGGTACCATCGTGCTCAAAGAATGTGCCGCAGGAGTAAGAGGAGGCGTGACCACGGGCACGGGGTCGGGAGACAGAGTAGAGGAACGGACGGCACCCGCCCCTGCAACTGGCGAGAGTGGGGAAGAAGCGGGCGGGGCCGAGGCTGAAGCAGTAGAGCTAGAAACGGAAAGAATAGGAATAACAGAACCAGAGGCCGAAGACTGAGGTGTCGGAATCACGGGATATAGCCGTTCGGGGGCATAAGGTGGTGGAGGTCGAGAATCCAACAACTCCTCAACGAAGACATCAGCTTCCTCCCTAGCCACATAACACTTATCACTCTGCAATCTAAACTTCCTCTCTGCACAATCTATGCCTTTCTCGATATTTTCTCTATCATAAGCTATTGCCTTCTGCGTTATCGTTTGCGTCTGCCCCCTCCGGGCTTGCTTCTCTGCTCTCATACGTCGTTGCTTCGCTTCCTTCTGCCATGTTCTCATCGAATCAAACATCGACTGTCTGCTCTTTTTGGCGAACAATTTGTCCTGCAAGTAATTCAACTTTTGCTCATCAAATGTGCCTGTAAGCGGCCACTGTAGATCGACATTGTCCCTCGTATATTTATTCCACAACGTGCTAAACATAATAGGGTCAATGCCATGCTTGACGTATACATCAAAATTTGGGGTACCCTCTGGAGGCGCCGGCTGCCTTTCTTCCAGTCGAGCTTCAGTGGAACAACACCGACATCCAAAACACCCTAACTTACTTAGACAAGGCATCTTAATATAAGACACATACACTGTCCCCTATGGACAAATAGAACACCAACCAACAAATGATCCAAGAACCAAATCCAAGCGGTCCAAAACTGCACAAGACAGTCCGCAGACTGTACCAAGACGAGAAGACGGGCTCTAGCTCCAGACCTTTTCAAGAGTAAGCCGAACTTCCAGTTGGCCTGGCAGATTGTTCGCAAACAGCCCCAAACCTTTTCAAGAATGGGCCGAATTTCCAGTTGGCCTGGTAGACCGTTCACAAACACTCTGCATCTTTCAAGGGTCCGCAAACCCACCAAGTTCAAAACAAGACAGTCCGGAGACTGTACCAGACACAGCCCGTGGGCTCGTGCCGTTCAACCATGGCGCCACATTTTCCAAGAATTCAAGTCACTCACCTGGTGCACTCAGGTCGAGCAATATTATTCTCCACTGCCGACTCTTCGGACCAAACGGTCAAATCCAAGGTTCCGCCTTCTCAGGACTCCGGCCGGTGACCACTAGATGAGGAGTCGCCCGATCAGACGTGCGGGGCAGCCAAGAGAACCGGGCTCTTATCGTGTGGGATCCCCAATCCGCCCGACCGACCGGACACCACCACGACCCTACAACCCGATTACGGGCGAGTCGGGTCACCTTGCGGAGTCCCTGTTCGGGCGCCAACTGAAGGAAGTGGCTCAAAGGGTCACCCGGGTTTTCTACAACCTCCTTATAGCCATACCCAAAATGAAGAGTCGGTCAGACAGTAGAGAATACAAAACAATCGTTTATTACCAATACTCTGCAGAGGAGTCCAATCTGACCTGCACCCTAAGATGTCTGCTGAGGGGACTGGCCCCCCAACAGTCGGCAACGCATAATCATTCCTCCCAAGGGCCTCCCAACCACGCCCACAATGGAAAGTTACCGGCTTAGGCCGAACATGAACAAAGGAGGCACAGAAGGATGGGCTACCACCTGCTAGATGGGTACACGCTATCACTATCTCAAGGTTGCTGTGCTGGGTTTCGGCGTCTCCTAACGTGAGAGCAGAGCTACACACAAGGATAGGTATGCGAGGGCAGAATGGCCTATTCATTAGCAAGTCAGAAAGCAACCTTGAACAGAAAAGAAAATAATAACTAAATACAGCGTTCTGCTGAGGCAAGCAATACGAATAGTGAGGCCTAGTACAGACACAGCCTAATAGGGATTACGAAATACAAAATGGAGTCACACTCGCTAACTGAAGCTCGGACATGGCGGGGATAACTCAGTGGGTTACATAACGTGAATATGAATGGTGTCTCATTTAGCCGCACACTGCTAACCCAATATAGCGTAAAACAAGTATATAACGAGAATGGGATTTTCAAACCTAACTGGCATATGCGGGCTCTGCAGTGGGACCTGAAGTTCCAGTGGGCACAACATCAGGGGAATCTGTCCGATTGCGTCCAGATCTCAGAGGGCACTGCACACCAATTGCAGTGGTGGCTTACAAACCAGGATTGGGTTGACGGCAGATCCCTCTCCCTTCCTTAACCAGAGTTCACAGTGGTGACCGATGCATCACTTCTGGGATGGGGCGGCCACATGGGGGAGGCAGAGATCAGAGGCCTCTGGTCTCCGGCGGAGTCCAGACTCCACATCAACCTTCTGGAGCTTCAGGCGATTCGTCTTGCCCTCAAAGCATGCCTTCCCTCTGTCCGGGGAAGAGTAGTGCAGGTGTTCACGGACAACACCACCGCCATGTGGTACTGTAACAAACAGGGCGGGGTGGGGTCGTGGACCCTATGTCAAGAGGCCCTCTGCCTCTGGACATGGCTGGAACATCAGGGCATATCCCTGGTGGTTCAACACCTGGCAGGTTCGCAGAACGCCAGGGCGGACAAACTGAGCCGCAGGTGCAAGATGGATCACGAATGGCGTCTTCACTCGGAGGTGGTGCAAGGTCTCTTTCAACAGTGGGGAGAGCCTTGGTTAGATCTATTCGCCACCGAAGAGAACGCGCAATGTCAGCAATTCTGCGCGTTGGCATTTCCAAGGCGGCACTCGCTAGGCAACGCTTTTCGTCGAGAGTGGAGTTGCGGTCTTCTATACGCCTTTCCGCCTATACCACTTCTGCCCAGAGTGCTGAAGTAGATCAAGCGCGACCGGGCCCAAGTCATTCTTGTGGCTCCGGATTGGGCACGAAGAGTCTAGTATCCCGAGCTGCTAGACATGGCCATCGATCCTCTGATCCGAGTGCCTCTTCGGGAGGATCTTCTGTCGCAGCAGCAGGGGACGGTCCTCCACCCGAACCTGTCCAGCCTCCACCTCCTTGCGTGGAGATTGAGCGGCAGCAGTGGACGTCGTTTGACCTGCCTCCTAAAGTCTGTGATGTTATCTTGGCAGCCAGGCGTCCCTCCACTAAGACAGTATACGCCTGCAGATGGAACAAATTTGTGGCATGGTGCACAGCAAAGGCTGTGGATTCCCTTTCCGCCCCTCTTTCTGAGGTCCTCTTGTTCCTCCTTTCTTTGGCCCAGCAGGGTTCTGCTCTGGGCCAAAGCCTTCTCTTTTCAAGTCCCCTGTTGTAAATCGCTTCCTTAAAGGCATTACTCATCTTTTTCCACCTGTTCCCTTCGTAATGCCCCAGTGGGACTTGAACTTGGTTCTTACATATCTTATGTGCGCTCCCTTTGAGCCGCTACATAGCTGTCCTCTCAGGCTTCTAACTTTAAAAACTGCCTTTCTGGTGGCCATCACCTCTGCGTGCAGGGTGAGTGAGCTCCAAGCACTTTCTTCTAAGCCTCCTTTTCTGACTGTTCATCCGGACAAGGTTGTCCTTCGAACTCGTCCTTCCTTCCTTCCCAAAGTGGTTATTCCTTTCCATATTGGACAGACCATCACTTTGCCTACCTTCTTTCCGCCTCCTTCTAAAGAAGAAGAGAGGCTCCACCTGTCTGGATCCAAAGCGTGCGCTTTTCTTTTACTTGGATTGCACAAGACAATTCCGGGTGGATGACCAGCTCTTTGTTGGCTACGTGGACGCCAAAAATGGTCGGGCCGTGCACAAACGGACCGTTTCTTGGTGGGTCGTTTGTGCATTAAAGCTTGTTATTCCTTAGCAAAGAAGGAGCCTCCAGTGGGGTTGCGTGCACCCATTCCACCAGGGCGACAGCAGCTACCACTGCTTTGGGACGTGGAGTCCCCTTAACGACATCTGTCAGGCAGCTACGTGGGCATCGCTGCACACGTTCACTAGACACTACTGCCTGGACAGCCAAGTCCGGAGAGACGGCTTCTTTGGTCGTTCTGTTCTCCAGGACTTCCTGGTGTGAACTTAGTTCGCAGACCCACCTCCGGAGTTGGTATTGCTGGGGTATCTATTCTAAGGTAAGGAATCTATAACTAACTGTTTCTTTCAAATGAACAAGTTACTTACCTTCGGTAACGATATATCTGTAAGAAACATAGGTTAGTTATAGATTCCTTACCGCCCCCACCCATCCTCCCCGTTCTGCAAACTGACTTCTAGGGTTAAGGACTTCCTTTCAGGGCCCTAGTTTTGTGCACCAGTGGTCAGTGTCTTGCATGGCTCTGCGCTTCTGGCGTGGAAAGTCGTGTACAGAACTGACGTCAGCGCGCGAGGGCGGCGTCTATGTAGCTACCGCAACGTCATCCCGGCGACCACGACGCCAACAACTAACGCGGAGCCGTACTGCTGACGAAAAACGTTCCGGATCCAGTCTGACGCCTGGGGGTAATTCTAAGGTAAGGAATCTATAACTAACCTATGTTTCTTACAGATATATCGTTACCGAAGGTAAGTAACTTGTTCTTCAGCATGCTCACATTAGCTCAGGTCTTGTCTGCCCTGGACCGAGGAGACTGGATGGTAGCATTGAACTTGCATGACTCTTATTTTCATATTCCCTTCTTGCCTGCCCACCAGAGCTATCTGCAGTTTACATTAGGCCACAAGCACTTTCAGTTCACCATGCCTGCTTTTGGTCTTACCAGGACCCTCTAGTGTTCACCAAGGTAATGGCGGTGGTTGCAGCTCATCTCCGGAGGTCAGGGATACCAGTCTTCCCCTCCCTGGACGACTGCCTGCTGAAGGCGGGCTCGCCCTAGGCTGTCATCTTCCACATCCAGACTACAGTGAACCTTCTGCACTCGCTGAGGATCACTATCAACGTGCCCAAGTCACACTCTCCCTTTTGTCAGAGCTATTCTGGACTCAGTGCAGTTTTGAGCTTATCCTCCCAGCAGCGAGTCCAGGATATTCAGGCTATGATAATGATATTTCAACCTCCAACCTGGGTTTCGGTGAGACTGACTCTGGGGCTGTTGGGCCTCATGGCCTCCTTCATCCTGATGGTGACATGCCAGATTGCATATACGGGCTCTACAGTGGTACCTGTAGTTCTATTGGGCGCAGCATCAATGGAATCTCTCTGACCTAGTCCAGATCTCCAAGGGAATTGCAAGCGATCTGCAGTGGTGGCTAGCAAATCGCGATTTGGTCAAAGGCAGACCCCTCTCCCTTCCCCAACCAGACCTCACAGTAGTGAGAGATGCGTCACTCCTGGGATGGGGCGGCCATCTGTGAGAGGAGCGGGTCAGAGAACTTTGGTCCCCGGCGGCATCCGGACTCCACATCAACCTGCTGGAGCTCCGGGCGATCCGACTGGCTTTGAAAGCCTTTCTGCCCTCCATCAGGGGAAGGCTGGTACAAGTGTTCACAGACAACACCACCGCCATGCGGTACTGCAACAAACAGGGCAGAATGGTTTCGTGGACCCTCTGTCAAGAGGCTCTGCGTCTCTGGACAAGGCTGGAACAGCAGGGCATATCCCTGGTGGTACAACACCTGGCGGGTTCTCTGAACGCCAGAGCGGACAAACTCAGCCAAAGATGCCTAGCGGATCTCGCATTGCGTCCTCCACCTAGAGGTGTCACAAGGTCTCTTTCAGCAGTGGGGAGAGCCTTGGTTAGATCTGTTCACCACCACCGAGAACACACAATGTCAGCAGTTTTGCGCACTGTAGTTTCCAAGGCGGTACTCGCTCTGAGACACTTTTCATCCCGAGTGTAGCTCATGCCTTCAGTAAACCTCTCTGCCCATTCCACTCCTACCCAGAGTTCTCAAGAAGATGAAATTAAAAAAAAATTATAGAGCGCACAACTACCCAGGGTATCTAGGTCAAGAACGATGGGCCCAAGTCATCTTTATGGCTCTGGGCTGGGCACGGAGAGTCTGGTATCCCGAGCTACGGAGTCTGGCCATCGATCCTCCGATTAGGCTGGTCCTTCGGGAAGATCTTCTGTCGCTGCAGCAGGGGAGGTTTTTCCACCCGAACCGGTCCACTCTCTGCCTTCTTGCGTGGAGATTGAGCGGTGGCAGTTGACAGCTTTTGACCTTCCTCCCGAAGTCTGTAATGTCATCTTGGCAGCTTGGCATCCCTCCACTGAAACTGTGTACTCCTGCTGTTGGAAACAAATTGTGGCATGGTGTGCGGAAAAATCTGTTGATCCCCTTTCTGCCCCCCTTTCTGAAGTTCTGCTTTTCTGGACACTCTTAAGGGCTATCTATCTGCTATTTCTGCGGTTGCCTGATCAACCCTCTTTGTTCAAGTCCCCTGTTGTGTATAGGTTCCTCAAAGGTCTAATTCATCTCTTTCCTCCTTCCCCAACCAGTATGCCTCAGTGGGACCTTAATTTGGTTTTAACTTTTTTGATGTGCGCTCCTTTCAAGCCTCTACACATTTGTACCCTCAGGCTTCTCACACTGTAAACAGCCTCCCTTGTTGTTATTACATCTGCCCGCAGAGTGAGTGATCTGCAGGCCTTATCATCTAAGCCGCCTAGCCTCTAAGTGTATCCTGACAAAGTGGTGCTTCGCACTATGTCCTCCTTTCTACCATAAGACGTCTGTCAGGCAGCAACGTGTGCTTACCTGCACACATTTGCCAAGCACTACTGCGTGGACAGTCAGGTCCGCAGGGATAGGCACTATGCCCATTCGGTCCTGCAGGACTTTCTCATTTTAAATTAGTTTGCACACCCTCCTCCGGGGATGGTATTGGTTGGGTATCTATTCACAAGGTAAAGAATCTGCTGCTAGAAGTCACTAACAGATGAATAAGTTCAGTAACGCCTTATCTGGTAGAGACGATATCTAGCCTCAGATTCTTTACTGACCCACCCATCCTCCACACTCTGCGGACAGATTTCTAGGGTCAGGGCTGATCCCTTTCAGGGCCCTCGTTTTTACACACATTAGTGGTCAGTGTTCTTCATAGCTCTGCTCTTCTAGCGTGGAAAGTCATGAAAATAAAATGACATCCGCGCACCTAGGTGGCACCTATTTAGGTACCGCAACATCACTTCCGGTGCGGATGACGCCGATGACGGACGCAGAGCCGATCGACGCCACCTAATAGCGTGCAGGGTACTGCTTACGAAAAATCTTGTGTATCCAGTATGACGCCTGGGATATTCAAAGCTAAGGAGTCTGCGGCTAGATCATGTCTCAACCAGATACGGTCTTACCGAAGGTAAGTAACTTGTTTCTGCAAGAGCCATGTCTTACAATATACTAAAAGTGGGGTTTGTGACATATTCAGTTCTATATCTCAGATATGCATTGAATGCAGAAGGAACAGCCAGTACCACCACTGCTGCCTTTAATACTGGTACTACAGTACCAAAACCACAACTTGTACCACTCCAATACCACCAGCAACACCACCCAATGCCTAACTACCAACACAACCACTGCCACTACCAAGCGTTTGCAAAGCCAGTAGGCATGGTTTTAATTTGATTCACATAGTGGTATTATTTCTGCATGCCTGCATTACCACAATATTCCTAGATCTTGTTGCTATGCCTGCCCTTGTTATCCCTTTGTACAAAGTCCATTTTGTCTCTGTAGGATGGTAGGATCCTTCTGCATGGTTACCCCCACTTTTTGCCTGGTGCTGTGATGGTTTCTGACTAGTCTGACTGGGATCCTGCTATCCAGGACCCCAGTCTCTGTGCTGTCTCCCCTAAATTGGTTTGGTAAGTACTTAGGTGCATCCCAGATTGGACACTGGTGTACCCTTATCAGTCCCTAGCATATGTTACTAAGATACCCAGGGCATAGGTACACCACGGTCCCCCATGGGCTGAAGCATGTATTATGCCACCCATGGGAGACCACTCAATTGGTAACTACAGGCCTGCCATTGCAGCCTGTGTAAGCTGGTGCTAGCACCACTTACGAAAGATATAGGTTTACCTATATCTAAGGTCACTGCACTTAAAACCTATAAGCCACCCCTAGAGCAGGCCCTTCAATCCTGAAGGCAGGGTGCTTGGTTCTAAGTGTGAGGGTGCCCTTGCATGAGCAGGACACTTCTACGACCTACGGAGTCCATTCTCCTGGGTTGTGAGACAGCCATATGACATATAGAGGGGCACCGCATCATTACGCGGTGACCGTCTCGAAATTGGCTGTAACAAATCCTATTATGTTTGGTATCAAACATGTTGGAATCATACCCCACACCGTAAAGGATGTGGGATGTATGATTCCATGCACCGTAAAGCTCCTTTGGGAGGCCCTCAGGGCTCCCGGTACCAGTCTTCCAGACCCGGACAGCAAGCCAGGGCTGCTGCCGGCCAGAGACACGTTTCTGCACTCCTGCTGCTGAGCCAAGCTCGGGCAGAGGAAGGCAGAACAATAGTTATCCTGTCACAGGGAGGTGTGACCACCTCCCAGACAGGATTTAGTGTATTGGGGCAGGGTGGGAGCGCTTGCCAGCACCACATAGTTTGTGTGCAGGACACACTTGGTCCCCTCCATGCATAGTCCAGTTCGTGGAGTTGTTGGCTCCCGCTGTGGCGCGAAACTGGACAAAGGACAGGGGAGTATCCTCCCCCTTGTCCAGCCCCTCCTTTGGGAGGGACCCCTGAATCGTCCCAACCCTTTCCTTAGGGTATTTAAGGGCTTACCTGTGGGTGGGTCCCTAGATTCGTCATAGGACAAGATTAATTTCAGACACCACTTCTTCAACCGTCTGGGCACTCTGGACTTCGCTCTGGGCATCAAGGCTGTAACCGGGAAGACTCCTGCTGCTCCTGTTCTCTCCGCCCTGCTCGTCTGCTGCAACGTCCGTGCCTGTGCACCATACAGGAACCTTCCAAGGCCTGTGGGCATCCAAGACACCTGAAGGAATCTCCCTTGAAGTGAAGGAGTCACTTCCCTGCATCCGCAGGCACCGCAGCTAAGCTGACCGGTCTGCTGATCCTGAGCTCCTACGGACTCCGAAAGGCAACACAGGTGGTGGTTCTTCACATCCCTCGAGGCCTGACCTGTCCTCTCACCAAGTTTGACGCCAGTATCCCTTGTCGGAGCCGCAGGAACCGAACCCCTGTGCACCGCGTCGACTTGCAGTTGCAAAGGCTTGTTGACTTCCTTCCACCAAGATCTTCGGGCTCCAAGTAGCCCCAACCTCAAGCACCTCCAGTGACCAAGATCTTTGTCCTAATCACAACACTTGCATCATGGGCCTGCTTCTTTGGCGAGCTGCTCGACATCCTCTCGCGACTCCAGTGCCTCCGGCCTGTGGGTCCTCTTAAGGGTCATCTTCATATTCTTTGGGCTCCCCTGATTGCTCGGGCCTGCCCTGACTCTCCTGCTTGTGGTGAGTCACCTGGACCTTGCTGTTCCCGACACTGCACCATCTTCACTTTCCACGTTGTTTGCACTTGCCAAGGCTTGTTGGTGCTCCCGATGGACACCGACCCCTCAACTCACGACATCCGACGTGGGACAGCTCGTGAACGGCTCCTCGTCTTCCACAGCGTCGCCTTGTCCACACAGATGCAGCTTCAAGGTCACCATCAACTCTCCTGCAGCACCCGACAATGGTGGGCATTCGTCTTCTGTGCCTCCTGGTCACTCCTGAGTGGCATAGACTCTGTCCCATCTGCTTTCAGGTACTTCTCGACTTGAATCCACCTTTGGGTTCCACCGGACACTTTCTCCTTCTCCAGCAGCAGCATCTTCCTGAAGTCCTCCATTGGGTTTGACTGCTGTTTCCGACTCCACTTCACACCTATGCACCCGACTCCCCTGGGGCAGGTATCCTGGTTCCTAAGGTATCCACATGTGGGGTGGCTCTCCAACCTTCTGTCTTCCACGGGGTTTCTTCAGGGTCCACTGGGAAGGGTCCTTCTTCTTTAAAACTGAAACTGCGACTTACCCATTGACTAGCATTGATCCCGCGCTCGTGTTCCCACTCTGCACACGGCCTCTGTGGGGCTCCTGGTTACTTACCTTGGGTGGTTCCTTCGGTCCCCGGCCCTTCTAAATCTTCTGGGTACAGTCTTGACTTGAGTCGTGGTTTGCATTCCACTATTTTAGTATATGGTTTGGTCCCCCCTGGTGACCACTGTGTATTCCGTGCTACTTACCTGTTTCTATTGAAAAGTATTGTGTGTATTGTGTATATATCCGGCTAGGAGATATCTGAATGTGTTAGTGAGTGTCTTATAATAAATACATATTTTTATAAATACACTGTGTGGTTCTTTTTCACTTAATCTATACAATAATATTGCATTCTGGTAAAACAAGCTGCTTTACACTCCTTCTGGACTAAGTCTGAAGGCTGCTCTCCACAGCTACCACTTAGAGAGCTTTCTAAGGTTGTCTAAGACCACTAAAATCACCATAAGGATTGTCTGGATTGGTGCAGGGTGCCCACTTACATAAGTGCACACCATATACCAAGCCAGCTTCTCACAGTCTCTTTGCCCGCACAAAGTATGAATTCAAATAAGGAAATTGGCACTTTTTAGTTCCCTTCTACTTTAATATTGAACAGTAACATGTTAGGTGAAAGGCCTAGAGCGCAGCATTCATACAAGCTGTTGAACAATCAAAATTATCAGATTAATCAAAGTGCAGTAATTGATATGTTCCTGTTCTGACGGATGCTTCTGTTCTCAGCATTGAATCTCCCCCAGTTCAATCCAGAAAATGTCTTGCAGTACCTCCAGTGTAGTAGCTGCTGGCATCATCGGCCTCCATCGTGACTCCACAGGATACAGGTTCACCCATATGTGGTGAGGTCAGTCCCTTCTCTTCCACGCCCTTTGTTGTGCAGCCAAAGCTCCTCTCCTACCGATTTTCATGTTTGCGAAACTCTCCCCAATTAAAATAAAAATGTACTTTCTTGCAGTGTTGCAGAGATGCCGCCAGCGAAGACTGCCGTCTTAAACCATGTTTCAGGTTTTGCAAACAATTATGGTGCGTTGGAACCAAACACGATTCCAGGGCCTTCGACGGATGCTCCCTGCTGCTCTCTAAGGAAATCAGGAAGGTGGTGGCCGAGCATGCCTTCAGCCTGCCTATTTTTGTCATTTTTCCGAACAACTTCCAAAACTATTTCACAGTGTGCTAGTGAACAATTTTCCCACCAAAAACTACAGGTTTCAAGCCATGCCCCAACTGCAGAAAGCAGATTTTGGTCATGGACTCCGCACAATGCGTCTTTGGTGTCTGAGCTTGGACCAGGACCTCAGTAAGTCGAATGATAAGTGTTCCCTCTTCACCCTGAGGTGATCCGATACCAGGTGGCAAAGTTATATGATGCTGAACCCAAAAAGAAGTCTGCCTTCGCGTAAGTCTTGCTCCAAGTCGCAAGTCTGGACTTGTTCCCAGGGCCACTCTCATAGCCGTTCAACTTCACCTGTGAAGTCCTTTGGTAAGTCAAAGTCCAAAAGCAAGACTAAGAAAACAAAGCTGGGCACAGCCTCATGCCACCACTCTGACTCCAAAGAGAAGATACAAGGGTGTTACGATGCAAGTCACACTCATTCAAGGTCTCCGGCTAGGCTACAGCACCGATTCCTCAGTTGGTCCCTGACACCCCAAATTTCCAGGGTCATCGTCAACCTTTCAGCAAATCAAAGCCTTCAAAGAGGCCATGCGGCAAACTTTCAGTGCACTCTTGGCTCCCTCTGATGCAGCTTTGGGTCCCACAGACCCGCTGGGGCCTTCAGTCAGGTTAACAGCTGGTGGGTCCCTCCCCAGCACCGTCTGTCCCTATAGGAGCAGCTACCAGGCCTGTACCAATGCTGATAGAGACTTCTACTCCAGCCCCGAAATCCACGCTGGTTCCTACCAAACTGATGCGAACGCCACTGGTACCTGAGGAAGATCTGGTGCCGATATCAATGTCAGACCGCAAACTGACATCAGCCAGACCGATGTCACGTAATGAAATTACAAAAGCGCAATCGATTATGCAACCTGACTCTAACCCAGCGCCCGTGCCATCTCGACACTACCAGCAGAGTCTCCATTATCTTTTTGGTTCTGACTCTGGTCCTATGCCGGAGCAGGGGGCATCCTAGTATATTGATGATGACGGTGCCGGCTTTCTTTCCCTCATTATATTGATGATTTCGTATACCTTGATTTACAGAACGCCTGTGGGCTGGATACCTCTCTTGAGACAGAGCTTGACTTGCCACATGGGCCACCATATGAAGAGAGTGCCTATTTTGCTCGGTTGGTTCTGAGGGCAGCGGAAGCACTAGAATTACAGCTACCCTCCGATGAGACCAAAACAATTGTTCTGATGGAAATTCTGCAGTCTGGCCAAGTGACATTAGAGCTCTTACTTCCTTTTATTGACGCCCTCATAGATACTGTCATAGCTACTTGGTCAAATTAATGTTCTTTCCGCCTGTGAATATGCAGGTGTACTAGACTGGCACCTGGTGGCCTGGATATTCTCATCCAGAGGAGAGTCTTATTGCAGAGCCTTCGACCAGTTGAAGGAAGTGACCTGATTCGGGTCACCCGGGTCACTCGCGACCTCCTCTTAGCCTTCCAAGAAATGAAGAGTCGGTGACGCAGTAGAGAATACAAACCAAGTTATTTTATTGTAAATGCGCTGCAGCAGAGTCCAGTCTGACCAGCCTCATGGCATAGCTGCCGAGGGACTGGCTTCAGAACACTTGGTAACACAGAATAAGCTTTCCATCACCTCCCAAGTCCCGCCCCTGGTGGAAAAATACAGCGTGGGCAAAGGCTGAACAAAGGAGGCACAGAAGGATGAGCTACCACCTGCAGAATGGGTACACGTTATCAGACTCCCATGGTCGTCTTGTTCGGTCTCAGCTCTCTCTAGTGTGGGAGCATAGCTACGACCAGGGATAGGCATACGAAAGCAGAATAAGTTATTCATTAGTACCTCTGGGTTTCAGCCTTGAATACGATAAGGGGCAATAACTGAACAGCAGCTTTCTGCTGAGGCAAGCAGAGAGGGTAACAGAGGCTTGGTTTCTATCACAGTGCAATATGGCGGCTAAATGGCAAAAATGGTGTCACAGATGCTAACTTAACTCGCTCAATGTTAGAAGGGACTGGCCACACGCATATACAGTAGTGGTCAATACAAAAATAGCTACATGAATGCTAACATAACAGTATAAAGCATGAGTGATGGGGCAATAACATATTCAATTCTAACAGACCCTCCTTTTAGCATTCATAGCAAAATTTTTATTATTGCTATCAGGTAAGGGTCTTTACAATTCTAAAGGGGAGGGGAGAGCAAGAGGGGCTCCACATGGACAACAGTTAGCCATTCATTGATCACCAGCCAGGCCAAATCGTCCGGCAGCTTCAGAGCTAGGTAGATATACACATCAATATTCGAAAATGCCCTCATCAATACTCATCAATTTGTGAACAGCTTGTACCATCATAGCGGTGTTCCTAGGATCATGTTCTGAGTGTTTGGAGCGGGGAGTCAACATGTGTACGCAACAGGTACAACAGGCAGGAAGGCAGTGTATGCACAGATAACATGTCAAAATGATGTCGGCTATGGCAACTAGGAGAATGATAATCTTTCAACTCCAAGACGCGAATAGGCCCCGAAACCACCCGTGAGTGACCATGTGCCATTTTCTTGGTGTATGTCAGATGCAAGCCTATCCCTTCAATATCTTTCTGAAGCATAGTCCTATATTTTATATCGTATGGATATCCTGGCTTAGGGGTCAGGGTACTCACACAGCAGGCAACCGAACTGGGAGACCGTGTATGCAGAAGCAGCATGGAAAAATAGTATCAGCAAGTATGAATAAACCAAGAAGTGTCTTCCAGCCCCATGTCACGAACAAAATCCAAACCCACCCCGATAATGTCCATGTACCTGTTCCTTTGTACATTTTAGCTGATAGAAAACATTTTCAATATAGGACAATCTATTCATGGCCTTATGCAGGGCCTACATCACAAAAACATGTTCAGGCAGTGAGGGTGTTGCACCGACCAAATGATGAACAGACTATTTTCTCTTTTTGGACCGCCCCGCTCTAGACGCGGTGCTCCAAATGGCTGTTCTTCTTGAATAATGGGGCGACCAAAAGGATACATGGTGATTGGGAGAGAAATGCAATGCAATGGAATTGGTGACCAGGGAACAAGAGGATGGGCAAGACTCTTCTTTCCAGTGTCCTTCAGAGAGCCGTCACTGGCAGGCTCTTATTGTTCATCAGGCATAGGCGCTATTGAGCACCGGCGGTGGAGCTGCTCGTCTAGCTCGGATCCAAATCCTACGGTGCAAGGCAAAGTATTTCTATCTTTAAAATCACAGTCCATTTGCCCTGTTCGTTGACTGTCCAAACAATGCACCAATCTCCCTTTCCCTAAGCTATCGTTGATACCACGGGCAGGGTACGTTCGCCCTATTCTTCAGCAATGCAGTCCATCCCTACTAATCTGACTTTCCCTTTGGTGCACTGTTCCTCCGACGGGGCATAGATTGTACCTTGTCAATTCAGGCACAGAGGGGTCAGGGAAAAGGGGGTCAGACTCAAGGGGACCAAGGGGCAGAGGCTCAAACACAGGTGAGCCCACAGGCTGGGGCTCAAGCACTGGTGGACCAACAGGCTGGGGCTCCTGGATAGCTCCCTCTCTTTTGTTTTTCGGTGGTACTGCCTCATTCAGCACTTCATTATTCTGCAGATTTGTCTTAGTCTTATTTTCTTCAAATTGCTCATAACAAGCAGCCAGGCTGGGCATCGCATCCGGGCCCCTCTGATGTGACTGCAGGGCATCCCGGACCTATGAGCGAATAGAATACAAACTTTCAGTTAACTGGCAAAGATAATTTTGTTTACCGACAATGAGTAGTGGTGTAAGCCTTAATCCATTCACTAAGCTCTTAAAGAACAATCAGGACATACTTCGAATCATTGCATCTGTCTATTCCTATATTATTCATCTGAAGAACCTCAAAGAGGAAAAGTGTGTGGTGCGAAATTATTGGGGGGCATACAGGTACCCTTTCCAGAATTGTGCATCATACGCACCATACAGTGCATGGGCTGGGCAAAGGGTCATCATAACCTACGGGAAATACATATGCATCTGGCAACATTCTTTTTTCTTCCCTGGCCTATCAATTCACCATCCCTCGTCCTTTCAATTGTGTCGTACTTTCAACTTAAACATCGTGACTTCCGGTACCCACCCAGCAGGGTCTACTACAAACATTCTCTTCATTTCAGTTTGTTCATTTTCCTTAGCTGTCAGATCTGCAAACATTATCCCTTCCCACATCATCAGGTACTTTTCGGTGGGCACTACACTTCCAAAAAAACAGCTAGTTCAGTTACTCGAACTAACTGATAAGGGACTCGTGATGTCTCTGTGACTGTATGTAGTGTTGCTTGTAACATAAGCAATAGTGGTGGTGCCACCTGGGAATTTAAACAAGCCATCGACATATAGTTCCCGTTGAGGGTCAGATAAGGGAGCATCAGTCTAGTCTACCCGTCCTTTCATCTCCTTTTCTATTCCATCATTTGGCAGAAGGGAGGGGCAGTAACAGGGCTTAGTTCAAAGTGGCACATGATTTTGTAGCCAGTTAGACGTGCACTGGTAAGGTGCTGTCTCTTTTTATTCAAGGGCGTGGTCACAGCATGGTGTACCATATCTGTGAAATCAGTGGCTAAAACGAGTCCAATCGATTGTCTTATGGAGATGGCCACCGTCATGACCGCCGTCAGACAGCTCGGTAGGGCTCTTGCGAGAGCGTCAAAGACAGAAAGCGCGCAACAAGCTGTCTCGTGTACTTACAACACAAAACGGCACGCTACAATTTGTGTACCAAGCACAGGAGCCGCAGAAAGCGCAGTTTGTTAGTTGCCCAAGTGTTAGTTGCCCAAAAGACTGCTTCAGACATTCAGGATAAAGGCTCATGCACTTCTTTAATGTGTTAGTTCACCAAGGAGCTAATCTCCTACCCCCTTCGACAGTAGTTGACCTAAGTAGGTAACCTCCTGTCGACAATACTTACCTCTTGAAAAGCATTCTTCATGGCCATTCGAAGCTAAATGCAATAACTTTTTAACTGTACTGTCCCTACATCTTTGCCCTGTGTCTGAAACATTAGATGCTCTGTCTTTCTGCATAGTCCTAAGAAGCGCAGCAGAGCCTATGACTCCTACCAGTCAATGTGAATCCGGACAAAGACCTATTATTGAAATAAATAGTACCGCCAAAGAATGTATTTTAGATCAGTGATAGAAAAATATTGAGCAGCAGAAAGAACCATTAGCAGAAGCATAGCAATGGCTAGAACAGCATGAGGGTGGAAAACCACATTTTCATGAGCTTCACACCAATCAGTCACAAAATTGTAGTCACAATCAAAATAATGGGGCTATTACAATTTAACAGTCGTATCCTCACCAACACCTTTCTCAATCAAATCCTGCATCATGCACAACAAGGCTCGCCGCCCCGCCCATTGTATCCGGCAGTAAGGGACACGAGGCAAAGTAGCACTGCCTATTGCTTAGGTCCAAACCGGCGATATATGTAGCAATCCCACCTCTGCATCGCCTGTTGCCCACAGAGTGAACGGCGCATCTGCAAAACTCAGGGGGGGGACACAAACACTATTTACATTAAGACCCATCATCATACATTCACCTGCCGGAGAGCAATAGTAGTAGGATGCAAAACCCATCGCATTCTCACCATAATTAGACATTAACGCAAACTGAGAATCCACTGTAAAAGGGACCAATAGTCAAAGCAAGAGGGCACAAAATGTGTGTTACAGCTAATACGTCCCAAAACCCACTGAAACACTCATAATATTGTGCTATGTTAAATATGTAGCAGAAAGAGGCAATGTAGACCAAATACTCTCAAATGTCTACAACCAAGCCACTGTTTCAAAAAACACATTTAGAAACGAATCTGTGAACAAACCATCAAGTCCCCTTTCAGGAGGCAACTCCTGCCCACTATAATCTAAGAGCACCTTCAAATCAAGTAAAAAAAAAATCAGACACACTCATCTGTCCTTGGCGACAAGCCGTTAACTTACCCCCCCCCCCGTCCCTTTTCTCAGCAGAATAAGAGAACCCAAAGGCATGACAATGCGGCCCAGCAAAATAAGTATCCCTGTTGAGATCACACAAAATCTGCGGTGCAGCATTTTTGGAAACACTGCTCCTAGAAACCAAGCAATATAGCCGTCATATTCCTAAAGACAAGCTGTTGCCCAAAAGGCTCATAATTTTTCACATTCCACACACCTTCCACACGAACCCACTGAGCACCTTTATTAGCTATTACCCTCTTTCCTTCTTTTCCCACTTCAGATCACACGTACGGACCCACACGTTCCTCCAATTTCATCCAGTCTCGATCCTCAAATCCACATACCTGTGTCCCAGTACTCACTAATATCGAGGGATGAAAAACCACAGTGGGAGTAGCAACAGAAATAACAGACATTAGCATCGCTGCTGGCTGTGTCGCAAGTATAAGAGTTCGCGAAAAAGGATGCAGAGGCAATAGGTGTGTCAGGGGTACTAACAGTCATAATGGCCATAGGTGACGGAGACAAAGTAAAGGCAAGATGTGCCTTAGCCCAAAACCGCCTGAGCGACAGCAGGAGCAGAAGCAGCAGAAATAGAAAGAACATCTGAATATTTAAGACAATAGTAAGGCATGTGTGTATATTTATTTTAGTTTTTTTTTTCTAATCAAATTTTAATGTTCCCTGACTCTTCTATTCATTAGTCAAATGTCAATCATGTTACAGAATTCAATATAGGACAAAATAGAATTAATACAGAACACATTATATATTGCATACAAAGCACTCCATAAAGGAAGGAAACCCTATATCTATGGAAATTGAGGCATAAAAGTCAGTCAGGACTGTTAAAAGCGTTCAGGAAATATAATGCAAGAGTTTGTTCAGCATATAGCTAGATCAACAATTAATAATTGCAGAATCTCCCATGAAGAGAAATAAATGCATAGGACAAATTAAAACTTTACAAAGCCTGTTAGTCAAAACATAAAACGTAGACTTTTAGCATCTAAATCTGCCCTCGTTCTGCACTTATCTCTGCCTGCGTCTCTGTGTCTTCTCACAGAAGCTGCTAAACCCCCTCCTTTCCCTTCTGCAGAGCTCAAGGAAAAAGGCTGTGTATTTCTGCGTGCGTCCTTTCCATGAAGAGACAGAGCAGAGACGGCAAAAGAAATTCCATTCTTATCTCAAGGCTGAGCAGTGAGCCTTCCAAAGCAGACTAAATCACGAACCGTGTATTTCAGCTTTTTCTCCTACACTTTAAAAAGCGTTCTTATTCAGCACAAATACATACTACCTTGAAAGTTCAAAACACATTTCCTAAATTAAATGTACATTCTATAGTGAGGTCAAACCTAAATTAAACACACTCATCAATCATGAATTAATTAATTGAGCATCATCTTACATTAGACTGAAAGCATCTGAGCAGGCCTCAATCATGCACTATAACTTTCTGATTTTGCATTCATCCCTTTTTGTACATTCCTTCTTCAACCCAAACCATTCGTCCTATGTAAAAACAGACATATATATATATTATTACCATTTTTTTTTGTGTGTTCAAAAGGGCCCATCAACGGCTATTTCAACTCGGCATTGTCCCTCATATATGTGTGCCATAGTGTACTAAACATAATAGGGCCAAGATCATTCTTCGCGCGCATCAATATTAACAGTGCCTCCTGGAGGCGCCGGCTGATCTTCTTCCAATGGGCATCTGCAGAGCAACTACGACAACAAGATACCAAATTAAGCTCATTCCAGGCATTTTCAAGAAGGGGCCAAATGCATTATTTTGCCTGGCAAAGCAATTGCAAGTGCTTTTTCCCAAAAGACGGTCCTCAGACCGTGTCAAACAAAGAAAACCACAAGTCAGTCCTCAGACTGCACCAAAGAGACAGGCTCAAGCCCCAGGCATTTTCAAGAGTAAGCCAAATTCACTAGGTTGCCTGGCAGGGTATCCGCAGACACCCTGTATCTCTAAACGGTCCGCAGACCTACCATGTTCAAGCAAGCCGAGAATGGTCCTCAGACCATATTCAAGATTATTCAAGATGGCGCCATATTTACCAAGAGTCCAGACAAACTCACCTGGTGCACACAGGTCAAGCAAAGTTATTCTCCACTGCCGACTCTTCGGACCAAACGGTCAGATCCAAGGGTTTAGCCTTTTCAGGACCCCAGCCGGGATGACCGCTGGGCGAGGCACCGCCCGACCAGACAGGCGGAGCAGCTGCGAGAACTAAGCTCTATCATGTGGGGATCCCCGATCCGCCCATCCGACCTGACGCGGCCCCGTCCTCCACACCCGATTGTGGGCAAGATGGGTCAGCCCGATAGAGTCCCTGTTCGGGCGCCAACTGAAGGAAGTGACCCGATTCGGGTCACCCGGGTCACTCGCGACCTCCTCTTAGCCTTCCAAGAAATGAAGAGTCTGTGACGCAGTAGAGAATACAAACCAAGTTATTTTATTGTAAATGCGCTGCAGCGGAGTCCAGTCTGACCAGCCTAATGGGATAGCTGCTGAGGGACTGGCTTCGGAACACTTGGTAACACAGAATAAGCTTTCCAACACCTCCCAAGTCCCGCCCCTGGTGGAAAAATACAGCGTGGGCAAAGGCTGAACAAAGGAGGCACAGAAGGATGAGCTACCACCTGCAGAATGGGTACATGTTATCAGACTCCCATGGTCGTCTTGTTCAGTCTCAGCTCTCTCTAGTGTGGGAGCATAGCTACGACCAGGGATAGGCATACGAAAGCAGAATAAGCTATTCATTAGTACCTCTGGGTTTCAGCCTTGAATACGATAAGGGAAATAATTGAACAGCAGCTTTCTGCTGAGGCAAGCAGAGAGGGTAACAGAGGCTTGGTTTCTATCACAGTGCAATATGGCGGCTAAATGGCAAAAATGGCGTCACAGATGCTAACTTAACTCGCTCAATGTTAGAAGGGACTGGCCACACGCATATACAGTAGTGGTCAATACAAAAATAGCTACATGAATGCTAACATAACACAGTATAAAGCATGAGTGATGGGGCAATAACATATTCAATTCTAACACAGTAAGGTGCCTCCAAACTCATTTCCAGCTACTCCTCTGAATAGGGAATACAGGAGGATAGATGCTTTCAGCGAGTCCATGTTTTCTTTCACCAGTCTGCCACTGTGGTCCGTGAATGCAGTTTGTTTGCTGGGCTGCTACACATACCCTTTGGGACAAGGCCACTGAGAACTTGCCGAAGGGCCTGGAAGATTCTAGGGCCTGTTTAGCCCAGACGATACAGGAGAGGCAGGACTTTGCCAAACATGTTATCTGCACTTGCCTGGATACCACATATTGCCTGGGGAGGGGAGTCCGTACCAAAGTGGTCCTATGTAAACATGTGGATGAGACCTACTGGATTTTCCGGTCATGTACAGACCTTCTAATTGACATGCTCCTTTGATGGGCCCTGCCTTTTCGGAGAGAAGGTCGTCTCCACATTGGAACGCTTTTGGGACAGTAGAGCAACAGTGCATTCCTTGGGGCTGTTAACCCCTGCCATACTATTTCCCCATCAGTTCTGGCTCTTTAGGGGCTATTCCAGACAGACAGCCTTCCCAGCCAGTGATGCAGCAGACACCCCTGTATTTTCGAAGTTGTGGACTCTGTCCTGTAAGGCAGCGTGCAGACCAGCAGGGGCATCAGTCTTCAATCCTCCTCCCCTGCTACAACAACGAATAAACCGCTTTAGTTTGGCCTTAGTGGAACACGCCCAACCAGTGGGGGCAGGACTCAACATTTCATCCGGATTTGGCGATCCATCACGTCCAACATATGGGTCTTATGGATTGTTCAAAATGCCTATGCCTTGTCATTTCTCCCCTTCCCACCCATTATTTCTCCCACACCAGAACGAATTTCAGAGGAGCATGTCCATCGTGATACCAAAGGTGCTCCTGTTGCTCTATAAGGATGCCATTGAGAGGATACCGGACTCAGAAAGAGGCAGTGCTTTCTACCCTCAACATCTCCTCGTCCAGAAAAAGGATGAGGGCCTCGTACGTTTCCTGGACCTTTAACCCCTGAATGCCTTAATGCTGTAGGACAAATACAAAATGCTCACGCTGCCCCAGATAGTCTTTTCTGGACTCGGGCAACTGCTTGGTGTCCTTGGATGGCATGACACATATACTCATCTGCAGTCCCACAGGCATCGTCTGTGGTTCAAGGTGCCAGGAACATTTTCAATTTACTCTGCTCTCTTCAGCCTCACCAGCGCCCCTCAGGTGTTCCCAAAAGTGATGATGGTTGTGGCTGCCTACCTTCAGAGGTCAGGAGAATCTGTAAACCCGTACCACGACGAGTGGTTGCTGAAGGCGTGCTCGCTGCAGTCAGTCTTGGACCACCTCCAGCTGATGACAGAAATCATGATATTGTTTTGGTTCGCTATAAATGAGCCGAAGTCCCACCTGATTTCTTTGCAGAGACTTCCATTCTTTGGGGGCAAACCTGGACAAAGTGGCGTTCAGGACTTTCCCTCTGCCACAAGTCCAGCACATTCTGGCTGTGGTTCGTGTGTATCTGACAGAGACATCTAGCCTCAGATTCCTTAACTTAGAATATCCCCAGGCGTCAGACTGGACCCGGAAAACTTTTTCCCCAGTAGGACCTCTGCAGCATATGTTCCCAAAGTGGCTTGGGGAAGCCCAGGTTTTTCTTGTTCACAAGCCAGGGCATCTGCCTTCTCACGGGCCAGGACCGCCACCTTCTCCAGGGCCTCCGCCTTCTCTTTTTCTACCTTCTCGCGGGCCAGCATATGTACTAAAAGATAATGCTAACGCAGTATTATTTATTTCTACTGCTCACACTGTACATTATTTATCTTGCATACTGTCTTGTGATCGTAACAGCACATCTTACTTACACCAGAAACAAGACTGTTCAATAAACCTTTTATTGAAACGCCCGTCTATTTCTTTCTGTGTAAACTTGGAGAAAACTAAGCATGCACGACTGAGCTGAGTGAAATAGTTATCTATTGTTTCCACTACTCTGGGACACGTTCTGATTCTAAAGGGAAACATAGTGGTCATGTTTTGCGGCTGCCAGAAACTACTCCCTTCTTGTTGTCAAGGAGTTTCTAGTGGCCTCTGAGCTAGCTGGCACAAGTAAGTAAGTTTAATATACTCGATAGGGACATACTGACCTTAGTCCTATGTCAAACCTATAGGATATATTATTCCAATGCGCAGAGCCTATTAGGGAAATAGGAGCTACACTTTGGGCCCCACAGTGGGGGTAGGGACTCAGGTCGGGGGTTTGCTGGCGGGTTCGCCCTCGGCGCCGACCGAGTGCCTTGACTCCGGTTCCGGGTCGCTGCGACGTAGGGACACGGCCCGGAGGGGCATCCCACTCTGACGTCTAGTCCTCCTGATGCGTCTTCGCACAATCCTGCGGGGCTCCCTGCGTCGTCGCTGGATGCGGTTGCAGCGCGGAGCTCGACTCCAAGTCGGCTTCGTTCCTTCCCGCAGGCTCCTGCCTTGGTGGCGGACGAGTCTTCTTCGGGGGTCGTCGACGTCGATCCGACGCCGTCCCGACGTCGGTCGAAGCCGGTTCCGTCCCTGGCTGTTCCTCTGCTAGTGGAGGACGTGACTCCAGTGGGTTCTCCGCCCCCAGGGTTTTTCCATGCTCCATGGAGCAGGGGCCCATGGGGCACTGGCCAGCTCATTATTCTGCAGGGCCTCTGTCGTTGGTGGGACGGATTAGCCTGCAGCCGTCCCCAACGGATGACTTGCTGTCTCCACCTCGGATGGCCACGGAGGCTAGCGCAGACTTTGCGAGGGCGGTTCGCAGGGCTGTGGATATCTTGCAGATGCAGCCGCCCTCTGTCTTTCTGCCTTCGGATCCTTTGTTGGATCTTCTCCACCAGGGCACGGTGGATGTGGAGCCTCTGTTGCCTTTTAGTGGGTCATTGTATGATGCCCTTCTGGGGACTTGGGCCAGACCCTCATCGGGTGACCCCGTGGATCGTGCTATTGCACATCGCCATCGCCCGGCTCCAGATGACCCTGCCTGTTTGTCCCTCCATCCTAGGGCTCAAGGACTTGTAGTCCAGGCAGCGCTCCCTTCCTCTCCTCCTCCGTTGCTTCCTCCCACCCGGGAGTCTAGGTGGTTGGAGTCATGTGGCCGCAATGCGTCTACCAGCTCAGGCCTTTGGTCCCTGAACACGACCTGCGTGTTTGCCCGGGCTACTTTTGCCCTTTGGGACTCAGTCTACTACTCCTTCCCTCTTTGCTGGCGGGCCCTCGTGCTGACATGGTCCGGCTTATTCGGGATGGCCGCGACATGGCGCAGTTTTCCGTCCGGTCGGCCATGGACACCACTGACTCTGTGGATCGAGCTATGGCCAGGTCAATTGCTCTGCGTCGCCATGCGTGGCTACGCGATGGCAGTTTCCCGAGAATGTTCGGGAGCGACTCAGGGATCTGCCCTTTGATGGGGCCATCTGTTTGATGAGCATGCCGACTCGGCGGTCCAGCGCCTCCTATCTGGATTTCCATGACTGCCAGGTTTTAAGTCCTGTATGGTGGACTTGTGTTTTCGTATGCAGTGTTATCACTGCTTTTATGATTTCCGTCTCTGGGTTCAAGACATTATTTCCCAGACAGGCTGTATGGCTGTTCAGCCGTGTTTTTCCTTCCTTTGGTACAGCTGGGCCAGCTGTTTATATGGTTCTTTTTGACCTCTGCCTATGAGCTTGTCTCAAAGGGTGTCCCTTGCTTTTTATAGGGATGTGACGTGCCCTATGTGGGGTATTCGTTCGCTATTGTGTAGCTGCTCTTCCTTCCCAGGAAGTTTCGGAGGCTCCCGCGTGGAGTTCTCTTCGTTATTGTCTGTCCCTCTGGGGATTTTTCCTGTGGGTTATGCTGTGGGCATCTCCCTTTGTTCCATACTTCCTGCTGTGGTGGAACACCTCCTCTGTTGAGACCCACAGACTGACATGGCCCGCTCCTGGAGCTTCTGTATGGCTGCCTATGGTTATTCCGTTACACTCTCATGCATCTGTGGACGCAGTCTGCTGCGGTGTATTGTTGGGGTTCTGCCGTATCCGACTTGCCCCAGGGGGTTTCACGTTCTCCTGCCTTGCATTTGGCTCATCTTTCCGCCTTCATTCTGCCCCTAGCACTGTTGGCTGTCTTAGGCGTGGGTACGCGTCCCTGTGGGCGCTTTGTTCCGTTCCGCTCCAGATCAGTTCTTTCTGTATTCTGGGCGGGCACCACATGTGGTCCGCACTGTGTGTGCTATCACGGGGGACCCGTAGTGTTCCTTGAGCCACTGTCTTGGCTGAGTTCTCTTCCTGTTGTCTTCTTCCCTGGTGTTGGGAAAGGCTTGGGCACACCCTGTCTGGGGATTGCCTTTGGGCGGTAGAGTTTTCGCCAGAGCGGATCTCTGTTACGTTTTACCTTGTGCCCCTTGCTTCTCTCTGACGGGCCCCGGCCTGGGCTCAGGTTTTTCTGTCCGTTGCCGCACACGGATCACATTTTTCTCCTCCTGGCTTCTGCTGTGATTTTCAACAGACGTATTCTATCCCCGGATGATCTCTGGCATCATCCTGTGTGTGTATATGTGTGTGTGTGTATATATGTATGTATGTATATATATATATATGTATATATATGTATATATGTATATATGTATATATATATATATATATATGTATATATGTATATATGTATATATGTATATATATATATATATATATATATATATATGTATATGTATATGTATATGTATATGTATATGTATATGTATATATATATATATATATATATATATATATATATATATATATATATATATATATATATCTTTTTCAGACATTCTATGTCTGAGTGTTACTGACTTCTTCTTCGGTGTGGTAGTCAGTATTCGCGCCTGTATCGCGGTGGCTCGGTCTTTCCTTCCCGATCGGAAGGTTGGGGTCGCCCTCCTTTTGTGGTTGGACTTGTATGTCCTGATACGTTTCACAGAAGTCGGTGCCGTTGGTACCTCTTGGGCAACTTTCTATTCTCTAGAGGTACTCTTCCAGTTTACCCTTGATTGTCACTTCTTGACTTTTTCATGTATTTCTATGTGCTGTGTACGTACACGAGGGGCCAAGCATGCGGGGTTTCCATGCGGTGGTTTCTGGGGATTGTCCCAGGTTTCCTCTCTGTTTCTCTCTCTCTCTCTCTCCCTCCCTCATGGAAGATAGCTTTGGGTGTGTCCGGCTTGCCGGTGGCCCTTGGTTGTTGAACCTGTGGGTACAGTTGACTGGTTGGCTACCTGGTGCTGCCCCCGTCTTCTCTGTCGACGCGCGCATGCTGTTGCTCTTACGCTTCATTGAGCTATGCATTGTGTGGCGTGGTTCTCACGGTACCCAATGTCTGTTCTGTGTATTCTTGTAATTCACATCTATGTATCTCCTGGTAGTTGTAGTTTGCATGTCTCGGCATGATGCCTTCTCCCTGACATGTCATTTGTTGGCACCTGATGTTGTGCCGCTCACATTGTGTGTTCTGAATCTATCATCATGTTTAAGTCCCTTCGCTGGACCTTTGTCTCTTACGGATCCTGGGGTCCTCTACTCAGTTTCCCTCTTTTCGTAGAAGTTTATGGCAGTCTGCCATTGTGCACTGACCTTTCTGGTTCTGTGATTTCGTTTCGTCCCTGTCTGGCTCACAGTGGACTCGTGCCGTCCTCTGACGGATTGTGGTACCTTGCTTCCCTTGCTCGTCCTCCGCCCTGAACTTCATGGTCTGGTGTCAGCTACGCTGGCAAAGCTGAGCTTTATGGGTCTGGAGTCAGCCACGCTGGCATTGTGGCCCCCACCTTGTTTAAGTCAATGTTCTTGACTGACTTCTTCCTTTTGGAACTTGGTGGGTTTCGGTCGCAGACCCTCCTCCAATGGGGTATAGCTTTGGTATCTATTCTAAGTTAAGGAATCTGCGGCTAGATGTCTCTATCAGATGAACGAGTTACTTACCTTCTGTAACGATGTATCTGGTAGAGAGGCAGTCTAGTCGCAGATTCCTTAATGCCCGCCCATCCTCCCCGTTCTGCGAGGACCTTTCCAGGTGGGGTTCTGGCCTTGGTCTTCCTGAGGTGTGCTCTAGTTCACCTACCTCTGGGGCAGGGTGTGTAATTCTTTTTGGCACATTGGCTCCTCACCCATTCTCGTTCTTGGGTGGCTAGGTTGTGTGCCCTTCAGTGCTCCTCCACCCTGGTTCTTCTGGCGTGGAGATTCTCATGTTCTTCTACCCTCCCTCCGCCCTCGTCTGTTTCTCTCCATTTCTTTGGGGTCTCCTTGTCTATGCTGTAGTCGATTGGGTTGAGGTTCTATTTGACTATGCTACAGTTTGTAAGTCAGTGTGGGGGGTGTGGTGAACATTCTATGTTGTTGTTCACTTCTGGTCACTTGCCATGAGTCATGTTGTTCCAGTCCTGTGGTCCTTTACAGTGACATCCTATGGTTACAGACTGTCTTTCATACAGTTCCATTCTGTGGTTGCAAACTGCCTTTCGTTTGTCATGCCATTCAATTCCACTGCCATTGCCACTTAGGGGGGGGGCACGGCTCTTCGCTTTGGTGGGACTTTTCCTGGGGCGGGTGCTCTGTTCGCCCCCTTCAGTCCCTTCAAGTGTTAGGTACTCTTTCAACATGGTGTTGTTTCTCGTCATTCTATGATTTCTTATCATTGTTGTTTCAATGGTTTTTGCTCCTTTTTTGGCACACTGTTCCTATACTCACAGTTTTTGTAGTGGCTCCGCGTTGTGGCGCGGAAAAGTTTCACAGTAGAAAACTGACGTCAGCACGCCGATGCTCCATTGACGTCACTTCCGGGGAAGACGTCAGGACGGAGCCGGGCGACGCCGCCCCCGGCGTGCAGAGGTACTGCTGGGGAAAAAGTTTTCCGGATCCATTTTGACGCCTGGGGATATTCTAAGTTAAGGAATCTGCGGCTAGACTGTGTCTCTACCAGATACATTGTTACCGAAGGTAAGTAACTCGTTCTTTAGGCACAGTCCTGAATCATGGTGAGAGGGCCTCTGAGGTGGCACATGCAGGCTGTGCAATGGAACTTGAAGTTCCAGTGGGCACTGCATCTAGGTAGTTGAGATTTGCTGTGGTGGCCGCTTGAACACAATTAGTCTAGAAGCAGGCCACTATCCCATCCTGACACAAAACTGACAGTGGTGATGGGGGAGGGACGCATGGAGAACAGAGGATTCTGGTCTCCGGTGAAGGGCCGGCTCAACATCGTTCTGCTGGACCTTTTGGCTATTTGTTTGGCTCCAAAGGCCTTCCTGCCGTCGTCCATTAAGGAAAGGCTGGTGGAGGCTCACAAACAACACCAACGACATGTGATATTGCAACAAGCAGGGCAGAGTGGGGTTTGGGATCTTTTGTCTAGACGCTTGGCATCTCTGGAGCTGATTGGAGTGCCTGGGCATGTTCCTCATCACAAATCACCTATCAGGATCCCTGAAAGCCAGAGCGGATGAACTGGGCAGACGTCTTCTGGCAGATCACGAAGGCGTCTGTATCCCGAAGCAGAGCAAGGCATCTTCCAACAATGGGGAGAACCTTGGCTAGATCTTTTCACCACTGTCAGGTATGTGCAGTGTCAACAATTTAAAAGAAATCTTTGTTTTCATAATTGTGGTAAACCGGTGCAGTAAAATGCGACAAGATGCAACTAGGCGGTCGAAGCCTCAGTGATCCTAGTCCAGCAATAAGTAGCATTAGGGGAAACGGAAATCACAAGGCGGAGGAAGGGGGGGGGTAAAGAACACTGGGGGAGGGTAGAGGGGAGGGGAAAGAGTGGTGAGACAGGAGGAGGGGTGAAAAAGAGGTGGAGGGGTGCTGCAGGAAATGATTGTGAATGACTGTGCCTGTCATGGATGTAGCAAGCGAGCTCACAAGAGTAGAGATGCTGTGTAGGGGATGTGTGGTGTCCTCACAGGATGAAATGTGGCCTCAGGTCTGGCAGCGGCTAGGCATATACGGGGTCCATGAATCAGGGTCCCTGCAGGTACAGGGGAAAGTGTCACAGTGCGATGCAGACAGACGGCTGTGTTCCTCAGGGAGGAGCGGGGAGCAGGGTTATGGATTGCTGTTAAGGTATGGTGCCCATTCCTGTTGGTAGGTGCAAGTTTGTCTTTAAGTTTATAGATGAACTTCTCCTACAAGGCTGTCTTCAGCATTTCAGTCAGCCACTCTGTGTGTGCGGGGAGCGCCAGTAGAAGAGGATGCAAAGTTCGGCTGTGATTAGTGCTGTGGAAAGAAAGCGGCATCCGTGGTGTCAGTGGAGAAATGTCAGCTGTGTCATGCAGCCTTACCATGTGCCGTGGTTTCGGGGAAAGGAGGGGTTGGGTTCTGTGTAGTGTCTTCCACCACAGTTCATAGACCCCGTAAGTCCGGGCAGTCGTAGTGGATGTGCACGGTGTTGCAGTCAGGTTGCTCTCATCACCAACACCTTGGAGAGGGATAGGTCTTCGCTCTTATCCCAGTTATACTTGTATCCGGCTATTGTCACAAACACTGCAATGAGACTCAGGAGGGCCGGGAGGGAACTAGGGAGGTTAGTAAGTCAACAGGATGTCGTCTGCATAAAGAAGCATGAAGGAGGGGCCTTTTGGCGTTGGTATACCCACAATGTCTGCCGTTTGGCTGATGGCTTCGGCCAGGGGTTCGAAGGCAAATAGGAAGAGCAGGGGGGAGAGCAGACACCCCTGTTGCGTCCCATGTCAGACCGTAAAGGAAGCCGCAGTTCACTTGCCGAATTGGGGAGCCGCATAACCACTGAACCCGGTTAATTAAGTTATTTCCCGGACCAAATATGCAAAGGGCTGCAAAGAGATACCCCCATTCTATACGATCAAACGCCCTTTCATCGTCAAGAGACAGGGCTAGTGCCTCCTCCAGGTTGTCCTTGGCAAGCCAGAGGACATGGTCAAAGTGCAGAGATGGTAGCAGGCAGTTCGTATTGGGACGGAGTCTACTTATGTGGGGTGAATAAGGGTGGAGATGACATTTTTAAGATGGGTCACCAGTATGCTGGCCAAAATCTTCACATCTCCATTAGGGAGGGAGATGGGTCGGTAGCGGCCGCAAGGCCTTGGGTCTTTGCTTGTGTTGGTGAGTACCGTTATTGGGGCTTCGGTGGATATTGCCCATTAAGTCATTTATCTGGTCCACCTTCTTATAGACAGCACAGAAGGAGTCTGTCATATCAGGTGTCGTCCATTTGGAGTACTCTGCAAGGAAGCCGTCCTTCGACGAGGCCTTGCTGTAGCGCAATGCAGAGATAGCTTACATGTACCTCCTCCTTAGTGATCTCACCAAAGTGGAGCGCTGGGCTTTCCTCATTGAGTTTGGGAAGACGGATGTCTCAGAAGAAACTGTCTGTGGGAGCGCCATCAGTGACGATCTCAGGGGCATAGAGGTCTTTATAGTACTTGGAGAAGGTATCCGCTATCTACTGGTAGTGATTGTCAAGTTGGCCAGCCCAGTTCCATATGGCCGGGATGGCAGACATCGCCTCACGCTGTCTGAGTTTTGCTGCAGGCAACCTGCTGGCTTTCGCACCCTGCTCATAGTGTCAGTATTTGAGGAGCATATACTCAGCCTCGGAGGTGAAGAGGGCATTAAGGTCCATCTTCACCTTCTCCAGCTGTCGCCTCATGATGTTGTTGGGATGAGATGAATTTGATTGCGGATTGTGTCTTCCAGGGAGGTCTGTTGGGTCGCCCTTTGCTTATTATGAAGGGCCGCATCACACATGAGTTGGCCTCTGATGGTTGCTTTAGCTGCCGCCCACGGCATTTGTGCAGATATGACAGATCCCATATTATGGACCAAATTGGTTTTGTGATGGGATCAGAATTTTTTTTCTCTCAGGCATTTTGTAATAAGAGGTGTTCAGGCTCCAGGGCTTTTGGATATGTCAGTCCTAGGTTAATCAGTAAGCTTGTCAGGGAGTGATCTCAGAGTGCACCATCAAGAATTTGAGCATCCTTCACCATCCATCGGGTGAGCGATTGGGATATGAGAAAGTAGTCAAGCCTGGATCGGGTAACGTGAACAGGGTAGAGGTAGGTATATATTTTCTCGGTTGGGTTGAGAAGGTGCCAGACGTTGAGTAATCTGTGACACATCAGTTTGCCCCACAGGATGGCTCTGTCCATGTTGTAGGCCTTATCTATTGGGCCAGTGCTGTTTAGCACCGTGTCCAGGATCAGGTTCCAGTCACCCCCAGAATGCAGATGTGATGCCCAGTTCTGTCAGCATGCGATTTAGGCAGAAGAGGAATGCTGCTTTCGTTCCCACCGGAGCATAGATCGAGCCCACGCGTAGAACCTTTTTAAGTATTGTTGGAACCAGCACTTTCTGGTTGGCTGAAGGGATGCCCCCAGCCAGGCAGAGCCTACTGCTCCAGTCAAGGGCGGGTGATTACACTCGCCGTGTAACCTTGCCAAATCCTTGGGTTGCTTGGCACTGAGCAGTCAAGCTTCATTTAGAGGCAACGTGGAAAGCAAAGCCACAGCAGTCACACACGATAATACACTGAGCGTCACAAAGGAGACTTAACACAGGATGTGTGTAAATTAAGTTGATATTCAACACATAATCATTATAATATGAGCATCATATGCTTTTGGGCATAAAACACATTTGGAAATATTACTAGCAGTACTAGGCCCACTCATATCTTTATGAAGTGTGGGCAATTCCTAATCTTCCATCCCCCCCCACACCCCCCCCCCATAGAGAGAGAGAGCACCCGAATGTGGTGCGACATGCTATCCACCTCAGGCTCACCCTAAAAATTCTGATAATACAGTCCTGCACAGTTATAGGGGACACCCTGGATCACAACGATATCAAAGATATGTACATACATGAAACAAGAACACTTTTTAGCATCTCTGCGGGCCGGAGCCACGCGGGAAAACCCAATGTCAAATGTATTGTGCTTTTGGCATGAAATCAATGTATAAAAAGGCACCGCCGGCCAGTGTTGTGAATCACACGTGGTCCGCTGACTCTCTCTCCCACGCCACACCGCTATACGATGCGACAGGTACCAGCCCAGTCCGTACGGAATACTCTTGCATGCATATGCACCCTAATGCAGTGCTGCTGGTACCCAGCAGGTCAATGGATAACACCCTGCAGACTCCGTGGCCCCAGCCTCCCTCCACCTTCTGGTTCACCCCAATTGTCCTATATCCCTGGATGGAAGATAACCAGCCCCACCTCCCAGATACTAGGCCGCACGCATCCGAAGTCACATTCAGTCTGGGTCCTTAGGAAGCAGGTGGGGATATGTACCAAGTTTTAATTAGAAGGTAGACGTAAACAAGGGAAGGTTAGCAGCAACTCGGGAGGTTCACCCACAGGTCTCAAAACACAATAGAGTCACTCAGTCTCTTTACACGCCTCTGAACTGTCTCGGAAGCGTTCCTTCAACCCAGTCAGTCTCTCTCGCTATTACCTGATGCCAGATGTCTTCGGGAGGGGCCAGGTGTGGAGAGATCAGTTGGTCCCCCGCAATGAGGGTCAAAAAGGGAACAACCAATGAATGGAGAGTAACACAGGCGAACCTGTCAATAGGAGGAGGCACCCCGAGCGTCGTGCCCAGGCAATCCGGGCACAGTGTCTGGTGCGTGTTGGTACGAGTCACACCAGACACTTCGGTCTCAAACACGAAGAGTTGAAAATTCCGTACCTCCCTGGAAATGAGGCACAATGACCAGTGCAGGTTGAGATGGGTTGCATCAGGCATTTCCGGTCACACAATGAAGAGTTGCAACTTCCGTACCTCCCTGGAAATGAGGCACCAGTTCTGGTGCACAATGATACAGGTTCCACCAGACCAGTGCAGTCTCACACTCAGGCATAAGTTCAGCAATGCCACACGAGGTAGAATGAGGCACTACTACGGGTACTGTTAGAAATGGGGGTCTCTAGTTGGCAAGGGTTTGCACCTTTGTCCAAGTAGGGACCCTTCTTCCTAGTCAGGATAAGGGAGTTACACTCCTAAAATAACCCCTGCTCACCCCCTTGGTAGCTTGGCACGAGCAGTCAGGCTTATCTTAGAGGCAGTGTGTAAAGCATTTGCACATAACCAACAGTAATACAGTGTAAGCACTACAAAAGGACACTACACCAGTTTAGAAAAATATCCAATATTTTTATATACTTAAGACAAGACAAAAAACGATAAAAATCCACAATACAGTACTTAAAAATCTTCAGTTATCAAAATAACCTTGAGAAACAGTTCCTTGAAGTCAATAGCTCCCTCTGGGGCTATCACGGCGTCATGAACAAACAAATCCAAACAGTTCTGGCTGACCGCGGCGTCGCAGGCAGGCTACGGTGTCGGGAAGACCCGCAAAACAGTGCCTTTAGAAATGCAGGGAGTCTGCAACCTCTCGTTGAGCTTCCGAAAGGACGGCGTCCGCAGGCATCGATTCCGGAGGTCGGTGCAGGAGTCGTCGGGCCCTTGAAGTCACACGCGTTGCAGATCGAACTCCTCGCGGTTGAAGTCAGGAGCGCTGGCGTCTGCAGGCATCGGATGCTGCGGTACGAAGTGCAGCAGTGCGGCGTGCGATGTCCTCAGGTCGCGGTGCGAGCAGCGGCTCGGTGGCGGCGTCAGATGGCGTCACCGGTGAGACCAGGGTCGCAGTGCAGAGTGATGCGGTGCTGGCAGGTTACGTGCAAGCAGCGGCGTCGTTGCTGAAGCGCTGTCGTCGGCTGACGAACTGGAGTCGATGGCGCCGGCGTCGGTAGGCCAAGGCGGCGGTGCGGGATGAGGGCGGTGCGTCGCGTAACTTTACGAGCGGTGCCCTCGAACCACGGTGCAAGCAGCAGCATCGATTTCGGTGTGGAGCGGCATCGTCGGGGATACCAAGGTGGCGTTGTGAAGCGAGGCGATGCGGAGTGCGGTGCCCACAGGTCGCGGTGCGAGCAGCGGCTCGGTGGCGGCATCAGCAGGTGCCGTCGGTGAGACCAGGGTCGCAGTGCGGCATTGCGGCGGGACCCTTTGCTTTGCCTTCAGTACACGGAGTCGGCAGCGGCGTTGAAGACGGCGTCGGGTTGCTTTTTCTTCTGTTGCAGCACAAAATACACAGTACCCAGTGTTGATGGCAGAAGAACTTGAAGTCTTTGCTGTTCCTGAGACTTCTTGAACAGGGGGAAAGCTCTACCTCAAGTCCTTGGAGATACTCAAAGAAAGAGTTGCAGAAAGTTCAATCCAGTCCTTTCACTGCCCAAGGCAGAAGCAGCCACTGCAGGCCAACACAGCAAAGCACTCAGCAAAGTGGTAGTTCCTCCTCACAGCTTCTCCAGCTCTTCTTCTTGGCAGTCTTCTTGGTCTAAAAGAGTTCTAAAGTTCAGGGGTTTGGCCCCACTTTTTATAGCCCAAAATCCGTTGTCCTCTCAGGCAGAGTGTGTCTGTGCACAGCCAGAACCAGTTCTGTACTCTCTGGTGTAGCTTCCTGGCAGGAGGTAGAGACGGCATTTTCAGAGGCAGACCAGGCCCATTCAGGTGAAAGGAAATCTCCTCCCCCTACTCTAAATGCAGCCCAGGTCTATTCAGCCCTTTCCTGACCCACCTAGACTATCTGGAGCCACTGCTCCTCCCCAGCCCCTGATATCCAAAACCCAGACAGTCAATCCACAAACCCAGCAGAGGCCTACTGGATGGCTGAGCAAGAAAATACCTACTTTCTAAAAGTGGTATTTTCAAACACAGAATGTAAACATCACCTTTACTAAAAGATGCATCTTTAGATTCTGAGTTCAGGCATACTAAACTTTATTTCTCCACCTAGTTCCCAGGGCCAGTTATGTTTATAAGATGTTATAAACAAACTCCCCATTCTGTCCTATGGGAACAGGTAGCCTTGCAATAGTGAAAAACGAAATTGGCAGTAATTCACTATCAGGACATGCCACACACACCAGGGCATGTCCTACCTTTCACATACACTGCACCCTGCCCACAGGGGTACCTTGTGCCTACCTTAGGGGTGACTGACATGTAAGAAAAGGGAAGGTTAGGGCCTGGCAAGTGGGTACACTTGCCAAGTGGACATGGCAGTCCCAGACTGCACACAGGCTCTGCAATGGCAGGCCTGAGTTATATTTACAGGCTGTTTGCGTGGGTGGCACAATCCAGTGCTGCAGCCCACTAACAGCATTTGATTTACAGGCCCTGGCACACTCAGTGCACTTTACTAGGGACTGACAAGTAAATCAAATATGCCAATCATGGAAACACCAATCCATAGCACAGTTTACCACAGGAGCTCTTGCACTTTAACACTGATCAGCAGTGAGAAAGTGCGCAGAGACACTAAGCCAGCAAAAACAGAGTCAAAACCGAGAGGTCAGAAAGCAAAAACTCAAGGGAAACACGTCAAAAGATGCCAAGTCTAACAGGTACCCCCCATCTCCAAGAGTTGAACCCTGTGAATTAGACACCACAAGCAATTAGCATGCAGTCAACGTGTCGCACGAGAGAGATGCAGCACGATCCACGAAACAGCCCACGGGGGGGGTCTCACAACCGTTGAATCCGCTTACCACCAACTAGACCCTTATGAGTGTCAGGGTCCATGAAGTACAGGAACCACACACCAGTTGGGATTCAGTAGCTTATGTGGGCACTTGAGAGGGTACCACTCTACAGATGTCACAGGTAGATGGAGTAGGTCCCTTGCTGGAGGTCTTTGAGGTCCCTAAGATCTCCAGGAGAACAGGAGGCAAGCAGATGTACCCTTGGAGAGCACACTTCAGGGCTTCACACTTTAGCAGGTCTTAGGCCCAGGCCAGCCACTATTCAGAAAGGGCACGTGGTCCCCTTCAAGGGCAGTAATCCTCCATGTGCACAACAGAGTCCTCTGGCAAAGTGCACCACACAGTCTGGGTTCTCCGATCCCACGTCCCCTCAAGCATATCTCACCCTTTGCTGAAGCATGGCACCCGTAGTTATACTGTTGTGTGTCTTTGAAGTTAGGGGTGATTCAAGGGGTTTCCCTTTGAACCACAGATGTCTCCTCTAAATTGTAGGCCTGTCTGCCATGCAATGCAGATCTTAATCTTTAGTGGAATCATGATCCAGCCCTTAGAGGCTAAGTGTCAGGACCTCTCTCTCTCTCTCCCTCCAATCTATCCCATTCGGCCCTCAAATGTCAGAGGTCTGCCGTTCTCGTGGGAAGCCCATGGTTTATGGCTGTCACTCTGGGAATACACAGATGTGCTCCCCGACCCCTGTGTCCACTGGAGCCAGGCACAACGGCACACAAGACTCTTGGAGCATCAAAATGTCCATATTCTACAAGTGCCGTTTCTAAGTGAATTATTCCAAAACCCCATTTACCTTTGGAAAGGGTTTGGCATGGCAAATCCATTGATAGGAAACATCATGAGGTTGCTCTACTACAATCCACTATTGCAGCCCGAAGTGATGTCAACCACTTCCCCATGTTAACCTAAGGGAAGAGCAAGCCTCATAGGTAGTGAAAACACACACAGGTATTCCTCACTTCCTGGGCACTCATGCACTATTGCGCACACTGACCTACTGTCGTGTAGTTCCTATAGTACCCCTGCAGGACCTGCGCGTTTGGATAACATATACTGTGGGCTTGGTGGCAGAATAACTCTGAGCACCCCCACCGTGTATGTTAGCCTGGTTTGCATTAGCTAGCTCACAGTGCCACTAGAATCTCCTCTTCTCGGGGAGAGATTAGTTTCTGGCAACCTTAGATCATGACAACCCAAATTCCTCAGTATCGTGGAAACAATGTACTACCTTTCGCTCAGTCACTCGTGCTTACTTATTCGGTTTGTCTCAGAGAGTTACACAGAATAAACAGTCGGGGGTTTCAATAAGTATTTATTGAACAGTTGTTATTCTAGTGTAAAATATATGTGCTGCGGCAACCAGCACACAATAGCAGAGATATATTATCAGCAGTACGATAAAAGCAAAGGGATAGAACAGTTCTACCATATTGCAATAATCATGAATACATACATGAATATGAAAAGCATTATGCAAGTGCGCGTACTCCTACGATGCCTAACTAGATGTACCTGAGTGTACCTAGCATATGTGTAGGTCTAAAAGCCTAAGAGCCAAGAATCCTTCTAGGATTTAGTCAAACCCCCATACCTGAATAGAGAGAGTGTGGGACACCGTCCTGGTCTCGAGTTGGACACCCCGCAAGGGCTGTGTTAGACCGCTGTCAGCTGGAGCGACTGCATGCAGGAGCCTCAGTGTCTCTGGTCAGTGTGTCAGCATGGAAGTCTCGGTTCCCTCTGTCTTACCGGGGCAAGATGTGGTGTATTTATACCCTAAAGAGTCTCGGTCCTCAGTATGGTTTGTATTGGTCTGTCGTTAGACATGAGGAAGACGTCAGGGGTGAACTTTGTACATACATATTATGCAGGTGGTGTATTCCTAGAGAGCCATGCATAATTGATGAGTACAGTGTGGGCCTGTTTGGGAAAAATCCTGCTGTATTCAAAACCACAGGATAGATAACGTTCAGCCCTCAGAGCACGTTGTGTACTAGCAAGGACCAATGTAGGTGAAAGATCATGCCTATATAAGGAATCATGACTATAATAGGACATGTACAGTTATGACCATAATTGGGCATATGCGGCTATGACCATAATAGGGCAAGTACGAATATGACCATATTAGGGCAGATATGAATACGTCCATTTTAGGGCATGTATGAACGGGTCTACATTAGGGCCTCTATACGGGACATAACACCCACTCCTCTTCCGAATTGGATAACAATGACCATACTTAAAATCTGGACAATTTAAAAATATTTTTAAAAGCAAGTAAAAACATAGTTCTAAAAATCGTTGAGTGTTTAAAAGAAAATGTTAAAATTCAGCTATTTCTAGTTGTCACTTGAAAAAGTCCATATTGTTTCCCTACAAAAGTTGCTTTACCATAAGCAGGAGAAGGCCATGCTTTTCTCAAGTGAAAGTGTAAATTTTAGGAAATGTTCCAAATTTAGATTGTTTGTTTTGAAACTAGTGAAGAAGCCGAATTCTTTCCCAGGACACGATGAGCCAATTCAAGATTAAGAGTCCTGGCTGGGAAGCACAATATTATCGGTGTTAGCTGCTGCAGACGACAAATCCAACGCCTCACAGAGAACGTCAATCGCACATAGATGGAATGTAGCACTGCCAACAGTCGGTGCTGCGGCAGCTTGTGCGGCAGTTGTAACCTAGGTGCCTGTGGAGGAGTCACTTAACCCAGCAGGAGCAAACGGCACCTGTGGATTCTCCAGGAATGCATTCATCAGAATGGGAAGCCGCTGAGGACAACGCAGAGCGTGGGCCTTTATGGGGTCCAGCATTGCATCCGTGTCCGGAGGCGCATCTGATGGAAAAGTTAGACAAAGATCCAACGTGCATTCTCCTCCGCAGAACAGGCATCGAAGAACAGGTAAGATGCAGTCTACGCAGACTGGTCTAAACGATAGAAACCAGGAGGCATTGAGTTCTCGCAGGCAAGGAATGCCCAGAAGTTGTACCATGCGTTCACGGTATGTCCGCTCCAGGACCGTGTTCGCCATTCCCTCGGGAATTGGGCCATCCATTGCGCAGCAGTAGTATTATGAATAGGACCCCTGCAACCAGCAATAGGATAAGCGGGAATCCTCCAAATACGCTTCCCAATACGGAGTGTATAAAATTTGGGATTACTCCGAGGACTGTCTGAAAGGTGCTTAACAGTCCTGACCCTATGGTCTTAAATAGGTGTACAATACCGCTCGTATCAGACATATTGAAGATACATCCCACCATTTCTACGAAATGAAAGGGGCAGTTTGTACGTATAAGCGCTTGTATCTCAGTCGAGGTCCTTGCAACTTGAAGTTCATAGGTTTCTCGAGCGGAGGTTAAGGGCACGGGTTGCTGTAAAAGCATAGCTTTCAATCTGCTCAGAGTATCAAATTGTATGAAAGAAACATTCAGTGAAGGCCATAGCGGCGCCTCCCTGACTGTGTTCAGTGGTGGAAACAATACTTGCATACAGCAAGTAACCCTGGAGTTAACAGTGACCAGATAGGCGACGCCCGGAAGCATCCCACAGCAACCTTGATCATTTAACATTAAGTAACTCCCATTCGAGAGCAGCTGGAAAACCGGCGTGATCTTGGCTGCTGGGGTCCCTGACATGTGACAAGATAAGTTCGCTACTGAACCGCTACAGGCTCCCTGTAGAGAAATATCTTGACACATGAGAGAACCGCTTAAAGCGTTCTTGCAGTTTGTACCACTCAGATACACTTCTCGATCCCCATTCCGGCATCGATATCTATATGGTAACTTCCAAGTTTCCTTGATGTATCCCTTTCCCATCTTTTCATATTTGCCTGCCTTTGCTCAAGGCAATATTGAAACTGAAACGTAGTGACCGGCAGAGTGATTTGGCCATGAATTAGCCATTCTGTTGATGGTGATTCGGCTACAGTGAATGGTAATCTTTCCAGTTTCTCAATATGCAGCATTGTATATTTGGCTCCCCTTTGTGCCATTTCTGTCTGTTTATCAGTTAGATTGTATTCTGAAAACAGAGACGTGGTGTTTATAAAACGCCAGGGCACATAGCCTGCACGCAAAGATTGCAGCGTCCAGCTTAGCATCACAATAGAACGTAGCTGAGATTGCCCGTGTTGTAACAAGGCCAGATCTTGTTCTAATATGTTGATTGCTGAAGACACAATGTTGCCTAAGGAGTAAATCCTGGAGGTCAAAGTAGTTAACCCATTATCCACTACAGCTAATGCCTTTTCTAAGTTGATACGGTCTATTTCCCGTAATCTTTCTGCGGCCTCTTGTTGGGATATTTTCCAGTTTTCATTATAATAGGCATAAAGGCCAGCATATATGAAACATTTCTGACGTGTTTTCCTTGGACCTAGTAGGAAATCCCTAAGATCTACATCAGGTGTGAGTAAGGTCAAGTGGTGTTTTACTTCTGTCAGTGTTGAGGTCTCTAGCCAATCAAGGCACAACTTCCCAACACTATAGGATGTCACTACCCCTGGGTGTTGTCTCTGTACATAGCGTGCATCTGGCCTATGGATACTAAACCCTTCGGTTGTATTCCTAAATCTCTGTTGACAGGTGTTCGTGTCAATGGGCCAAATCAGCCATTTCGTCCAATCAGGATCTGATCTGTTGTACTGGAGAATGTCATCTAATCCTACCCCATGTGAAGTTGAATTCTGCCCCCCACCCATCTGTGATGGTGTTGGAAACCCCGGTGTGTTCATTTCCTTGCCTTTGGCTAAACCAAGACAGGTTGTTTGTTGCACAGTTTCATTCAGAAATAACATCTGCTGCGGAATGATGCATGCTCTAAAAGTGCTTCTATTCCCTGGACTTGCCAGTCCCTAGAACCCCAGATCGATTTTGAATCTATTGTGTCTTTCCATAGATCAAAACCCTGTTTAGACAACTGGTTCAGAAAGGATGCAGAGTAAATATGTTGGGTGTTTGTTAACATAATTTTCTGAGCTGAAATTTTTGCCACTTTATAATAAAATGACTTCGGGTCAGATGTATTAAACCCTGAGAAGTATGTGAATTTCTGTGCAAATGCTTGTGAACTACCTTGTGGAAGTGTTGGGCAGTGTTCCCACTGGTGGTACTCAAATACATTTCTAGGTGTTATAGATTTGTGTAAGAAATGATGACCATATTGCTGGTAACAGTACAATGTATCATAGTCTGAAGTACCTTCTAACATTTCATTGTTCGGAAATGCTGCAGTTTTTTCTAAACCAGACATCAAATTGTTCAAAGTATCAGTGTCCCAATCATCAGAAAATGTACTGGAGGTAATGACATCACTTAAAGAAATTTTAAATACATGTTTAAGCTTTAAAAGTTCAGTCGGACCGAATACATCATAATCAATCTTGCCCATACTATACCGTCCGGGATAGGAACTGCTGTGATGTTCACTGAAGACAAGTCTCTTGGTTCACGATGTGAAGACTGGTGTGGTTTCAAAATCAAATTGACTCTTTGGGCTGTAGAGCTTTGCTGGAGGTATCGTCCATTAATAAGCATACTAAAAGTTATTATTAAGCCTACCCAGAAAAGAAAAAAGAAAATCCCAGTGATATACCATAGTTCAATCCAAGGTGACACCAGGTAAGTCTTTCTAAAAAAGTTCAAAAAGTCATTGAGTTTCTGTGTGAGTGATTTTTTGGCTGGCGTCGTTTCTGGCTCACTTGGGTCCAGTGAAAACGTATCAAAGTTCATGAAGTAGCCAGAAGCAGTTCGATCAATTGTTGGAATTGCATTTGAATTTGTTGAAATCGGATTTTGCTCTTGACGAGGCATGTTGACGTAGATGTCTGTAGTCGGTCTGATTGCAACTTGGTTGTTAAGTTGATTTTCATTTTGAAGATGAATTTCTTGTTGAAGTGGAGCGAGTTCCATAGCATTGTTGCTTAGTCCTTCATTCCGTACAGGTGGCTCTTCAAACGTGATGAGTCTTTCTGTTTGAACTTCTTGGATTGTAGCGAGAGGAGTGCGTCTGCTACTGTGGAGTCCACGAGGCCTACTGTTTAGTATCGGCCACATAGTGTGGTTTGATTAAGTCAATTGAGACAAATCTTTTCTCCTTTTTTCCGGCAAGAGGCGGCAGAAGTACAGTTCTTGTGCCGTGGATTGCAAGGACCGGTACAGGCTTTCTGTAGGATAGCCCAAATTCTTTCTTGTCAGCAATCTTCTCTCTGACCAGATCCCCGACTTTTGGGATCCAGACAGGTCTTGCCGTTACTGCCTTGACTTCCTCAGTGGCGGTCTGTTTCTGGAGCACGTTACTTTGTTGTGTTCTGGATTCATTTAGATCCTGTAAAACAGCCAAACGATCATGGATATCAAATGATTTTTTATCCGCCACTATGCCTTCACAATCCAGATCAGGTACCCATATTCTTGTCCCAAATAGGACCATGTAAGGAGTGACACCCCCTAGAGAGCTTCTTGGCTGATTATTGATCGCTCGCTGTACCCCATAAAGGTGATCGACCCATCTACCGCCCTTGCCTAATACCCTAGCTGTTAAAGATTGCTTTAAGTCTCGGTTTTTCCTCTCCACAACAGAATTTCCCTCGGGATGGTACGGAGAGGAGTACGGCAATGCTACGCCCATTCCTTCCATGGCCTCTTTGTAAGCCCGAGAGCTAAACGCCGGACCACGGTCAGAATGTAACGTGCCAACTGCGTATGTGCCGATAAAGACTCGCAAATCTTTTATAACAGTTCGAGCGTCAGCCGAGCGCTGAGGCCAGATCTTGGGGAAATTTGAGCTGGAAGTACACGAACGGACAACCTAATGCTGTCTAATAATGGTATCTGTACTGGACGTGTTGTGGTGGACCCTTCCATCTGCTTGCAGATGTCGCAGTTCCAGACATAGGGGCCGATTCCGATTCGGGCCGGAAAACGTACCGACCGACTCGGAGCCGGAATAAATACCGACCGACACGTATCGGTGCAGCCCGACCCGCAAAGTACGATGAGAAGCGTGCAAAATCCGACCGACTCGTACGGAACACAAGCCGAACGACCGAGCCGCGCGGAAAACAGCCATCCGGCCGGAAAAGCACGCGAATCGAACCGACCGACACGCACCAGGAAGAATCCCGAACGAAACGTACCCGCGAACTCCGACACGCCAAGTACGATGCAACACGTGGAAAACACGACCGAGTCGCACGGAGCCCAAGCCGCACGACCGACACGCATTCAAAACTGCGAGCCGAAGCAACCCAAAACCCCGCGACCGACGCGTACGCAGCATAGAAAACAGCACAAACCCAGCGTGAACGAATCTGAGAGGCTCGCACGAGACAACTGGAGGGTCCGACTCGGTCACAAGAACGTCTCCCACATGCACAAAAAGAACCAAGGAAAAAATAACACAAAAAAAGGCCAAACAAGCTATCACAAAGCAAATAAATACTGGGGGGGGAAACAGGGAACAAAGACACACCCACAACTCCACCCATATAAAGGACACAAATCCCTACCATGATCCCTTGCAAATTCAAATTACCTGCCAGCACTCAACACCAACAGACAGCAACCACACACATACTCACAGCTCATCCATCACACAATCCACACACCAGCAGCACCACAACAAATAGCACCCTCACATACACCCAGCAAAACACACACACACACACACCCTCACTTGCACACCAGCACCACCCAACACACACCAGCACCACCCAACACCATGCCCCCAAAGAAGAATCACAAGTTCCTAGATAGTGAATTGGAAGTCCTGGTAGATGAGATCCTCAGGGTAGAGCCACAGCTGTTTGGCACATTGGTCCAACAGACACCCATGGCGCAGAAAACCAAGATGTGGGAGAGGATCGTTGACAGGGTGAACGCACAATCACCATGTTTGCGCACAAAGGTAGACATCCAGAACAGGTGGTATGACGTGCGCAGGAGGGTCAAGGAGCTGTTGAAGAAGGACTACATCTTGAGCCAACACACCGGCAGTGGCCCTCCTGCCAAACCAGTATACCTCAAGCCCTGGGAGGAGAAGGTGCGGGCCATCCTACCACCAGTGAGCGTCTATGGACTAGAAAACATCCCAGAGCCTGGTGAGTACACAACAAATGTACACAATATTGTGCCACAATACACACACATCACTGTCAAGGGGAGAGTCAAACCATGCACCCTTAGCAAATACACACCAACCAAAACAGATCATCCCAAAATGTGTATGTCAGCCAGATAAACACAATACATGCCAGCTCATAGTGAAATGTAACTGTGTCATGACATGTACAAACCTAAGAACAAATAGAGCTAGGCAGTGGCACAAATATAACCAACAAACACAGTCAGACATGTAGCCACCACCACAACACCACCTCACAGGGAAGCTCACTGAAAGGAAGGAATACTGTGTATGCTGGCCAAGTCAGTGAGGCCAATAGCATCATGGGAGTCGTAGTCACAGAAATTGCCCACCCTCACAATGCGCACATCAACACCACCATGAACCATGCACACATCACAGGGAGTGCAAAACAACTGACAAGATGGCTGACACTGGCTACTGCTGTGAGGAGCACAAGGCCCTGCTGGCAACTGTGCACCAACCAACAGCAGGACACCACTGACTGACATCCTGAAAGACAACTTGCACTCCCTGCAATGGAAGCACGTTCCATGGTGGGATATCTGGCTGGGTGGGAAGGAGGACTCACAGCACTGACCATAGTCACCAGCAGCTCCACCCACACACCCCCTAACACAAACTACACACAACTCACCTGGGAGAAAGCATTGCCTCACACACCAATCAAATATCCCACAAAGAACCACAACCCTGGGTCATCCAGTGTGAAGCACAGGGACACACATGGGACTTGTAGCAAAACAAACCCCAGGATAACACTGTCAGCCATCTTGTCAGCACATGCACACAACCCCACAGGGAAGCTGAGTCAAAAGGAAGGAAGCATGGGCAAGCTGGGAAGGGGGGTGGAGGCAAAAGCATGATGGGAGTGGTAGTCACAGCCCAACATCCCCCACCCACATGGCCCAGCAAGAACACACCCAAGCATGCATACCTCACAGGGAGTCAAAAGCCACTTCAAAGATGTCTGACACTGGTGCTCTGTTGTGGGGAACACAAGGCCATGCTGGGAACTGGCCAACAACCAACAGCAGGACACCACTGTCAGCCATCTTGCCATTGCTGTCACACACACACACACACAGTGAAGTACACTCAGAAGGAAGGAAGTATGGGCATGCTGGGAAGGGGGGTGGAGGCAATAGCAGGATGGGAGTGGTAGTCACAGCTCAACATCCCCCACCCACATGGCCCAGCAAGCTCACACTGAAGCATGCACACCTCACAGAGAGTGGAAAGCCCCATCAAAGATGTCTGACACTGGTGCTCTGTTGTGGGTAACACAAGGCCATGCTGGGAACTGGCCAACAACCAACAGCAGGACACCACTGTCAGCCATCTTGCCATTGCTGTCACACCCACACACAGTGAAGTACACTCAAAAGGAAGGAAGTATGGGCATGCTGGGAAGGGGGGGTGGAGGCAATAGCATGATGGGAGTGGTAGTCACAGATATTGGTCAGCCTCACAATTGGCCCATCAACACCACCCTGAACCATGCACACATCACAGGGAGTGGAAAACAACTGACAAGATGGCTGACACTGGCTACTGCTGTGGGGAGCACAAGGCCCTGCTGGCAACTGTGCACCAACCAACAGCAGGACACCACTGACTGACATCTTGCCATTGCTGTCACACCCACACACAGTGAAGTACACTCAAAAGGAAGGAAGTATGGGCATGCTGGGAAGGGGGTGGAGGCAATAGCATGATGGGAGTGGTAGTCACAGATATTGCTCACCCTCACAATGCGCACATCAACACCACCATGAACCATGCCCACATCACAGGGAGTGGAAAACAACTGACAAGATGGCTGACACTGGCTACTGCTGTGGGGAGCACAAGGCCCTGCTGGCAACTGTGCACCAACCAACAGCAGGACACCACTGACTGACATCCTGAAAGACAAATTGCACTCCCTGCAATGGAAGCACGTTCCATGGTGGGATATCTGGCTGGGTGGGAAGGAGGGCCGGATGTCAACCAAATACAACCAATGCAGACCATGTACACACCCCAACATTCACATGGAAATGCCCAAATAATGCAGGACAATGTGCTACACCAATATCAACCCCTGACTGTGACAACTTAGGACAATGCAATGTACAGGCCCGCATCCAGAAGCACAGTCACAAATGTCAAGTGTGTGAAGCATTGATGCTTGCAGAAACATAACATACATTGTGTGTGTCTCCCAAAAACAGGTGATGATGGGGACACAGCAGCAGACGCTGAGGAGTCCCCGTCCCAGGCTCAAGAGGATACGGAGCTCACTGGTGTGGAACAGCCTCTGCCCTCCTCGGATGAAGAAGACCAACCTGGCACCTCCGGAGCAAGTCGTCATGCAGCACCAGCAGGACCACCAGCTGCACCCCCTGTACCCACCCCTCCAACAACTGTCAACACCCACACCACCCCTGCCGACATGGAAAGACCAAGGAGCACCACCAGCACAGGGACCCTGGACCAACGTGGGGCCATGGACACCAACACCACCAACAACCCCCAAGGGGGCCCAGGGTCACCTGTGCGTGCCACCTCAGGTACTGCACGTGTCGCATGGGGTGGTGGGAGGGGTGGGAGACATAGGTCACTGATCGCAGAGGGGTCTGGACTGCATGATGACCCACAACTGGCACGCATAGCCGATGCGTACCAGTCCAGCACCGGAGAGCTCAGCCAGGTAGTGGGGCTCCTCAGGGACATTAAACAGCAGCAGGCTGCCCATCATGCCCGCTTGGACTCACACATGTCCTGCGTGGAGTCCAAGTGGGACACACTGCAAGAGATGACGGCGGTGCATAGGGACATATTACAATGCCTCCGCCAGATGAGCAGCAACCAGTCAACACCTCCCTGTGTGCCCACAACATCTGCTGCTGAAACAACTGCAACTGCCACAGGGAGGGAGGATGACTCTGGCGGAGAGTCCCCTGCACCGCAGCAGCCTGCACTTGAGGGTCCCCCCAAAGAAGAGGGGCCGTCTGAGGAGGGGCAAGTGAGAGGCCGATGGCCATGTGCAACCCCCAGGAAGCCAAAACCTGTTCTGGATAATCACCTTTGTGCGCAAACTGTTCACCCTGTTGACTGCAACACAACTCTCCCACATGACATGGGGAGCTCAAGTTGGACCAATGTCTCAGGTGACTGTGGACTTTACTCTGGACATTTCTGCTACCAGGACTTCCAAATCATCTAGGAACTTTGGATTACAATCACAATGTACAGCACCCACCATCCTGTGCACTATACTCACACATGTATGTCAATAAACTCACTAATACACCATACTTGCCTCTGTTGTGATTCCTACGTTGTCTCTGAAGTGGCGATGATGATTTGGGAAATGACACTGTGCATGCTAACTGCTACAGCAAGTACAACACCGGCATGTGAGTCATGGCGACGTCACACATATGAGGGAGGCACACCACCAGGGCTACACAACACATACACACCATGGCCATCTGACTCATCGCCTACACTGATGTTGCCAGGAAATACGTTGCATTGCACAGACCCAACACCCATTCACAGTCTGTGTTAACTAGCCCACTGGTGCAGTAAGCAAATGTCAGTCAGATGTGTGACCACAGACAACGCACATCACAAAGTGAAGCACAGGTTTATTACACATTTGCAACATGTTGTAACCACCACAGATGCAAGGTAATCCCACCTGGCAGCGGGCACACAGTCAACAAGTGTAGAAGGAAGGAAGTCCATGGGTGTGGTGCACATCACCTGTAGGGACACGACAGCTACCACCCTGGAAGTCGAATCACGGTGTCGGGGATCACAGTTGACCAAACGACTCTGAAAGTACCCTGTGAAGGACAGAAATGACACACAGTCAAAAGCACTGAAGAACAGGACAGAACTGCAATACTCATGCCCAATACATGTCACAAGATACCCACCCAGAACCAAGTTAGCATGTCGACACTGTTGGGGAGTACAGACTACCTGTAAGGACACATCGCTACACGCATACAGTCATGTAGCACATGGACACACTCAAACAGCACCAGAGCACCACCAACACATATCATGCAAACTCACATCAGTTACATGACATCTCTGGATACTTACATTCAGCTGAAGAAGTTGGTGATGAGCTGTGTGCGGACATCACCATCATCATCACTGGCATCGTGGTCCAGGTCAGGATCCTCCACAGGTGGCGGACGTTGGTCATCGTCATCCAGGATGAGAGGCAACTCCTTCCGCACTGCCAGGTTGTGTAGCATGCAGCAGACGATGACAATCTTGCACACCTTTGCCGGGGCATATGGGAGGGACCCTCCTGTCTTGTCCAGGCAGCGGAAGTGGCTCTTCAGGAGACCAAATGTCCGCTCAATCACTCTCCTCGTCCGACCATGTGCCTCATTGTAGCGCATCTGGGCTGGTGTCACAGGGTTCCTGAGGGGCGTCAGCAACCACGGCATGTTGGGATATCCGGAGTCACCTACATACAGACAATTGCACATTAGCTGAGTTGGAAAAGAGGGTGACACTACATTGCAGAACACACACAATGGTACAAAGTCATTACGCACCAACAAGCCAGGCACGCTGGTTCCGCATCTGTGACATCATCCTCGGGATGCGACTACTCCTCATCACGTAGGCATCGTGTGCAGAACCGGGGAAACGGGCACACACGTGTGAGATGGTCATATCTGCAAGACAGACCACCAGTGCATTGACCGAGTGGTAGTGCTTGCGGTTCCTGTATGCCTGCTCCTGGACCTGTGGTGGTACCAAAGCCACATGTGTCCCATCAATGGAGCCAATGACATGCGGCATCCTCCCCAGGGCATAGAAGTCACTCTTCACGTCAGTGAGTTGCTGGAGTCTAGGGAAATAGATGTACTGGTTCAGGTATATCAACATAGCCTCCAATACATCGCGGAGCACACGGCTGAACATGGTCTGTGACATCCCACCAGCAGTCGCCAGAGTGTGTTGAAAGGTACCGGTGGCAAAGAAGTGTAGGGCTGCCATCACCTTCACCTTGGGGGTCAGCGCTGTAGGGTACGGCCGGCCAGGTTGCAGGTGTGGTGCCAAGCGCACTGCCAAATCATCAATCAGCTGCCTGGTGAAGTGGTACCTTCGGATGCTGTCACGTTCCACCATCGTTGCCAGGTCAGGGAATGGTCTATGGACAGCTGGTGCCCTGCAGTGCATAGGTGAACAAAGAAAGATTGTCACTCACCTCACATATGTGGCATTGTACACACTCAATATCACACGATACATCATTATGAGGCACAAGTACATGATGTGTGCAGTTCCGTAAGGACATGTATGGCACATACATGGCCAACATCCAACATCACAGTTCAACAAGTGGCATCAATAAGTCCCAGGTTGTGCCATTGGGTATCATGAGGACGTGTCACATTTCCCATCTCCTGCTGCCACGTTACAAACACACCCCACAGTGACATGTGAGGACAGATGTGCCCCAGGCATCACAGCCCAACGACAGGTAGATTCCCAGGGACCCTGTATTGCCACATGGACACTGGCATGACATGGCGTATCATGTATACACCACAGCAAAACAACCATGACCCCCACAGGTAGTGGTCCCTGTTGCCTCGGCAGGACAGACATGGACGTCTGTGACACACACACGCACAACATCAAAGTCCATGCACAAACAACGTGGATGTGGAGACTGTCTCCCATTGTGCACATGAAATCCTAAACATTGTAAACACAACATGCACACAGACTGTGGAGGACCATCACTATTGTGCCAATGGGTCACCCTGGGTTAAACATACCGTCCCACATGGGACTCAGGGGGCATGTGACATGACATACACATACACCACCGTGAAATGTGACCATGCCACATGCTCAGATATGAACAGTTGCACATCACAGTGGTCATGTACACGAAACACCAAGGATACTGTCCCCATGAACACGTGCACAGCCTGGGGGTGGCTGCCCCAAGTGACACCCACAGAACAACATGTTCACCCCCATACACGGAATAGGTAATGCAGCCTTACATGCCTTAGGATACAGTTTGGACAGGCTGTGGTGTTGTAGGTGAGCCCCTCACTCCCTGGGAAGTATATGTGGCTGGCATATGTTCACCTGTGACAGGCATGGTGACATATGCCAGTGACATGTACAGGGACGCGTTGGACAGCAATGGACCGATCGGTGTGCACACATTGGCCATTGCATTCAATGTGTGCTGGTACGCGTTGTAATCGCAATAAGCGTTGGACAGCAATGGACCGATCGGTGCGCACACATTGGCCATTGCATTCAATGTGTGCTGGTACGCGTTGTATTCGCAATACGCGTTGGACAGCAATGGACCGATCGGTGCGCACACATTGGCCATTGCATTCAATGTGTGCTGGTACGCGTTGTATTCGCAATAAGCGTTGGACAGCAATGGACCGATCGGTGCGCACACATTGGCCATTGCATTCAATGTGTGCTGGTACGCGTTGTATTCGCAATACGCGTTGGACAGCAATGGACCGATCGGTGCGCACACATTGGCCATTGCATTCAATGTGTGCGGGTACGCGTTGCATCCCGGGTACGCGTTGAACAGCAATAGACCGATCGGTGTGCCCGGCCGGCCCATTGCATTCAATGTGTGCGGGTACGCGTTGTATCCTGGGTACGCGTTGAACAGCAATGGACCGATCGGTGTGCCCGGCCGGCCCATTGCATTCAATGTGTGCGGGTACGCGTTGCATCCCGGGTACGCGTTGAACAGCAATGGACCGATCGGTGTGCGGGTACGCGTTGCATCCCAGGTACGCGTTGAACAGCAATGGACCGATCGGTGTGCCCGGCCGGCCCATTGCATTCAATGTGTGCGGGTACGCGTTGTATCCTAGGTACGCGTTGAACAGCAATGGACCGATCGGTGCGCACCCATTGGCTATGGCCTGGCCTGGCAACGGACGCGTTTTCAAATTTTGAACGAGTCTGATGCTGGAAATTCAGTTGGTCACCCACAACAATGTTGCAAATTCATGGGTGTCATGAAGTTGAACTTTTGAAGGATGCTGTGGGCATGTGTAAGTGGTGCAATACCATGGATTGGCCAGATTCAGAAGATGCTAACGATTTGGACCTATCACTTTGGACACATGGGACAGTAACTGCCTCTGCAGCACACATATAATGCTGGCTGTTCCCCTGAGAGCTCACTTGCCTGCACTACATGCTCCAGGACGACATCTGCCACCACCACTGCTGCTGTATATGCACCCTCTGGACCCTGCAATGGCACGTACTGTGGAGAGAGCCCCAGCCTTCAGCACTGAGGAGAACCAGGCCCTGCTGGACAGCCTCCTTCCACAGTACAGCAAGCTGTATGGGAAAGCAGGGGAGCAGGTGAGTGTTCTGTCCACTGCCTTCCTAAATGTGCATGTTGTCTGACTAGCAAGGCTAACAGTCTGCACGCCACTGGCTAGCAGGCTCACTGAGTAGTTGTCACCCCCCATAGTGTGTAGTTTCATGCACTGGACAGGTATAGTGCAGTGACAGTGCATTTAAACAAGGTTTTACTTCCCAGGCATGATACCATGTAGTTACTGCTGGCATACTGTCCATGGCCATCGTTGCACTGCCTGTGTACATCATGTGCCCCTGTGATTGAGACATGTATACACAACTGTGTAATGCATGGATATGTTGCATGTGTAGTAATGGCATTCTCACTTTGTCATCCTCACAGGTTGATGCCCACCAGAAGCAGAAGATATGGCTGACCATCGTCCGGACAGTGTGATCCGTGGGGGACTACAAGCGCCGGATCCGCAACTGCCAGAAGAGGTGGCAGGACCTTCGGGGCTGGACCCGGAGGATCGCACGGGTCCAGCTGAAGCTGTCGCCTCCTCGCAGGAGGGGCGGACACCGGACCCTGACCCCCCACATGCTCAGGATCCTGGCGGTGGTCTTCCCTGATCTGGATGGGCAGCTGAAGGCCAGGGAGCAGCACGGAGGGGGTGAGTCCATGACTGCATTGTGTACTCTGTCTGCCATGCTATGTGCCCTCCTCTGGCCTGGTTAAACTTCCACAGCACATCAGTCATGTGGTCCAGGACCCATGTCCCTCGATTGTGCACTGCCCACTCCTCATCTGATACCCAGGTGTGGCCCTTGCAGTGAGGGAATTGTGTCACTTGGGTACTGTGTCCTTGCAGTTTGCTTGACTCAAGGTGGGGGACAGCATCTGTTCCCCTAACTGTGGTGGGCATCATGGGTGGGTCCATTGCTTACACAATGCCTGTGTTCTGACATGTAATCTGCGTGTTACTTTGATATGTGGTCCAATTGCTGAGCTGATCCACCACATGTGCCTGGGGTAACTGGCACACACCCAAGCTGCGGGTGGGAACTATGTTTGGGCCCCAGGAGTATGTATATTATGTGTGTCACACATACTTAGCCAGCTGCCTACTGTCCAGGGTTCATCCCTCATTCATGTGGGACAGGACAGTCATGCCTACTCCAGGCCATGCAATGCACTCTGTACTCCCACTCCCGTGTATCAGCTGACACGTTGTGCACAGTGATATGTCCCCTCAGGTGTCAGCCTCTGTGTCAGTGTGCTGTGGCTTCGATGTCAGGACTGCTGGGGTGTTTATCGGTTGGGGCTCAGTATGCCACCGGAGATGTGACCATAGGAGACGATACTTGTGTGACACATAGGTGTTTGAACACCTGACCGTGCAGACTGGGGTATGCGAATGTGAGGTCCATGCAGCTGTTTCCCATTCACAGCAGATTGTGAGGTGCTCAGGTTCAGAGGCTTGTGTTACAGGTCACCCATATGTCCAATCAGTATGACCTGGACAGATAAGGGTTCAGATGATGTGGTGAGTGGGGGATGTACATGTGCACTTGTTCAGCTCCAGGACTTGCATTCCCCATGACCTACTATTGTGACACAGTGCAGAATGTTGTTGTGTGGCTGCCCTGCCCATGTGACTGGCGACAGTGATGTATGACTTAGCAGGCATGCCTGTGCCATGGCATGTGACTTCCTATGAGTGATCCTGCAGGGGAGTGACATGTGCTACATGCACACCATAGTGGCAATGGCTATCAGCACATGGGTGCATCGTGGTGTCTGTCGCTGGTATGCATCACATGCATTTCATATATCTGACTCTGGGCATCACTTTCATCCGGGCACCTGTACTGACTCAGTGGCAAGAGTTGTGATGTGTGCTTGTTCACATGCTTCACCGTGTTCTCTGCACCGCCCAACTACTGTGTAGGTGGTGCATGTGTCCACACTGGGGTATTGCCAGCCAACGGACGCCAGACAGATGGGTGCAAGGCCAGGTGGGATGTGAGTGCCATGGTTGACGATCAGACTGACAATTGGCTTATCCTATTCTGTTTGGGCAATTTTAGCAATGTTCAACTAAGGATGCCAGGCCTTGCTCTGTATTGTGCTGTACTTACTGTGGTGTGTGCGTTCGGTGCAGGTGACTGATGTCTGTCTGTTTCCCTATTGTTTGCAGATACATCCACGGCCACAGGAGGGGACAGCTCCACGGACCAGGAGGAGCCGCAGAGCCAGACTGGGTCAACAGCCGAGGAGTGGTCGGAGGGACCCAGTGGCACGGAGGGCGAGGGGAGCCACACCGAGGAGTCCTCAGCACCATCCACCTCAGCTGAGGACCAGAGCAACTCGGAGGATGACTCCCTTATGGAGGCGGGTGTCAGCAGCCACCACACCCCAGCTAGTGTTGCTGTCCCCGCCACCACCACCACCACCGCCCTCCCATCGGCTCCCATTCCAGAGGTCCGTGGAGGCTCCCATGTTCGGGAGCGTGTCTCCTTCGGGCCAGGCACCGCACCCCCTGCCGCTGTGTCCCCTGCTGCCCTGAGTGAGGAGTCTGTGTACCTCCTTCGCCAGCTCCATGTAGGGCAGACAGCCATGCTGAGTGTCCTCCATGCGCACACCGCACTGTTGACTCAGCTGGTGTCGTTCATGGAGGGCATCTCGACGGGTATGTCTGCCCTACAGAGGGGCAATAGGTCCATGGACTCCTCCCTGACGGCAGCAGTGTCCCTCCTCCAACAGTCCCTCACCCCTCCTGCCTCTGCTCCATCCACACTCCCCAGCACCTTACCTGTCCCAAGCACACACACACCGAAACAGGCACACACCAGCACAGACACGAGCAGCACACACACACACACGCCACAGACAAGACGCACACGCACGCACAGCCAGGGGACTGAAACCAGACTCACAGGGGATGGGGCCCAGTCACACACACACGCATCCACGAGCACTGCGCAGTCCACAGTTGCCTCTCCCTCCAAAGCCCCCTCCGTTGCCTCACCTGCAACCCCAAAGACCCAGCGGCTCTTCCTCAGTGACCTCGGCCTCTTCCCCTCCGATCCAGCTGATACAGCATTCAGGGGAAGAGGAAGCCCACCCACACGGAGCGGAGTGCCCCTCGCCCCCGGACACCCTCCCCCAGGCGCAGACCGACTGACGCCCCCATCCGCAAGTCCCCCGGACCCGGAAGAGCAAGACCCCGCCGCCGCCCTGCAGCTCAGGCACCAAGTCTCCTTCCTCCATCCCTCAGGCCCCACTCCACAGGTGCCCCCACCACACCCTGCCCCAGGTTCCCCCACCCACAGATACACCATCCCCAAAAGGATCAGGCCTTCTCCCCCTGCCACTTGCTCTTCCAGCCCCACACCCCCGCTGCGCTTGTCTGTGCCACTGGTGTGGAGACGGTGTCCTCCCCCTCTGTCCTGCCCACCTTACCTGATCCCCATTCTCCTCCCCTGGAGGTAGGCACTGCAGTGGAGTCCACTACCACCCTGTCTGACTTGGGCACTGCAGTGGGGAACCTGTCCACTCCATCTGCACGGTCCCCTGCAGTCTTGCCGGCACCCACACCATCAGAGTCATGCCCCCCACTTGTGCCGGCACACACCATGTCAGACACCTCCACTGCAGTTGTCAGTGGCTCTCCAGCACCCACCACCCCTTCCCTGCCTCCTTCTGGTGAGCCATGATCCTGTCCCTGCGGTGCCTGGCCTGCCCCCCGTATGCCCCTCCGAGGGGATTGTCCCTGGCTTTCATCAGTGCAGGCATGCGTAGGGTGACATCTGCCACTGTCACCCTGTTTTGACTTTCATGTTGGACTGGCCATTGGCCTTTGTTAATTTTTTGCTGGACATCAACTGTTAGACCCACATATGCTGAATAAAGCACCTTTCTGTTCTCTAGTGCTTTTGCTTCTGATGTACATGTTGTTGATGATGCTAACCATGCCCTTGCTGCAGTGATGGTGATATTTGGTCTCATGATAATGAAGTGTTACTGTGCAGGAACACATGTGGTCCAGGGGGAATGTGTCCTATCCTGTGGTGTATCCATGTCATCCTTAGCAGAATCTGAGGGTGTCATGTGTTCAATAATTGGCAATGGGATTTCCTACTTACATTAGCAATTTCACATCTGTGGCTTCCACCCCTGCACATCTGTTGTGCCTGCCATTGTTCAATTCGTCTACTTCCCTGACCGTGTGGCCATCTCCACTGGACATGCAGGTTTGGGCATCAATGGGGAAGGACTCATCTGTGTTGTCAGTGCAACATTGCTATACAAGTGTGTTGGATCTGTGCTGATGATTTCGTTGGCACTCCCATGACCAGGCTGATGTGACGGGAGCCTTCATTTGGTGCTAATTGTTGACTGTGTGACCAAGTGCTCAGCTGACATGATGGAGCCCTACTGAGGCAACATATGGCACAGCTTTCCTCACACAGGAGTGGAGTCCCCTCATGGCAGTGTGTACTACTGTGACATTGCCTGCGCCCAAGGTGTGTGTTGTATGAGCATGTCTGTGTGTTCACTTCCGTTTTGCTGTGCATGCTGGGATCCCTAGTGTTGTACCTGTTTGTGATGCTTGCTGAGTTGACCTATGTTCCCCCAAGTCTTCTCCCTGGATTCTCTGTGATGTGGGTGCATGGCACATTACTGGTCATCAGGGTGTCACCCATAGGTGTGTTTGCTGTCAGGGCTGAGTTTGTGTGCAGACGCAGATGGGTCACAGTCAGGATTCCCCTTGGCACTTGTTGTTTACACCTGTCATGTGATTTCCAGTTTGTGTTATCTTTCAGTGATTGTGACACATTGTGTGTGTGACTGCTGGCACTCCTCAGGGTCTGGGCTGCAATGTTGGTAGTTGTCTATGTGTGTTCTTTGTGGGTGTCCTTGGCTTCTTCATTGGTGTGTGACTGTGGCTGGGATCCCATTGGTTGGTGTGGTATTGCCGTCATGTCCATGTACAGCGTAGTGTGCAGTGTGTCAGACATTCAGGAGTCTTGTTGAGTGTCCATGTGTGATGTGTTTCTGCACCTTGGTTCCCACCCACCACCCTGGGATTGTCATGGGTGCATGTGCAATGTCACCAGTGCATGTGTACTTCACTGCTGCACATTGTTGGAGGTCGAGGGGTGTGGTGTTGAGTGTGTGCAGATGAGAGTTGTTGCCCGGCTAGACCCCTGCCTCCATGTTGGCCTTGGCTTACTGGCCGTGCTGATTGATTTGTGCTTGTGTAGGTGTGATGGTAGTTTGTTGCTCAGGACACATGACTGTGGTTCACAGTGTGAACGACATTTAGCTTTGTCATCACAGTGGGATTGTAATGCAGCCCAGGGTCACCACATTGTGGGGGCCCTGGGGGTAGTGCTGTGGTGTGTCTGTGTCTTGCTGTGTCAGTTGCTGTTCCTACGTGCTTGTGTGACATGTGTGATTTGTGCTCCCTCTCATCTGACAATGCCTGATTGCCCACATAGGGGATTTGGATCCATGAGTTACCTTTGTATGGCACTGTATGCACATCGGTATGATTGCTATTCAGGTCTCCTCATGTGTTGTGTGGTTGCCTGGGGACACTGGCACCCCCCCCCCCTCACCTGTTGTGTATGATGTGCAGTGTGGGTCTGCCTGTTTGTGTTTGTGCATCTGCACCACTGCATTGGTATATCTTGGGTGTGCCATTGGCTGTATGTAGTTTGGTGGGTTTCCCCTGCTGTCCCTGGGACTCCTAGGTCATCGGTCAGCACAATGATCATGGTTTGTGTGTCCCATTGCTGCCATGGTATGGTATCTGTTCACCTCACATCTACAGTCTCCACAGGGTATCTGCATTTGTGTGCCCATTGGTGCAAATATGTGGGTCTGCATTCTGATGGTCACTTCTGTCATTGTGACATTGATGAATGTTGACAGTGTCAGCCCCCATGGGTGTTGTTTGTCTGCACATGGCCAAAGGTATGTCTTATTTGCACTGCAGTATTTGCCTCCCCCAATCTATGTTGCAATGGGACACATGCACTACTTTGCCACTGATGTGTTTTATGTTCTGTGACCAGGAATCATCCATGCAGTTTGGCAGTTGCAGCTTTTTCTTTGTCAACACTTGCATTTTGGTCACAGTGATGATGGGGGTTTGGACCCCATTGCCACAATGTTCAAAATGTGCTTCAGCTATGGACCCCACACTTACCTTTTGGTCACTGTGATGATGGGGGTTTGGACCCCATTGCCACAATGGTCATGGCCTGCTTGCATTGTGGGGGCCACACACATATATGTGTGGCACATGTGATAGGGGGTCACATTGTATGTTCAAAGTCATGTTCAGTGTTGTATGCATTTGACACAGTCTACACACGCTTGTCATGGTGTTGGGGGGATGTCTTTTTCTTGCATTCCCTAGGTTGTGGTGTGCTGGTTGTGTCATGCATTGTCCATCCTATGAGTGGGGGTGGTGTTGGTGGTAGGCATCCAGCCCCCCATGGGTAGAGGTGGTAGTAGTGGTAGGCATCTGGCCCCCCCTGGGTAAGGGTGGTAGTAGTGGTAGGCATCTGGCACCCCCTGGGTAAGGGTGGTAGTAGTTGTAGGAAGGTGGAATCTGACTATATGGTTGCCCCCACTTTTTTTATGGTGTTTTGCTGGTTTATGACTTAGTTGGACTGGGATCCTGCTATTCAGGGCCCCAGTCTATCTGATTTCTCTGTAAAAAGGTTTCCATGTGCCTTAGGCACATCTCTGATTGGAATCTGGAGTGCCCTTATAAGTCCCTAGTATATGGTATACTATGTACCAAGGGCATAGGTACCTCAGAGGCCTACCAGGGGCTGCAGCATGTATTATGCCACCCCTGGAAGGCCATCCAAACTGACACCACAGGTCTGCTACTGCAGCCTGGGTAAGGTGGTGCATGCACCCCTTACTGTGATATAGGTTACCTATATCACTAAATACATACACACATATAAACCTATAAGTCACTCCTATGGCAGGCCTTATCAATCCTGAAGGCAGAGTGCGTGGTTCCTATGTGAGAGGGTGCCCCTGCATGAGCAGGGCCCCTCTGCAGCGTTCGGAGACCCTTCTCTGATGCTGTTTGTAGTGCAGCCTGACCATATACTCTTAAGCGCATTATAACCTCGCGTTAAATGCTAACTTTGGAATGGCTGCACCTAAACATGTCGTGTTTGGTGTCAAACATCTTGGAATACTACCCCCCGCCAATTCTGGCAGCGGGGATAGCATTCCACCCTTCTAGAGGGAATGACATGTTAACTCTGGCTAGCCCGGTAACTTCTTTCAAAAGCCCTGGCATCACAAAATGGATGCTGCTGCCACAGACACGAGTCTGGCCTCCTGCTGCTGGACGAAACTCCGGCAGGGGAGGCCTGGACAATAGGTTTCCTGTCCCAGGGAGGTGTGACCACCTCCCCAGACAGGATAATGTGTATTGGGGCTGGGCGGGAGCACTTTCGGGTGCTTTGAAGTCCTGCACTGGGGGTACACTTGGTGTCCCTGTGCATACCCCAGTTCAAACCGGATCAGGGGCTTGCAGCCCCTGCTTTGGCGCGAACTGGACAAAGGGAAAGGGGTGTAGCCACCCCTCTGCCCTGACCCACCCATAGGTGGGGCCACAGAGTAGTCCAACCCCTAAACTTAGTATAAGTATAGGAACCCAGTCCTTAGGACTTTAGATTATCCCTGGACGAAACTCTGAAACAGAATCCTGGACCTTCGACGCTCTACTCAAGATTAGAGGACAGAAGAATCTCCCTTGGGGTCAAGGAGTGACTCCCCTGCTTGGCAGGCACCAAAGACACATCTGTCCGGTCTGCATTTCTGAAGCTCCCGTCGGACGCCGAAGTCTTTGCATCACCAGAGGTGGATTCTCAGACTTCCCCGAGGCTACCCTGAGTCCCCAGCAAAGCTGAGGCCCGTATCTATCGTGGGTGACGTGAGACCATGACCCCTAGACACCGAGCACATTTGCAAGTGCATCCTCTTCTGGGTCTCCCACGAAGTCGTGCTTTGGGCTCCGAGTAGCCCTAGCCTCCAGCACCAACTGCACCGAAGATCACTGGCCTCCACTCCACGAGTGTCCTGTGAGCCAGATCCACGTGCGACGTCTCGAGGCTCCTTCGCGGTCGCTAGCCCGTTGGCTAGTAGCCCTTAAACAAGGCCAATCTTTTTTTCTTGGGCATCCTGGTTGCTCCAGGCCTGCCCTCACTTACCCTCACTGGGTGAGTTCCCCAGACCTTGCTGGTCTGCACCATCGACGATCTTCATCTTCATTGAGACTTGCCGTTGCCAAGGCTTGTTGGGTCCAATCCGGTCGCCGACACCTCAGCACTCGACAGACATCGTGTACCAGCCCGAATCCTGCTCCTGGTTGCCGACAATGCCTCCTGGACCTCGTGGCTGAAGAGTCAAGACGACTGTCAACGCACCTGAAGAACTCAACATCGGTGGGCATCTGTCCATCGCCTTCCGGGTCACTGGCTAGTGACCCAGACTCTGTCCCCTCTGCTTTCAGGTTCTTCAGATCTCCGATCCACTCTTGGATCCACCCGGACACTTTCCACTTGGTCGCCAGCAGCACTTTGCAGCAGATCGCCATTCAAATCGACGACGAAACCCGACCCCGAAAGGCACCTATGCACCCGGCTTCCCTGGGTGAGGTAACACGAGTATTCCGGTGCTCCCGTGGGTAGAGACTCTTCAAAGTACTTGTTCTCAAAGGGTTTGCTCCAAGTCCTCCTTTAAGTGTCCCTTTTCTTTAATTTCCTGATCGCGACTTTCTCCATAGAATTTAACGGCGTATCGCGGTTGTGTATTTACACTGCACGCATCCCCGTGGGTCCCCTGTGTCACTACCTTGGGTGGTTCCTTGTGGTCCAAGCACTTCTAGAGGCTCTAGGCCTAGTGTCTAGTTCAGTCGTGGTTCTTATACCACTTTATTGGTATATGGTTTGGTACGCCCCTAGGGCCCAAACGTGTATTTGTGCTATTACTGTGTTTAAATAACTTGTGTACTTCGAACTCTAGCCTCATAAAGAGACTAGAGGGGTGTGTTTAGCAATAAATACATATATTTTGAATATATACCTGGTGTGGTGCTCTTTCATTTGGTCACTCAAGAGATTATAGACTGGTAAAACAAGCTGCTTTACATTCCTTCAAGACTTAGCCTGAAGGCTGCTCTCCATAGCTACCACTAGGATAGCTTTCAATAAGGTTGTCTTTAACCTATCTCCAATAAGGGGTTGTTTGGACTGGTGCAAGGTGCCCACTATAATTAGTGGACAGCATATGCCAGGCCAACTTCTCACATTGGTGTGCAGCGTGTGGGATTCCAGCTTGCTATTGTTTTACCAGATAATCTCAATTGAATTGATCAACTGAAAACCACTAAAGGTACCTAAGGTACATATAATTTAAGCTTAGAATACAGTAAGTTCTACTGAACTTAGAGTTGTGTGTTAAGGGATAGCACACCCTTTCTACAACTCAAGAGAGTTTAGTAGGCCACACTAGAGTAGGTAGTGCATACACCACACCACACCACACTAGTAATGTCTTTAAAGGTAGGATCTAGAGAATCCTTACCAGAAGCCACTGGGCTTCTTCCCTCCTAGTATGATACCCTCCCATTCTTGGAATTGAGAGCTTTATGTAACTTGAGGAAATTAAGGACAGGCCAAAGTCCCACCACCCAACACCTTAAAGAGTTGTTGGTGGCTTATGACCTTAGTAAGCCCTTGGGGACTGAAGGGGTAGGAGCTGAGGGTGGGGCAGAAGATGAGGAAGGGGCCAGGGGTAACAATACCCCCAGCCCCCTCTGAAACTGGCCAGGAGGGTGACAATGACCCTGACCTGGATAACCCAATCCCTCCTGTGGAAGATGAAGAGGATGATCAGGATGATACCCTCTTTGTCCCCCAGGAAGGATTATGAGTGTGCCCAGAAAGTCTAGATCTCCTTCTCAGGAGTCTAACCACTCTGGCACCTCAATAGGGAGCTCTGTCTCATCTCATAGGAGGGAATCCTCTCATGAGAGAAGAAAGAGGCTGATTCAGTATGAGGAAGCTCAGCTTGAACTCAGAAGGAAGCAAGTAGCCTTAGACAGGGAGTCCCTAGATCTCTTTAGAGAGAAAAAAGTTGGGACTAGAGTCCCATGGTGGCAACAATATCCCTAAAGATAGGGAAAGGTCTTATGACCATAGAAACCTAAACAAGATTGCCCCTCCCTACCAGAGTGGGGATGACATCCACAAATGGATAACTGCATTGGAGAGGGCCTGTAAAGTTCAGAAGGTCCCCCAGCAGCAGTGGGCAGCAATCTTGTGGCTCTCCTTTGCAGACAAAGGTAGAGACAAGCTCCTCACTGTAAGAGAAGAGGATGCTGACAATTACACAGTCTTGAAGAGTGCTCTGATAGATGGGTTTGGCCTAACCACTGAACAGTATAGGTTGAAGTTCAGAGACACCCAAAAAACTCAGACTCAAGACTGGGTTGATTTTGTAGACTGTGCTACTAAGGCTCTGGAAGGTTGGATACTTGGCAACAAAGTGCATGACTTTTTAGGATTGTACAATTTGATTATGAGGGAGCAGATCCTTAATAATTGTCAAAACCAGCTTTTGCACCAGTATCTGGTGGACTCTGATCTGACCTCTCCCCAAGAATTGGGAAAGAAGGCAGACAAATGGGTCAGAACCAGAGTAAAAACTAAAAATCAGGGTGGTGACCAGAAGAAAGATTCTACTAAGTCCCAAGAGAAAGGTGGGGATAAATCTAAGGATAAGTCCACTACAGGGCCCCAAAATTCCTCTTCTGGGGGTGGGTCCCAAACTCCTTCCTCTCCTGAAAAGAAACCATATTGCCATGTCTGTAAAAAGCCTGGGCACTGGAAATCTGATCCCAGTTGCCCCAGGATTGGCAATAAAGAAAATGTTCCCCCAGCAACTACTACCCCCCTCCTGGTACTACCAGTAGTAATCCTCCAGTTGGGAGTAGTGCACCCAAAAAGTTAGGTGCTTTTGCAACAGGAACAGAGGTGGGCCCTGGTTCAGACAGGGACCCCTCAACAGACTCCTCTGACTCTGATGGTGGTGTAGGATTTGCCACCTTTACCATGGGTCCCACAGCGTTGGGCAGGTACAGACTGGAGCCAATGATTAATGGTCAGAAAGCTGTGGCCTTTAGGGACACAGGGGCTAGTGTCACCATGGTGGCAGGGAAACTAGTCCCCCTCACCAGCTTTTACCTGAGTTTAAATACCAGGTGACCAACATTGATGGTGTCAGAACAGATCACCCCATGGCCATAGTCAATCTCAGCTGGGAGGGGGTCACAGGCCCAAAGAGAGTGGCAGTGTCCCCCACCTTACCTCTAGATTGCCTGATGGGCAATGATCTGGAGATTTCAGCCTGGGCTGAAGTTGAACACCAAACCCACCTTAGGATGTTGGGCGTCCCTGTAAAGGTTAGTGGGGCTGTAATGGCCACAGCCCCAGCCCAAGAATTTGGAGAGATGGAGCCTGAAAGAATGGCCCACTCTCCCCCAAAAGAGAGCACAAGGGTTGAAGAAAAGTCTTCTTCCCTCCAGACAGTAGGTAAGGGTCAGCCTCCTCAGGGAACTGACCCTACCCCTAGTGAAGGAACTGCCCCAGAGGTAGTCAGGCCTGGCCACACCCCTGATGGCAGAGGACCCTTCCAAGGTGGTACCCAGTCTGGAGCAGGTAACCTGCCCCTCTCTACCCTGCCTTAGTCAGCCCAGGGCTGCAGAGGTCAGGGAGGTCAGTGGACCCCCAAGGGCCCCCTGTCCAGAGGAACCCCCCCCATCATCAGATTAGGGGCACCCAGTCTAGTAGCCCTAGCCAGGTGAAAACTCCTCTACACACTGAGGGATCCCCCATGCCTTTATGTAGGGACCTCCCCCAGAAGGACTCTTGTAGGCAAGGGCAAACCTGGGACCTGAAGGTTCCAAACCTGCCATGTCCCTCCAGTAGTCCATCCAAAGGGACCCAACCCCCAGCTGTAGGCAGCCAAAGGTTGACCCTTAGAGCAAAGTGCAACTCAGTCATGGAAAGACAGGCATACATGGTGACCAGTGATCTGAGGAAGCTGAGGCCAACATTCCTAGGGCCTCACTTCCCTACTCAGACACCTCACCAGCCTTGTACTTTACCTAAGCACACCACAGGTAGTGATTCCCCATGGTGGAGACCCTCTCATACCCTTAGGGTGAGGGATTGCTTAGTGGACCATAAGACAGGGGGCAACCATGCTAGTGCAGGTGCTTCCTTATATGACCACTTAGTCAATGAAGGCTCAACTGGCCAAGGTTAGCCTTATCTCCTTTCGTTTGGGGGGGTTATGTAGGAAGGTGGAATCTGACTATATGGTTGCCCCCACTTTTTTATGGTGTTTTGCTGGTTTATGACTTAGTTGGACTGGGATCCTGCTATTCAGGGCCCCAGTCTATCTGCTTTCTCTGTAAAAGGTTTCCATGTGCCTTAGGCACATCTCTGATTGGAATCTGGAGTGCCCTTATAAGTCCCTAGTATATGGTATACTATGTACCAAGGGCATAGGTACCTCAGAGGCCTACCAGGGGCTGCAGCATGTATTATGCCACCCCTGGAAGGCCATCCAAACTGACACCACAGGTCTGCTACTGCAGCCTGGGTAAGGTGGTGCATGCACCCCTTACTGTGATATAGGTTACCTATATCACTAAATACATACACACATATAAACCTATAAGTCACTCCTATGGCAGGCCTTATCAATCCTGAAGGCAGAGTGCGTGGTTCCTATGTGAGAGGGTGCCCCTGCATGAGCAGGGCCCCTCTGCAGCGTTCGGAGACCCTTCTCTGATGCTGTTTGTAGTGCAGCCTGACCATATACTCTTAAGCGCATTATAACCTCGCGTTAAATGCTAACTTTGGAATGGCTGCACCTAAACATGTCGTGTTTGGTGTCAAACATCTTGGAATACTACCCCCCGCCAATTCTGGCAGCGGGGGTAGCATTCCACCCTTCTAGAGGAAAGACATGTTAACTCTGGCTAGCCCGGTAACTTCTTTCCAAAGCCCTGGCATCACAAAATGGATGCTGCTGCCACAGACACGAGTCTGGTCTCCTGCTGCTGGACGAAACTCCGGCAGGGGAGGCCTGGACAATAGGTTTCCTGTCCCAGGGAGGTGTGACCACCTCCCCAGACAGGATAATGTGTATTGGGGCTGGGCGGGAGCACTTTCGGGTGCTTTGAAGTCCTGCACTGGGGGCACACTTGGTGTCCCTGTGCATACCCCAGTTCAAACCGGATCAGGGGCTTGCAGCCCCTGCTTTGGCGCGAACTGGACAAAGAGAAAGGGGTGTAGCCACCCCTCTGCCCTGACCCACCCATAGGTGGGGCCACAGAGTAGTCCAACCCCTAAACTTAGTATAAGTATAGGAACCCAGTCCTTAGGACTTTAGATTATCTCTGGACGAAACTCTGAAACAGAATCCTGGACCTTCGACGCTCTACTCAAGATTAGAGGACAGAAGAATCTCCCTTGTGGTCAAGGAGTGACTCCCCTGCTTGGCAGGCACCAAAGACGCATCTGTCTGGTCTGCATTTCTGAAGCTCCCGTCGGACGCCGAAGTCTTCGCATCACCAGAGGTGGATTCTCAGACTTCCCCGAGGCTACCCTGAGTCCCCAGCAAAGCTGAGGCCCGTAGCTATCGTGGATGACGTGAGACCATGACCCCTGGACACCGAGCACATTTGCAAGTGCATCCTCTTCTGGGTCTCCCACGAAGTCGTGCTTTGGGCTCCGAGTAGCCCTAGCCTCCAGCACCAACTGCACAGAAGATCACTGGCCTCCACTCCACGAGTGTCCTGTGAGCCAGATCCACGTGCGACGTCTTGAGGCTCCTTTGCGGTCGCTAGCCCATTGGCTAGTAGCCCTTAACAAAGGCCAATCTTTTTCTTCTTGGGCATCCTGGTTGCTCCAAGCCTGCCCTCACTTACCCTCGCTGGGTGAGTTCCCCAGACCTTGCTGGTCTGCACCATCGACGATCTTCATCTTCATTGAGACTTGCCGTTGCCAAGGCTTGTTGGGTCCAATCCGGTTGCCGACACCTCAGCACTCGACAGACATTGTGTACCAGCCCGAATCCTGCTCCTGGTCACCGACAACGCCTCCTGGACCTCGTGGCTGAAGAGTCAAGACGACTGTCAACGCACCTGAAGCACTCGACATCGGTGGGCATCTGTCCATCGCCTTCCTGGTCACTGGCTAGTGACCCAGACTCTGTCCCCTCTGCTTTCAGGTTCTTCAGATCTCCGATCCACTCTTGGATCCACCCGGACACTTTTCTCCTGGTCGCCAGCAGCACTTTGCAGCAGATCGCCATTCAAATCGACGACGAAACCCGACCCCGAAAGGCACCTATGCACCCGGCTTCCCTGGGTGAGGTAACACGAGTACTCCGGTGCTCCCGTGGGTAGAGACTCTTCAAAGTACTAGTTCTCAAAGGGTTTGCTCCAAGTCCTCCTTTAAGTGTCCCTTTTCTTTAATTTCCTGATCGCGACTTTCTCCATAGAAGTTAACGGCGTATCGCGGTTGTGTATTTACACTGCATGCGTCCCCGTGGGTCCCCTGTGTCACTACCTTGGGTGGTTCCTTGTGGTCCAAGCACTTCTAGAGGCTCTAGGCCTAGTGTCTAGTTCAGTCGTGGTTCTTATACCACTTTATTGGTATATGGTTTGGTACGCCCCTAGGGCCCAAACGTGTATTTGTGCTATTACTGTGTTTAAATAACTTATAACTTATGTACTTCGAACTCTAGCCTCATAAAGAGACTAGAGGGTGTGTTTAGTAATAAATACATATATTTTGAATATATACCTGGTGTGGTGCTCTTTCATTTGATCACTCAAGAGATTATAGACTGGTAAAACAAGCTGCTTTACATTCCTTCAAGACTTAGCCTGAAGGCTGCTCTCCATAGCTACCACTAGGATAGCTTTCAATAAGGTTGTCTTTAACCTATCTCCAATAAGGGGTTGTTTGGACTGGTGCAAGGTGCCCACTATAATTAGTGGACAGCATATGCCAGGCCAACTTCTCACAGTAGTGACAGGCATCCAGCCCCCCATGGGTAGAGGTGGTAGTAGTGGTAGGCATCTGGCACCCCCTGGGTAAGGGTGGTAGTAGTGGTAGGCTTCTGGCACCCCTGGGTAAGGGTGGTAGTAGTGGTAGGCATCTGGCACCCCTGGGTAAGGGTGGTAGTAGTGGTAGGCATCTGGCACCCCCTGGGTAAGGGTGGTAGTAGTGACAGGCATCCAGCCCCCATGGGTAGAGGTGGTAGTAGTGGTAGGCATCTGGCACCCACTGGGTAAGGGTGGTAGTAGTGACAGGCATCCAGCCCCCCATGGGTAGAGGTGGTAGTAGTGGTAGGCATCTGGCACCCCCTGGGTAAGGGTGGTAGTAGTGGTAGGCATCTGGCACCCCCTGGGTAAGGGTGGTAGTAGTGACAGGCATCCAGCCCCCATGGGTAGAGGTGGTAGTAGTGGTAGGCATCTGGCACCCCTGGGTAAGGGTGGTGGTAGTAGTGGTAGGCATCTGGCACCCCCTGGGTAAGGGTGGTAGTAGTGGTAGGCATCTGGCACCCCCTGGGTAAGGGTGGTAGTAGTGGTAGGCATCTGGCACCCCCTGGGTAAGGGTGGTAGTAGTGGTAGGCATCTGGCACCCCTTGGGTAAGGGTGGTAGTAGTGGTAGGCATCTGGCACCCCCTGGGTAAGGGTGGTAGTAGTGACAGGCATCCAGCCCCCATGGGTAGAGGTGGTAGTAGTGGTAGGCATCTGGCACCCCTGGGTAAGGGTGGTAGTAGTGACAGGCATCCAGCCCCCATGGGTAGAGGTGGTAGTAGTGGTAGGCATCTGGCACCCACTGGGTAAGGGTGGTAGTAGTGACAGGCATCCAGCCCCCATGGGTAGAGGTGGTAGTAGTGGTAGGCATCTGGCACCCCCTGGGTAAGGGTGGTAGTAGTGACAGGCATCCAGCCCCCATGGGTAGAGGTGGTAGTAGTGGTAGGCATCTGGCACCCCCTGGGTAAGGGTGGTAGTAGTGGTAGGCTTCTGGCACCCCCTGGGTAAGGGTGGTAGTAGTGGTAGGCATCTGGCACCCCCTGGGTAAGGGTGGTAGTAGCAGTAGGCATCTGGCACCCCTGGGTAAGGGTGGTAGTAGTGGTAGGCATCTGGCACCCTCTGGGTAAGGGTGGTAGTAGTGACAGGCATCCAGCCCCCCATGGGTAGAGGTGGTAGTAGTGGTAGGCATCTGGCACCCCCTGGGTAAGGGTGGTAGTAGTGACAGGCATCCAGCCCCCATGGGTAGAGGTGGTAGTAGTGGTAGGCATCTGGCACCCCTGGGTAAGGGTGGTAGTAGTGGTAGGCATCTGGCACCCCTGGGTAAGGGTGGTAGTAGAGGTAGGCATCCAGCGCCCCATGGGTAGAGGTGGTAGTAGTGGTAGGCATCTGGCACCCCCTGGGTAAGGGTGGTAGTAGTGGTAGGCATCTGGCACCCCCTGGGTAAGGGTGGTAGTAGTGGTAGGCTTCTGGCACCCCCTGGGTAAGGGTGGTAGTAGTGGTAGGCATCTGGCACCCCTGGGTAAGGGTGGTAGTAGTGGTAGGCATCTGGCACCCCCTGGGTAAGGGTGGTAGTAGTGACAGGCATCCAGCCCCCCATGGGTAGAGGTGGTAGTAGTGGTAGGCATCTGGCACCCCCTGGGTAAGGGTGGTAGTAGTGACAGGCATCCAGCCCCCATGGGTAGAGGTGGTAGTAGTGGTAGGCATCTGGCACCCCCTGGGTAAGGGTGGTAGTAGTGACAGGAATCCAGCCCCCATGGGTAGAGGTGGTAGTAGTGGTAGGCATCTGGCACCCCTGGGTAAGGGTGGTAGTAGTGACAGGCATCCAGCCCCCATGGGTAGAGGTGGTAGTAGTGGTAGGCATCTGGCACCCCTGGGTAAGGGTGGTAGTAGTGGTAGGCATCCAGCCCCCATGGGTAGAGGTGGTAATAGTGGCAAGCATCCAGCCCCCATGGGTAGGGGTGGTAGTAGTGGTAGGCATACAGGCCCCTATGTGTATGTGTGGCATTGGTGAGGGCCATCCCGCCCCTATGGTGCTGCTGTTGCTGGTGTAGGTATTTCTGCATCCCTCTGTGTGTGATGTGTCGGGTACATGTAGTTTGTTTTTGTTGTTGGTGTCTGACTTACCTTCTGCGCCGTACGCGTCCGTGCCTGTTCCGGTAATAGAGGTAGAATATTGGTAGGATCGGCACGAAGGGATTCATGGTTGGTTCGTCTCGTTCGTCTTTCTCTTTGCTTCACCTCGTCCTCGTCGCTGGCGTGTTCGTCTCGTAGCCGTGGATCGTGTTGTGGCGCGAATCGGAGCTTATGTGCGCCTCTCCCGGATGCTTTGACGTGCCGTGCGTAGTGACGGGTTCGGCGCGTACGGGAAGCGCATCGTACTTGTCCGGCCGGACGGGGCTGCATTTTTGCTTCCGTGCGGCTCGATTCTACGATTCCGGATCCGCCTCGGTCGGAGAACAGGACCTGTATTGGGTGAGTACGACTGGGTCGGGATTTGGGCAGTTGTGCGCATCGTACTTGCTCGTTCGTACGTATGTGCGGTTCGGTCGGGAAACAGGCATTCGCCTGGATTTATTCCCGACCGAATGGTATTTGGTGCGCCTCCGACCGGGATCGGAATCAACCCATAGTCTCTAATCTGCCTTCTCATCACGGGCCACCAGTAGCGTTCTTTCAACAAAGAAACAGTCTCCCCAAGTCCCTTATATACAGAACCTTTCCCTTCGTGTGCTGCCACAATTAAGCCTCGCCTACGATCCATATTTGGTATTTCTCTATCCCCCACTCCAGGAATCTGAGCATATGGAATGTTTTGTGCATCTAACTTGTAGGAGTACTTGATTGGAAATTTTTTAGGTACTGCTGTGCTGCCTTTGCGTGAAGCATTGACAGCTACCATAATCTCGCCGTCTACTCTCGTCTTTGAACGAGTAACTGCAGCTACGGTGGCTGTGCGAACAGCCCCTTTGCGGCTTCATCAGCCAATGAATTCCCTTCAACGTGAACGCCATCACGCTGATGACTCAGTGTATGTATCACGTGAGCCCTTGGTAGTTCGTTTCTCAACTCCACTACCTGTTCCCATAGCATTTTATGCTTAATTGTGCCACCTATTGCATCTTTGAACCCGTTTTGTTCCCAATGATGTAGATATTCATTGTACAACTGTACACAGTAAAAGGAATCACACACAATCAGTGTGGGGAATTCGTGATCCGTATTTATAAGTGCCAGTATCAGTGCTTTGAGTTCTGCCAACTGAGCCGTGCAGTCTCCTAGAGATTGCATTTTAGTACAGCTTGGATGGAACTTGCCATCACGCATGCGACCCTTAACGATTGCACACGCTGCGCTGTTAGCTTGCGTACTCCCTATGGCTTGTTGGGCAGAACCGTCAGTGTAAATAATGTATTCATACTGATCTAAAGGCAAAATTTCATTTGGGAGAGGGTTTTCTTGTTCGTATTGCAGGAATGCCTGTGTTTTTAAACTTGGATCAAATCTGTATTCAACATCCGTTGCAGTAAGAGAATTAGCCCATTGTATCCATCTGGGATGTAAGGCTTTCGCATTTGGAATGCTAGGTTTTGTAACAGCTTCTAAAGCTGGTACTGGGGTCCGACAATTATGCGTGTCCCCTGAGCCAGAGCTCTTTCTCTTGCTACAGCGGTCTGCACTGCTGTCAGGATTTTTCTGTTGAAGTAAAACGCATTTCTGCGTTTGTGTACAGGTGTGATTTGTATGCGATTGAGTACGGTTTCACCTTCATTAAAAGTTAAATAAGTGTACCCGCATTGACCCGCTATTACTTGGATCACTAAGTTCTGTGCGTTTACGCGTGTCTGTAAATGTTTAGAAGCTATCATGTCTTCCTGTAGTGAACGTAGGATGTTTGTATGTTCCTGTGTCCATTGTCTGATTGAAAAATTAGGTTTTATTAAGTCGTAGAAAGGTTTTACTCTTTCTGCGTAATCCAAAATGTATGTTCGACCAAAATTTAGGAATCCCAGAATTGATTGTAAATTCTTTAATGATTTTGGAGGTTGAAGCAGCGCACACTTTTCTAAAAAAGTTAGCTGCCAGGCTTTTTCCCTCACTTGACAGCTCGTATCCTAAAAACAGGACACTGAGGTGGGCAATCTTTGATTTTTTAAAGTTAAATTTGTAGCCCTCAGAGGCGAATCCCATAATAATGGTGCTCACCCTGGTCAAGTGCCTCGGTAAGTCATCGTCCGTCAGATAAATATCATCCACATAGGACAATGCTTCTTCATCCAAATTTTGGAGTAACTCTGTTACCCTTGCTGAAAATACCCCGGGGCTATTTTTATACCCTTGGGCTAGTCGTCAAAATTGTCGCTGGGACCCTAACGCACTGAATGCAGTCAGATACCTGCTTTCAGGCGCTATATTTTGGCAGAAAAATCCATTTGAGATATCAAGCGTTGTTTTGTATTTTTTGCGCACAATGTTATTCATTAATGCGGCACTGTGTGCATTTTGAACTGCAAATGTCTTTGTGCAAGTGTTTAAATGTCAGTAATCTAAAACTAAACGATATGTGTTATCGGGTTTTGATACGGGAAACAAAGGATTGTTCATTGGTGAGGTGCAATTTTCTATCACCCCCTGGTATTCAAGTTGATCTAGGATCTCCCTGACTTGTTTTTTAGCTTCCTGCTTTATAGGGTATTGCCTTTGAGCATTTGCGGAAACTTTTAACGGGATCACGTGGTGGGTTGAATCCTCATCCCAACCAACATGATTTTTATACAATTCCGGAGCTAGGGCAACCGCCCACTCCTGCGCATATGCATGTTTAAGATGAATGGGAACGAGGTCGGAAAAAGCTGGAAAAATTACAGTTTCTCCCCTAGGGCACTCCATGACGAATGCTGGCGGACAGTCTTGCTCTGCTAATAGAATGTCATAACCAGATGACAGATTTTTCCAAAAGAGACCTTTAATTTTCCTGGGCTTGTCCCCCTCCAGCCGGAGTGTTATCTCATGTAACTTATGTGGGACACTTACCCGAGTATCAGGTGTTTCCACCGTGATATACTCACTCAACTCCGCTGTCACCAGAAATTCCTTCAGGTTCTGGCGAGCTATCGTTACTTCTGCCGCGCTGTCTAGCATCGTCAGAGCCCATTCGCCGTTCAGAAGCTGTGTCCTCAGAATTCTGGGCATGTCTGATCTTGAGACCTGCTACCTTCTTCTTTTTGAACTGAGGTTTCTGTTTTTGTTTATCCTCTTTTTTAGGTGCGTAGTCCGCAGCTGCGTTGCGTGTCTCTGGACTTTGTACGCTCCTCTTGTCTGTGTTCTGACCGTCCTTCCCTCTCGGAGTTTTTGATGAACCCTGAAAGGAGCGAGAGGAGCGAGTATCAGTATCCTGATACCTGTCAGGTTTTTAATATTATCCCTATTCCTGAGGTTTTACCTCCTTTCAGAGGGCTCCTGTTGAGGAGACCTACCTCTGGATTGAGATCTGCTGTCTTTAGACTTTTGTTGTTTTTTATTTTCCCACTTCTTTTAGAAGAAGTAGGCGTCTGCTTTGTAGTGTCCTTTTCAGGACTGCCCACCAGTTGTGGTTTTAATGCTTTCCCACCTATACTGTCTCTGCCTAGTTCTGCATATGCAGTTTCAATTATTTTGGGTAGTTCGTGTTGATGATCCTCTGGACTGAACTCCCTTAGGCGTTGGCGGATCGCCACTGAAGCTGCTTCCCCCTTAATGTTAGCTAGTATTATGGCTGATACCTGATCAAAGTTATTTAGTAACTTCATCCCTAAGTTAAGGGCAGGCTCTGCTCCGTACTCATTTTGTATCTGTCTCAATACGTCCGGTATTACTGCTAAGGACGGGATACCATGTGTTCTGGTATATATGGCAGCGAAGACTGAACCCCAAGTGGTGCAGTCCTCTACTTGTGGTGTGATCCCCATGGGCAAGCAGATTGTTAGAATTCTGTGTTTTTCATAGGTGGTAGTATTCGGGAATACCGCCTCAAGCTGAGTTATTTTCTGAGCTATCCAGAATGGGATTTGTTCGCGTTTTGCTAGCATTTTGCCCATTACCGCGTGTAATGTTTGTGGAGTAATTTTATTTCCTGTACCCTGAACTGGAGTACTGTTTGCTGCACCTGCTGGTGCAGGTTGGATTGTTAAAGTCCTCATGACGAATTGTGTCAGGTTTCTGTAGATTTTAATTAAATCTCTGTGTTGTACGAATAAGTCTGGCTGTGGCATTGTTCCAATGCCAGGATGCGGTGTGTAAGCCGCTAGTATTGGCCATGTGGCCCCGTCTCCTCCGAGCGGGGCTAATCTTACTCTTTGTCGTACGTGGGGTAGGGCGCCATTAAACCAGTAAAAATGTTCCTGGTAAGTGAGTGGAATCTCTATGTCCTCAAATGGGGCATATTCCCTTGGTGCATTTCCTCTCAAATAGTAGTGGAATGTCTTTGTTATGGCATTTGCTGCTGGGAATGCAACCCATGAAGAGAACACCTCTGTTTTGTTTGATTCATGTGCCTCAATCACGAAAACTACCATGCCACCCGTGGCTGTTAAGTCATTTTCTAATAGTCTTATGGTGAATGTCCTTCTGAATTTTGGTGCAATCTGTATTGCATCCTCAGGATCTTCTTCTCCCAGGTCAACTCTCTCATCCCCTGAACCTGTCATGTTTAGAGGAGCAAGTGTTCACAGGGAACTAAGATGAGGTGTGATGCACAATTTAGGAACAAAATGTCCTTCAAGCTTGATTAACCAACAGCCAATAAATAGTATTTTTGTACTACTCAGCTGCGGTGGATTTTGTGCCCACCCACTCCAGACGTCTCTGGGGTTTTGTGAGTAGGTTCTCTGAGAATAGCACGACTGAACTACTCAGATTCTACTGTTAAATAAGTACCAAACCAACGTTGGGCGCCATGTCATGTAGTTCCTATAGTACCCCTGCAGGACCTGCGCGTTTGGATAACATATACTGTGGGCTTGGTGGCAGAATAACTCTGAGCACCCCCACCGTGTATGTTAGCCTGGTTTGCATTAGCTAGCTCACAGTGCCACTAGAATCTCCTCTTCTCGGGGAGAGATTAGTTTCTGGCAACCTTAGATCATGACAACCCAAATTCCTCAGAATCGTGGAAACAATGTACTACCTTTCGCTCAGTCATTCGTGCTTACTTATTCGGTTTGTCTCAGAGAGTTACACAGAATAAACAGTCGGGCGTTTCAATAAGTATTTATTGAACAGTTGTTATTCTAGTGTAAAATATATGTGCTGCGGCAACCAGCAGAAAATAGCAGAGATATATTATCAGCAGTACGATAAAAGCAAAGGGATAGAACAGTTCTACCATATTGCAATAATCATGAATACATACATGAATATAAAAGCATTATGAAAGTGCGCGTACTCCTACGATGCCTAACTAGATGTACCTGAGGGTACCTAGCATATGTGTAGGTCTAAAAGCCTAAGAGCCAAGAATCCTTCTAGGATTTAGTCAAACCCCCATACCTGAATAGAGAGAGTGTGGGACACCGTCCTGGTCTCGAGTTGGACACCCCGCAAGGGCTGTGTTAGACCACTGTCAGCTGGAGCGACTGTATGCAGGAGCCTCAGAGTCTCTGGTCAGTGTGTCAGCATGGAAGTCTCGGTTCCCTCTGTCTTACCGGGGCAAGATGTGGTGTATTTATACCCTAAAGAGTCTCGGTCCTCAGTATGGTTTGGATTGGTCTGTCGTTAGACATGAGGAAGACGTCAGGGGTGAACTTTGTACATACATATTATGCAGGTGGTGTATTCCTAGAGAGCCATGCATAATTGATGAGTACAGTGTGGGCCTGTGTTTGGGGGAAAACCCTGCTGTATTCAAAACCACAGGATAGATAACGTTCAGCCCTCAGAGCACGTTGTGTGCTAGCAAGGACCAATGTAGGTGAAAGATCATGCCTATATAAGGAATCATGACTATAATAGGACATGTACAGTTATGACCATAATTGGGCATATGCGGCTATGACCATAATAGGGCAAGTACGAATATGACCATATTAGGGCAAATATGAATACGTCCATTTTAGGGCATGTATGAACGGGTCTACATTAGGGCCTCTATACGGGACATAACACTACAATGGCAGGTCGGACACATAGTCCTAAGCATCAGGGGTGCAAGTGCGCCCGCCCGAGTCTGCACAGCAGACTGGCACGAGTTTACCTAATAAGTAAGTCCGTGCTCATGCACTAGCCTGTGATGGCAGGTGGCACACGCAATCATTGGCACCATAGGTGTAGGTGCGCACATAGAGCAGCCTGCGATGCCAGGTGGGTCATGAGTTTAATCATGATAGCTGTCAATGCGCACACACCGGTCGGTCATGACAGACCAGGCCATGGGCTACCCAGGCCCAAGTACCTTAGGTGTGAATGCCCGCTCACCACCCTGCCCGGGCAAGCCGGGCATAGGTTGACCCAACCCCCTTACGGGTGCGATTGCACACACCCGGGCTTCAATGGCAGCCCAGCCACAGTGCCACGAGCACCATGGGTGCAAGTGCTCGGATGCAGGCCTGCAACGGCAGGCCTGACCCGGGTGTTAGAACACCGGGGGATGCAGGTATGCACTCACTGGTCTGCGATGGCAGACCAGGCACCTATTCACAATGCCATAGGACCCAGGGCGTATCCTCCAGCCTGCTACAACAGACTGGACACTTATTCGAAACAGCCCAAGGGCCGAATCGCACACCATGCCCTGGAATAGCAGGCTAGGTGCATAGTTAACACCCCGACGGTACAAGTGTGCACTCCCTGGTCTGCCTTGGCAGACCGGCCCATTTTTCTGAACACCATGTCAGCGCCTCTTCCTAGTTGGTGTAGGAAGGCGCATTCACTTCCACACTGCCTGGACAGTCAGGGCGTGCTCAGAGCCCTAAGGCCACACAGGAGACCCGGCAGCTCCCCAGGAGTATCCCATGGGAAGAGCCGAGCTCCAAGGCAGGGGAACATCCATATGTGCCCACCTGGCCAGCCTTCAGCCCCCTAGGGCTTCCCTAGAGGGGTGCCCTCATGGAATGAGACGACCCACTCAGGGTTGGCTGAGGCAAAAGTGATGCCAACCTGCAATGTCATGCCCGATACAGGGTTGACAGGCTATCCGGTGGGTGACACACTCAGTGCTAAGTCCCACTACTAGCCTGTGCTGTACCCGCCCCGGGTATGTTGTGTACCTGTGTACGGGGTGCACGGAGGTACGACACCTAAACCCATCACGTGTGCACCCCATGCGGGTGAAGTGGGCACGCTCACCATACGTCTGCAGTACAGGGGGAAGGTGCACAGATTTCTAAGGTCATGCTGAGAGAGTTGGCAAAGACTAGGAGGAAAAAGCGGAAAGTTTTGGGGTAAATTCCCCTAAGAAGGGCCATGTCCAACAAGTATCCTAAGATGGCCAAAGGCATATCTGCCTTCAGGGTCCGTCCAAGTATGAGTACTGTGCATGGGAGCGTTTTGCGCAGCAGGATAGCTACTCCGCATTTCCTTGCTGTGGGTATGTCGCTATCAGTCGACTGGGACAGGTGGCTACTATGAATGACCTTGCCCACCCAGTTGTGTTTAAGTTTATCTGCCTCAAGGCCGATGAGGTGCGTTTCCTGCAGGAGGGCGATGTCCACTTGTTTGGAGTTCAAGTAAGCAAGTGTTTTGTTTATGCTGATGTAGTGGGCGAGGCCGTGGACATTCAAGGTTAGGATAGTCAAAGTTTTTTTGTCGCCATGAGGTATTATCAGTGTATAGAATGGGGGCGGGGTGTGCATCCTTGCATGCCAGTGTGGGGTGGTCCCTAAAGTGTGACGATGCGGCAGAAGGAGAGGATCCGGGTTATGGATGCGGGGTCTAAGTGCTGGCAACGGCAGTATTAGAGTTCTCCCTATTGGGGGGAGTGGGGCTGGGCAGGGAGGGAGTGCGGTCAGTGGAATCAGTCGATGAAACCCAAAAAGTTGGAGGTCCGACAAGGGGGGGAGAACTGTAGGTCAGTCTTAAGTTGGGGAGGGTGGGAAGAGGACTGATTGCTGGAGCAAAACCTCAAGGGTGCCGGTGTCCTGGGAGTTCACCAGGCCCTGGAGGAGAAGGGGAAATTGGGGCAGGAGAATGAGGGTGCTTAACCTGATGTTAGAAACACCATAAATATTGTAGAACATTATAGGAAAGTGCCCCTTTTTGACATGGTCACCCCACTTTTTGCCTGGTAATTGATGTAATTTCAACTGGAAGTGCACTGGGTTCCTGCAAGCCAGCCCCCCTATGCCAGATCTCTTTTCCAAAACTGTACAAATGTTTTACCCAATTGGCAAAACCTTTAGCACCTTCTATAAATGGTACCCTGGTACTAAAGATGGTCCCTAAGGGCTGAAGCACGAATTGTGCCACCCCAAAGAGACCCCTCACCAAACACATGCAAGGATGTCAGTGCAGGCTGTGTGTCCTGGTACAGACAAAAGTGAAAACACAACAGGCCACACATCCCTGTGTGCATTGTCCCCTACCACTGCAGGTAATATTTGTAGGTCACCCCTACAGCAAGCCTAACAGCCCTAAGGCAGGGGGCACTATACTACATGTGAGAGCATACCTGCATGAGCAGATATGCCCCTGTGCTGGACAGTCCAATTACTGCCAGTGCAAGTGACCAGGGAAGCCATTTTAAAACGTGTGCTGGACACTGGTGAAAACGAGTTCCCCAGCTACATGATAGCTTCACTGAAGATAAGGATGTTTGGTATCAAACATCTCATATTGATAAACCCACACTGATTCCAGCGTTGGAATTGCCAATACATGCACACAGAGGGCATCTTAGAGGTCACCTGATAACCTACCAGCCCCTGGAGTGTTGGCTGACTGGTTTCTGCCGCCTGCCACCAGAGACAAATGTCTGACCCCCAAGGGTGAGAGCCTTTGCTCTCAGGAGGTCAGAAACATAGCCTGCTCGGGAAAGGGTGCCTACACCCTGTCCCACAGGATGACCTGCTGATTAGCATTCCAAGGGAGGGATGCTTCACCTCACAGGAGAAGAAGCCGATCCCTTCTGTCCTAAGCCCTTTGGCACTGGGAAAGGTGGGAAAATTAGCTAGTCAGGTAGGCGTGCCACCCCCAGGCTAGTACCACCTCTAAGGTGGGCTGAACTGAGGTGGACACAACTTTTCAGAAGTAGGCATCCCTGTAATGGCATACTTAGGATTTCTGGGATGGGGTTATGCCCACTTCCCACAGGAAGTGTTCATATAGGGGGTGTAGTGACCCCCGGGGGTCAGTAGCCCATTGGCTACTACCCTACACTCCCCTAACCCCCTTAAATGCAACATCTAGGGGACCCCCTAGCACCAGAACAACAGATCCTGCCAACCTGAAAGACAAAGGATGTGAAGAGTTACATCCTTCAAGAACTGAAGACCCAGCAACTGACCTGGTGCCAACCCTGTCGGCCTGCCTGCTGACTTTGACAGTTGTGCCACAGTCGACTTGCCCTCCAGCTGTTGAGTCCCCAAAGCCCGGGAGACCTGCCAGCACTTCACCCAGGAACCAAGACCTTCCAAGAAGTAGCGGACATGCTTCCCTGCATCCTGCAGGCAACCAAAGACTCCTGTGAGGACTTCGTGACCACAGAAATCCGACGCCTGAAGCCACCACTGCACCCATCGCTCCAAGCCCGAGTTGAAGTCGGTCAACGGTGTCAACATGGTCCCCCAGCCCTTCAGAGGGCCCGAGTTCCACCATGGTTTCGCCCCCCAGTGAACACTCCGATGTTCCCTGCAGCCTCTGCAAGCAGGCCCCTCCTACCGCTCCCAGTAAGGAAACCCTGACGCCTAAAGACACCTCTGCACCCGTCGCCCCTGGACCGTGGAGAGGAAGAACAAAGGTGTCTCTACGTTCTCGAGCATCCTGAGGCCTGAATTCCCCTGTTGGTTCAGCCCGACTGGCCTACCAGTCTGAGCCTGCAGCCTCTTTACACAAAGACCTATCCCCATAAAGTAACATTGGGCACACAACGCTGTTTTGCACCTCTGCACATGGCCTCCTTATTGCTGCTGGAGGTGTTCTGTTGGTGCTGTCTTGGACCTTGCCCACAACTCACCTTAACCCCTGGAGATTGGTCCTGTAAGTCGCTGTACTGTACCTGAATGCTGCATTAACATTTCCTCCCATAGGATAACATTGCAGCTTCTAAAAATTGCACCGTCAACTTTTTAAACTGAAAAGAATTCCTGTTTAAAAACTTAGTTACCTGAACGATTTGCTTCTGATTCATAAATGTATATAAAGATGCTTCCTATCTTTATAAATTGGTGTGGATCTCCTTCTTGAGTTGTGTCTCATTTATGTACCATTGTGTGTGTTTGCAGATGTCTTGCCCTCCTCTTTGATAAGCCTAAGGCTGCTCGGCCACACTACCCCCTGGCAGAGCACCTTGGGATTGCCATAGCAAGCCCCCTGTTCACCAATGAGGAAACCCCTGGATCTTCACATGATATATCTCTCTCTCTCAAAAGCGGGCGCAAAGTTAGAGACAGGAGCTACTCCTCTGTCGGTGGCCACGGCTGGTAGGTGAGGACTGACCCCGGGTCCGTCCTAAGCAGCAGTAGGTACAAGGGCAGGACAAGGTCTTCTCTCACCCCACACTTGGCTCAGGGCACAGTTGTCCTTGGAGACTTTTCCAGAGAGTCCAGGTGTACCCGGCCTGAAGCTGCACAGTATGGGAGTAGGAGGCCCTTTGCAGCAAAGATAAGAAAGAGCAGGCCGGAGGCGGAGATGAGGGGCACCAGGGCCAATTGGGGCTATGGTCCATGGCCAGGCAGGGTCCCGGGCCCGTAGGTAGTCATCGTAGGTAGTGCCGCTGTAGAGGAGGGGGTCAAGACAGGTGCAGCCTCTCAATGGTAAGCGCTGCATGTCCAGGACAGGGGGGTGTGATTGTTGAGTTAAAACAGGCAGAGTCTGCTGATACATGTCGGAGGGCCCCCCCGGGAGGGCCTCCCCCAGTGAGGAGCTCTACCTCTGGCCTTCAAGGAGTGCCCCTTCTCAGTAGATCTCGCTGGTGGCGCAGTGTTGCTGTGGTCATCCGGGGGGAACCCAGAGGAGGGCCCACGTGGCATGGCACACTGAGGCTTCACTGAGGTCGGCGGGAGAAGGCTTAAAGTAGTTGGGGAGCCCTACCGCCTCTGTGCCTTAATTCGGGGGGGGGGGGGCACACCCGGGTTTGCACAGCTCCTACAATGGGCTGGTGCAGTCCAGGCTAGGTTGGAGGGCTCCTCCCTAGTGGCAGATCCGAGGCAGGTTTTATTTTACTCTGCGGGGTCAGGTAGGCCCTGCAGGTGTGCTGAGCGCCGGCTGGTGGGGGAGTCACATTGGCCTTTAACACTCCTCGTTCTTGCTACAGAGGGGACCAAGAAGATGTCCGGGGGTGCACCAGTGGGTCAGCATTTCACTGCAACATATCCGTAGGTGCTCCTGTCAGAAGGCGCTGGAATCTCGTTGAGTGGCCTGCGATTCTCTGGAGGGTCGGCGTTAGGCTGCCATCTTTGTCGGCGGCCAAGCTTCTCCCCCCTCAATGTCAAAAATGTTGCGTGTTGGAGATTCCGAAAGAACACTCATTAGGAGAGGCTTTCCAGCTGGAATGGCACAAAGGACTCCTGTGTGTCTTCTGGCCTCTACGTCTCGTACCCCGAATTCTGAAGATCAAGAACAACTGTGTCCAAGTCATCCTAGTGGCCACGAATTGGGACAGTAGAGTGTTGCCTGGGGATATTCCAAGGTGAGGAATCTGCAGTTAGATAGAGTATCCACCAGAAACAGCATTACTGAAGCTCAGTGTATGTTGGCCCGGACCCAGATTCAGACCCTTCTTCAGCAAGTATTCGTCCTATGTCACTCTACACAAGCACTAAAGCACAACGTTGTGTTGAAGATGACTGCACTGTGGCTCCACTTCCTCAACGTCAATATTTCAAGAGAATGGAAGCCATTTTCAATCCTCATTCCGTTTAACTTCAAATGCCGATCTCAGCCCAACATGGTCATGATGCAAACAATCCCCCCCCACATAATACTGATGCTGGTCTTTTTCTATATTTATAAAAGGCCAGAGGCCTTGACAGGTCACCTGATGGTGCTCTTGATCCACCACATGGTCCTGCAACTGAGGAAAGCGCCTTCTTTGAATTTGTCATAGGACGACCGCAGAAGTGGTGGAGCCATCTCTCCCACATGAGGAGACGAAGGCTAACTTAATTAGAAAGATCCTTCAGCCTCGGCTTCCACTTCTAAGCCTCTCTTGCCTTTCAGTGTTGGTCCCATTTTGTTAGCCTGGTCCAAACCCTTTTCTGCAGCTTCTGTTAGTTGTCTCATTGCTGGACAACATAGACTGGTACCTGGGGACGCACGTTTCTTGACGTAGCACCCTACACTGAAGAGCCTTCTGTTTCAAGCCTTTGCTTGCAAAGTTAATTTATATTCCTTTCTTTCTAATCCAGAATAGGAACCAAAACATATTGATGTGATGGGCAAGAAAGCCTTTTCTTCTAGCAGCCGGGGCTGTGCTCTTTCAATGCTTGTTTCATGGCTCTATATTGCCGCACCTTTTTTGCTATGGGGTCGGTTTTCCCCAGAAAGGGCCTGGGTAGTGTCTGTGGAACGCTTGAGACTGCATCAAAGAAACATTTATTTCTGATGGATACTTCTAACCCCAGATTCCTCACCTTTGTAATATTTCCCAGGCATCAGACTGGATCAGAAAACTTTTCAGCAATGCTCCTAAGGTCTGCTAGGTGGCGCCCTGCGGCTCCTTGCAGGCTCGCTACCACCCGCGAAATGGCAGAACGGAACCACATATCGGAGCCGCCCTCGCACGCTGATGTCAGTTCTTTTCTTTCCACGCCTTCCAATTCGAATCTGAAGCTTTGCTCAGACATTTGTCTCCCCTTTGACGATTTCTAAAAACAAGAAACAAGTGTGCCAGGGAACTATGTCCCCTGCAAAAGGCTTTAAGCAATAGCAGGAAAGGTATGTCAGTCATGGACCTGCACAAGGTGTGTCTTGGGTGTCTGAGCTCAGGCACAACTCAAACTTGTGTGACACGTACACCTTTATGAACCCTAAGGCAATCTGTGACGCAAAGCTGTAATTTGCAGAGTGGAGGCTGATGCAGGTTCTCACGGACAACACTACCACCATGTGATTCTGCAACAAGCAGGGCAGAGCGGGGTCCTTAGTCCGGCGCCAGGAGGCTCTACTTTTTTTAAGCTGGCTGGAGCATCAGGGCATTTTCCTGATAGCGAACCACCTGGCGGTATACTTGAATGCCAAAGCGGACATGTTCAGTTGGCAGCATCTGGCTGATCACGAATGGCATATCGATCCTGAAGTGGCACAAGGCTTCTTCCAGCAGTGAGGAGAACCCTGCCTATAACTTTTCACTACTGTCAAGAACACGCAATGTCAAAGGTTCTACATATGGATGTTTCTGCAAAGAGACTCTCTAGGCTGGACTGGAACACAGGACTCCAGTGCGCCTTTGGGCACCTACCTCTCCTGCCCTGAGTTCTGTAATAGATCAAAAACTACGAGGCCAAAGTCATCCTAGTGGCTCCATATTGGGCCAAAAGAGTGTGGCATTTGGAACTTCTGGCATGAGCACCTGCCTCCCGAACAGGCTCCCACTTTGAGCAGATCTCGTGTCATAGCAGCAGGGTGGGGTCCTTCACCTGAGCCTATACAATCTACACCTCCATGAGCAGAGTTTGAGCGACAGCAGTTAACTGATCTGCCACCAGAAGTGGTGGATGCTATCCTTGCCACCAGGCATCCTTCCATGAAGTCCATTTATGCCCACCCCTGGGAAAACGTTGTGGCCTAGTGTACAGACTGCAAGACAGACCCCTTACAAGCTACACTCGTCTGTGCTGGTGTTTGTTTCGTCTTTTACCCAGCAAGGCCTTGCAGTGGGCACAATTAAAGGGTATTTGTCAACCCTTTTGGCCCCGTTATGTTTACCGGACCAACTATCCTTGTTTAAATCACTTGTGACGTGAATTATTCAAGGTTTGACACATAGTTCCTCTCAAACCATTTGTGATGCCACAGCAGGGCCTTAACTTGGTATTTACATTTATCATCTGTCCGCCCTTCGACCAGTGCAGAGCTGCTCATTGCGATCACTTCAGCTCCTCGCTGGAGCGAACTTCAGGCAGTGTCAGTGCCGCCGCCCTACACCAGATAGACTGGTGCCGGGGACTCGGTGGCCTCCTTGCCTAAAGTCGTGACTCCTTTCACTGTTGGGCAATCTCCCAGCATTCTTTGCTTCTCCTTACCCCACAAAAAAGGAGATGCTCCATCGATTGTACCCCAAAAGAGCTTTAAGATTGTACGTCAATCATACCGAGGACCATCAGGTGGATGATCCGCTTTTGGAGGGGTGTCTGTGGTGAAGAGAGGGAAGGCTGTGCAAAGAGGACTCTTGTCGAGGTCGAAAGTCCCCTGCGTTAAGATCTGCTACTCACTGGCCCAAAAGAAGCCACCGGAAGGACTGATAGCCCATTCCACCAGGGCTAAGGCTGCTACAAGTGTGCTGGCACGCGCATTGCCTATCTTTGATATCTATACACACGCAAAACATGGGGCAGAGAGGTACTTCCCTTCAGCCTCCCTAATGACAACACTTATCCACACACAAGAAAGGAAGGGGAATTCAATTTGTATGCTTCTGTAATAGCTGTTCGATTTCCCCAATGGGAAATCCTTTGGTGTTACAATACTGCCCTCACACACTTAGTCGTGTCACGCTTCATCATAGGGGCGTGCATTTCAGATCTGTTGCCCTCCACCCTGCTGTGACAAGTCCTTTCAAGGGCTTGGAGGAGCTTTGCTGCCCTGTTAGTTGTCCTGGACTGCAGTGAACACAGGAAGCATGAAGGCCCCTGAGCTGCCCCATCTTTTATATTTTACTCTTTCAGATCTGCACTCTGATGACAGACACACCCCAGGCTCTGAGTGAGGAGAGCTACCAGCCCTTCACCTCATGATGTGGCAGCATTTATTGGCCTTTTTAACTCTGTGTCGAGAGCTTGGACTGGCTCTGCCCAGTTGAAGGTCCATCCAGTCCCCCTAAACAGGGGTTGTGTGTCTTCCATGTGCGCGACACGTTCACATGTGGGACAAAGTGTTCCGTGTGTGTAGGCATCTTCCACTTTGCCTGAGAGAAGGGTGGTGTCCACTTGGACACTCTGTATGTCTGTCGGGAGTGTTGAAGGAAGGGCAAGAACCTGCCATGGCTGACGACCCCTTACTGATGTCTATGCAAAGACTTCATGGCTGACTACCCCTTACTGATGTCTATGCAAGGACTTCATGGCTGACTACCCCTTACTGATGTCTATGCAAGGACTTCATGGCTGACTACCCCTTACTGATGTCTATGCAAGGACTTCATGGCTGACTACCCCTTACTGATGTCAATGCAAGGACTTCATGGCTGACTACCCCTTACTGATGTCTATGCGAGGACTTCATGGCTGACTACCCCTTACTGATGTCTATGCAAGGACTTCATGGCTGACTACCCCTTACTGATGTCTATGCAAGGACTTCATGGCTGACTACCCCTTACTGATGTCTATGCGAGGACTTCATGGCTGACTACCCCTTACTGATGTCTATGCGAGGACTTCATGGCTGACTACCCCTTACTGATGTCTATGCGAGGACTTCATGGCTGACTACCCCTTACTGATGTCTATGCGAGGACTTCATGGCTGACTACCCCTTACTGATGTCTATGCGAGGACTTCATGGCTGACTACCCCTTACTGATGTCTATGCGAGGACTTCATGGCTGACTACCCCTTACTGATGTCTATGCAAGGACTTCATGCTGACTACCCCTTACTGATGTCTATGCGAGGACTTCATGGCTGACTACCCCTTACTGATGTCTATGCGAGGACTTCATGGCTGACTACCCCTTACTGATGTCTATGCGAGGACTTCATGGCTGACTACCCCTTACTGATGTCTATGCAAGGACTTCATGGCTGACTACCCCTTACTGATGTCTATGCGAGGACTTCATGGCTGACTACCCCTTACTGATGTCTATGCGAGGACTTCATGGCTGACTACCCCTTACTGATGTCTATGCAAGGACTTCATGGCTGACTACCCCTTACTGATGTCTATGCAAGTACTTCATGGCTGACTACCCCTTACTGATGTCTATGCAAGGACTTCAACGGAAACACACTATTCACAGCTTTTAAGAAGCTGCCGCCAATGCTTTTATAGTAACTGATATCGCAGATTCAGTTGAACTGGGACTTGACTTCTCAGAACAGGTTACTTTGCTTCTGTAACAAACTTTCTGGTGGATGCTCGATCAACTGCAGATTCCTCACCTTTAGAATATCTCCCAGGCACCAAACAGGGATGCGCGGCTCCGTAACACCCTGGTGATTACGGAGAGGAGCCGCATATAAGCGCCACCCTTTCACGATGACATCTATTTTTTACTTCACTCGTTCCGCACCCTCGGACGCGGAGCGAGAAACAATTGTCAATGCCAATCAGCAGACTCCCAACTTGGGACTTTTTAGATGTTAAAGAAAGGCCACATCACAGAGCGGGGAGGTGGAAGGGCTGTGAGGAACCTGCGGATAAAGTATCCATCGCAAAGAGAGTTACAGAAGGTAGCTTGTTCTTCTAACGGTCCTTCAATCGCAGACTCCTCACTTTTAGTTTAGATACCAAAGTACTACCTCCCAAAGGAGGAAGGTCTTACTCCCTGAGTTACAAGCCACTGAACCTCTGCTGGGGTGCTGCTCCCCCTCCTGAGTGGGCACAGAATTAGCAAGCACTGAACCTCTGCTGGGGTGCTGCTCGCCCTCCTGTGTGGGCCCAGTTACCAAGCACTGAACCTCTGCTGGGGTGCTGCTCGCCCTCCTGTGTGGGCCCAGAGTTACCAAGCACTGAACCCATGCTGGGGTGCTGCTCGCCCTCCTGTGTGGGCCCAGAGTTACCAAGCACTGAACCTCTGCTGGGGTGCTGCTCGCCCTCCTGTGTGGGCCCAGAGTTACCAAGCACTGAACCTCTGCTGGGGTGCTGCTCGCCCTCCTGTGTGGGCCCAGAGTTACCAAGCACTGAACCTCTGCTGGGGTGCTGCTCGCCCTCCTGTGTGGACCTAGAGTTACCAAGCACTGAACCTCTGCTGGGGTGCTGCTCGCCCTCCTGTGTGGGTCCAGAGTTACCAAGCACTGAACCTCTGCTGGGGTGCTGCTCACCCTCCTGTGTGGATCTAAAGTTACCAAGCACTGACCCTCTGCTAGGGTGCTGCTCGCCCTCCTGTGTGGGCCCAGTTACCAAGCACTGAACTTCTGCTGGGGTGCTGCTCGCCCTCCTGTGTGGACCTAGAGTTGCCAAGCACTGAACCTCTGCTGGGGTGCTGCTCGCCCTCCTGTGTGGGACCAGAGTTACCAAGCACTGAACCTCTGCTGGGGTGCTGCTCGCCCTCCTGTGTGGGCCCAGAGTTACCAAGCACTGAACCTCTGCTGGGGTGCTGCTCGCCCTCCTGTGTGGGCCCAGAGTTACCAAGCACTGAACCTCTGCTGGGGTGCTGCTCACCCTCCTGTGTGGACCCAGAGTTACCAAGCACTGAACTCTCCAGGGGTACTGCTCGCCCTCCTGTGTGGGCCCAGAGTTACCAAGCACTGAACCTCCGCTGGGGTGCTGCTCGCCCTCCTGTGTGGACCTAGAGCTACCAAGCACCGAACGCTGCTGGGGTGCTGCTCGCCCTCCTGTGTGGACCTAGAGCTACCAAGCACCAAACCGCTGCTGGGGTGCTGCTCGCCCTCCTGTGTGGGCCCAGAGTTACCAAGCACCAACCTCTGCTGGGGTGCTGCTTGCCCTCCAGGGTGGGTCCAGAGTTAACAAGCACTGAACTCTCCAGGGATGCTGCTCACCCTCCTGTGTGGGCCCAGAGTTACCAAGCACTGAACCTCTGCTGGGGTGCTGCTCGCCCTCTTGTGTGGACCTAGAATTACCAAGCACCGAACCTTTGCTGGGGTGCTGCTCGGCCTCCTGTGTGGGCCCAGAGTTACCAAGCACCGAACCTCTACTGGGGTGCTGCTCGCCCTCCTGTGTGGGCCCAGAGTTACCAGGCACTGAACCTCTGCTGGGGTGCTGCTCGCCCTCCTGTGTGGACCTAGAGTTACCAAGCACCGAACCTCTGCTGGGGTGCTGCTCGCCCTCATGTGTGGGCCCAGAGTTAACAAGCACTGAACTCTCCAGGGGTGCTGCTCACCCTCCTGTGTGGGCCCAGAGTTACCAAGCACCGAACCTCTGTTGGGGTGCTGTTCGCCCTCCTGTATGGGCCCAGAGTTACCAAGCACCGAACCTCTGCTGGGGTGCTGCTGGCCCTCCTGTGTGGGCCCAGAGTTACCAAGCACTGAACCTCTGCTGGGGTGCTGCTTGCCCTCCTCTGTGGGCCCAGAGTTACCAAGCACTGAACCTCTGCTGGGGTTCTGCTCGCCGTCCTGTGTGGACCTAGAGTTACCAAGCACTGAACCTCTGCTGGGGTGCTGCTCGCCCACCTGTGTGGGCCCAGAGTTACCAAGCACTGAACCTCTGCTGGGGTGCTGCTCGCCCTCCTGTGTGGGCCCAGAGTTACCAAGCACCGAACCTCTGCTGGGGTGCTGCTCTCCCTCCTGTGTGGGCCCAGAGTTACCAAGCACCGAACCTCTGCTATCTGCTTGGTTTCTCGGTGGTTTATGTTTGGGTTCCTAGTTCAGCATCACACAGAGCCCGGGGTTCCTGCCCACAGGTTGGTGCCTTGATTTCTAGCTCAGCATCTCACAGAGGCAGGGGTCCCTGGTTACAGGTTGAGGCATGCGTTCCTAGCTCAGCATCACACAGGTGCAGTGGTCCCTGGTTACAGGATGAGGCCTGGGATCCTAGCTCAGCATCACACAGAGCCCGGGGTTCCTGCCCACAGGTTGGTGCCTTGATTTCTAGCTCAGCATCTCACAGAGGCAGGGGTCCCTGGTTACAGGTTGAGGCCTGAGGTCCTAGCTCAGCATCACACAGAGCCCGGGGTTCCTGCCCACAGGTTGGTGCCTTGATTCCTAGCTCAGCATCACACTGAGGCAGGGGTCCCTGGTTACAGGATGAGGCCTGGGATCCTAGCTCAGCATCACACAGGTGCAGGGGTCCCTGATTACAGGATGAGGCCTGGGGTCCTAGCTCAGCATCACACAGAGCCCGGGGTTCCTGCCCACAGGTTGGTGCCTTTATTCCTAGTTCAGCATCTCGCAGAGGTCCCTGCCCACAGGTTGAGGCCTGGGGTCCTAGCTCAGCATCACACAGAGCCCGGGGTCCCATTCCACAGGTTGGTGCCTTGATTCATAGTTCAGCATCTCACAGAGGCAGAGGTCCCTGCCCACAGGTTGAGGCCTGGGGTCCTAGTTCAGCATCTCACAGAGGCAGAGGTCCCTGCTCACAGGTTGAGGCCTGGGGTCCTAGCTCAGCATCACACAGAGCCCGGGGTCCCATTCCACAGGTTGGTGCCTTGTTCCCCAGTTCCGCCTCTCACAGAGGCAGGGGCCCCTGGTTACAGGTTGAGGCATGGGTTCCTAGCTCAGCATCACACAGGTGCAGGGGTCCCTGGTTACAGGATGAGGCCTGGGGTCCTAGCTCAGCATCACACAGAGCCCGGGGTCCCATTCCACAGGTTAGTGCCTTGTTCCCCAGTTCGGCCTCTCACAGAGGCAGGGGCCCCTGGTTACAGGTTGAGGCATGGGTTCCTAGCTCAGCATCACACAGGTGCAGGGGTCCCTGGTTACAGGATGAGGCATGGGGTCCTAGCTCAGCATCACACAGGTGCAGGGGTCCCTGGTTACAGGATGAGGCCTGTGGTCCTAGCTCAGCATCACACAGAGCCCGGGGTCCCATTCCACAGGTTGGTGCCTTGTTCCCCAGTTCGGCCTCTCACAGAGGCAGGGGCCCCTGGTTACAGGTTGAGGCATGGGTTCCTAGCTCAGCATCACACAGGTGCAGGGGTCCCTGGTTACAGGATGAGGCCTGTGGTCCTAGCTCAGCATCACACAGAGCCCGGGGTCCCATTCCACAGGTTGGTGCCTTGTTACCTAGTTCCGCCTCTCGCAGGGGCCCCTGTCTCTGCACCTCACATCGGTCTGCCCCCGGTTGCCTATTTCATTCCATTTAACATTAACAAACGCATCTTGTCCAAGGCTCGGCCCGCTGGACAGCAGCATGCTCCCATTAATCCTCCGTTTCTCCCCCTCAGCAGAGGGTCTGGGTACCCAAGCGGACAAGATGCTGCGCGGTCCGGCTTTGTGCCCTGAATGTTGTCCCGGAATGATACAGTGCGTCCCCGGCCGGGCCTTTGTTGTTGGGCCCCAGCGGCCCCTGCGCAATGGGCCAGTTCTGGTTCACGTGAAAACCAACATCTTTGGGCTGGTTGAGCTAACACGGCCCACAAAGGCATTAGCATCTCCAAAGGGGCGGCCTGTCTTTGGGGTTGCTCACTTTGTGCCCCATTGTGGGCCTGACACAAAGAAGCCCCATGGCAGGCGGGGTGCTGTCACGTCTTGCCCTGTCGCGATCCGCCCAAGTCACATTGGCCATTGTGTGCGCCCTTGTTGCCGGGTCCCGCCCCCGCGCCCCTGAAAGGGCTCTGAGGTAGGTAAATGGATTCGCTGGTGGGGTGGGTCCGCTTCCCTGCTGACCCCAGCCCTGTACCGCTTGTTCCCCGGCTTGTCGAGGGGAGCGAGGCATTTGTTGAGCCCTTTGTCTGTCGCGCTTTGCATGTAGGTTGGTAGTTAATGGGGCCTTGCCTCTAACCACCGGCGCAGAACCCATTGCAGAGGCTGTCGGGGATGCCCAGGCACCACAAAGCGTGTGAGCGAAAGAAGGAAACAAGCCCAGTTAGCAGGCGCCATGACAGGCACCTGCAGGCCAGACTCCCGGGCCTCTGGAGACAAGATGGCGCCTGTCTCCCTGCTGCTTTCGGCGGCACGTAGGGCTTGTTTCCTGGAGGGGCTGAGTGAGTCATGCACACTTGAGACCTCTCTTATGGCTTCTTGAAGCCTACAGGTGCTCTTTGTCTACTTGTCTGTATCATAAATGCCTATATTTTGAAACTACGGGTGACCCTCGGAGTACAAAAGTTCTGCCCTCTCCGGCCCCCACCACCTGCATAGCATAGGTCAGCCTTGTCGTGTGGCCATTGCTGCCACAGGTGGAGCTAGGGACTTCTTAGTGCTCTCCTCCACCACATCCTACCCCTAAAGCGCGTGTTAGCCAAGCACTGCCAGAGCTGGACCCCGGAGGCCGCAGGTTTCCACCCAACCACCAGAGCTGGGTCTTGTGGTGTGACAATCGCTTCCACAGGCGAACCCAGGAGGCTCCGGCTTTCCACCCAACCATCTTCTATAGAGCTGGGTCTTGTTCGACCATTGCTGGCACAGGTGAACCCCGGTGTTCTGGCTTTCCACCCAACCACCTTCCATAGAGCCGGGTCTTCTCGTCCGACCATCGCTAGCACAAGTGAACCCAGGAGCCCTCTGCTTTCCACCCAACCACCATGCGTAGAGCTGGATCTTGTCCTTCGACCATCTCTGGCACCGCTGAACCCAGGAGGCTCCGACTTTCCACCCACCACCTTCTATAGAGCTGGGTCTTGTTGTTCGACCATTGCTGGCACAGGTGAACCCCGGAGGCTCTGGCTTTCCACCCAACCACCTTCTATAGAGCTGGGTCTTGTTGATTCACCATTGCTGCCACAGGCGAACTCAGGAGGCCTCTGCTTTCCACCCAAACACCATCTATAGAGCTGGGTCTTGTTGTTCGACCATTGCTGGCACAGCTGAACCCAGGAGGCCTCTGCTTTCCACCCAACCACCTTCCATAGAGCTGGGTCTTCTCGTCCGACCATCGCTAGCACAAGTGAACCCAGGAGCCCTCTGCTTTCCACCCAACCACCATCTATAGAGCTGGGTCTTGTGGTTCGACCATCTCTGACTCCGCTGAACCCAGGAAGCTCCGGATTTCCACCCAACCACCTTCTATAGAGCTGGGTCTTGTTTGACCATCGCTGGAACAGGTGAACCCAGGAGTCTGTTGTACCCCCTGGTAGCTGGGGTTCTGGATTCCCATGATGTCTATGTGCTGCCATCTCTAGAAGTTCATGCCCCCGCCCCTGGTCACCAAGCAGCAAGGAATTCTCCTGTGATGCTTGCTGGGCCCTGTAGCGCTGTATAACTGCCCTCCCGCCTTGTGATGCTTGCTGGGCCCTGTAGCGCTGTATAACTGCCCTCCTGCTTCTAGCTGTGAAGTGTCACAGGCCCTTGTGAAGCTTGCTGGGTCTTGTAGCGCTGTATAACTGCCCTCCCGCTTCTAGCTGCGAAGTGCCACAGGCCAGTGTGATGCTTGCTGGGCCCTGTAGCGCTGTATAACTGCCCTCCCGCTTCTAGCTGTGAAGTGCCACAGGCCCTTGTGAAGCTTGCTGGGTCCTGTAGCGCTGTATAACTGCCCTCCCGCTTCTAGCTGTGAAGTGCCACAGGCCCCTGTGAAGCTTGCTGGGCCTTGTAGCGCTGTATAACTGCCCTCCCGCTTCTAGCTGTGAAGTGTCACAGGCCCTTGTGAAGCTTGCTGGGTCTTGTAGCGCTGTTTAAGTGCCCTCCCGCTACTACCTGTGAAGTGCCACAGGCCCCTGTGATGCTTGCTGGGCCCTGTAGCGCTGTATAACTGCCCTCCCGCTACTAGCTGTGAAGTGCCACAGGCCCCTGTGAAGCTTGCTGGGCCTTGTAGCGCTGTACAGTATAACTGCCCTCCTGCTTCTAGCTGTGAAGTGCCTTAGGCCCCTGTTTTGCTTGCTGGGCCCTGTAGCGCTGTATAAGGGCCCTCCCGCTCTGAGAAGCTTGCTGGGCCTTGTAGCGCTGTATAACTGCCCTCCTGCTTCTAGCTGTGAAGTGCCACAGGCCACTGTGATGCTTGCTGGGCCCTGTAGCGCTGTATAACTGCCCTCCCGCTTCTAGCTGTGAAGTGCCACAGGCCCTTGTGAAGCTTGCTGGGCCTTGTAGCGCTGTATAACCGCCCTCCTGCTTCTAGCTGAGAAGTGCCACAGGCCCCTGTGAAGCTTGCTGGGCCCTGTAGCGCTGTATAACTGCCCTCCCGCCTTGTGACGCTTGCAGGGCCCTGTAGCGCTGTATAACTGCCCTCCCGCCTTGTGATGCTTGCTGGGCCTTGTAGCGCTGTACAGTATAACTGCCCTCCTGCTTCTAGCTCTGAAGTGCCGGAGGCCCGTGTGATGCTTGCTTGGCCCTGTAGCGCTGTATAACTGCCCTCCCGCTTCTAGCTGTGGAGTGCCTAGGGCCCCTGTGAAGCTTGCTGGGCCTTGTAGCGCTGTATAAGTGCCCTCCCGCTTCTAGCTGTGAAGTGCCACAGGCCCCTGTGAAGCTTGCTGGGCCCTGTAGCGCTGTATAAGTGCCCTCCCGCTTCTAGCTGTGAAGTGCCACAGGCCCCGGTGATGCTTGCTGGGCCTTGTAGCGCTGTATAAGTGCCCTCCCGCTTCTAGCTGTGAAGTGCCACAGGCCCCTGTGAAGCTTGCTGGGCCCTGTAGCGCTGTATAACTGCCCTCCCGCTTCTAGCTGTGAAGTGCCACAGGCCCCTGCGAAGCTTGCTGGGCCCTGTAGCGCTGTATAAGTGCCCTCCCGCTTCTAGCTGTGAAGTGCCACAGGGCCCTGTGAAGCTTGCTGGGTCTTGTAGCGCTGTATAACTGCCCTCCCGCCCTGTGACGCTTGCTGGGCCCTGTAGCGCTGTATAAGTGCCCTCCCGCTTCTAGCTGTGAAGTGCCACAGGGCCCTGTGAAGCTTGCTGGGTCTTGTAGCGCTGTACAGTATAACTACCCTCCTGCTTCTAGCTGTGAAGTGCCACAGGCCCCTGTGAAGCTTGCTGGGCCCTGTAGCGCTGTATAACTGCCCTCCCGCTTCTAGCTGTGGAGTGCCTTATGCCCCTGTGATGCTTGCTGGGCCCTGTAGCGCTGTATAACTGCCCTCCTGCTTCTAGCTGTGAAGTGCCACAGGCCACTGTGATGCTTGCTGGGCCCTGTAGCGCTGTATAACTGCCCTCCCGCTTCTAGCTGTGAAGTGCCACAGGCCCTTGTGAAGCTTGCTGGGCCTTGTAGCGCTGTATAACCGCCCTCCTGCTTCTAGCTGAGAAGTGCCACAGGCCCCTGTGAAGCTTGCTGGGCCCTGTAGCGCTGTATAACTGCCCTCCCGCCTTGTGACGCTTGCAGGGCCCTGTAGCGCTGTATAACTGCCCTCCCGCCTTGTGATGCTTGCTGGGCCTTGTAGCGCTGTACAGTATAACTGCCCTCCTGCTTCTAGCTCTGAAGTGCCACAGGCCCGTGTGATGCTTGCTGGGCCCTGTAGCGCTGTATAACTGCCCTCCCGCTTCTAGCTGTGGAGTGCCTAGGGCCCCTGTGAAGCTTGCTGGGCCTTGTAGCGCTGTATAAGTGCCCTCCCGCTTCTAGCTGTGAAGTGCCACAGGCCCCTGTGAAGCTTGCTGGGCCCTGTAGCGCTGTATAAGTGCCCTCCCGCTTCTAGCTGTGAAGTGCCACAGGCCCCGGTGATGCTTGCTGGGCCTTGTAGCGCTGTATAAGTGCCCTCCCGCTTCTAGCTGTGAAGTGCCACAGGCCCCTGTGAAGCTTGCTGGGCCCTGTAGCGCTGTATAACTGCCCTCCCGCTTCTAGCTGTGAAGTGCCACAGGCCCTGCGAGCTTGCTGGGCCCTGTAGCGCTGTATAAGTGCCCTCCCGCTTCTAGCTGTGAAGTGCCACAGGGCCCTGTGAAGCTTGCTGGGTCTTGTAGCGCTGTATAACTGCCCTCCCGCCCTGTGACGCTTGCTGGGCCCTGTAGCGCTGTATAAGTGCCCTCCCGCTTCTAGCTGTGAAGTGCCACAGGGCCCTGTGAAGCTTGCTGGGTCTTGTAGCGCTGTACAGTATAACTGCCCTCCTGCTTCTAGCTGTGAAGTGCCACAGGCCCCTGTGAAGCTTGCTGGGCCCTGTAGCGCTGTATAACTGCCCTCCCGCTTCTAGCTGTGGAGTGCCTTATGCCCCTGTGATGCTTGCTGGGCCCTGTAGCGCTGTATAAGTGCCCTCCCGCTTCTAGCTGTGAAGTGCCTTATGCCCCTGTGATGCTTGCTGGGCCCTGTAGCGCTGTATAAGGGCCCTCCCGCTCTGAGAAGCTTGCTGGGTCTTGTAGCGCTGTATAAGTGCCCTCCCGCTTCTAGCTGTGAAGTGCCACAGGCCCCTGTGAAGCTTGCTGGGCCCTGTAGCGCTGTTTAAGTGCCCTCCCGCTTCTAGCTGTGAAGTGCCACAGGCCCCGGTGATGCTTGCTGGGCCTTGTAGCGCTGTATAAGTGCCCTCCCGCTCCTAGCTGTGAAGTGCCTTAGGCCCCTGTGATGCTTGCTGGGCCTTGTAGCGCTGTATAAGTGCCCTCCTGCTTCTAGCTGTGAAGTGCCACAGGCCCCTGTGAAGCTTGCTGGGTCTTGTAGCGCTGTATAACTGCCCTCCCGCTCTGAGAAGCTTGCTGGGCCCTGTAGCGCTGTATAACTGCCCTCCCGCTTCTAGCTGTGGAGTGCCACAGGCCCCGGTGATGCTTGCTGGGCCTTGTAGCGCTGTATAAGTGCCCTCCCGCTTCTAGCTGTGAAGTGCCACAGGCCCCTGTGAAGCTTGCTGGGCCTTGTAGCGCTGTATAAGTGCCCTCCCGCTTCTAGCTGTGAAGTGCCACAGGCCCCTGTGAAGCTTGCTGGGTCTTGTAGCGCTGTATAAGTGCCCTCCCGCTTCTAGCTGTGAAGTGCCACAGGCCCTGTGAAGCTTGCTGGGCCCTGTAGCGCTGTTTAAGTGCCCTCCCGCTTCTAGCTGTGAAGTGCCACAGGCCCCGGTGATGCTTGCTGGGCCTTGTAGCGCTGTATAAGTGCCCTCCCGCTTCTAGCTGTGAAGTGCCTTAGGCCCCTGTGATGCTTGCTGGGCCTTGTAGCGCTGTATAAGTGCCCTCCTGCTTCTAGCTGTGAAGTGCCACAGGCCCCTGTGAAGCTTGCTGGGTCTTGTAGCGCTGTATAAGTGCCCTCCCGCTTCTAGCTGTGAAGTGCCACAGGCCCCTGTGAAGCTTGCTGGGCCCTGTAGCGCTGTTTAAGTGCCCTCCCGCTTCTAGCTGTGAAGTGCCACAGGCCCCGGTGATGCTTGCTGGGCCTTGTAGCGCTGTATAAGTGCCCTCCCGCTTCTAGCTGTGAAGTGCCACAGGCCCCTGTGAAGCTTGCTGGGTCTTGTAGCGCTGTATAAGTGCCCTCCCGCTTCTAGCTGTGAAGTGCCACAGGCCCCTGTGAAGCTTGCTGGGCCCTGTAGCGCTGTTTAAGTGCCCTCCCGCTTCTAGCTGTGAAGTGCCACAGGCCCCGGTGATGCTTGCTGGGCCTTGTAGCGCTGTATAAGTGCCCTCCCGCTTCTAGCTGTGAAGTGCCTTAGGCCCCTGTGATGCTTGCTGGGCCTTGTAGCGCTGTATAAGTGCCCTCCTGCTTCTAGCTGTGAAGTGCCACAGGCCCCTGTGAAGCTTGCTGGGTCTTGTAGCGCTGTATAACTGCCCTCCCGCTCTGAGAAGCTTGCTGGGCCCTGTAGCGCTGTATAACTGCCCTCCCGCTTCTAGCTGTGGAGTTCCTCGGGCCCCTGTGAGCGGATGGCACCAGGGGCTCAATCGTGGACGCGCGCAGCTGCACTCTGAACCTCTTTAAGTGCTTTTCTCTGCCTCAAGATCACACATTTAACTCGGAGTTTCTCCGCACTGCATCCCCTCCCAGCCTTATGCGGTGGCAGCCCCTCGGGGCGGATGGCACCGCTGTGTGTCGCTTCTGGAGCCGACAGACGAGGAGTCCCCGCCGGAAGTGCCTGTGGCCCGGCCTCAGTGCTCAGACAGCGGCACTGAGCGACCCCGACGTCATTTGGACTTAGTAACTGCGCACTGATCACGTCATTACATTTTATAATCAGTATAGTACTGTACCCGTTATTCTTCATAGGTAGTAAATAACATGATTTTCTGTTTTATTGGCCCTTCGCCAGTGGGTTTGTCCCAACAAAGGCGGCGCTAGATTTGCCGTGACAGCACAACCACAGCACAACCACGGCACAACCACGGCACAACCACGGCACAACCACGGCAGAACCACAGCACAACCACGGCACAACCACGGCACAACCACGGCACAACCACAGCATAACCACAGCACAACCACAGCATAACCACAGCATAACCACAGCACAACCACAGCACAACCACGGCTTAACCACAGCACAACCACGGCACAACCACAGCACAACCACGGCACAACCACAGCATAACCACAGCACAACCACAGCACAACCACGGCATAACCACGGCACAACCACGGCACAACCACAGCAGCATTAGCATGAGAAGAGGCGGCGTCTCTTCCGCCTTTGTCGGGGTTGTTGATTGTGTCACCAGGGCTCTTTGTTGGGGTTGTTGATTGTGTCACCAAGGCTCTTTGTTGGGGTTGTTGGTTGTGTCACCGGGGCCCTTTGTTGGGGTTGTTGGTTGTGCCACCAGGGCTCTTTGTCGGGGTTGTTGATTGTGCCACCGGGGCCCTTTGTCGGGGTTGTTGATTGTGTCACCGGGGCCCTTTGTTGGGGTTGTTGATTGTGTCACCGGGGCTCTTTGTTGGGGTTGTTGATTGTGTCACCAGGGCTCTTTGTTGGGGTTGTTGATTGTGTCACCAGGGCTCTTTGTTGGGGTTGTTGATTGTGTCACCGGGGCCCTTTGTTGGGGTTGTTGGTTGTGGCACCATAGCTCTTTGTTGGGGTTGTTGATTGTGTCACCAGGGCTCTTTGTTGGGGTTGTTGATTGTGTCACCAGGGCTCTTTGTTGGGGTTGTTGATTGTGTCACCAGGGCTCTTTGTTGGGGTTGTTGATTGTGTCACCGGGGCTCTTTGTCGGGGTTGTTGATTGTGTCACCGGGGCCCTTTGTCGGGGTTGTTGATTGTGCCACCAGGGCTCTTTGTTGGGGTTGTTGATTGTGTCACCGGGGCCCTTTGTCGGGGTTGTTGATTGTGCCACCGGGGCCCTTTGTCGGGGTTGTTGATTGTGTCACCGGGGCAGGGACATCTTAAGGATTTTGGGGGCCCTGGGCCAAAGGTGTTTTGGGGCCCCTCTTTGGAACAGCTTTGAATTTATGATCCAATTTCAACTCTTTCATGCCCTTTTTAGCCAGGTCACTGACAGTGCTTAGGAACACTTTCCAAATTTAATTGTGATTACATCTAATATTCAGGGGAAATGACGTGTTTTTTCAATATTGTAATGCAGGAACAGCTCACTAATATTACTGCAAATAATCTCTGACACCTCCCATTTCTCACATATGAGGTTCTGTTTGATTAATGCACCATAAAAACACAACATTTCTCTGAAACGTGCCTGTAATAGACTCTCAAACATCCCCCACATTAAAAAATAAATTAAAGGAAAACGGTATTTAAAGCAATCTGTTTAAGAATTATTCAAGTCACCGGGGCAACCTCTGCGGATCAGAGCTGGCTCTTTCAAGGGGCCCCCTGAAAGGCTGGGGCCCTGGGCCAGAGCCCACTTTGCCCATGCCTTAAAACGTCTCTGCACCGGGGCCCTTTGTCCCTCTGATGAAAGCGTCTCTTCACTGTGCAGGCATTTTACAGCTCCTAGAAACAGCCCTTTGGCAGCTTCTGGGAGCTTTGCCCGGCTCCGAGGGCGTGGGTGCTGACTCGGAGGAGGTGGGGTGGTGGGTCCTTCTGACTCCAGAGGGGTGGGGAGGTGGGGGGTCTATCCGATGACAGCCATCATCTGCCCCCCGCCAGTGACGAGGGGGGGGAATCCCTCGGGGTCTGTGGCAGGCCTGCTCCCCAGGCGCTGGGCGGCCATCACACAGAGCTTCCTTTTACCTACCATGAATGAAGACAGGGCTGTGGCTCTTGTGTTCTGGTGCTTGTTTACAACAAGCATTGGCAAAGCCAATAGGTTTCGCCTATGCCAGAGCTTGGCTTTGGCAATGTGTCTTTCCCATGTGGCTGCTGTTCAGCATGGCTAAAGGTTAGTGAAGTGGTGAGGGGTAGATTGGGGTAGAGTGGAATGGGGTAGGTTGGAGTAGCGTGGAGTTGGGTAGACTGGGGTAGCGTGGAGTGGGGTAGGTTGGTTAGGAGTAGAGTGGGGTAGATTGGGCCAGCATGGAGTGGGGTAGATTGGTATAGAGTAGCGTGGAGTGGGGTAGATTGGGGCAGTATGGAGTGGGGTAGGCTGGCTTAGAGTAGCATGGAGTGAGGTAGATTGGTTTAGAGTAGAGTGGGGGTACATTGGGGTAGAGTACAGTGGGATAGATTGGAGCAGCATGGAGTGGGGTAGGCTGGCTTAAAGTAGCATGGAGTGGGGTAGATTGGAGTAGTGTGGAGTGGGGTAGATTGGAGTAGTGTGGAGTGGGGTAGATTGGAGTAGTGTGGAGTTGGGTAGATTGGGACAGGATGGAGTGGGGTAGGTTGGTTTAGAGCAGAGGTCTTCAAACTTTTTTGCTCTGAGCCCCCCTGAGCAAAATGTTTTGAGGTCGGGCCCCCCCTCCAAAACTTTATGGGAAGGATTGGGAGAGCGGGAGGGACATGGCTGCGTGCAGGAGGCGGGGCTTATGAGATGATTTCAGGAGTACTTTTTCTATAGTTCATGAACCACACTAAATATGAGACTTATAAAACAGCAAATTAATCAAACAAAAACATGTATTGTCCCAAAACTACTGCTCCCCTTAATTGGGGTGTTTTTGAGCCCCTCACACTCTTGGACCCCAATGCAACTACACCTGCTGCACTAATGATAACTGCAGTCCTGAGTAGCAGGCTGTCTCCTCTGCATCTTTTAACTCTTCCCCATCATGCCTGACCATCACTCCAATCTTGAAACAGGTTCTCTGTCCTGTTCGAAAAAAAGAGCTCCCCCATGTTGTATCCCTTTCTTCTGCCCTCAGTCATTATGCTAGAAAGGAAAATAAGCTCCGATGCCCCTTTTTTAAAGGTAGACAGTCATAATTGTGAAGCAGTGGGCCCCTCAAACCCCTGGGCCCCAGCCCTGCTGCATCTGCTTCATTAATGATAACTAACAGTGGCCTCTTACACATCTGGCAGCAGTACCTGCTGCGCTGATGAATGGCCCTTTATGCTTCCAGGCCCTCTTTCCTTTGCATGTATTTGCAGAGGTATTTGTGCCCCCTGGGAACCCATCCACGCCCCCCCAGAGGGGCACGCCCCACAGTTTGAAGACCTTTGACATAAACAATCTTCCCCTCAACGCAGACAGCCTTGCACTATGTTGCAAGGGTGCCTGCGTAGGCGCTAGACAGCTAAATTTAGCGCCAGCGCAGGGGGAAATGCAGGGTTGCACCATATTCTTGTAAATATGGCGCAGCCCTGCGTTTCTAAAGTGACGGAGCGTGTCGTTAGCCTTCTTGGCTTAACGACACGTCGCTTTGCCACTTTATTGTAAATATGCCCCCCAGTTCCTAAATTCTCCTCAATATGTTTATGTTTCAGTCTCCAACGAGTTCTTTGTGTGACAGATTTAAGAGGTATAGATCTTAGAAGAATAACATGATGACAAGAGGTAAAGGGGTTGTGATAAAAGGAACTATTTGGGAGATTACTGAAAAATGATCCTGGGGAGGTGATGGATTATGCACATGAAAGTGGACGTCGAGGTTCGAATCAACGGGATGTTGAAAAATGCAACTCATGTCCAATTAAAAATGGATGCCGTACGTAGAAAAGATGTTTAGTGTTATTTGCAGAGGGCCACAAAGCGCTAGGTCAATTCAGGACGCATAAAGTCTGAAATTAGAAACATCTTTCATGGTCGCCCTGTTGTCCGCGCATTCTCAATATATGAAGCAAAGCCTTGGACTTAAACAACAGATATTTATTTTTTTGCAGCGAGGTTGGGCATAGATGCATAAAAGAGTTGCGAATTGTGCCCACTATGTGCACCAAAAAGCAGAAGAATATTTAATCGACTTGAACAGTGTGCTCTTCTATGGCATCACAAATCCCACAAGTTTGTAGAGTTGAAAGTATAGATGGGCGAGCCACTGAAGGCTCGAGTCTGAATCCGGGCTCTGGCTCAGCTCGAGGTCCTATTGGAACCTCGAGCCCATAAGGAGCATGGCTGTCATGTGGCTTCTGCCTGCCTCACTCCCTTTACCCAGGATCTGGCATTAGGGACAGAACTGCATAATGCGGAAGTGGGGATCCAGGTGCGAGTCTCGGCGTCGGCTCAACACCCTATGATTCTGGGCAAATCACTTAATCTCCCCGTGCCTATAAACAATCATGTAACCTTGTGTAATGTAACTGGTGCTCATGTTAAGCGCTCGGCCATCTCTGGTCGAGTTCACGCTGTATTTAAAAACTGCAGAAAAATGAAGTAAGGGGTAAAAACAAACCCTTAACAAAAGGAAAGGCAAATAGATACGCATTTTCCGCTGATTTGCAAAAAATGTAACCAGAAAACCTGGATAAATTGCGGGCTCCTCGCTTATTAAATTGTGTGATCTTAGGCAAATATTTTATTACACCAAAACTGTTTTCTTCATTATCGCGTAGGAGAGCACTTTTAAATGTGAGTTCAGACGACCAGTTTTACAAAACTATCACTTTTAATAAGTACTTTTCACTGCGGAATATAGTGTGCCTTATTAATGTCAAAGCTTCGACAGGTTAAAGAAATACACTTTTAGGAATTTTGAGGAGGCCTTATCATATTTTACTTGATGTTTGTTGTATGATTTACTTAGCAAATATTTTCAGTGCTTGGCACCTGCACAGGCTCTAGGATGCGAGCCAGACCCTCGGCTCTGGCTCGCCTCTAGTTGAAAGAAACGTACAGCTTTCCCAGAGTATGTAACTACATTGAAAAGAACGTTTCTACGATATGTATTTTCTCCTCAGTTAGTTTGCTAGACTGCAAAATACACACCACCTCGAGCAGGAAATCAGAAAGTTTCCGATTTGCTGCCTAGTTTATCAGAAAGTGATTTTCTGTGCAGAGCACTTTATATTCTTTGGTCTGGAAGTATAATTGTAATCTGTATATTGACCCTGCCAGCACACTCACTGACCCCGCCCCCACCTCAGTTCTCACTTTCACTTCGAGGGCTCGGAATAAATGAAGACAGCCTGGAAGTGCAGCAAATACACGTCGTACTTCCAGGCCATCTTCATTTACATGTATTTGCAGAGTGATTTGCGCCCCTCTGGGAACCCATCCATGCCCCCCCAGGGGGACGCGCCCCACAATTTGAAGACCTCTGGTTTAGAGTAACGTGGAGTGGGGTAGATTGGGGCAGCATGGAGTGGAGTAGGCTGGCTTAGAGTAGCATGGAGTGAGGTAGATTGGTTTAGAATAGAGTGGGGGTACATTGGGGTAGAGTACAGTGGGATAGATTGGGGCAGCATGGAGTGGGGTAGGCTGGCTTAGAGTAGCATGGAGTGGGGTAGGCTGGCTTAGAGTAGCATGGAGTGGGGTAGGCTGGCTTAGAGTAGCATGGAGTGGGGTAGATTGGGACAGGATGGAGTGGGGTAGGTTGGTTTAGAGTAATGTGGAGTGGGGTAGATTGGGGCAGCATGGAGTGGGGTAGGCTGGCTTAGAGTAGCATGGATTGGGGTAGATTGAAGTAGTGTGGAGTGGGGTAGGTTGGTTTAGAGTAACGTGGAGTGGGGTAGATTGGGGCAGCATGGAGTGGGGTAGGCTGGCTTAGAGTAGCATGGAGTGGGGTAGATTGGAGTAGTGTGGAGTGGGGTAGTTTGGGACAGGATGGAGTGGGGTAGGTTGGTTTAGAGTAACGTGGAGTGGGGTAGATTGGGGCAGCATGGAGTGGGGTAGGCTGGCTTAGAGTAGCATGGAGTGGGGTAGATTGGAGTAGTGTGGAGTGGGGTAGATTGGGACAGGATGAAGTGGGGAAGGTTGGTTTAGAGTAACGTGGAGTGGGATAGATTGAAGTAGCGTGGAGTGGGGTAGATTGGTTTAGAGTGGAATGGGCTAGAGTGGGGTAGATTTTATTGGGGTAGAATGAGGTAGACTGGAGTGGAGTAGTTTGTAGTGGTGTAGAGTGGGGTAGATTGGCTCCACCATCTTAATCGATGCTTTAACTGAGTATTTCCTCTGCCCCGTTGGTGTAACTGTTCTTGTGGTTACTCCTTCACACACCCACCAAAGTAACCATCTGTGTTTAATTACTATTAATTAAGGCTCCGGTTTTCCGTTTAAACAGATTTTTACATATAAATACAGACGGAAAAATATTTTTCTTCCGTCTGTATTTATAAATAGAAACAGAAAAATACGGATTCTCGGATTCCGAGAATAGTTTGGCAATCCTTGCTCCAGCCCAGGGTTGCCTCAACCCTCTTCCTGATTGCAGTGTATGCCTGCCCACTTTAACACCTGCTGGGACATTAATCTTGGGTAGGCGCGGGAAAATGAGTGTGACTCAAAAAGGTCAGAAAGACCACAGCATAAACACATTAGGGAAATTAGGTCGCATTAGCTTTCGATACTTTCAGGCCTTAAAATGTAAACTTTCCTCCTTGACTTGGCGCCGCATAAAGAAACACAAACATTTCTGAGAGACAGAGACATATCTGTAAGCCCTTTTTCAAGCTCAATCATTTTTTTCACCACTGTGCGAGGAACTGTGTGGGATTACTGTATTAAAGTAAATTGTTAAATTTCTACTAGGCAGTAGAAAGTAAAATAAGGCAAGTGATACACGCCCAATGTTTTCAAAGCAGAACTGTCTAACTTATGGAAAATGTGTTTTACATTAGTGAAGGACTTAGTTTTAAAAAAAATGTGAATTAAAAGCTACCATCTCACGTGGGTGTTGTTGGATATTTTAGGCCTCAGAAATGTGAGGGAAATAGTTCCCGGCAGGAATGCAAGGGCCTTTAATTTATCTCTGAACTGAGAGCTTGCTGCTTCAGAGGAGGGTGTTTGCTCTCTCAGCTGTGGATAGTCAACGCGCACCAGGGAGGAGCATGGAACTGACAATAAGGAGAACGAGGCATCCAATATGTCTAATTTATCACGAAAGTAGACAGCTCTTTCATGCCGCCTTTGGCCAGCGACGGCGGCCCTTGCGGTGGCGACACGCTTTCCAGGTGCACTCCTCTAAATTCACATTGTTTACATCTAATAATCATGGCTAGTGACAGTGTTTTCAATGTTGTAGCACGGCAGCAGCTCACTAATGTTACTGCAAGTAATCTCTGTGACACCACTGTGACTTGTATTACAATGGCAAAGTTTTCAGATGACTGTATTGTGTTTACTTAATTTGGCGCACATAAACATATAGCTAAACCTATAACAACTGTGTGCACTGTCTATTTAAATAAATGTGGAAAAATACTAGCTGCAACGTCTTTTTTCTTGCGACAAAAATAAATGCGGATATATACAGATAAAATGACATAAAAATAAATATGGATAAATACAGACGGAAATGTTAAAAAAATAAATACCATAAAACCGGGAGCCCTACTATTAATGTAACCCGCTGTAACCCTTATCTCCTGCTTGTGTAAGGCGCTCTGATGCCTACGGGCCGTGTCCGCGCTATATAAAATTGCAATAAATAAATAAATTGAGTGGAGAATTATTTTTCCTCAACAAAGAGTGAGGTAGATTGCAGTGGAGTGGCACGGCCTGGAGTGGAAGGGCACCGAGTGGAGTTGAGTGTTGTAGAGAGGAGTAGTGTAAAGTGGAGTGGTGTAGTGTGGAGTACGCATGGTGTGAATGAAGGAAGTGGCCCGATTAGGGTCATTCGGGTCACTCACGACCACCTCTCTGCCTTCCCAATAAATGAAGTGTTGGTCAGACAGTAGAGAATACAAACCAGACAGTTTATTAGAAATGCGCTGCAGCGGAGCCCAGTCTGACCAGTCTCCTAAGATGACTGCCGAGGGACTGACTCCCCCCAACATAAAACAGATATAATACATTCCCAATTCTCAAAGAACCCGCCCAGACTGGAAAATTCCGGCCCAGTCTACAGTGAACAAAGAGAGCAAAGAAGGATGAGCTATGGCACAGGGCTAGGTACATGCCAACCATTCTAAGATGTGGGAACGAGTCTATCTACAGCAAAGGTATGCAACAATAGATAATACATTCATTAGTGCAGCGAAGCTTCAACCTTGAGAAATACAAGCTGGAGGCGCAGGGCAGCCTTTCTGCTGAGGCAGACATTATGAGACAGAAGCTCGATCTCAGTTACAGAACAAAATGGCGCCAATAAAGATGGCGCCGTAAATGCTAACTTAACACGGAATAGAGTTTGAGCATTGCAAAGGGGACATTTCAAGTCTGTGCATTACGGAAATAACATTTCAAATCTAACATGATAGCGCACTACCATTACAGACAACACATTTCCAATTGAAATTGGCCATTACATTTGCACATACAGTTTTACTGCGCACCAATGAGAATGTGTGGAAATGTCATCACCAAGGGTATTGATTTGTTTTGATCCTATTGAAATATTTGTTTCCACCACATTTCAGAATTTCAAAAAAAATGTGCTTCATTTCTACTGTTCTCGTTCTGATGTATCTGAAATATCAGCGCAGGTCATTGTTGTCGTCTGCTAGAAAAGATAACTTCCTACAGCCTGTCCTCTCGCATGGGAACTCAGCTGGATGGATTGTCACATAAACTCTCTCACTATGAAGTCAGCAAAAGAAAAGTAAACACCAAGTTCCCTCAGAATGCAAAGCCTGACATTTGACCTCTGTCTTTGAATGCACAGCAAATGAGACAAGATAAGAACAAGATTTAAAGGCCTGTTTACAGATAGCAAGTACTCTGTGGAGACAAAGTCAAGAAGTAGAAGACAGAGCTAGCTAGTGAAGATGCACTCGGTAGAGTGGCTGAACACAAAGAAAAAAGTAGGTCCCAAAAGTGCGAGCAGTGTAAGGACACAAGTGCTTAGGCCATGCACTAGGGGAGGGTCACATGCAAGAAGAGGGAACTGCCGACCGCAGAACTGACCAGCAGGAAGCAAGCAAATGAGAGAGGCTTAGAAGTCCACCAATGGTCAGTAAGGGGAGGGCTCCAAGCACAATAACAGTGAACAAAATGTCTCGAACGGAAACATAAACATGTTCTTAGGAGGCAAGATGTGAGCTTGAACTTCCACACTCCAAGGTGCCCCCGCAGCTTCCACACTCCAGGGTGCCCCGTAGCTTCCTCACTCCAAGGGGCCCCTGCACCTTCCACACTCCAAGGTGCCCCCAAAGCTTCCACACTCCAATGTGCCCCCATAGCTTCCACTCTCCAGGGTACCCCTAAGGATTTCACACTCCAAGGTGCCCCCGAAACTTCCACACTTCATGGTGGCCCTTGAGGATTTCACACTCCAATGTGCCCTGGAAGCTTCTACAATCTAAGGTGCCCCTTCAGCCTCCACATGCCAGGGTGCCCCAGATGTTTCCACACTCCAAGGTGCCCTTAAAGTTTCCTCATTCAAAGTGCCCGGAAGCCTTCACTCCAAGGTGCCCCGCAGCTTCCACAATCCAGGGTGCCCCGTAGCTTCCTCACTCCAAGGGGCCCCTGCACCTTCCACACTCCAAGGTGCCCCAAAGCTTCCACACTCCAGGGTGCCCCGTAGCTTCCTCACTCCAAGGGGCCCCTGCACCTTCCACACTCCAAGGTGCCCCCAAAGCTTCCACACTCCAATGTGCCCCCATAGCTTCCACTCTCCAGGGTACCCCTGAGGATTTCACACTCCAAGGTGCCCCCGAAACTTCCACACTTCATGGTGGCCCTTGAGGATTTCACACTCCAATGTGCCCTGGAAGCTTCTACAATCCAAGGTGCCCCTTCAGCCTCCACATGCCAGGGTGCCCCAGATGTTTCCACACTCCAAGGTGCCCTTAAAGTTTCCTCATTCAAAGTGCCCCGGAAGCCTTCACTCCAAGGTGCCCCCGCAGCTTCCACACTCCAGGGTGCCCCGTAGCTTCCTCACTCCAAGGGGCCCCTGCATCTTCCACACTCCAAGGTGCCCCCAAAGCTTCCACACTCCAGGGTGCCCCGTAGCTTCCTCACTCCAAGGGGCCCCTGCACCTTCCACACTCCAAGGTGCCCCCAAAGCTTCCACACTCCAATGTGCCCCCATAGCTTCCACTCTCCAGGGTGCCCCAGATGTTTCCACACTCCAAGGTGCCCTTAAAGTTTCCTCATTCAAAGGGCCCCGGAAGCCTTCACTCCAAGGTGCCCTGTAGCTTCCACTCATGCTCAAAGGTACACAAACTCCTCAGTCACTTCAAGGCACTTCACTGGCTCTTCTTAAGACTTATCATTGTAACCTCTCCTTTCTCCTCTCAAATGGTCCTGAGTCCAGTCCATCCATGGCAGACTCTCCTCTCTGGCCACAACCTTCTCCAAGTCAGTGCATGCTTGTGTTAATCTCTAGTTATGTACTTCTCCAAATTAACCACATCTCTGGTCAAAGACCACAATCTCTCTTCGTTTCACAAGCATAACCCTGCAACTCAACAGTACCTAATCTAGCGCTTTAACGCCTCGTCAGGGGTAGTAAGCGCTACATACATGCAATTACAATACAATACCAGCGTTTGGACAGAAAATACAGTGAAAAAATCTATAAACCTGAAGATTCTGTCTCTAACACTGTCCTGACAACCCTGGAACACCACCAAGGGGGGGATTTACTAAGATTTTATGCTGAGTTTGCATCACAAAAGTGACGTGAATCGGCGCAAAATCTTTTTTTTCCTATTTACTTTCTAGCGCTAAACTTGTTAGCGCTGGAAATAACGTGAAAGTGCATTACTTAGTGCCAAGGGGGCGTACCAAGGGTGGTGCATGGGCGTTCTCATGCAACCACTCAAGGTTTTTGCCACTAAACCCTATTTACTAAATAAAGTAGACCAGGTTTAGCGTCAGAAAACTGCGCCCTTTTGAAGTAGGCGCAAGGAAGGAGAAATGCTTTCATTTCTCTTTCCGACTTCGAATGTGTGCTGCACTGTACAGCTCGCATACAAAGAGGGAAAAGGGTTAAAGTCAGTCCATGCATTACACTTCCAGTACAAACCCTATGCTAGACTCACGGAGACACCCTTGCACCATGGCGCAGAGGTGTCTCCGTGGCGCAGGGCAGCTGATTTCAGCGCCGGCACTAAGGAAAGGGGAGGAGAGAGCATATTTTAGTAAATTTGGCGCTCTCCTCCTCTCTCCTTTTCACGCATTTGCGGCTGCTGCACTGCGCTGCATAAAAAAGTGGTAAATCTGCCCCCAAGTGAGCAGTGTTTAACTTGAGCCGGTGCTTTGACGGTGGCGGCACTGGCGCTGGTTTCGGGGTCCAGGATTTATTTCTATCATGTGACTTTGATTCAGAACAAGAGAAAGACAGAAAAGGAGAGAGGCAGGAAATAGAGCGACAGAGGGGGAGATGGGAAACTAGTGAAAAGAGGGGTGATGATGCACCTGCAGGAGTGGTGGAGACAGGGAGTCTGGGGCTGCATGGGAGGATACAGGGTTCAACCAGGACCATAAATGAGACCCAGGGAGTCTAGGGGCTAGAAGGAAGGATACAGGGTTCAACCAGGACCATAAATGAGGCGTAGGGAGTCTGGGGCTGGAAGGAAGGATATAGGGTACAACTAGGACATTAAATGAGGCCCAGGAAGTCTGGGGGCTCGAAGGAAGGATACAGGGTTCAATCAGGACCATAAATGAGGCCCAGGGAGTCTGGGGCTGGAAGGGAGGATACAGGGTTCAACCAGGACCATAAATGAGACCCAGGAAGTCTGGGGGCTGCATGGGAGGATACAGGGTTCAACCAGGACCATAAATGAGGAAGTCTGGGGGCTGCATGGGAGGACACAGGGTTCAACCAGGACATTAAATGAGGCCCAAAGAGTCTGGGACTGCAAGGGGGGATACAGGGTGCAGTCAGGACCATAAATAAGACCCACGGAGCCTGGGGGCTCGAAGAAAGGATACAGGGTACAACTAGGACATTAAATGAGGCCCAGGAAGTCTGGGGGCTCAAAGGAAGGATACAGGGTACAACTAGGACATTAAATGAGGCCCAGGAAGTCTGGGGGCTCGAAGGAAGGATACAGGGTTCAACCAGGACCATAAATGAGGCCCAGGGAGTCTGGGGCTGGAAGGGAGGATACAGGGTACAACCAGGACATTACATGAGGCCCAGAGAGTCTGGGGCTGGAAGGAAGGATGCAGGGTATAGACAGGACATTAAATGAGGCCCAGAGAGTCTGGGGGATGGAGGGAAGGATACAGGGTACCGCCAGGACCATAAATGAGACCCAGGGAGTCTGGGGCTGGAAGGAAGGATGTGGGGTACAACCAGGGCAATAAATGAGGCCCAGGGAGTCTGGGGCTCGAAGGAAGGATGCAGGGTACAACCAGGACATTAAATGAGGCCAGGGAGTCTGGGGCTGGAAGGAAGGATGCAGGGTACAACCAGGACCATAAATGAGACCCAGGGAGTCTGGGGCTCGAAGGAAGGATGCAGGGTACAACCAGGACATTAAATGAGGCCAGGGAGTCTGGGGCTGGAAGGAAGGATACAGGGTACAACCAGGACATTAAATGAGGCCCATGGAGTCTGGGGGCTGGAAGGGAGGATACAGGGTACAACCAGGACCATAAATGAGGCCCAGGGAGTCTGGGGCTGGAAGGAAGGATACAGGGTACAACCAGGACATTAAATGAGGCCCATGGAGTCTGGGGGCTGGAAGGGAGGATACAGGGTACAACCAGGGCCATACACGAGGCCTGGGAGATTCTGGGGCTGGAAGGAAAGGTACAGGGTACCACCAGGACATTAAATGAGGCCCAGGGAGTCTGGGGCTGGAAGGATACAGGGTACAACCAGGACCATAAATGAGGCCCGGGGAGTCTGGGGCTCGAAGAAAGGATACAGGGTACAACCAGGACATTAAATGAGGCTCTGGGAGTCTGGGGGCTCGAAGGAAGGATACAGGGTTCAACCAGGACATTAAATGAGGCCCAGGGAGTCCGGGGGCTCGAAGGAAGGATACAGGGTACGACCAGGACCATAAATGAGGCCCGGGAAGTCTGGGGGCTGGAATAAAGGATACAGGGTTCAGTCAGGACATTAAATGAGGCCCAGGGAGTCTGGGGCTGGAAGAAAAGATACAGGGTTCAGTCAGGACATTAAATGAGGCCCAGGGAGTCTGGGGCTGGAAGGAAGGATGCAGGGTTCAGTCAGGACATTAAATGAGGCCCAGGGAGTCAGGGGGCTCAAAGGAAGGATGCAGGGTCCAACCAGGACATTAAATGAGGCCCAGGGAGTCTAGGGGCTAGAAGGAAGGATACAGGGTTCAACTAGGACCATAAATGAGGCGTAGGGAGTCTGAGGCTGGAAGGAAGGATACAGGGTACAACCAGGACATTAAATGAGGCCCAGGGAGTCTGGGGGCTGGAAGGAATGATATAGGGTACAAGCAGGACCATAAATGAGGCCCAGGGAGCCTGGGGGCTTGAAGAAAGGATGCAGGGTACAACCAGGACATTAAATAAGGCCCGGGGAGTCCGGGAGCTGGAAGGGAGGATGCAGGGTTCAACCAGAACCATAAATGAGGCCCAGGCAGTCTGGGGGCTGCATGGGAGGATACAAGGTTCAACCAGGACCATAAATGAGGCCCAGGGAGCGTGGGGGCTGGAAGGGAGGATGCAGGGTTCAACCAGGACCATAAATGAGGCCCAGGATATCTGGGGCTGGAAGAAAGGACACAGGGTTCAACCAGGACATTAAATGAGGCCCAAAGAGTCTGGGACTGCAAGGGGGGATACAGGGTGCAGTCAGGACCATAAATGAGACCCACGGAGCCTGGGGGCTCGAAGAAAGGATACAGGGTACAACTAGGACATTAAATGAGGCCCAGGAAGTCTGGGGGCTCGAAGGAAGGATACAGGGTTCAATCAGGAGCACAAATGAGGCCCAAGGAGTCTGGGGGCTGAAAGAACGGATACAGAGTTCAATCAGGACCATAAATGAGGCCCAGGGAGTCTGGGGCTGGAAGGGAGGATACAGGGTACAACCAGGATCATAAAGGAGGCCCAGGGAGTCTGGGGCTGGAAGGGAGGATACAGGGTACATCCAGGACATGACATTAGGCCCAGAGAGTCTGGGCTGGAAGGAAGGATGAAGGGTACAACCAGGACATTAAATGAGGCCCAGGGAGTCTGGGGGATGGAGGGAAGGATACAGGGTACCGCCAGGACCATAAATGAGACCCAGGGAGTCTGGGGCTGGAAGGAAGGATGCAGGGTACAACCAGGACAATAAATGAGGCCCAGGGAGTCTGGGGCTGGAAGGAAGGATGCAGGGTACAACCAGGACCATAAATGAGACCCAGGGAGTCTGGGGCTCGAAGGAAGGATGCAGGGTACAACCAGGACATTAAATGAGGCCAGGGAGTCTGGGGCTGGAAAGAAGGCTGCAGGGTACAACCAGGACATTAAATGAGGCCCATGGAGTCTGGGGGCTGGAAGGGAGGATACAGGGTACAACCAGGACCATAAATGAGGCCCAGGGAGTCTGGGGGCTGGAGAGAAGGATGCAGGATACAACCAGGACCATAAATGAGACTCAGGGAGTCTGGGACTCGAAGGAAGGATGCAAGGTACAACCAGGACATTAAATGAGGCCAGGGAGTCTGGGGGCTGGAATGAAGGATACAGGGTACAACCAGGGCCATACACGAGGCCCGGGATATTCTGGGGCTGGAAGGAAAGGTACAGGGTACCACCAGGACATTAAATGAGGCCCAGGGAGTCTGGGGCTGGAAGGATACAGGGTACAACCAGGACCATAAATGAGGCCCGGGGAGTCTGGGGCTTGAAGAAAGGATACAGGGTACAACCAGGACATTAAATGAGGCCCTGGGAGTCTGGGGGCTCGAAGGAAGGATACAGGGTACCACCAGGACATTAAATGAGGCCCAGGGAGTCTGGGGCTGGAAGGATACAGGGTACAACCAGGACCATAAATGAGGCCCGGGGAGTCTGGGGCTTGAAGAAAGGATACAGGGTACAACCAGGACCATAAATGAGGCCCGGGGAGTCTGGGGCTCGAAGAAAGGATACAGGGTACAACCAGGACATTAAATGAGGCCCAGGAGTCTGGGGGCTGGAATAAAGGATACAGGGTTCAATCAGGACATTAAATGAGGCCCAGGGAGTCTGGGGCTGGAAGGAAGGATGCAGGGTTCAGTCAGGACATTAAATGAGGCCCAGGGAGTCAGGGGGCTCAAAGGAAGGATACAGGGTCCAACCAGGACATTAAATGAGGCCCAGGGAGTCTGGGGCTGGAAGAAAAGATACAGGGTTCAGTCAGGACATTAAATGAGGCCCAGGGAGTCTGGGGCTGGAAGGAAGGATGCAGGGTTCAGTCAGGACATTAAATGAGGCCCAGTGAGTCAGGGGGCTCAAAGGAAGGATACAGGGTCCAACCAGGACATTAAATGAGGCCCAGGGAGTCTGGGGCTGGAAGGAAGGATGCATGGTTCAACCAGGACTAGGCAGCCTTAGTGCTTGTGTCCCCGGCATCGGCAGCACCAGCCCCGGCCTCCTGAGGAGGGCACTGGGCCTGCCCTGGTCTTTTTTCCTTTCCTTTTATCAACAAATGAAGCACTGGCCATGGGTACACACAATAATAGCACAAAACACCACGTTGCACACACCGCAACAGGGAATGAAGGTTCCTTCTCAGTGGAACACGCTAACCATGCACCATGGATGAATGAATGCGTGAATGAATGCGTAAGGGTATTCGAGGATGAGCTGAAGTGAGGGTGCGGTCAGTTCCGCATCCGCCCCCACCTGCCCCTGATAGCACCAATCAGAGATGGTGCAGGCACCCGTGTGAGGGGGTGGTTGGGGGCCCGGGGAGGGGGTTCTGAGACCCCCCCCACCCCCTCCATTTCAAACGTGCTTTTCCTCTGTAGCTCTTTTCCGTGAGGTCAGCCCCCCCTGGAGGGGCCCCCCCTCTCTTAACTGAAGGATGTTCTGCCTTTTTGCAGTTAAGATGGATCTGGTCTCCGGTGACAGCTTCAATTAATAGCTTCCCATTGTTTTCTGCTCCTTCCTGTGGGAACAGCCTTTGCTAGTATCGATTATTCATCGATTCAACAGTATTGATTTGAACGTGAGCTCCATGTCTCCAGGGGCCCCGCTGAGGATGCGAATACAATGAACCAGTGACTACCAGACGAGCCTAACAAGGGGTGATGGGCTTCTGGGAGCTATCAGCAGCGAAGTGGGGGTTCGGAGGAAAGAATTGAAATTAGGGAATAAATGAAAAGTAGGAAAAAGCCGCATGGACCCGGGAAAGAGAGTAAAGGATCGGGATTATCTGAAGAAATTCAGATGAAGGTTTAAGATGACCCCCCCCCCCCCCCCGATCCTGGCACGGCGTGAGATCACACAAACTGTAAGGAATGAGTGCACCCCAATAGAAGGTAAATTCCTCTTTATTGAGAGCAAGCAGGAGACGCCTGTCTCCACTCCTAACATCCACAACATCAGGCCTTGGGGGGAGGGGGGTGTATCTTAAACCTTCATCTGAATTTCTTTTATTTATTTATTTAATTTTACCTATCCCGTCGTCTGTCGCCTTCCCCCCCCCCCCCCGCACCGCCCCACCCCTGCACTGCCCCCGCACCGCCCCACCGCTCTTACCTGTGCCGGCCGCGCCTGCCCCGGAGGTGAGCCGGCCTGCACGCTTCTTGCTGTTTGCCCCTGCTGTTGGTGGGGGAAGGTGTGTCTCTTTTTCTGCGGCTGCTGGGGCCATATTACATCGAGTGCGACTGTTTGTTATCTGTTGGCCACAGATGAACAGTTGACCTCTGACGGGTATACTGTGCCACCGCTGGAAGGAACAGTTGAAAGTGTCACCGCAGAGGGCGAGAAGGAGAGCGATAGAATGTGCCTTCGTGGGCCGCTAGCACCGTCCTGCAATCCCTGTTTGCATCAGCAGCATGAGTGAGCAGCAGCGGAACCAGAACCCTCCGAATCAAGCTCGTATGGACCCGGTCCCATATGCCCACGCTTCTGTGACGCCGCTGCCACCCTTTATCGAACTGTCGGATCATGCCACAGCGGCGACAAGATGGCGTTCATGTATTGGGCACCTACAGCACTATTTCCGCATGATGCGGGAAACGGATGGGGCCATGAAAAGCTCATTACTCCTGCACTTCGGGAGCGCCGAGTTGTATGAACTCTTTGAGACACTACCAAATACCAGGGGTGAAACTGATTTTTATGCGCCCGTGAGGGCCCTCAACCAGCGTTTCAACCCTCAACTCAACCCCGACTACGAACACTTTAAATTGCGCAGGCCACCCCACTGAGCACTGAGTCAGTGGATATGTTTTACGCCCGATGGAGGAAGTCAGCGAGTAACTGCACCAACATAAACTTCCACAAGGAGATCGGGGTGCAGATCATACAGGGATGTCGGTCCTTTGTTCTTCGACGCCTGATCCTCCACCAACCAGGGATCATGCTGGATGATATTCTCATATTAGTTTGCTTGCACAAACTATCAAATACCCGGGCTGACTAGATGGAAGCAGCCCTAGGCAAGGCGATGCCCGCTTCTGGCCCCTAGAAAGTACCAAACGTAAAGTTAGAATGAGTTGATGCTATTTAATGACACACGGGCCCCGCACGCCAAATGCCAAACCCCAAAGCATGGGGTTAGCTGTGGGAATTGTGGCCTCAAACACACAGTGGCTGGTGTATACCCTGCCAAGGGGAAGAAATGCTTGAAATGCAGGAAAGCCAACCACTTCGCAAAAGTGTGTTGCAGAGGGAGACCTCGAATGACTCCTGAGGTGCACCAACGAACGTCTGCAGTCCTACTACAGCTGTCGCTCAAGACACCGCAGAGGCGGGAGAGCTCTGTGGTCACGAGCTGAACACTCACCAGTACAAGGATGAAGACAGCAACTTTGTGTTGTCCTTCACAGGAAGGGCTGGGCGCAAGCGGCGGCGGCCGCCTCCCATGTGTTTGGTCCACATATGTGGCACTCCAGTGAGCACACTCATTAACACTGGAGCATCGATGAATGTAATGGATTCCAAACAATATGAAACGTTAACACCGCGCCCACCACTCGCCCCCCAGCCAGGTAAAGATATACACGTTGGGAAGCATGGAGCCCCTGTCGCTCCTAGGAACAATCAAAGTCGACATCACAAGTGATGGGCACCTCACGAAGGCAAAATTCCACATCACCGAAGGCGAAAAGGGAACGCTGCTCAGATGCCATACAGCAGAAGATCTTGAGCTGGTATACTTTGCAAAGCAGCTGCATGAGTCGCACGCCAATGCTCTCCTAGCTGAGTTTCCACAGCTCTTTCACAGTCTGGGGAAGCTAAAAGGTAGACAAGTCAAATTGCACATCAACGAGTCCGTCAGGCCTATGGCCCTAAGACACCGAAGAGTTTCCTTCCATTTGCAGCCGCAGGTGGAGCGTGTGTTGAAGGCATTGGAGGAACTGGTGGTCATAGAAAAGGTGTCTAGCCCCACGCCCTGGGTGTCTCCATTTGTCATTGTGCCAAAACCAAAGCAGCCAGGCGCTATACGCCTATGCGTGGACATTAGTGTCCCGAATCAAGCAATCAAGCTGGAGCACCATATAATGCCAACGATGGACAAAATTGTAGCTGACCTCAATGGGGCAAAATTGTTTTCTAAGCTGGGCTTGAACTCTGGTTATCACCAACTGGAACTGGCCCCTGAAAGTCGCTACATTACAACTTTTTCCACGCATGTTTGCCTCTGGCGTTACAACCAGCTGAGCTTTGGCGTTAAGTCCGCGGCCGAGGTGTTTCAGAATGCCATCAATGAAACCCTCTCCGGACTGCTGGGTGTCATTAACCTGGTGACGGCATTCTCATATACTCAGAAAGCCTGGAGGAGCACCATGTCCACCGGAGAGCTACTCTTCCACGCCTAGCAGACAACGGCCTGACTTTGCATAAGAACAAATGTTAATTTTATCAAAACTTCGTAGAGTTTTTCGGATACATCTTCTCGCGAGAAGGGCTCAAATTTGATCCCAGGAAAGCAGTGGCAATCCAGGAAGCATCAGTACCTCAGAAACTCACACACGTTCGCAGTTTCCTGGGAATGGCAACACATTGCGGGAGATTAATCCCAATTCTTGCGACAATGTCAGAGCCGCTCAGGACCCTTACTCGCACCACTGTTCCATGGTACTGGTGCCCCGCAGTCGACAAGGCATTCAGAGCCATCAAAGAGCCCCTCCTCAACAAGGTCACAATGGCTTACTTTCACCCTCAAAGGAAGACCGAGCTGATAGTGGATGCCAGCTTTGTGAGCTGCAGGTCCTCATGCAGGAAGGAACAGACAGAGAATGGGTCCCCGTGGCGTATGCCAGTCGGGCATTGTCGGAGATGCAAACCCTTTACACCCAGATTGAGCGTGAGGCCCAAGCCATTACAAAGGCCTGTCAACACTTTCATACATACTTCTGCTGCCATGAGTTCAAGATTGTCACTGACCACAAACCTCTCCTTCCGCTGTTTGCAGGCACCACTCGACTAGTCCCTCCACGTATTGATATGTGGCCTGTACAATTACAACCCTATGCTTTTGAGGTGATATACAGTCCTGGAGCCAACAACCCCGCGGATTACCTGTCAACTCATCCGTCACCTCTGGAAGCGAGGAACCTGACGGCCGAAGAGGACAGAACCGAAGAATTCATCAGGATGATTGTGAGCGATGCCTGCCCGAAGGCCCTGACTCTCTAGGAGAAATGTGAAGCTACCAAGAATGACAGAAGCCTGATGCGGAAAGAAGCGCTCCCTAACAGGCAATGGCAGCGTTTCCTGGACAGAGTTTAGACACTGACATCGGAAGAGCAAGTGTCTAAGCATCAGCTGTGGAGGGTGAGAAGTGAACTCAGTGAAAGCCAAGATGACCTGCTACTACGCTTGCAGCTGATTGTGATGCCAAAGAGCCTGCGAGCCTGTGTGGTTGACCTGGCACACCAGGGTCACCAAGGGACAGCGAAGATGAAAGCCCATTTGAGCAGTAATGTGTAGCTCCCAGGCATGTATGTGATGGTCGATGACAAAGTACGCAACTGTCACTCGTGTGCCATCACGAGCGGCGATCCGTTACCTGCTCCGGTTCAGACAGAAGAACCCAGCCTCCAGCCCTGGTTGAAGATCAGAATTGACTTTGGGAGCTTTCTGGACGGACGGATGATAGTGGTGATGGTGGACTCGTAAACGAAGTTCCCAGTTGTAGAGGTGGTGCCATCCACAGTTTTTTCTCACGCCAATCCCGTCCTGGACAAAACATTCGCAATGATGGGCCTCCTTGACGATTTCCAAGAATAATTAGAGTCTTTGACCATTCGTCACCAAAAAATCACCTTGATGTGGCCTCAGGTCAATGGGGAGTCAGGGAGGTTTATGCGACACTCAACTTGGCTCCAATGATTGGAGTGGAACTCGGCAAGGAAGCCTAATGCTGCCTGCACAAGTTCATACCGGCAAACCCCTCACAGCACGACCAACTGTGCTCCTGCAAATCTACTGTTTAGGAAACCGACACAGGATAGTATCCCAGCAGACCCTGAGTGTCGACCGGCTGACATGGATGTTGAAGCCACACAGTCATGAAGGAGAGTCACCAACGACAAGGCCAGTCAGCGTCGCCGAGCACAGGACCTTACCCTCCAAGTTGGAGCCTCGGCTTTCATGAAAGACAGACATCCTAGGTGGAAGTTTCAGACACCATACGAGCCTGAAGTATGGAAGGTGATTAAGATGGATGGAACCATGGTAACAGTAAAAGGAGGTGATGGCCTGGTTACCTGAGACATCTCATGGTTCAAGGAGGTGGTGGCTACCACTGACCACTCGGAGGTTGCTGTCGAAGAGAATGCAGAAGACCGAGGAAGAATATCCGCTGGTCCCCACCTCCCTGTGGAGGTGTGAAACTCCAAGAGCGACGGAACAAGAAGTCACAGGCAATACCTCTATTGTGCCCCCATCTGGACATGTACAACTAAGAGGCTCCCGGCTAGGGAAACAAGTGGAAATGAGTTCACGGGAAAAGGGACTGATAACATCTGGAGTCAGAAGTACGGTCTTTGGCCAAACCGGCCCCCAGCCAGAGACGGAGTGACTTTATGTGTCTGGCCCGAGTGGCCTGAACTTCCATGCCAGAACATTTTAAAAGATGGGAGAGATGGAGAGTCCCACCCGGCATCTACACTGCAAAGTATCCATTCCTCACGCCGAGAGCCAGGCTTGGTCCGAGGTGTTAAATAAATGGGCAGATGGTCAGGGACACGGTAACATAATGTAAGTGACTACAACTTTGGGGCAGCTTCGACAGTGTGCACACACTCAAGGCCATTGCCGACTCTATAAGCACTGTGCATGTGTGTTCATTCCAGGGGTCCTGTGAGGTGAGGCCTAACCAGTCTGCTACAGGGTCCACTCCCACCTCCCGGAGATACCTTGACAAGCTCGGGCCCTCCCAAAGGAGTTCCCCTTCTATTTCCTTATGTCAGGGCCTTGCGTAATGCGTCATTTGTGTGCAATGACACATATTACCTTGTGCACCCTTGAAACGTCTGCTCACAGAAACACTGTTCGCTTGAGTGTGTGCTGTGGTGCAGCACGGTGGGGGTGGGTTTACTATAAACTCGCGTTAGGCGGTGCAGCAACCAGCGCTGCAGCGCTGCAGTGCATAAGAGGGCGAGAGCTGGACAGCGCCGTGTCTACTAAGACATGGTGCTGCCATGCGTTCTCCCTAGTGCTGGTGCACTATGAGCTATTATACTGGAAGGATGCCCTTACAGTACAAAATACTCTGCCTAGACACACTTCAAAACGTTTCCTACTCCAGACGTGTGCTGTACAGCGCAGCACAGATACAAAGTCGGAATAGTTTGGAGAAAGAAAAAACATTTCTCATTTTTAACGCCTGCCTCACAGGCGTTATTTTTTGCCGCAAAACCCTAACTACTATTGTTAGTGGATACGGCTTCTGCCAGAAGACCTGGGTGGTTGCATAGGAACGCCCATGTACCAGCTATGGAATGCCCCACTTGTGCAAGCCGCTGCGTTGTGTTACTTTGAGGCAACTTTCCAGATGCAAACTCAGTGTAATGTGTGTAAATCTGTTGAAATTTGCTAAACTGTGGTGTGGCTGACGGTGTGATGCAAAAGGAAAAGCATCACAAACGACATTGTGGATCACATTTTGCGTCCAAAGAAGTTCTTGCAGTGAAAGTTGACCTAAGCGCAGCTCTGAAACAACATTGTGGTAGGTGATACCCCTGATAATTTTAAGGGGACAGAACCTGCAAACAGCCCTAGGATTCAGCGAGAAGCCAGAACTGCAAGAGTCACGCAAATCATCAGAACCAAGTGGCAGGTTTATCATTCTTTGACGCAGTGCAACGCAGCAAGCCACCTTGCTGCGCTGCATGAATGGGAAAGGACAGGAATGCACCATATTTGCCATTATACGGTGCGTTCCTTTTCTTTCCTCGTGCCTGCGCACTTTTGGCTACCTATTGTCAACGCAGGCACCCTTGCATCATGTTTCAAGGGGGCCTTCCTGCACAAAAACAATCCTCAGAGGCATTTTCCTCTTTCTAAGTGTGCTGCAGAACGCAGCACACTTAGAAAGAGGAAAGGACAAGAAGAAATGAAGATATTTCTCCTCGTTGTGGCTCTGGTGGTGAGGCGTACAATTCTGATGCATTATCAGATCTACCAATGGTGGTGAACCTGGGGATGTGTCAGACTCCATGAGGGGATGCTTGCAAACACCCAGGCTCCACCCATGGAACGCCTCCCTGCCACAGAGCAACGCAAGGCAGCGATTTGTGCTGCGTTACTTTAGATTTATCAAGTCATACAGGCCCGTGCAAGGTGGCCTTGCTTGGATTGATAAATCTCCTTTAGCTTTTGCATCGCCCTTGCGTCCACCTATGAGGTGCAGGGGCAACGCAAAACCTTGGTAAATACGCCCCCAGGTTTAGCGTAAAATCCTAGCTCCGAATGAAAACTGGCGCAACCAGTGGATGAGGAATATCTCGTCGTGTCTCCATGTCCAGCATGTAATTCCCAGACTGCACACACTGTGTGTCTCACCCTTGGAGACTTGTCGGCACACAGAGGCTTGTACAGGAGGGTGTGCCTCAAGTATATAGCTCCCAGAAACCACCTCTCACCTGCGTTGCAGAGCTCTGAGTCATGTTGAGTGTCGCGCAAACACAGCGCTCCAGATTTATCAAGGTGTTGCGCCGCCCGTGCGCCACGTAAGCTGGCACAAGGGCGATGCAAAACCTAAGTGAGATTTATCAGGCCACCTTGTGTGGCCCTGCGTGGCTTGATAAATCTAGAGTAATGCAACGCAGCGCAAATCACTGCGCTGCGTTACTCTTCCCCAGGGAGGCGTTCCACAGGCGTTGCGTGGGTGTTCCCACGCACCCACCCATGGATTTTGCTGCGTTCCCAGATTCACCATTAGTGGCAGACCTGGGAATGCTTCAAAAGCCTACTCTTCCCCAGGGAGGCGTTCCACAGGCGTTGCGTGGGTGTTCCCACGCACCCACCCATGGATTTTGCTGCGTTTCCAGATTCACCATTAGTGGCAGACCTGGGAATGCTTCAAAAGCCTACTCTTCCCCAGGGAGGCGTTGCGTGGGTGTTGCGTGGGTGTTCCCACGCACCCACCCATGGATTTTGCTGCGTTCCCAGATTCACCATTAGTGGCAGACCTGGGAATGCTTCAAAAGCCTACTCGTCCCCAGGGGCGGCGCAACGAGGAGAACTATTTGTATTTCTCCTCGTTTTTCCTCCTTCTATGAGTGCAGCACTCATAGAAAAAGAAAAAGCCTCTCAGTATTGTTTTTGTGCAGGAAGTTGTCTCTTCCTGCACAGAAACAATCCTGCCTACAGCGCAGGCACCCTGGCATCATGACGCAAGGGTGGCGCGTTGGCGCAAGGCACCTAAAAGTGCCCCCGAGCAAGGAGAAAGGACAGGAATGCGCTGTATAATGGTAAAGACGGCGCATTCCTGCCCTGTCCCTGTCACACAGTGCATGGAGGTGGCTTGCTGCGTTGCGATGCGTGAAAGATTGATATATCTGGCCCACAGCGCTTTAGCGCATGCGCACCAGTGACATCATAGCCGACAACGCTTTGTAAAGAAGAAGTTACACGTTTTTTAATTTGTGCAACATTATAGGTTGTAAGGCAGTGTCCATGGCGCACCTCATGTGTGGATCTGAGGGGTGTGTGGACTGCACCAAGGAAGAGATGGGGGAGGGGGGACATCTGAGGCCTCTTTCACAAGCTGGCCCCTCGCCAGGGATTAGGGTATATTCATGACCCTGCAGACCTCCGCTCAGCCCTTCTGCAAACAGCGCGTCGTGCAGCGGTTGCCAGGCTGGGTTTGGCAACAGTGCGTCTGAAAGGCTTCCTGGGAGAGGGGCCCGGGGCACGGCGGGGTCTGTGGGGTCACCAGCCCCACCCCTCCTCGTCTGCCGACATTACACGAAGCACAGAAAATGGGGCTTAACATCAGAGACTGGCCTGCGACCCCACATGTGAGAGCTGAGCGGCCCTGCAGCGCATGGGCAGCACCCCGAGACTGGGAACCAGAGGGTAACACAGGCGGCCCCCCGGCACTGGAACACCACAGAGCTTACTACAGGCAGCACCTTGGGACTGGCACACCCCATAGATTACCACAGACAACACCCTAGGACTGGCACACCCCAAAGGTTACCACAGACAACACCCTAGGACTGGCACACCCCAAGGGTTTTCAAAGACAGGACTGGCACACCCCAAAGGCTACCACAGAAAACACCTAAGGGCTGGCACACCCCAAAGGATACCACAGACAACACCCTAGGACTGGGGCGCCCCAAAAGTTTCCACAGATAACACCACAACACTGGGACCTCCCAAAGGTTTCCACATGCGGCATCCCAGGACATGAGCATTTCAAGGGGTCGTGAATACAGCACCTCTGGGCATGCACACCCCAAGGGTTCCCACAGGCCGCACCCTAGGACTGGCAAACCCCAAGGGTTCCCACAGACCGCACCCTAGGATTGGCACACCCCAAGGGTTCCAACCGGCCGCACCCTAGGACTGGCACACCCCAAGGGTTCCCACAGGCCGCACCCTAGGATTGGCACACCCCAAGGGTTCCAACCGGCCGCACCCTAGGACTGGCACACCCCAAGGGTTCCCACAGGCCGCACCCTAGGATTGGCACACCCCAAGGGTTCCCACAGGCCACACCGTAGGATTGGCACACCCCAAGGGTTCCCACAGGCCGCACCCTAGGACTGGCACACCCCAATTTTTCCTGCTGGCCACACCGTAGGACTGGCACACGCCAAGGGTTCCCACAGGCCACACCCTAGGACTGGCACACCCCAAGGGTTCCCACAGGCCACACCCTAGGACTGGCACACCCCAATGGTTCCTGCTGGCCACACCGTACAACTGGCACACGCCAAGGGTTCCCACAGGCCACACCCTAGGACTGGCACACCCCAAAGATTACCACAGGCCACACCCTAGGACTGGCGCACCCCAAGGGTTCCCACAGGCCACACCCTAGGACTGGCACACCCCAAAGATTACCACAGGCCACACCCAAGGACTGGCACACGCCAAGGGTTCCCATAGGCCACACCCTAGGACTGGCACATCCCAAAGATTACAACAGGCCACACCCTAGGACTGGCACACCCCAAGGGTTCCCACAGGCTACACCCTAGGACTGGCACACCCCAAAGATTACCACAGGCCACACCCTAGGACTGGCACACCCCAAAGATTACCACAGGCCACACCCTAGGACTGCCACTTGCAAGTGTTCCCACAGGCCACACCTCAGGACTGGCCCACCCCAAGGGTTCCCACAGGCTACACCCTAGGACTGGCACACCCCAAAGATTACCACAGGCCACACCCTAGGACTGGCACACCCCAAAGATTACCACAGGCCACACCCTAGGACTGGCGCATCCCAATGGTTCCTGCTGGCCACAACGTACGACTGGTACACCCCAAAAGTTCTTGCTGGCCACACCGTAGGACTGGCACACGCCAAGGGTTCCCAGACAGTGCTGGGGGGCAGCCACCCCAAGGACATCCACATTGTTATGGGCCCCTACAGGCTCCCACAGGCAGCGTTGCAAGGGCCTGCACACCCTACGGGTTCCTACATGTAGCATTCTAAGGGCATGCACTCCGCAAGAGTTACTACAGGCAGTGTTATGTTATGATTATTTGTATAGCGCACATCTCACCTGGAGGCTATTCAGGCGCTAGAAAGAAGCGGCTGTGCTGGCTGAGTACAGAAGACTCATAGAAAGTCGAACATGTCTCCAGCCTTACCCTGACTCTCCGATAGCCGGGGTATCTGTATTCTGTTACAGAGAAGAAAAAGACCCCACTGATAATGTCATCTGCACTAATATAGCACACAGTGCTCCCTGCGGAGCGTCGAGGCGCTGCACAGCGTGTGTAGCAGATTTGCCTGTGAAGCACTGGTCTTTGTAGTGTTGGGCCACTGTGCCCCTACACCGAAGTTCTGTTACTTTATGCCACAGCAGAGTCCAAAAATCAGTGATTCTGATCTCGGATTGGAAGTCAACATGATTAGGTGACTGCAAACACAACGCAAACCAACTACAAAACAACTGCAAATTAGTTGGAAAACAATTGTAAACTAACTGTAAACTGCAAGTCAACTACAAACTGCCTGCAAACCAACTCTCAGCTCTGACCTAAAAACAAGTCATCTGCAAACTTTCTGGAAACCAACTGTGATCTAATTGTGACAACACACCAGCTGCAAACGGCCTGCAGCCTAACAGAAAAATAATTGAAACTACTGTAAACCTACTGAATACAAACTATAATATAACAGAAAGCAAACCAAAAATACATACAAAATAATGTAAACCAATTGCTGCCCATTGAAACTGGCCCATATGTAGCCCGTTAATAGCCCCCTGCTTGCTGCTCAGGAGTTGCACGTCCGGTGGGAGCTGCTCTTCCGGTCCTGTTTGTCAAGTACCTTCTGGTACTATTAGTACATTTGTTCCTTGTTTATTAATGTAGCACTACAAGTCCCAGAATTCAAAGTGGCGATGGTCGAACTCACACTAGACGGGGACTAGTGAGATGTCGGCTGAAGCCAGGGCGTTCTGGCCAGACCCAAAGCACTCGAAGCAGAACCCGCGATAGACAGAGGTGCATCCTGCGACAAGCCACATATATCACCAGGGCTTTCCGAAAATAGCGCCTTTTCCTCAGTGGCGGCTGACACAATGAACGGAAAAGAATGATTTTGCACCTGCGAGTCCCTGTGTGGCGTAGGGCGGGATTGCCTGATGCTGAGGGGCCCTTTAGGAAATACCCCCCTGGGGTTGGGGGAGCGGGGCTGGGGGGGGCAGCACTGCCTTTAACCCTCTTCATTGTACCCAAGAGCGCGCAGCACAAATCATACAATTTAAACTATCCTGTGCAGGAGAGGGCGGGGGGCGATGGTGTGTGATGGGCTGTGAGCCCCGCCCACAGCCACTGGCAGGTGGGACAAATGTAAATGAAAACACGGCAATGTAATATGTGTTGAGGCTCTGGGACGGGACAGGCAGGTGTTACTGATGCGCACTTTAAGACCCGCGGCCGCCGCTCCGGTCTGCACTGAGTGATGCAGTCACTGAAGTGCGCCGGGCAGCGCCCTCTCAAAGCTCTTATGTGTCTCATTTATCAAAAGTGTCCCATCGGTGTGTGAAAGCAGCGATGTGACACTTTTCACTGCGCCCTCCTTGCGAAACGATGGATGCACGTATTTAATGTATGGCGCACCATGTCGCAAGGAATGACAGATACGTCAGGAATCCTGACGTATCTGTCGGCGCAAAATTCACACATTGCTGGAGTTGTGTCGTAAGCATGACGCAACTCTAGCAATGCATGGGGGAGGCCTATTCCCATTGCACTGTGTCACCCTTACGCCTGCTTTGAGGCAGGCGTAACGTTTTGACGCAGTAGCGTCCTAGAAGTGACGGAGTGAAATCTGATAAATTTCACTGCGCCACTTCTATGAGGCTTTTTCACGTGGGAACGCCCACCCTGCATACATTATACCTGACGCAGGTATAATGTAGCGCATTTACAAAGTGATGCATCTGCTTAGATACGTCACCTTGTAAATATGGCGCAACGTGGCGCATTATTTACGCTGCTGCTGTATCACAAAAAGTGACGCAACGGCAGCGTAAAAGTGTCGCAAGCCTTCATAAATAAGGCCCTGATGTTTGTGTGCGCTATCTCACAGGTGCTGTGACGTGTCTGATCGTACATTGACTGTGTCATTTAAAGGGTGTGGTGTATGAGAGCCGGCACTGGCGCCCCGTGGCGCACGCATTACCACACTGCGCCATGTCTGCATGCATTACCACACTTCACCACGTCTGCGCACATTGCCACACTGTGTCATGTCTGCGCGTATTACCACACTGCGCCATGTCTCCACGCACTGACACACTGCGCCATGTCTTTGCGCATTACTACACTGCACCACGTCTGCGCACATTGCCACACTGCGCCACGTCTGGGCGTATTACCACACTGCGCCATGTCTGCGCGTATTACCACACTGCGCCATGTCTGCACACATTACCACACTGCACAGTGTCTGCGTGCACTGCCACACTGCGCAATATCTGCGTGCACTGCCACACTGCTCCATGTCTGCGCGCACTGCCACACTGCTCCATGTCTGGTCACTGCACCATGTCTACGCGCACTACCACAGTGCACCTTGTCTGCTCTCACTACCACACTGCTCCATGTCTGCGCGTGTTACTTCACTGCGCCATGTATGCGCGCATTACTTCACTGCGCCATGTCTGCGCGCATTACCACAGTGCGCCATGTCTGCGCACATTGCCACACTGTGCCATGTCTGCGCGTATTATCACACTGCGCCATGTCTGCACGCACTGACACTGCGCCATGTCTTCGCGCATTACTACACTGCACCACGTCTGCGCACATTGCCACACTGCGCCGTGTCTGCTCGCATTACCACACTGCACCACGTCTGCGCACATTGCCACTCTGCGCCGTGTCTGCGCGCATTACCACACTGCACCATGTCTGCACACATTGCCATACTGTGCCATGTCTGCACACATTGACACACTGCGCCATGTCTGCACACATTGCCACACTGTGCCATGTCTGCACACATTGCCACTCTGCGCCATGTGTGCGCGCATTACCACACTGCACAGTGTCTGCGTGCACTGCCACACTGCGCAATGTCTGCGTGCACTGCCACACTGCTCCATGTCTACGCGCACTACCACAGTGCACCTTGTCTGCTCTCACTACCACTCTGCTCCATGTCTGCGCGCATTACTTCACTGCGCCATGTATGCGCGCATTACCACACTGCTCCGTGTATGCGCGCATTACCACACTGCACCTTGTCTGCGCACCATCAGTTCCTTCGCGCGCCTTGGAGTCTTTCTTTGCGCGCAGAGCACACATGTCATCTGAGGTCCCCGCCGGCCCGACATGCGGACAATGCCTTGGCTGAGAGGTAAACACCCTCGGCGCTGACAGCAGTGTTTGCTGCCAGGCTGGAGTCGGTGTTAATCAGTGTTTGTCTACAAGCCCCGCGGCGAGTGGAGCTGGTGATGGGCAAATATTGGCGCAGGGCTCGAGGACGCGGCTGTTGACAGTTGTAGGGCGATGCCATTGTGGTGGCACCGGTCACTATGGAGTGAGGCTCGAGGAAGTCTCTTCTGGAGGCCTCTGATCCGGGGGTGCAGTGTTTACCCTCCCAACACCGGCCTGAGGCCTGGCCTGGCCCCAGGAGCAGCTTCTGCCATGGAGACACGAGCTGTGGAAACGAGCTGTGTGCAGACACTCAGTGCACGAGTGGTATCCGCGCGCCACTGTTTACTGTACGGGAGAGGGAGGGTGCACAGGCGGGTCTGTGGTGAGAGAGCACTGGCGGGTCTGTGGTGAGAGAGCTTTGGCGGGTCTGTGGTGAGCGTGCACACATGGATCTGTGGTGAGAGTGCACAGGCAGGTCTGTGGTGAGAGCGCACAGGCGGGTATGTGGTGAGAGCGCACTGGCGGGTCTGTGGTGAGAGCACGCAGGCGGGTCTGTGGTGAGAGCGCACCAGCAGGTCTATGGTGAGAGCGCACAGGCGGGTCTGTGGTGAGCGTGCACACATGGATCTGTGGTAAGAGCGCACAGGCGGATCTGTGGTGAGGGCGCACAGGCGGGTCTGTGGTGAGAGCGCACCAGCAGGTCTGTGGTGAAGGCGCACAGGCAGGTCTGTGGTGAGAGCCCACAGGCGGGTCTGTGGTGAGGGCGCACAGGTGGGCCTGTGGTGAGAGCGCACAGGCGGGTCTGTGGTGAGAGCACACAGGCGGGTCTGTGGTGAGAGCACGCAGGCGGGTCTGTGGTGAGAGAGCACAGTCAGGTCTGTGGTGAGAGCGCACAGGCGTGTCTGTGGCGAAAGTGCACCAGCAGGTCTATGGTGAGAGCGTACAGGCGGCTCTGTGGTGAGAGAGCACAGGCGGGTCTGTGGTGAGAGCGCACAGGCGGATCTGTGGTGAGAGCTCACAGGCGGGTCTGTGGTGAAAGCGCACCAGCAGGTCTGTGGTGACAGCGCACAGGCGTGTCTGTGGTGAGGGCGCACAGGCGGGTCTGTGGGGAGAGTGTACAGGCCGGTCTGTGGTGAGAGTGCACAGGTGGGTCTGTGGTGAGAGTGCACAGGTGGGTCTGTGGTGAGAGCACACAGGCGGGTCTGTGGTGAGAGCGCGCAGGCACGGTTCAGTGGTGAGAGCGCACAGGCGGGTCTGTGGTGAGGGTGCACAGGCAGGTCTGTGGTGAGAGCGCACCAGCAGGTCTGTGGTGAGGGCGCACAGGTGGGTCTGTGGTGAGAGCGCAAAGGCGGGTCTGTGGTGAGAGCACGCAGGCGGGTCTGTGGTGAGAGCGCACAGGCGGGTCTGTGGTGAGAGCGCACCAGCAGGTATGTGGTAAGAGCGCACTGGCGGGTCTGTGGTGAGAGTGCACAGGGAGGTCTGTGGTGGGAGCGCAGACTTAGATCTATGGTGAGAGTGCACATGTAGGTCTGTGGTGAGAGCGCACGCTTGGATCTGTGGTGAGAGGGCACAGGCGGGTCTGTGGTGAGAGCGCACTTCCTGTACACTGTTGAGACTGTACAGATTTTAATGAAATGCCAGGAGGCCTAGTTGAATGTTGCAACTCAAATTTAACTCTGGGCTCTCCCTCAAAACATCTCCTACCCTGTATTTCTACCTGTTTGTTTTGTAATTTAAGTGTTCATAGTTAGTTAGTCTATAGTGTCCGTGTAGAGATAGTGTAGGTTAGATATAGTTAAGCAAGATCATTGTAGGTAGGTTTTAGTGTAGTTTTTTCAAAATGTTTTAGGTTTTTAGTGGATGGGGAGAATATTTTGTGCTTTATTAAAAAGAATGTAAAATATTCAAAAAATCTACAAAAATATACATTTGTTTAGGCTTATATGTGTAGGTTATATATATTTGGGATATAGTTTATGTTTAAATTGTATTGACTTATGTGTGCGAATAACATACAATTCAAAAGGAGCGAATATTTCATAAATCTCTTCTGGGCCAAACTTCAAGCCATCAAAAAAAGTCCAAAGACATATCCAATATGATCCAAATCAGTAATATTCAATTCTCAGGAGTCTTGCGATTGTTTTTCAGAATCCAACTTTTATTCATTTTTCCAAACAACATTTTTTCAATCAGTAGGTGTTAGCCGTGACATTCTGCCTAAGTTGGCACAAGGAAGAGAAAGATACACTAGGGGGCATTTTACCACCCAGGGAAAGAGATTGATTCCCCAGAAAGATATTGGAACCAGAAGTCATACGACACGCCATTCAAAATATATAGTATTTGATCGCTAAACCCTGATGAAGTCCTATTGGACGAAACATGTTGGCTGGGCTGATTGAAAAAATGTTGTTTGGAAAAATGAATAAAAGATGAATTCTGAAAAACAATCGCAAGACTCCTGGGAATTGAATATTACTGAATTGGATCATATTGGATATGTCTGTGGACTTTTTTGATAATTTGAAGTTTGGCAGAGAAGAGATTTATGAAATATTCGCTCCTTTTCAATTGTTTGTTGTTTGCATGTTAAATAGTTGTGATCTCTAAGCAGTGGGGTCAAGAAAAGTAGAGCGTACAAATTTTCAGGACTTCTAGCAAGACGCACTGGTGCGACGCTAGGGCCCACACGGCTGGTGTTTATCTCTGGTAAACGATTGAAGGGGCTTGATCTGCACGGTGTTAAGATATATTGTAGAATTTCCATCATGGAAGATGATCGCTAACATTTAGCAGCAGATTTATTTAAAGAAAGTGAAACCATAACAGCAGATTTGGTGTTATGTGAGGTAATGTTTATCTTGCATGTGTTAATAGTTGTTAAGATAGGTTAAGTGGTAGATAAGGTGGAATAGTAGTGTAGGTTAGATAGGGTTGGGTAGTGTTTTTATATTATATAGTTCTTTTTTAATTACATTTTACATAGTTCTCTAAGTGATTTTTTTTGCTTTAAGTTCCTCTTATTGAGTTAGGAGAGTGTAGGAAAGTAGGATCAGCTTCTTATAGTTACCCTCACTTTTTGCTTGATGTCTCACTGTTTTTGACTAGTTTGACTGGGATCCTGCTAATCAGGACCCCAGTCTATCTGCTTTCTCCCTTAAATTGACATACATGTACTTTGGTACACTCCAGATTGGATGCTGGGGTACCCTTATCAGCCCTAGTATATGGTACCATGTACCCAGGGCATAGGTACCCCAGAGGCCTCCCATGGGCTGAAGAATGTATTATGCCACCCATGAGAGGCAATACAAAATGGAGCTACAGGCCTGCTACTGCAGCCTGAGTAAGATGGTGCTTGCACCACTTACTTTAGATATAGGTTCACTATATCTAGTTGTCACTACACTTAAGACTTATAAGTCACCCCTATAGCAGGCCTTAACAATCCTGAAGGCAGGGTGCTGGGTTTTTAGTGAGAGGGTGCCTCTGCCTGAGCAGAGCCCCTCTGCAGCCTTTGGAGACCATTCTCCTGGGTTGTCTGTGACTCAGCCGAACATATAGGTAGAGGTGCATTATAACCCCGCGGTAAATGCTATCTCGAAAACGGCTGCATAGAAACATATCGTGTTTGGTATCAAACACCTTGGAATCATACCTCCACACAGGTAACTGGTGTGGGAGGTATGATTCCACCCTTCTGAAGCGAGCTTCGTGGGGTCACTGGTCTAACCGGTGCCAGCCTTCTCGACCCGGACAGCACAAAATGGATGCTGCCAATCAGAGACACATTTCTGCCCTCCTGCTGCTGAGCCAAGCTCGAGCAGAGGAAGACAGCACAATAGGCATCCTGTCACAGGGAGGTGTGACCACCTCCCAGACAGGGTTTAGTGTATTGGGGCTGGGTGGGTGCACTCTGAAAGTGCCTGAAAGTCTGCACCTGGGGCACATTTGGTATCCCTGTGCATAGTCCAGCTCAAATCAGATCTGGAAGCCATTGGCTCCTGCTCTGGCGCGAAACTGGACAAAGGACATGGGTGTAGCCACCCCTCTGTCCTGCCCCCCCTAGGAGGGTCCCCTGAATCTGTCCAACCCTCTCCCGTGGGTACAAAAGGGCTTACCAGGCTGTAAGACTTTAGATTTTATGTGGACAAGATTCTACAAGAAGAAACCACTGACCTTCGACCGCCTGGACACTCTGGACTTCGCTGGACCTCGACTGGGCTCAACTTCGTCCCCCTTTCCGTCCGAAGCTTAGTTGGTGCCTGTGCACCATACAGGCTCCGTGCAGGACCTGTGGTGCACTAAAGACAACTGAAGAATCTCCCTTGGAGTGAAGGAGTCACTCCCCTGCATTCACAGGCACCTAACCGCAACTGACCGGTCTGCTGCTCCTGAGCTCCTGCAGACTCCGAAGATTTCAGTAACACAGGAGGTGGGTTTCTGAAGGTCCCTGAGGTCGCTCTGCCCTCTCACCGAGTTTGAGGCCAGTATCCCTCGTTGGGACTGCATAACCTGAACCCCTGTGCAGAGCGTCCATTTGCAAGTGCATATGCTTGTTGGCGATTCCTGAGCTTGTGGATTGGACTCCGTGTCCTGACCCTGAGCAGCATTTGCACCAAAGAACTCCGGCCTCCTCGCACCGAGTGCTCCGTGGGCTGGGACTTTGCAATCTTGCTCGAGGTCCCCTCGCGACTCCTGGTCATTTGGCCTGTGGGTCCTCCTGAGGGTCATCTTGATTTCTGTTGGGCTTTCCTGGTTGCTCCAGACGTGCCCTGACTCTCCATCGCTTGTGGAGTCCCCTGGACCTTGCTGGTCCACTCCGGCTCCTGGTCTCCTGGTCCTCGTGGCTGCAGAGTCAAGCATCCCTTCTTCGCACCTGAAGCACCCGACATCGGTGGGCATTTGTCTACCGAGCCCCTGGTCACTCTGGAGTGACCCAGACTCTGTCCCCTCTGCTTTCAGGTTCCTTCCTTCCTGAATCCAGGCTTGGATTCCACCGGACCCTTTTTACCTTCACGTCAGCAGTACTTCTTTGCAGCTCTCCATTGAGAACAACGGCAGTTTTCGACGCCACTTCAGACCTATGCACCCGGCTCCTCTGGGATAGGTAACTCGGGTACTTCGGTATCCACGGGTGGGATGGCTCTACAAACTCTTAAGTTCCAACAGGTTTGCTCGAAGTCCTCCTAGAAGGGTCCTTAAACTGTAAAAGTGTAACCGCGACTTCCCCATAGAATTGTAAGGAGCCCGCGGTCGTGTTCCCACATTGCACCCGGCCTCCGTGGGGTCCCTGTCTGCTCACCTTGGGTGGTTCCTTGGGGTCCCAGCGATTCTACGTGCTCCAGACCTTATCTTGATCTCAGTCGTGACTGTTATACCACTATTTTAGTATATGGTTTGGTCTCCCCCTGGAGCCCACTGCGTATTGTGCTACTTACAACTGTTCTATTGAACTCGTATTGTGTGCTTTGTGTTCTATTCTCGTGTAGAGGATAGTAGAGAGTGTTATATTAATAAATACATATTTTTATATAACTACTGTGGGGTTTTCCTTCATTTAGTCATTCAGGAGGTGATATTCTGGTAAAACAAGCTGCTTTATATTCCTTCAAGATTAAGCCTAAAGGCTGCTCTCCACAGCTACCCCTAGGATAGCTTTCTAAAGGTGATCTTTGACCTCATACGTCATAAGGGTCGTTTGGACTGGTGCAAGGTGCCCACTTTAATTAGTGGACAGCATATACCAGGCCAACTTCTCACATTGATGTGCAGCGGTTGGGATTCAAGCTTGCTATTGTTTTACCAGATAAATCTCATTGAGTGATTAACTGAAAACCACTAAAGTATTAGGCACATATAATACTTCAAGATTAGAATAAGCAAGTTCTACTGAACTTGGGGTTGGGTAAGTCAAGGGTCTAGCACACCCTTTCTCCAACCTAAGAGAGTTTAGTTCCCACTAGGTTAGGTAGGTGCATACACCACACCACACTTAGTATGTCTTCTAAAGGAGAAGCCAGTGGCTCTCTGCCTTCTAGGTACAATGGTCTCACATTTCAGGATTTGAAAGCCATGTGTGCTTCTAGGAAGCTGGAGACAGGGAGAAATGCCAACACCCAATGTCTCATTGAGGTGTTACTCTTAGATGACCTTAGAAAGACCCCAGGGTCAGATGAGGTAGAAAGAGTGGGTGGGGCAGAGAATGAGGACAGGCCAGGAAGTGAAACCTTCTTTGACCTGGAATCAAACCCTGACCAGGAGGATCAAAATGATTCCCATCTGGACAACTTAGATCTTCCAGGAGGTGGGGGAGAAGGCCCCGGTGGCCCTCTCTTTACTCCTCAAGGAAGAGTGCAGAGTTTACCCAGGAGATCTAGATCTCCCTCTGCTGAATCTCACCATTCAGCAACGTCTATAGGGACCTCCATATCTCATAAGAGAGACAGCTCTTATGACAGAGAGTGCCAATTTCTAGAGCTTGAGAAAGTCAAGCTTAGGCTCAGGCAAGAGCAATTGGCACTAGATAAGGAATCCTTGGAACTCCAGAAAGCTAGGAAGAGATTGGGACTAGAGTCCCATGGTGGCAGCAACAGTGTCCCTAGGATTAAGGAGTATACTTATGATCATAGGAACCTGAGCAAGATAGTCCCTCCCTACCATGGTGGGGATGACATCCACAAATGGATAACTGCTCTAGAGAGGGCCTGTAAGGTACAGAAGGTCCCTCAAGAGCAGTGGGCAGCAATCTTGTGGCTCTCCTTTGCTGACAAAGGTAGAGATAAGCTCCTCACTGTTAGAGAAGAGGATGCTGACAACTATTCAGTGCTGAAGAGTGCTCTCATTGATGGGTTTGGCTTAACCACTGAACAATACAGGATTAAGTTCAGAGACACCCAGAAGGCACAGACCCAGGACTGGGTAGACTTTGTAGATTGTGCTACTAAGGCTCTGGAAGGCTGGTTACTTGGCAGCAAAGTGAATGATTTCAACGGATTGTACAATTTGATTATGATGGAGCAGATCCTTAATAATTGCCAGAATCAGTTGTTGCATCAGTACCTGGTGGACTCTGATCTGACCTCTCCCCAAGAATTGGGAAAGAAGGCAGATAGATGGGTCAGAACCAGGATGAAGCAGAAAAACCAGACCACATGTGGTGACCAAAAGAAGCAAGATGCTAAACCAGCAGATAAAGGTGGGGAGAAGGGTAAAGACCAGAAGTCTTCTTCAGGGCCCCAAAAACCTGCATCTGGGGGTGAGTCACAATCTAACAAGGGAAAAGGCAGAAAGAAACCTTGGTGCTTCCTGTGTAAGGAGAAAACACATTGGTCTAGAGATGCCAATTGCCCAAGGGCCAAAGATCCTCCTACCACCACCACTGCCCCTAAGGCAACTGTTCCCCCTAGTTCAGCTCCAAGTGGTGGTAATGGGAACAAGGGTATAGCAGGGTTAACCCTGGGATCTGAGATGGGTTCTGGCCTAGTCAGAACTCCAGCTCAGGCTGTTTTAGTCTGTGATGGAGCCATGGATATTGCCTCCCTATTTGTCAGTCCCAGTAATCTGGGCAAATACAGACAACAGCCCTTAATAAATGGTAAGGAGGCCATGGCATATAGGGACACAGGAGCCAGTGTCACAATGGTGACTAAGGATCTTGTGAGCCCTGACCAGATCATACTTGGTGAGATGTACCAAGTGACCAATGCTAGAAATGTCAGGACAGACCATTCCTTGGCAGTTGTTAATTTCAGCTGGGGAGGGGAAACTGGCCCTAAGAAGGTTGTGGTTAGCTCAGACCTCCCTGTGGAATGCTTGTTGGGCAATGATTTGGAAACTTCAGCCTGGGCTGAAGTGGAACTCAGGACACATGCAGCAATGTTGGGCATCTTTGCAGATGTGTTTGCTGAGACTAGGTCACAGGCAAAAATATCTTCCATTGAACAGGCCCTGGATCCTGGAAAAATTGACCAGGTGCCTTCCAAGAGAAGGAGCAGTAGGGGTAAGGCAGTGTCTTCCCCCAGACTCAGAGTGAGGATCAGTCTCCTGAGGAAGATGATCCCAGTCCCTGTGAAGGAACTGTCTCAGAGGAACTTGAACCTGATCAGGTTGAGTTCTTGGGGACAGGGGGCCCTTCCAGGGCAGAACTGAGTCAGGAGCAGCACAGTTGCCCCTCTCTTGAACCCCTCAGACAGCAAGCTGCTGCTGAGGCTGCTGGGAGTGCCAGTGGGTCCCACAGGATCTACTGGGATGAAGGACTCCTTTACTCAGAGGGTAGAGACCCCAAGCCTGGTGCTACCAGGAGGTTGGTTATACCGCTGAAGTTTAGGGGCTTCCTACTGACACTGGCACATGATATCCCTTTAGCAGGACACCTAGGCCAAAGTAAGACTTGGGACAGGCTTGTCCCTCACTTTCAATGGCTTCACATGTCTGAAGACACAAAGGAGTTTTGTCGCTCCTGTACAACCTGTCAAGCCAGTGGTAAGGCAGGTGGTACCACAAAGGCTCCCCCTGAAACCACTACCTGTGGTGGGGGTTCCCTTTGAGAGGGTTGGGATTGACATAATTGGTCCCATGGATCCTCCAACTGCATCTGGGCACAGATATATTCTAGTGGTGGTGGACCATGCCACTAGGTACCCAGAAGCCATACCCCTTAGAACCACTACAGCCCCTGTGGGGGCCAGGGCCCTCCTGGGAATTTTTTCCAGAGTGGGTTTCCCTAAGGAGGTCTTAACTGACAGAGATGCAAATTTCATGTCCAGTTACATTACTGCTAGGTGGAAGAAGTGTGGAGTAAATTACAAATTTACCACACATTATCACCCACAATGCAATGGGTTAGTTGAGAGATTCAACAAAACCCTAAAGGGCATGATCATGGGCCTCCCAGAAAAGCTTAGGCGAAAATGGGATGTCCTGTTGCCCTGCCTTCTCTTTGCCTACAGAGAGGTTCATCAGAAGGGGGTTGGCTACAGTCCTTTTGAACTTCTGTTTGGACATCCAGTTAGGGGTCCCTTATGTTTAGTGAAGGAGGGATGGGAGTTACCTCTCAAACCACCTAAGCAAGACATAGTGGACTATGTACTTGGTCTCCGCTCCAGGATGGCTGAGTATATGAAGAAGGCAAGCAAAAACCTTGAGGCTAGCCAAGAATTACAGAAAGCTTGGCATGACCAAAAGGCTGTGCTGACTGTGTACCAGCCAGGGCAGAAGGTATGGGTGTTGGAGCCTGTGGCCCCAGCAGCTCTCCAGGACAAGTGGAGTGGACCCCATACCATCCTTGAGCAGAAGGAAGAGGTCCCCTACCTGGTGGACCTTGGCACTCCCAGGAGCCCCCACAGGGTGCTCCATGTGAACAGGCTCAAGCCATATGTTGACAGGGCATACATGGGTTTGCTCATGGCTACTGATGAGGGACAGGAGGAAGAGAGTGACCCACTCCCTGACCTCCTCTCACAGAGCCCTGATGATGGCTCAGTTGATGGTGTAGCCTTGGCAGGCAGCCTCACTGAGCAGCAACAGACTGATTGCAGGAAGGTCCTCAATCAGTACAGACATATGTTCTCCCTGACTCCTAGTCAGACCATTTGGTGTACCCATGAAGTGGACACAGGTGAAAGTCTGCCTATTAAAAATAAGATTTACAGGCAACCTGACCATGTCAGGGACTGCATTAGGACTGAGGTCCAGAAGATGCTGGAATTGGGAGTCATTGAACCCTCAGATAGCCCTTTGGCTAGTCCAGTGGTCCTGGTACCCAAACCTCATACCCAGGGTGGTAAGAGAGAAATGAGGTTTTGTGTGGACTACAGGGGGCTCAATGCAGTCACTAGGACTGATGCTCATCCTATTCCTAGGGCAGATGAGCTCATTGATACTTTGGCCTCAGCCAAGTTCTTGAGTACATTTGACCTCACAGCTGGATATTGGCAAATCAGACTAGCTGAGGATGCCAAACCCAAAACAGCATTTTCAACCCCTAGTGGGCACTATCAATTTGTGGTAATGCCCTTTGGCTTGAAAAATGCACCTGCCACATTTCAAAGGTTGGTGAATAAAGTTCTCACAGGCCTGGAAGACTATAGTGCAGCTTATCTTGATGATATTGCTGTCTTTAGCTCCACCTGGGAGGATCATCTGGTCAACCTAAGAAATGTTCTGGAGGCCCTGCAGAAAGCAGGCCTCACTATCAAGGCCACCAAGTGCCAGAGAGGGCAGAGTAAGGTTGTGTACCTGGGCCACCTTGTGGGTGGAGGCCAGGTTCAACCATTGCAGAGCAAAATCCAGACCATCATGGACTGGGTTGCTCCAACCACCCAGACTCAGGTCAGAGCTTTCTTGGGCCTGACTGGGTACTACAGGAGGTAAGGGATATGGATCCATAGTGACCCCTTTAAATGACTTAACTTCTAAAAGAATGCCTAAGAAAGTTCAGTGGACAGTTAGCTGTCAAAAGGCATTTGATGACCTGAAGCAGGCCATGTGCACTGCTCCCATTCTGCAAAGTCCTGACTATTCCAAACAATTCATTGTTCAAACTGATGCATCTGAGTTGGGGGTAGGGGCTGTGTTATCACAACTGAATGAAGAGGGCCAGGATCAGCCAGTAGCTTTTATAAGCAGAAGGCTGACCCCCAGAGAGAAACGTTGGTCAGCTATTGAGAGGGAAGCTTTTGCTGTGGTTTGGGCTCTGAAGAAGTTGAGGCCATACTTCTTTGGCACTCACTTCATTGTTCAGACAGACCATAAGCCCCTCTAATGGCTAAAACAGATGAAGGGTGAAAACCCAAAACTTTTGAGGTGGTCCATTTCCCTACAGGGGATGTACTATTCAGTGGAACATAGACCTGGGAGTAACCATGCCAATGCAGATGGATTCTCCAGATATTTCCACTTAGAAAATGAAGACACAACTGGTCTAGGTTAGTCTCATGTCCTTTCGTTTGGGGGGGGTGTTGTGTAGGAAAGTAGGATCTACTTATTATGGTTACCCCCACTTTTTGCTTGATGTCTCACTGTTTTTGACTATTTTGACTGGGATCCTGCTAATCAGGACCCCAGTCTATCTGCTTTCTCCCTTAAATTGACATACATGTACTTTGGTACACTCCAGATTGGATGCTGGGGTACCCTTATCAGTCCCTAGTATATGGTACCCATGTACCCAGGGCATAGGTACCCCAGAGGCCTCCCATGGGCTGAAGCATGTATTATGCCACGCATGAGAGGCCATACAAAATGGAACTCCAGGTCTGCTACTGCAACCTGTGTAAGCTGGTGCTTGCACCACTTACTTTAGATATAGGTTCACTATATCTAGTGGTCACTACACTTAAGACTTATAAGTCACCCCTATAGCAGGCCTTAACAATCCTGAAGGCAGGGTGCTGGGGTTTTAGTGAGAGGGTGCCCCTGCATGAGCAGAGCACCTCTGCAGCCTTCGGAGACCATTCTCCTGGGTTGTCTGTGACTCAGCCGGACATATAGGTAGAGGTGCATTATAACATCGCGGTATATGCTATCTCGAAAACGGCTGCATAGAAACATATCGTGTTTGGTATCAAACACCTTGGAATCATACCGCCACACCAGTAACTGGTGTGGGAGGTATGATTCCACCCTTCAGAAGCAGCTTCGTGGGGTCACTGGTCTAACCGGTGCCAGCCTTCTCGACCCGGACAGCACAAAATGGATGCTGCCGATCAGAGACACATTTCTGCCCTCCTGATGCTGAGCCAAGCTCGAGCAGAGGAAGGCAGCACAATAGGCATCCTGTCAGAGGGAGGTGTGACCACCTCCCAGACAGGGTTTAATGTATTGGGGCTGGGTAGGTGCACTCTGAAAGTGCCTGAAAGTCTGCACCGGGGGCACATTTGGTGTCCCTGTACATAGTCCAGCTCAAACCAGTTCAGGGAGCCATTGGCTCCTGCTCTGGCGCGAAACTGGACAAAGGACATGGGTGTAACCACCCCTCTGTCCTGCCCCTCCCCTAGGAGGGTCCCCTGAATCTGTCCAACCCTCTCCCGTGGGTACAAAAGGGCTTACCTGGCTGTAAGACTTGAGATTTTACATGGACAAGATTCTACAAGAAGAAACCACTGACCTTCAACCGTCTGGACACTCTGGACTTCGCTGGACCTCGACTGGGCTCGACTTCGTCCCCCTTTCCGTTCGAAGCTTAGTTGGTGCCTGTGCTCCATACAGGCTCCGTGCAGGACCTGTGGTGCACTAAAGACAACTGAAGAATCTCCCTTGGAGTGAAGGAGTCACTCCCCTGCATTCGCAGGCACCTAACTGCAACTGACCGGTCTGCTGCTTCTGAGCTCCTGTGGACTCCAAAGATTTCAGCAACACAGGAGGTAAGTTTCTGAAGGTCCCTGAGGTTGATCTGCCCTCTCACCGAGTTTGAGGCTAGTATCCCTCGTGGGGACTGCATAACCTGAACCCCTGTGCATAGCATCCATTTGCAAGTGCATATGCTTGTTGGCAATTTCTGAGCTTGTGACTCCCTGTAGTTCTGACCCTGAGCAGCATTTGCACCAAAGAACTCCGGCCTCTTTGCACCGAGTGCTCCGTGGGCTGGTACGTTGCAATCTTGCTCGAGGTCCCCTTGCGACTCCTGGTCATTCGGCCTGTGGGTCCTCCTAAGGGTCATCTTGATTTCTGTTGGGCTTTCCTGGTTGCTCCAGACGTGCCCTGACTCTTCTTTGCTTGGGGAGTCCCCTGGACCTTGCTGGTCCACACCGTAACCTGCTTGACCTTCCTGTGAGTTGCTTTTGCCAAGGCTTGTTGGTGCTCCCGCCGGTTCACCGACCCCTCAGCACTTGACATCCTTTGTGGGACAGCTCACCTCCAGCTCCTGGTCATCCTCAACGTCTCCTGGTCCTCGTGGCTGCAGAGTCAAGCATCCCTTCTTTGCACCTGAAGCACCCGACATCGGTGGGCATTCGTCTACCGAGCCCCTGGTCACTCTGGAGTGACCCAGACTCTGTCCCCTCTGCTTTCAGGTTCCTTCCTTCCTGAATCCAGGCTTGGATTCCACCGGACCCATTTTTCTTTCACGGCAGCAGTACTTCTTCACAGCCCTCCATTGAGAACGACTGCAGTTTCCGACGCCACTTCAGACCTATGCACCCGGCTCCTCTGGGATAGGTAACTCTGGTACTTCGATATCCACGGGTGGGGTGGCTCTTCAAACTCTTAAGTTCCAACGGGTTTGTTCAAAGTCCTCCTAGAAGGGTCCTTAAACTGTAAAAGTGTAACCGCGACTTCCCCATAGAATTGTACGGAGCCCGCGGTTGTGTTCCCACACTGCACCCGGCCTCCGTGGGGTCCCTGTCTGCTCACCTTGGGTGGTTCCTTGGGGTCCCAGCGATTCTATGTGCTCCAGACCTTGTCTTGATCTCAGTCATGACTGTTGTACCACTATTTTAGTATATGGTTTGGTCTCCCCCTGGAGCCCACTGTGTATTGTGCTACTTACAACTGTTCTTTTGAACTCGTATTGTGTGCTTTGTGTTCTATCCTCATGTAGAGGATAGTAGAGAGTGTTATATTAATAAATACATATTTTATATAACTACTGTGTGGTTCTCCTTCATTTAGTCATTCAGGAGGTGATATTCTGGTAAAACAAGCTGCTTTACATTCCTTCAAGATTAAGCCTGAAGGCTGCTCTCCACAGCTACCACTAGGATAGCTTTCTAAAGGTTATCTTTGACCTCATACATCATAAGGGTCGTTTGGACTGGTGCAAGGTGCCCACTTTAATTAGTGGACAGCATATACCAGGCCAACTTCTCACAGAGAGTACCTGATGTTCAAAGAGTCCGGAGTATATTGCATCGAAATGTTGCAGCGTCAGACTCCTCTTGACAACTGTAGGTCTTCCTCACATTGCAGATGTGAATGCCCCCTTATCCAGGCTCCTAACTCTGATAATGTGGCTATGTTTTCCATTTTACACACACTAGAACACAGCTAGTCACCTACCTGCAGGGCGCTGCTCACAGGGAGAGGTCAGGAAAGAGCCGCATTTTCCGATGCAACAGATTCCTACTCCCTGCCTACGCTCGCACACAAACTGCTACCAAGCGCTAACGCAGACACCTTTGCACCATAGAGCAAGGGGGCCTGTGTTGTTGCCTTAAGTAATTTGTGTGTATTAAGGGACACCTGCCCGGCCAAAACTAATCCTCATAGGCATTTACTTCTTGCTAAGCGTGCTGCAGAAAGAGGGCACAGCAAGACGATTTAAACATATATCTCCTCATTAGCCCTCCCCTGGGGAGGTGTAGCATTTTTACAGGTCCCCTGCTCTAACAACAATGCTAAATCTGTGAGTTCAACAAAAATTAATATGTGGATGTGTGGGTACACACTTGCTGAACACATGTAACGCCTCTCTAGGGCGGAGTAGCGTAAGCTGCTATTTTGCCCTGCCTTACTCCACCTTTAACAAGCCACACAGGGTCACACAAGATTGTCTTGCATGGCTTGATAAATGTCATTCAAGGTATTGCGTCGCCCATGTGCCCCCTTGTGTGGCGCAAGCACAATGCAAGCCCATGATCAATGTGGGCATAAGTATCAGGCTAGTATTGGTTCAAACATCCAGAGTCAGGTATTGATGGTAAACGTTTGTGTGAGCAGCGAGGTAAACAACTTATGCGATAATGTCGAGGTAAGTTCTTGGCACCATAGATTTGGATCAGTGGAACCATGTGCTGGGGTCACATACCTCACACATCCTTTTCAGAGGTGGGAGGTCTTTGTGTACTTTTGCATCAGCTCCCTGTGTGTGCCGCTTGTTGATTTACTCTGACGTTCCACAGAGACTCTACACATTCCTCATTCTACTATTGCCATAGATGTCACTGTAGTAGTTGCGCATTCGAGACTGCATGTGATATTTACTTTACTCCCCTCTTCCTTAGATTAAAAAATATTGAATTGTGTTTTTGTACAGTATGTTTGAAGACTTTAGAGGTTAGACCGTACAAATCTGGCTAAATCATTTCAAGTATGTTCATTACAAACTAGGGGGCATATGCCGCTAAAACGGCGATAATTTTAACGAGGTTCTTGCTAATATGCCCCAATGTTCGGATTCTCACATTTCATCATGTGATAAGTACACTTTTTCCAAAACATCACGTAGTGACAAACACCAATGTGTTGTGATTCGTAATACATGCAGCTAGAAATTGCACTTTTCATTTGCATGTGTTACATATGAACATTGGGAAGGAACACATCACCATTAGCAAATAAGGATGCTATTTGATGAGAACAGCTGGACAAGATCAAATATTTCACAAACATGAAGTAGTGTAGTGGGTTGCAAAGTCGGTGGCATGATGTCCTACACAGGGCAGATTGCAAAACTGGCCAGGAGGAATTTCTGGTTTGTAAACTGGGGAACTGTGCATCTTCCTCCTCTGGTGCGTGTTCTGCTTCCACTGGAAGTTGTGGTGTTGGAATGGAAAGCAGATAAATGATGCCACATGCCTCTGAAAAACAAACATCAAGGGCTGCAGATGTAATTCCCAATTTCCCAACGATGTTTATGAATGCCAGTAAGGCATAAAGCTAGTCCCTGGCAAGGGGATGCTGGCTGGACAACATAGCTACGATATTGCAATTGAGGGAACTTGTTGGTGCCATGAAGGAATCCATCTTGGCCTCCAGCCGATGAACTAAGGCCTCCAGTCCTCTTTCCAGGGACTGGATGGAGGAGTTGACGTCTCCTGGCTGCGTAACAACATCACTGGGGTCAGATGTTGAAGGCTGGTGTTACTGGATGGAGGAGTTGACGTCTCTCTGCTGTGTAACAACATTACTGGTGTCAGATGTTGAAGGCTGGTGTTACTGGATGGAGGAGTTGACGTCTCTCGGCTGCGTAACAACATCACTGGTGTCAGATGTTGAAGGCTGGTGTTACTGGATGGAGGAGTTGACGTCTCCCGGCTGCGTAACAACATCACTGGTGTCAGATGTTGAAGGCTGGTGTTACTGGATGGAGGAGTTGACGTCTCTCGGCTGCGTAACAACATCACTGGAGTCAGATGTTGAAGGCTGGTGTTACTGGATGGAGGAGTTGACGTCTCCTGGCTGCATAACAACATCACTGGAGTCAGATGTTGAAGGCTGGTGTTACTGGATGGAGGAGTTGACGTCTCTCGGCTGCGTAACAACATCACTGGAGTCAGATGTTGAAGGCTGGTGTTACTGGATGGAGGAGTTGACGTCTCTCGGCTGCGTAACAACATCACTGGAGTCAGATGTTGAAGGCTGGTGTTACTGGATGGTGGAGTTGACGTCTCTCTGCTGCGTAACAACATCACTGGTCTCAGATGTTGAAGGCTGGTGTTACTGGATGGAGGAGTTGACGTCTCTCGGCTGCGTAACAACATCACTGGAGTCAGATGTTGAAGGCTGGTGTTACTGGATGGAGGAGTTGACGTCTCCCGGCTGCGTAACAACATCACTGGAGTCAGATGTTGAAGGCTGGTGTTACTGGATGGAGGAGTTGACGTCTCCCGGCTGCGTAACAACATCACTGGAGTCAGATGTTGAAGGCTGGTGTTACTGGATGGAGGAGTTAACGTCTCTCGGCTGCGTAACAACATCACTGGAGTCAGATGTTGAAGGCTGGTGTTACTGGATGGAGGAGTTGACGTCTCTCGGCTGCGTAACAACATCACTGGAGTCAGATGTTGAAGGCTGGTGTTACTGGATGGTGGAGTTGACGTCTCTCTGCTGCGTAACAACATCACTGGTGTCAGATGTTGAAGGCTGGTGTTACTGGATGGAGGAGTTGACGTGTCTCGGCTGTGTAACAACATCACTGGTGTCAGATGTTGAAGGCTGGTGTTACTGGATGGAGGAGTTGACGTGTCTCGGCTGCGTAACAACATCACTGGAGTCAGATGTTGAAGGCTGGTGTTACTGGATGGAGGAGTTGACGTCTCTCGGCTGCGTAACAACATCACTGGAGTCAGATGTTGAAGGCTGGTGTTACTGGATGGAGTAGTTGACGTCTCTCTGCTGCGTAACAACATCACTGGTGTCAGATGTTGAAGGCTGGTGTTACTGGATGGTGGAGTTGACGTCTCTCGGCTGCGTAACAACATCACTGGTGTCAGATGTTGAAGGCTGGTGTTACTGGATGGAGGAGTTGACGTCTCTCGGCTGCGTAACAACATCACTGGTGTCAGATGTTGAAGGCTGGTGTTACTGGATGGAGGAGTTGACGTCTCTCGGCTGCGTAACAACATCACTGGTGTCAGATGTTGAAGGCTGGTGTTACTGGATGGAGGAGTTGACGTCTCTCGGCTGCGTAACAACATCACTGGTGTCAGATGTTGAAGGCTGGTGTTACTGGATGGAGGAGTTGACGTCTCTCGGCTGCGTAACAACATCACTGGAGTCAGATGTTGAAGGCTGGTGTTACTGGATGGAGGAGTTGACGTCTCTCTGCTGCGTAACAACATCACTGGTGTCAGATGTTGAAGGCTGGTGTTACTGGATGGAGGAGTTGACGTCTCTCGGCTGCGTAACAACATCACTGGTGTCAGATGTTGAAGGCTGGTGTTACTGGATGGAGGAGTTGACGTCTCTCGGCTGCGTAACAACATCACTGGAGTCAGATGTTGAAGGCTGGTGTTACTGGATGGAGGAGTTGACGTCTCCCGGCTGCGTAACAACATCACTGGTGTCAGATGTTGAAGGCTGGTGTTACTGGATGGAGGAGTTGACGTCTCTCGGCTGCGTAACAACATCACTGGTGTCAGATGTTGAAGGCTGGTGTTACTGGATGGAGGAGTTGACGTCTCGGCTGCGTAACAACATCACTGGTGTCAGATGTTGAAGGCTGGTGTTACTGGATGGAGGAGTTGACGTGTCTCGGCTGCGTAACAACATCACTGGTGTCAGATGTTGAAGGCTGGTGTTACTGGATGGAGGAGTTGACGTCTCTCGGCTGCGTAACAACATCACTGGAGTCAGATGTTGAAGGCTGGTGTTACTGGATGGAGGAGTTGACGTCTCTCTGCTGCGTAACAACATCACTGGTGTCAGATGTTGAAGGCTGGTGTTACTGGATGGAGGAGTTGACGTCTCTCGGCTGCATAACAACATCACTGGTGTCAGATGTTGAAGGCTGGTGTTACTGGATGGAGGAGTTGACGTCTCTCGGCTGCGTAACAACATCACTGGAGTCAGATGTTGAAGGCTGGTGTTACTGGATGGAGGAGTTGACGTCTCCCGGCTGCGTAACAACATCACTGGTGTCAGATGTTGAAGGCTGGTGTTACTGGATGGAGGAGTTGACGTCTCTCGGCTGCGTAACAACATCACTGTTGTCAGATGTTGAAGGCTGGTGTTACTGGATGGAGGAGTTGACGTCTCTCGGCTGCGTAATAACATCACTGGAGTCAGATGTTGAAGGCTGGTGTTACTGGATGGAGGAGTTGACGTCTCTCGGCTGCGTAACAACATCACTGGAGTCAGATGTTGAAGGCTGGTGTTACTGGATGGAGGAGTTGACGTCTCTCGGCTGCGTAACAACATCACTGGAGTCAGATGTTGAAGGCTGGTGTTACTGGATGGAGGAGTTGACGTCTCCTGGCTGCGTAACAAAGTCACTGGAGTCAGATGTTGAAGGTTGGTGTTGTTGGTGCTTCTGCATCATGTCACCAGCGATGTCAGCTAAGGAGATATCAATCCCATGGAGCCAAGAGTAAGTGTCTAACATAGCCTTTGACAACCCCTTATTGAGGCTGAGACACCTGCGGACTCCTTCGAGAGTGCTCGCTATGGTCTCCATCCCCAACCTGACTTCATCAACCATTCGCTGCTGGGCTCCTACCACTCGCCGTTGAAATGTGACGTGGGGGTCCTCAGAATCCTCACTTGCGATATGATGTGTTGATGGTCCATGTCCAGTCTGGGTTGGTTCATCTGGAGACCAAACAACGTTGTCTTCCCGTGCCCAAACCGGAGGAGAAGCTTCAAATGTGTCTAGGAGTTGTTGGAAGGTTTCTTCACCCATTGGGTGCAGGATGGTGTCATCAACAGGTTGAACATCACAGACAGGCTGATCTCGGGAGATGCTGTTTGTCCCTCCGGAAAGAAATGGGGATATGTTACAAAGATTCCATGATTGGATATGACATAAGTGATTTCTGTTACATTCTGACATTATTTTCCTTTACTTTCAAGTACACAGGGTTATGAAGAACATATGTTTCTTTAAGTGGATAGGCCCCTGTTGTACTGTCCTCACTTGTCACAAGTCAGTCCAAGTACATTGATCTCACGCCCTCATTATTCACTAGGGGGCATATTTCAGATATTTGCACGCAACTAGGACTGGGCGGTAAATTCCGCTCTGCTCGTGGAATTTGCGGAATTTTTTCCTTGTTCGCGCTTTCAAAATGCGTGTTTGCGCGCGCGTTTGCCGACGAGTTTTCCTATCCGTTCGCGTGCGCCACAAAATTTTGGTAGCTGGCCGCGCGATCCCGCGAGAGTGTGCGATCGCGAACACGTCATTCGGACGCGCCATTGGACCTCCGCGTTCGCGAACAGGAAACACTCATCTCGAGCGGGCGGGACAAGTGAAACAAGATGGCCACGCCAATTGGCGACCGCATGGGCAAGTTCGCGAGATATTTCCCCCCGAGCACGCAAACAGCGTCCCCGAACAGGAAAAACACATCGCAAACGGGCGGAACAAGCAATTCCGCGTGCTCGCGGAATTCTGCGTAGCTTGCGGAGATTTTTTACTGTTTCGCGGAACTTTGCGTAACGCGACTACGCAAATTCCGCCCACCCGACGCAACCCAACACAGCAAGCCACCTTGCAGCCCTGCTTTGCATGAAAGGGAGAGGGCAGGAATGGGCCCTATTTAACATTATACGGTGCATTCATGCTCTCTGCCTGCACTGAGACAAACTGTGCTTCCTAGCGCCAACGCAGGCACCCTGGCACCATGTTGCAAGGGTGCCTGCTTTTGCTGTAAGCATCTGTTTGTGCCCCAGCACTAGCCGAGAGCTGTAATGCGCCACATATTGTTAAAGAGCCCACAAACCTTGCCCTCTACCTTTCATGCACACAACACTCTAAGCTGCCTTGCTGCGCTGTCTTGTATCCCATCTGTGAATATTAGCAACCTCGGTGTCACATTTATCAAGCACGCACACAACACTCTAAGCTGCCTTGCTGCGCTGTCTTGTATGCCATCTGTGAATATTAGCACCCTCGGTGTCATATTTATCAAGCACGCACACAACACTCTAAGCTGCCTTGCTGCGCTGTCTTGTATGCCATCTGTGAATATTAGCACCCTCGGTGTCATATTGATCAAGCATGCACACAACACTCCAAGCTGCCTTGCTGCGCTGTCTTGTATGCCATCTGTGAATATTAGCACCCTCAGTGTCATATTTATCAAGCACGCACACAACACTGCACAGCAAGCCTTGCTGCGCTGTCTTGTATGCCATCTGTGAATATTAGCACCCTCGGTGTCATATTTATCAAGCATGCACACAACACTCCAAGCTGCCTTGCTGCGCTGTCTTGTATGCCATCTGTGAATATTAGCACCCTCGGTGTCATATTTATCAAGCACGCACACAACACTGCACAGCAAGCCTTGCTGCGCTGTCTTGTATGCCATCTGTGAATATTAGCACCCTCGGTGTCATATTTATCAAGCATGCACACAACACTCCAAGCTGCCTTGCTGCGCTGTCTTGTATGCCATCTGTGAATATTAGCACCCTCGGTGACATATTTATCAAGCATGCACACAACACTCCAAGCTGCCTTGCTGCGCTGTCTTGCATGCCATCTGTGAATATTAGCACCCTCGGTGACATATTTATCAAGCATGCACACAACACTCCAAGCTGCCTTGCTGCGCTGTCTTGCATGCCATCTGTGAATATTAGCACCCTCGGTGTCATATTTATCAAGCACGCACACAACACTGCACAGCAAGCCTTGCTGCGCTGTCTTGTATGCCATCTGTGAATATTAGCCCCCTCGGTGTCATATTTATCAAGCACGCACACAACACTGCACAGCAAGCCTTGCTGCGCTGTCTTGCATGCCATCTGTGAATATTAGCACCCTCGGTGTCATATTTATCAAGCACGCACACAACACTGCACAGCAAGCCTTGCTGCGCTGTCTTGCATGCCATCTGTGAATATTAGCACCCTCGGTGTCATATTTATCAAGCACGCACACAACACTCCAAGCTGCCTTGCTGCGCTGTCTTGCATGCCATCTGTGAATATTAGCACCCTCTGTGTCATATTTAACAAGCACGCACACAACACTCCAAGGTGCCTTGCTGCGCTGTCTTGTATGCCATCTGTGAATATTAGCACCCTCGGTGTCATATTTATCAAGCACGCACACAACACTGCACAGCAAGCCACCGTGCTGTACTGCGTGAAAGGGAGAGGGCATGTATGTGACATGTTTCCCCTTTTACGGGGAAATCCTGTCCTTTCCTAGAGCTCTTTCGCCTGCCTAGCCCCAACGCCGGCACCCTTGCATCATAGTGCAAGTGGCCTGCGTTGTAGGCACGATTGTGCTTTTGTGCATGAAAAGGCACCTTCCTGCACAAACACTATTATGATAGGCAGTTTCCTATTTCTATGTGTGCTGCACAATGCAACACACTTCAAAAGAGGATACAACTTCAAATTTTTTTGAGATTTCTCATCATCATATTGTGACGCACTCCCAGGATGGCATATTAATGAAAATAAGGGTATGTGTAATTCTCCATGGGTGGATGCGTGGGTTCACCCATGCTCCTCCCATGGCACACCTCCCTACTGCACAGTAAAGCGAGGGTTCAATTTGTGCAGCCTTGTGTTACTGTAGGGGGTGTATTCATTAAGTTTTGGGGTTGCACTTGCTCCACGCATGAGGACACAAGGGCAACGCAAAGCCTAAGTGAGATTTATCAAGCTACACAAGGCCACCTTGCATGGCTCTGCGTGGCTTGATAAACCTAGAGTAACTCAAGGCAGCACAAATCTCTGCCTTGCGACACGTGTGGTGCATGGGTGTTCCCCACATATAGTCAGTAGTAAATGCCTCTCAGGATTGTTTTTGTGCAGGAAGGTGTCCCTTCTTGCACAAAAACAGTCCTGCCTACAACGCAAGCACACTTGCAACATTACGCAAGGGTGCCTGCGTTGGCACTAGCCTGCAAAAAGTGCAATAGTGCTAGGAAAGGAGAGGAATGCGCTGTATAAGGTTAAATGCGGCACATTCCTGATCTTTCACACAGCGTAGCATAGCAAGGTGGCTTGCTGCGTTGCGCTGCATGAAAGATGGCTAAATAAGGCCCTAAGTATCTGATGCGGCTCAGCCACGCAAGGCGGCCATGCCTGGCTTGATGTTACAGATTTATACTTTGCCTCCGACTAGAATCTCCTTGCTTGGCACAAGGGCCATGCTAAAGATTGATAAATGTGCCGCTCGGTTGTTGTCCCAGCAATCAGATGGTAAATCCATTTATCTGTCCCTTATTTGACAATTGATCCTTTTGTCCTTGTGCACTTCTCTGTGAGTTTACACCCCTTTTGTCGCTCACCCGTACTTCTTGTTGGTCCTCTACATCATCACTGTCCTGAACTTTCACTCCAGCTACTAACTCTGCTGGAATGACGGACGCCAGACTCTTCTCCAGTGGGTCCAAATCCTCCTGGACATCAGGTCCTCCTCCAGTCCTCATGGCTGCCTTTAGGTTTCTGGCCAGTTTTCTTTTGTCCTACGTTTGTAGTCGTGCCACCTCTTCTCACACTCCACTACAGCCCTTCTTGTTTGAGTGATGCTGTTGATCTTGTCGAATATAGATTGCCGTAGGGCATCCGTCCTTGCTAATGGCTGTTTGGAGGTGACAAATAATAGACGTTCATTCCTGGTCACCTCTTTGATGAACGTTTGGTTTTCCTCCTGTGAGAAGTCAGACTTCCTCTTCCCGTCACCCTGGGTTGGCGGCAGGTCTTCAAGGTTAGGGTTGTTGTCCTCCTGGGCTCCTGAGGCACCTTCCATGGTTGTAGAGATTGGGGGGGGGGGGGTTTGATAGTGAGAACTACGTTGCTCTCTTTACTGTTTTCAAGTGTTCCCAAGATGCAATGCACTCCTGTGTGATGCAATGTTGATTTGTGGCACGCAAAGGTGTTTTACGACACGCAAATTGACTTTGCGTCACGTAGGTAGTAGTTGCATTACAACACTTTGGGCCATGATCAACTACATCTCAGGGCCCTGCACAATGGTGCGTTGTATGATAAATATGGTGTATCCATAGCGCAGGATTCTTCCGAAACACGGCCCAATTCATTCTGACACAATACTGCTCAACGCAACGTTGCGTGAGCAATGATACATTTGCCCCTTATAGGTTTTTAAACACACTTTACTCACGCTAAGTTTTCTAAAGACACGGTTCCCGGAACATTTCTCCTATATGCGACATTGACACAACAGGCAACACATATCTGGGGGGACATTAGCTCAGTTCCACCGACTTCTGCAACTTTACAGACACTACTGACGCATGGGTCAGGTAGGAAGGCCATCACAGCCATATATACCGCACTTAGAGGGCACACAACTCCTACATTGTCCCCACTGCGTGAGTACTGGACTGCGGCGTTATCCACTGAAATCACGGATAAGCAATGGCAGCAATGCATCGAAAGTCCCAAGATAATCTCAATGAATGCTCATTTGAAATTCACGCAATTTAATTATCTGCACCACACATACCTATCCCCGCACAGGCTGGCGCGAATATATCCGACCTCTATAGATATTTGCCCCAGGTGTCGCAATACGAACGCTGATTTCTTGCATATGGTCTGGAAGTGCTCCCATATTCTAGCATACTGGAGGACGACCTCCGATATACTTGAGGAGGCAACGGGAACCAAGTCTCCAGTTCAAGGGGCGCATTACCTTCTAGGCATTACTAAGAGAAACGCGAGACGCAAGAACCTCAACAAATTTATTGACTTGGCACTGGTGCTGGCCAAACGCTCTCTGGCTATGGCCTGGAAATCCCCGACTGGCCCCTCCATCAGACACTGGCTGCTGGCCCTTCGACGTGCACTAGTGGCCGAACATGACATATTGACAGCGCAACCCCCATGTCCAGTGGCCAGGACCCACTCCGTGGACTGGCAACACTACGTGAATATCATAGAAACAAGACTTAGGGCCTCGAACGACCACGGGGGATAAGGCATAAACACTGCCGTACTCCCTGGACTGCTGTACACACGATACCCTAAATACCCACAATTGGATAAGCCCGGAACAGGGAAAAGGGGACATACGTACACACATATGGGCGTGACACTTAGATATAGCTGTCCCTCGCCAGCGGCCTGACCAGATCGCACCTATATGTAATGCAGCACTAGGGCAGCGCACCCTCCTCCTTATTCTGTTCCCATAATTGCACCCATTACAACTAGACCCCGCCAGCTTGCGCTCTGCAGTGGCGGTATATTAAACGGGTATATACATACAGCACTTATGTAATAGGCACACTAGCTTGGTGGTATCAAGTTTAAAAGTTTTCTTTTGGTTTTTTTTTCTCCTCTTTTCATTTTCTTCTTAGTATCGAGTCTCTATGCAGTTATGTATTATAATATCGGTTGTTAATCTTTGTAATGGCTTGATGCTGTCAGTATTTGGGAGGAATGACGAAAGTGGCAATTCGCCCCCCCCACCTAGTGGGCACAAACATGCAAATGAAGATGCGCTATGTTTTGTACTTCAATATGACGTTTATACAGCTGTACGGTATGATGATTAGAAAATGAATAAAGATTGTTATAAAAAAAAAAAGTTTTCTAAAGACACTTTACTCACACAGTTTTATAAAGATACCTTCACCCAGACCCTCTGGGGGCTCTGCTCGCCCTGGGAACACTCTGGAGATATTTCTCTGAGGTGTAATCCGCTGCAGACATTGAATGGGGGTCTATGTTACCCCCAGGGGGTAGAGGATACTTCTTGACAGCTCAGACTTCACATTTGCCCTCTCAGAACCCTGGCATTGTCCCAATCCTTGCCCCCCCCCCCCCCTCAATAATAGAGATGAAACTGGGGACCGGCCCAGCGGGGAGCGCACGCCCCCAGAAATCCCATCTCCGGCCCTAATCACGAACTTTGTGCTTTTTGTAAACTTTAGTAACACAGCATGGATAGTGTCAGCTGTCTGTGTATGGGGTGTGCCCCCCCAACCCCATGAGCCTGTTCCTTCTCCCATCCTTCAAAGCACGGCTTAGGGATCGGCGCCTTGTGTGTGGGCCCAGGGCACGTGAAGGACACGAAATCCGGGCCCAGCGGAGCTGTCTTCATTAAGGAGGAGCCCTTCTTAAGCCCCGGGGGAGGGGTGGAGGACTGCACGGCCAACTCTGGGGGAGGGGGGGCGGGTCCAGGGGCAACCAGTCTCCAAGGCCCGTGTGACCCCGGAAGTCGAGTTCCTGGAAACGGGATGTGGGCAGGCCTGGCCTTCCCTTGTGAGGCTATCTATCTATCTATCTATCTATCTATCTATCTATCTATCTATCTATCTATCTATCTATCTATCTATCTATCTATCTATCTATCTATCTATCTATCTATCTATCTGTCTGTCTGTCTGTCTGTCTGTCTGTCTGTCTGTCTTTACAACTCTATCTTTACAAATCTATCTATCTATCTATCTATCTGTCTTGATAACTCTATCTATCGTTACAAAGCTATCTATCTTTACAACTCTTTCTATCTTTACAAATCTATCTATCTATGAATCTATCTATCTATGAATCTATCTATCTATGTATCTATCTATCTATCTATCTATCTATCTATCTATCTATCTATCTATCTATCTATCTATCTATCTATCTATCTATCTATCTATCTATCTGTCTCTCTGTCTTTACAACTCTATCTTTACAAATCTATCTATGAACTGCCCTTCGTGTGTAAGAAACTGTACATTTGTATTGTATTGCAACACTTATAGGGGTATATTCACAAGAACGTGCGCTAAACATCTCCAAAAAATGTTAACGCAACTTTACACATCGCAGTCCATCGCGGGAAAACAACCCCGTGTTAACGTGGAATTCACAACACGGCGGTGCCATGCGATAGTCTGTCGAAAACGCGGCCAATGTCCGCGATACAACCACCTCGACGGAGATAAAAACACAAACCACAACACCAAAAGCGATAAGCAGCGCCAGGCCCGCAACACACACACGGCAGGCGGGAATAAGCACAACAAAAGCAGGAAAAAGGAAGACAAACCAAACGGAAAACAACAGCGAAGCACAATGGAGGCAGCCAGAGCTAGTACACAACCCCACAAGCCCCATTGGCAACAAAACATTGTACATGGCAGTCCATCGTGGGCAAGGTGAATGCAGCCGGAGAGCGGAGGAGGACAATGGAAGAAAACCAGAACAGCTGGAATGATGCGAAACGCACAAACAAGCAGAAACACGCCAACAACCAGAAGGCAGCAATGCACACCGGAGGTGGGAGTCCAACGCCACACCAGGAGCTGGATGACATGGAGGAAATGGTGTCCACCACATCAGTCTGGAGATGGTGGCAGGAGTCAGGGACCAGAAACTGCTCAAAATCAACAGACACAACAGCAACAGGGAGAGGAACGACCAGGGACTGGGGGGACGGGGGGAGATGGGCACAATGGCACACATGCACATTTAAGCACAACACAACTGCAGACAAACCATGCCCAAGAGTAACAACACCAACCAAGAGCACAAGTCACACATCCCGGCAATATCACACCACTGAACAAGCACAGAAGTGAAAACCACACTGCCTGAAAGGGAGAAGGGTGAGCCAAATCAGAGCTGAAGGGACATCTCACATACAATGCAGCACACACACATAGGAAGCAGAGCACCCCAACATCGAACACAATGTGGTACAAACAGCAACATTTGCACAACCGAACACAGGACACAAGTGCACCCGCTTGTGGCCGTTAAACGGCCATACGCATCTGGCAAAGCACGAAACAGGGACATGATAATGCACAAGTACAAACCCACAGCCCTGATGGGGTAGCAATGCATGTATGGCAGGGACCCAGATAGGCCGTGACACACACATTGGCATACAAATCAAGACTCATCACAGTTGGAGACAAGTGAAGGTGCGGAAACTTTATCAACAATTGCGTGTCAGTACGGCCAAGAGAAGTGCCACGACATGCAGAACAATGCAGCAGCATGTCTGAATGAGGAACGTTGGAAAGCGCCCATGTTCACCCCGGGGGAGTCCATCACCCACACAAGTGAGTGCCAACCCGCGTTGATTGTCCGCGCATGGATCCGGAGTCTAGGCCAATGCAGCCATGTCCACTGTCGTCTTGGGACATGTGACCAGATCCCCAACATGCAACCAGGCGTCGGGACACGTGCAATGGGTCACATTCAGTTGTGGCTGCAGGTACCTTGTCACTCGTCCATGAACGCGAGTGCAGCAGCGTAGGCCAACATTTCCAATGAGAGCTCGTTGTCCACCGCATCTAACATGTCGGCGACGTAACCCATCAGCTGTCCCGGACAGATGTGCTAACTCCAATCCCTGGCCCCAATTTGCACTAAAGCCCAATAGGGGAGCGGCTCAATGTGGTCACTGCACACGACGACTCGTGCAATCTCCCAGGTCCAGTTGCCAGCATGCATGCCAAACATCCAGGCATGCCATAAATGGGCATCACGGTGACACTCCTGGTCGTGGGCCAACAGGGGGCGCACACACACGTCGAAATCCAGGTCAGCTACCGTTACGTTGGAGAGGCAGACATCCATGGTCCACTCGAATATGCACGAGCGACAATGCAACACAGGCTGAACGCAGGTGACGTTGGCAAGGCGGAAGCTTAGCCGGTAACTGATCCGCAGCACTGCCAATGGCAGTGCCCCCAGTACATGCAGCAGACGTGCACGTTACAGGTCCACGTGACTGGAGTTGTGCATGTGTCCGGGATGGTCTGCAATTGCGTCAGTGGCTCTGCTTGAAGCGGCACTGTGCTGACCCGCGCCAGTCCTGTGGATGAAATGCCACAGCTCGGAGCAATGAGCAGTGTCTGTGTGCAACGGGTGCAGGTCTGGGGTGGGGTGGGAGTATGTGTGAAGGCCATTTCACGCATGCTAACTACGACCAAGGACTTCTGCGTGTGGGATGTGTACAAGTTGGTCTCACGTCGGGCAGTGCGTAGTGTGGGAGTCGCCAGCAAATGCTATTGTATCTGTCAGGGGGTGCTGGGCACATGCAAGTCCCAGCTCAGAGCTGCAGATGTGCTACCGCCTGATAGTTCAGACAAAGGACCTTACATCCCTACAGTAACTTCACCATCTGCTTGCATACAGGAGATGTACAGAGGCCTGTCGTGGGTGGGGTGGGATGTCTGCGACCCTGGGAATCATGGATGATATGCCGAGCACGTGGCACATGAGCGGCCACACTGGGAGTCACGTTGCCTCACAGCTGCTCCTCCCTCCCACGAGCCCCCACACTTGTGTGCGCTGCGCGGTTGTATCACGTGCACCCCTACGGCACCCCATTGTCATGTCTATCTGCGCATGTCCAGCGGCATGCCAACAACACCATGAAGCTGGCCGTTGAGGCTGTGCGGCCACGTGAGTGTAGGCCAATGGTCTGGACAGGGCGGACACAGGTGTACAGTCCATGGCTGGCTGCGATCGCGCTGCGATTGAGGCTAGGCATCTGACTTATGCAGCCGCAGGACTGATACACATAACACTTGTGTTAGAAATGGGGGTCTCTAGTTGGCAATGGCTGGCCACTGTCCAAGTAGGGACCCTTCTTCCTAAGTCAGAGTGAGAGGGCTACCCTCTTTAATACCCCTGCTCAACCCTGTGGTAACGTAGCACGAGCAGGTAGGCTTATCTCAGAGGCAGTGTGTGAAGCATTTATGACCATACACAGTAACACAGTGAGGAACACTACAAAGGGACACCACACAAGTAGTTATTATAAAAAATAAGTATCTTTATATAAAGGCAGATTTATCACAAGACCAATAACTGTAAAAGCCACAATACTGTCAAAAATAGGATAGCTGTTGAAAGGCTGTCAAAAATAGTTCAAAGGTTGCAAAAATAAGGTTCAAGTTCAAAGCAGTGGTCTCTGCGACCCTTTCTTTCACAAAGTACCTGGGTTTAGTAGCAAAACCAACAAAGTGTCGCAAATAAGCTGTAGCGATGATTCTCGGCACGCGAGGCCGGCGATGCGTTGAAATCCTTGCCGCAAGGGAGGATGATGCGCCGATCTGCGGGATGCGTGCGGAGACGATGTGACAAACTTTGGCACGCTGGACCGCCGATGCGATGACTTTCTTGCCGCGTGGGAGAAGTCGATGCGGTGATCCTGTTGCGCTGTGCGATCGTGTTGCGGTGCGAAGACAAGACGCTCCGCGAGGGAGCGACGAAATTCGGTGCGATGCGATCAAAGTGGCGAACGCACGGCGTCCGCACTGCGATGTCTCGAAGCGATGATTTCTTTAAGGGTTGCGAGTGCGCGGCGACAGCAGCGCGATGATCTTTCCAGCGCGTCTCGGCTGCAGCGGCTCGCGAAGGGGCGTCAGCGATGGTTTCGGGTTGCGGGCCCTCGGCGGCAGTAGCGCGATGATTTTCCCAGCGCTCTCGACTGCAGCGGCCCGCAAAGATGCGTTAGCGTCGATTTCTTACCCTCTTTTCTCTGATGCAAACTAGAGGCCCTGGAACTCACAGGAGCCTCCTCAGCAGATAGCAGTCCTCGCAGGGAGGAAGCAGGAGGTTGGTGGTGGAGTCTGTTGTGCCTGAGACTCCAGCAGGTGGCTAGCTCTTTTCCTAGCCCTTGGGTGATTGCTGTACAAAAATAAAAGTTCTCTCAAGAGTTCCTTTTCCTCTCCTTCAAGGTCCAGTGGTCACTGCTGCAGGCCAGTGCAAGAAACAACACACAGCACAGGGACAGTCACTTCCTGCAGATTCCTCCAGTGGCACGGACAGAGTTTCCTCTCCAGATCCAAAAGCAATACAAAAGTAGGGGGTTTGAGCACAGATATTTATACCCCAAAAACCTTTGATCCTTGAAGCTACCAGTCCCTGAACCTAGCCAGAACCAGTTCTGCTCAGGCCTGGAGCACTTTGTTTACCAGGCTGCATCCTTCCTTTCAGAAAGAGGGGGTCTGCTAGCAGACACACAGTGGGAGGTGGAGCCAGCATTCACCTTGCCAGGCACAGCCCTATTCAGATCAAAGAGCCACCCCTCCCCACACTCTAAATGCAGATCTCTCTATTCCACCCAGGTCTGACTCAGCCTGTCCTGCCCCTCTAAAACCAGACAGCCAATACACATAACGGCAGAGCACACTGGAAGGCTTAGGCAAGAAAATACCTACTTTCTAAAAGTGGTATTTTCAAACACAGAATATAAAAATAAACTTCACTAAAAGGTGTATTTTAATATTCTGAGCTCAGGCATACTAAATTCGTTTTTCTACCATGTTCCTGGGGTCAGTTAGGACTATAGCATGTAATAGTCAAACTGCCCATTCTAGCCTATGAGGAACAGGTAGCCTTACAGTAGTGAAAAACGAAATGGTGCATAATTCACTACCAGGACATGCTACATACACCAAAGCATGTCCTAACTTACACATACAATGCACCCTACCATAGGGGTGACCTACATGATGCCAAGGGAAGGTTCAGGGGCTGGGAAGTGGGTGCACTTCACAGCCAAGATGGCAGTTCTGGACTGCACACAGACACTGCAGTGGCAGGTCTGAGACACACTTTACAAGCTGCTTCTGTGGGTGGCACACATCAGTGCTGCAGGCCCACCAGCAGCATTTGGTTTACCAGCCCTGGGCACACATAGGCCACACTACTAGGGACTAACAGGTAAACCAAATAAGCCAATCAGGGATATACCAATTCACATAGACATATTTATACAGGGAGCATTCGCGCTGTGACACTGAATGGCAGTGGCACAGCGCCCAGAGCATCTAACACCAGTAAAACAGAGGAGACAACAGCGAAAAATGGAAGGGAGACCCACGCCAATGGTGCCAGGTCTAACACACGTCCCCTCCAGCTGAAATGTGGGGAGAACTACCCATCCCCTTGGAAGTTCTCATCGCTAAGGCGGAAAAATCTGGACAGACCATCAGCATTGGCGTGTTCTGTACCAGGGCGGTGTTCCACCGTGAAGTCCATACCCTGTAGGGAAATGGACCACCTCAACAACTTAGGATTCTCACCCTCATCTGCATCAACCATCTGAGGGGCCTGTGGTCTGTCTGAACCCGGAAGTGAGTCCCAAATAGGTAGGGTCTTAGCTTCTTCAGTGCCCAGACCACAGCAAATGCCTCACGCTCAATTGCACTCCACCTCTGTTCCCGGGGAAGTAACCTCCTACTGATGAAGGCTACAGGTTGGTCTAGTCCCTCCTCATTTATCTGTGACAGAACGGCCCCCACCCCATGCTCTGAAGCGTCTGTCTGGACAACAAATTCCTTAGCAAAATTGGGCGCCTGGAGTACGGGTGCTGTACACATAGCAGTTTTGAGGGCATCAAAGGCTTTCTGACAGGTGTCAGTCCAGTTCACAATCTTTGGCCGCTTCTTGGAAGTCAGCTCAGTCAAGGGGGCAACAATGTTACCATACCCCTTGACAAACCTCCTGTAATAACCCGTGAGTCCTAAGAAGGCCCTCACCTGGGTCTGGGTCCTTGGGGGCTCCCAAGCCAGGATGGTTTCAATCTTGGGCTGCAGGGGCGCCACCAGGCCGCTCCCCACCTGGTGTCCCAAGTACACCACCGAACCCTGCTCAATCTGGCACTTACTGGCCTTGATTGTGAGGCCTGCTCTGCGCAGCGCCATCAACACTTCCCAGAGGTGGCGCAAGTGGTCCTCCCAGGAGGAACTAAACACTGCAATGTCATCCAGGTAGGCGGCACTGAAAGCCTCCAGCCCAACCAACACCTGGTTGACCAATCTCTGGAAGGTGGCAGGGGCATTCTTCATCCCAAAGGGCATCACACGGAACTGGTAGTGCCCATCTGGTGTGGAGAATGCTGACCTCTCCTTTGCCCCATCAGTTAAGGCGATCTGCCAGTACCCAGACGTCAGATCAAACGTGCTGAGGTACCGGGCAGCCCCTAACCGGTCTATGAGCTCATCAGCTCTGGGGATGGGGTGCGCGTCGGTCTTGGTGACCGAATTGAGACCTCGGTAGTCCACACAGAACCTAAGTTCAGGAGTGGCACCAGGCGTCGCAGCTTTTGGTACCAAGACCACGGGGCTGGACCAGGGGCTGCTAGAGGACTCAACCACCCCTAGGGCGAACATTTTGGAGACCTCCTCCTTAATGCAAGCCCTGACCCTGTCAGTTACCCTGTAAGCTTTGTGCTTGACAGGAGAACTGTCCCCGGTATCCACTTCATGGACGCACCAATCAGTGACACCAGGTACCAGGGAGAACAAATCAGAAAATTGCCCCAACAGGTGGTGACAATCTCTCTGTTGCTCAGGGGTCAGTGTGGTGGAGAGGATCACACCCTCCACTGACCCATCCTTCTCTTCTGCACACAGGAGGTCAGGAAGAGGCTCACTCTCCTCCTCAACCCCATCATCTGTGGCAAGAAGCATGCCCACTTCAGACCTCTCAAAGTGGGGCTTTAGGCGGTTCACATGCAGGACCCGCAAGGGGTTCCTGGGAGACTGAAAGTCCACCAAGTAGGTAACCGGACTTTTGCGCTCCACCACCTCAAATGGACCGGTCCACTTATCTTGGAGCGCACAAGGCTCCACTGGGGCCAGTACCCAAACCTTCTGACCAGGTTGAAATTCGACCAGAGTGGCATTCTGGTCGTGCCAACGTTTCATTTCTTCCTGGCTGGCTTCCAGATTTGCCTCAGCAATTTTTCTGAAACGCCTAGTCTGGTTCCTGAAGGCCAACATGTAGCTAAATACATCTTGGGGAGGTTTCCTGGGAGATTGCTCCCAGCCTTCCTTGACCAGACTCAGAGGTCCTCTAACCGGGTGGCCATAAAGGAGTTCAAAGGGACTGAACCCTAAGGACTTCTGGGGCACCTCACGGTAGGCAAACAACAGGGATGGCAAGAGGACGTCCCACTTACGCCTCAGGGGCTCTTCTAGGCCCATGATCATGCCCTTCAAGGTCCGGTTGAACCTTTCAACCAGACCATTACCTTGGGGGTGGTAAGGAGTGGTGAACTTATACGTTACCCCACACTCCTTCCACAGAGACTTCATGTACTGGGAGATGAAGTTGGTCCCCCTGTCAGACACCACCTCTCTGGGGAATCCCACACGGGAGAAAATCCCCATCAGTGCACGTCCCACCACGGGGCCGTCCACTGTCCTGAGCGGGATGGCTTCAGGGTACCGGGTGGCATGGTCCACCAAGACCAGGATGAACCTGTTGCCCATGGCTGTCTTGGGGTCCAGAGGCCCCACAATGTCAATGCCCACTCGCTCGAATGGGGTACTCACAACTGGAAAGGGCTGGAGTGGGGCCTTGATCTTCCCCCACTCTTCCCACTTGCCTGGCAAGTCTCACAGGTCCTGCAATGAGTGTCTGAACTCTTGTGCATCTGGGGCCAATAAAAGTGGGCGGCCAGCCTCTCAAAGGTCTTGGTCTGCCCCAGATGTCCTGCCAATGGAATGTCATGAGCCAACCCCAGTAGGAAGGTTCTGAAGCACTCGGGTACCACCAGCACACGGGCTGACCCTGGCTCAGCAACCTTAGGCTCACTATACAGGAGACTGTTCTCCCAATAAATCAGATGTGAACCAGACATGTCACCTTCTGCCTGGGCTGCAGCCTGTTGCCGCATACCCTCAAGAGAGGGGCAAACTCTCTGCTGCTCACAAAATTCCTCCCTGGTGGGTCCCCCTTCCTGCTGCCAATGGGTCAGCTCAGGCAGGTCCCCCAGTTCGGTGATCTGCTCCCCGGTAGGCTCCAGGGCATCCCCCTCAGGGTCTGCTCCTTCCTGGGCCATGGGAACCAAGGGGGCCGGCTTCCCGCGCCCCCTGCCCCTTCTCTCTAAGGCAGGGATCTGGGCCCTACTCTCAGGCTCCAGATCCTTTTCAACACCCTCCTTGGCTGCCATGGACCGAGTGGTAGCACACGCCCACTCAGGCAGACCCAACATCTCTAAGTGAGCCTTCCTCTCCACCGTAGCCCACGGGGAGTCCTCTAAATCATTGCCCAGCAGACAGTCTACAGGCATGGCGGGCCTCACAGCTACCTGAAGAGTTCCTGAGACCCCCCACTCAAAGGGAACCTGAGCCACCTCACATTGGCTCTCTGAGTTGTCGGCGGACACTACTGGGTAGAATGCATGAGGGACAACCTGCTCTCTGGACACCAACCGGGAGCTGACAGCAGTTACACTGGCCCCTGTGTCTCTTAGAGCCTCCACCCTATGGCCATTGATGGTCACCCACTGCCTGTATTTCTTAGTGTTAGCAGGCAGTGCAGGCTTGGGGACCATCTCAAAGTCCCCTAATGAGACAAGGGTCAACTCTACGGGATCCCACCCCTCTTGGGCACCCATCTCCTCCTCTCCCAGAGCTACACTAGCAATCTGGCGGGGTGGTGCACGGGGGGTGCACTGGCCCCCTTTGGGGGCACTGGGGATCAAAATATCTGTGGCCCACTTGACCACAGTTGTAACACGTGGGGGCCCCCTGGGAACAGGCCTACCTGTTGGGGGCCCGGTCCTCCTTTCTTGTGGGGGCTGGGACACCACTGCTTGGTTCCCTGGGGGATTACTTTGGGGTCCTCGGTGGAACTCCCTCTGTTGACCCTTGTCCCCCCACTCCTCTGCTGGGGACCCTGCCCACCTTTGGCGACGTCTCCCACTGGACCCTTGCGGACCCGGGTGCTCACCCAGCGGTCCGCCTCCTCAGCAAGCTTCCTAGGGTTAGTCAGCTTGCAATCAATTAGGTGCTGGCGTAGCTCAGGAAAACAATTACTAGATAAATGCTCCCATGCAATCAAATCATACAACTGTGCAAAAGTTTCTACTTTGCTACCTTTTACCCAGCGTTCCATGGCTCTGCAAAAAAAGGACACATATTCAACCCACGTGGTACCCTCTAGCTTCTTACAGACCCTAAACCTCTGCCTATACATTTCAGGGGTCAAACCATAGCGGGTCATCAACGCTTCCTTCATGTGGGCATAAACCATCCTACTTTCTGGGGGCAGGTCCAACAAGGTATCCCTCCCCTCACTCACAAAGTGTCCCCACAACCCCGCTCCCCAATCCTTCTCAGGGACCCGGTGGGACACCATGGCTAATTCATAAGCGGCAAACCATTGCCCAATATCTTCACTTTTGTGGAAATCTTTAATAACCTCCTTGGGTATATACACCCTACTCTCAGGGTGCACTACAGGTACGCTGCCACCAGAGGGGGAGATTTCCATGCTCTTAGCTTTAATCTCCAACTCCCTCAATACTCTCTCATGCTCCAGCTTCATCCTCATAATCTCAATTTCTAACTTCTTGTTCTCTAGGTCCCGGTGACCATCCATTTTAAGCTTAGCCAGCTCCATATTATGCCGCCTATCTCTCTCCCTGTCCTCCAGCTCTTCTGGGGACAGACCCTTAGCGGACACACTAGAGCCCGGGTTGGAAAGGGCTGGATCTCCTACTAAGTCTACTACATCGCCCTGCTGCTCTCCTCCCTCCACAAGCTCTCCTAGATCCTTAGGGGCCTCCCTGGCTTCTAGCCAGGCCTTCAGCGCCTTGTAATACTCTTCCCTTCTAGTGAGACCTGTGATAGGGACTGTGAACTGCTTGCAAAAATATTTGAGCTGCTTGGCATTGTAGGTTTCTATTTTCTCTTCTTCCCAGGAGAGATCCTCTGAGGCATTGGATCTGGGCTTGCCCATTGTAGAAATAACTGGCAATATCAATAAGGGATAGAAGAAAACTTCTCAAGAAATGTAAGCGGGTGAAAAATCACCGGCAATATCAATCACAATATAGGATCCTAAAAACTCTCAGAAATGTGCGTGGGTGAAAAATCACCAGCAATATCAATCACAATAGGGGATCAAAAAAACTTTCAATAAATGGGCGCGGGTGAAAAATCACCGGCAATATCAATTACAATAGGGGATCAAAAACTTTCAATAAATGGGCGCGGGTGAAGAATCACCGGCAATATCAATCACAATATAGGATCCCAAAAACTCTCAGAAAATGTGCGCGGGTGAAAAATCACCGGCAATATCAATCACAATATAGGAGCAAAAAAATCTCAAAAAATGTATGCGGTACGTTATGGTCTGCACTCACTAGTAGTGTACACTATAATTACTGTATGCGATCATAAATGCAAGTCCAGATCCTCACCGCTGACCACCAATGTTAGAAATGGGGGTCTCTAGTTGGCAATGGCTGGCCACTGTCCAAGTAGGGACCCTTCTTCCTAAGTCAGAGTGAGAGGGCTACCCTCTTTAATACCCCTGCTCAACCCTGTGGTAACGTAGCACGAGCACGTAGGCTTATCTCAGAGGCAGTGTGTGAAGCATTTATGACCATACACAGTAACACAGTGAGGAACACTACAAAGGGACACCACACAAGTAGTTATTATAAAAAATAAGTATCTTTATATAAAGGCAGATTTATCACAAGACCAATAACTGTAAAAGCCACAATACTGTCAAAAATAGGATAGCTGTTGAAAGGCTGTCAAAAATAGTTCAAAGGTTGCAAAAATAAGGTTCAAGTTCAAAGCAGTGGTCTCTGCGACCCTTTCTTTCACAAAGTACCTGGGTTTAGTAGCAAAACCAACAAAGTGTCGCAAATAAGCTGTAGCGATGATTCTCGGCACGCGAGGCCGGCGATGCGTTGAAATCCTTGCCGCAAGGGAGGATGATGCGCCGATCTGCGGGATGCGTGCGGAGACGATGTGACAAACTTTGGCACGCTGGACCGCCGATGCAATGACTTTCTTGCCGCGTGGGAGAAGTCGATGCGGTGATCCTGTTGCACTGTGCGATCGTGTTGCGGTGCGAAGACAAGACGCTCCGCGAGGGAGCGACGAAATTCGGTGCGATGCGATCAAAGTGGCGAACGCACGGCGTCCGCACTGCGATGTCTCGAAGCGATGATTTCTTTAAGGGTTGCGAGTGCGCGGCGACAGCAGCGCGATGATCTTTCCAGCGCGTCTCGGCTGCAGCGGCTCGCGAAGGGCGTCAGCGATGGTTTCGGGTTGCGGGCCCTCGGCGGCAGTAGCGCGATGATTTTCCCAGCGCTCTCGACTGCAGCGGCCCGCAAAGATGCGTTAGCGTCGATTTCTTACCCTCTTTTCTCTGATGCAAACTAGAGGCCCTGGAACTCACAGGAGCCTCCTCAGCAGATAGCAGTCCTCGCAGGGAGGAAGCAGGAGGTTGGTGGTGGAGTCTGTTGTGCCTGAGACTCCAGCAGGAGGCTAGCTCTTTTCCTAGCCCTTGGGTGATTGCTGTACAAAAATAAAAGTTCTCTCAAGAGTTCCTTTTCCTCTCCTTCAAGGTCCAGTGGTCACTGCTGCAGGCCAGTGCAAGAAACAACACACAGCACAGGGACAGTCACTTCCTGCAGATTCCTCCAGTGGCACGGACAGAGTTTCCTCTCCAGATCCAAAAGCAATACAAAAGTAGGGGGTTTGAGCACAGATATTTATACCCCAAAAACCTTTGATCCTTGAAGCTACCAGTCCCTGAACCTAGCCAGAACCAGTTCTGCTCAGGCCTGGAGCACTTTGTTTACCAGGCTGCATCCTTCCTTTCAGAAAGAGGGGTCTGCTAGCAGACACACAGTGGGAGGTGGAGCCAGCATTCACCTTGCCAGGCACAGCCCTATTCAGATCAAAGAGCCACCCCTCCCCACACTCTAAATGCAGATCTCTCTATTCCACCCAGGTCTGACTCAGCCTGTCCTGCCCCTCTAAAACCAGACAGCCAATACACATAACGGCAGAGCACACTGGAAGGTTTAGGCAAGAAAATACCTACTTTCTAAAAGTGGTATTTTCAAACACAGAATATAAAAATAAACTTCACTAAAAGATGTATTTTAATATTCTGAGCTCAGGCATACTAAATTCGTTTTTCTACCATGTTCCTGGGGTCAGTTAGGACTATAGCATGTAATAGTCAAACTGCCCATTCTAGCCTATGAGGAACAGGTAGCCTTACAGTAGTGAAAAACGAAATGGGGCATAATTCACTACCAGGACATGCTACACACACCAAGGCATGTCCTGCCTTACACATACAAGGCACCCTACCATACGGGTGACTTACAGGATGCTAAGGGAAGGTTCAGGGGCTGGGAAGTGAGTGCACTTCACAGCCAAGATGGCAGTTCTGGACTGCACACAGACACTGCAGTGGCAGGTCTGAGACACACTTTACAAGCTGCTTCTGTGGGTGGCACACATCAGTGCTGCAGGCCCACCAGCAGCATTTGGTTTACCAGCCCTGGGCACACATAGGCCACACTACTAGGGACTAACAGGTAAACCAAATAAGCCAATCAGGGATATACCAATTCACATAGACATATTTATACAGGGAGCATTCGCGCTGTGACACTGAATGGCAGTGGCACAGCGCCCAGAGCATCTAACACCAGTAAAACAGAGGAGACAACAGCGAAAAATGGAAGGGAGACCCACGCCAATGGTGCCAGGTCTAACAACTTGGTATGCATGAGCCAAGACCCCGAGCGGTCTTGCGCTCCTACATTTCCCCGTACGTGCGTGCCCGCCCTCCGGGTGCATGCTACATTGCAACATCGACTACTGTGGCCCCGGTGGCGACAACACTCCAACACAGAGACACGCTTCCCGCACTTCCTGCTCAAGGCCAGACCAGAGCCACGACCTGAACACCCTGCCAAATTAGCACACCCCTGCACTGACCTGACATACGCCGGACCAGCACACGCCGCTTGTGCATGCAGGGGGGGGCGGGCGAAGCTACATGTCCAAGGTCTCAGCCACTGCTGAGGTCACATGGTATCGTCCGCTGAAGACAGCACACTGTGATGTTGCAGGGCTCGGGCCCATCATGCCGACTTAATGACCACACGGACACACTTGCTTAGATGGTGTGAATGGCTACGGACACGTGCGCCCGGCCACTTTTATTAGCAGGCTCACATGTCGAGTGACACCTGTGTTGGATGTGTGTGGGGTGTGTGTTCACCAGCCGTCATGGAGTGCCTGGTGCAGTCAGAAAACGACAACAGTGTACATCGTTAAGGACACAACCATTCAACCATAAAGGCCCCATGACTTGAGCTGCACAGAGTTAGTGGCCCCGGATGCACAGCGTCCTGCACGGGCCTACCGCCACGGTCCGCTGACTTGCGGTGCACTGGGGCAGGGTCACGAGAGCAGAGCAGGTTCTCGTAGATGACAAAGGGGGTTGTCGCGGAGTGTCTCGGTGGACAGTGGAAGGTGTACCCCCAGGGCATGATGCAGAGGGCAGAACCACGCAGAAACAGTCACTATGGTGAAGATGAATGAAACAGACACATGTCGAACACCAAGTCCGGCCCAGCAAGATGATGATGCAGACAACCCCCAGGCCATGGACTCAGACGCCACCAAAGTCCAACCAGAAAGTGCCCATGACTCATTGCGCACAGAGTTAGTGGCACCAGTGCTGATTGGGGAGGCCGCCTGCGATGAGGCGTGTCCAATGGTGTGGACTCCTCCATATCTTACCCAAGACACAGTTCCACATGTGGGACCTACTGGACCGCGGTGTAGTCCTGGGGCAGTGGTCAGCACGGGCCCACAGACGCGTGTCGTGTGCTTGCGATGCAGACTTTGGCCTCACTGATCGGAGGGAGTTCAGTGATGTGAACGCTGCCACGGACTTGGGGTCACTGCCATTCAAGACTCAGGACACAGTTCCACATGTGGGACCTACTGGGCCTCAGTGTAGGCCTGAGCCCTCATCCACTTGTCGCCGGCTTGCGTTGAACAGGGTTAGTGGCACAAAGTGTCGCAGGCTTGCGATGCAGACTTTTGCTTCACTGATCGGAGGGAGTTTAATGATGTGGATGCTGCCACGGACTTGGGGTCAGTGCCATTCTTAACTCACGACTCAGTACAACATGTGCCAACAACTGGGCCGAGGGGTACGCCGGTGGAGTATGTCAATGAGAAAGGAGTACTGTGGGCCAGCGTCGTGGAGGCCAGCGATGGTCTGTGGAGGCTGCAAAGGTCGCAGGACTGGGGCTTGGAGCTTGCACCGGTAGGTGGTGGGCCCTCTTTGACACACGCCAGTGTCGGCAGGTGAGCGGAGCCTCCTTGGTGTGCTGGGGCAGGCCCGGGGTTCAGCAGGCGCACAGGGATGCTGGCCCCGCCGCGCACGGCGTCGGCCTCGTGGAGGGCTGAGAGGCGCCGCCCTGGCAGACACGTTGGCCATTCCGAACGAGAACCACGCCCAGTGCGACAGGGTTTTTATTCACGCCCCTATGCAGGCCTGGCGTACGCAGGGCCAACCCACTCCGCCCGCGCATACAGGGGGGACGTAACGTGCAACATTTCCGCGTTCTGCCCCACAGCCTGTGGGGACATGGTAGCATCCACTGGCCACTACACTCCATGCACCAGCAGTTAATGTCCACATGGCCATTTCCGTGGTTTGCACATTGGAGTCTGTCCGGCACCTCCACGCCACACCTGGCATTGGGTAGGTTCTCATTCATTAGTCACTTGCCGCTCTCGCACATGCCTGCCCCAATGCAGTCGATTGCCCCCGACACGTGAGGGAATCCAGCTATGGCGTAGGGGGCCTTGCTTGGTCTCCAGCTGCTCCTGCGCAGTGTGGATGAAGTGGAGGTGCTGGGGTACCAGGCTGATGATGGCATCCAGGACAGGTGTGATGGACTTGGATGGGGCTGGCTGTGAGACTCCTCCGACTCTGGCAGTTGTGGGTTGGAAGGTACCAGAGACCAACATGTGCAGCACAGCCGGCAGCTTTGTCTACGGAGGGATGTTGGTTGTCAGCTGTGTTGGTACCGTCAGCAGGTGGGCGATGTGGTTCAGGATGCGGGGGATGGTTGTCCTTTTGGGCCTGTAGTGGGCAATGTCCTCCTCTGGCATTGGGTCTGGGCGGCTGGTGCGTTTAAGGTGGGTGCGCTGTCTTTGTGTACGCTGCCTCTGTGGTGTTCCGGGGGGGGCGGGACGGGTCCTGGGGGTGGTGGCGGGCCTGTGGTGGGTGGCGGTGGGTGTTGTGGCCCTCATGGGTCTCCGAGCTGCATGATCATTGTCTCCATGGCAGCTGTGGGTCTTCAGATGTGGCTCTTGGCTGGGCTCCCTTTCATGCTGCAGGTAGTCGTCCTGCTTAACACCAGCAAAGGGCAGGTGTTAATTCCCTGCTGCTACCGCGGCTTATCGCCTGTTTTTGGTTCGCATCTCAGATCTGGCAGTTCGTTGTGAAAGTGGTGTTGTGGTGTTTTCGTGAGTTTTTGCACGGGAACGCCTACTTTGCATCTCATTAGGGTTAGTTGGTGGTGTCACCCTTGGAGATAAATTTTGGGGCAGTTATCGCGGGAATACTGGCGATGTCTGCAGTTTGCACACACTTGTGAATGGGGCGTTAAATCTATCTCCACTTTTGATGCGTTAAGGTGGCGATAACTCGGAGATAAGTCCTTGTGAATATGCCCCATAGAGCGCTTAATAAGCCTATGGGGCATATTACCAAGGATTTGTGATAATTATCGCAAAGCGCGCTTAGCGCTGTTTTTTTATCGCCGGCTATTGCTGGATTTCATCGCGGAGATAACGCGTTATTATCAACGCTTATCTCCAAGGCGATAAAAAATCCAGCGATAGCGGCAAAACCCAGCAATAGCGCGAGAAATCCAGCGATAAATTCACTGCGCTAATGAAAAGCTTGCTAATAGGCAGGTGAGGACTTAACCTTACAATCCACCTCCCATTGACAAGATGGTTAAGTCAAGTTTTTATCAGGTGTTAAATTCCAGCGATAATCGCGGTTAGCGCAACTTTTTTTATCGCTTCGCGGGCATTGCTAATAGGTGGAAGTTGTGTTAGCGACTGTTTGCAGTTGCTTTTAGTTGGGAACGCCTACTTTGCATGTCATTAGCGATAATTATCGCTGACATGCAAAGCGGCACCAAAACGGTCGCGTTCGCCATAAAGCTGTCGCTAACAGCTGTTAGTGACAGCTTGCTAATAGGGCGATAGAAATATCGCCGCTTTAGCGGCAAAAAGTGCTGCTAAAGCGGCGATACCGCCCTTGCTAATATGCCCCCATGTGTTTATTATCTAGGAATGTGTATATGTTTACTCATAGCTTCTTTACTATTTGTGTCTGTGTGTATGTATTGTATTGTATTTGGATCTATAGCGCGCTTACTACTCCTGAAATGGTATTGAAAAGCTTTGTGTATTTGTCCTACAGCCAGGTCAATCATTCGCGAGTATGTTTGTTTGTATGTACAATGTGCATTTTTGTATGTGTGAATGTCCCTGCATGAAATATGTGTGTGCGTGCTGCATGCTTGTGAACACACACACACACATGCAGTCGCCACTGTGTAGTTATAGTTAGGACCCAGTTTCCATAGGAAGAGCGTTTTTTGGTTTACTAAGGACTTTGGTGTCATTTGACGAATCTTCACAAAACTTTCCCAAAAAAAGTTCATCCACCTAAGCTTCTTCCTGGAAAGCTTCGGGGCGATCTGTCAAGTGGGGGATGAGAAACAAAGGTGGGTCCCAAAATACAGTTTTCCTTTGGAAAACTAAACAGCGATACTGTGAAAACTGCTGAACGGAATTACACCAAATTTGGCAGAAAGCTAGATCTTGGTTCAGAAAGCGTGCTTTTTGTGATTTGGTGTAAATCTGTTTGGTAGTTTTTGAGAAATTAAGGTTAAAAAACTTTGTATATCTCGACGGTAGGGCTCACAGGATATATATATATATTACCCACTGGCAGTCGCCAGTAGGTAGTTATAGTTAGGACCTAGTTTCCATAGGAAAAGCATTTTTTGACTTGCCTATAACTTTGGCATTGTTTGACCAATCTTCATGAAATTTTCCCCCAAAAATTGTCAAAGTAGGTTCTGTGTGTCATGGAAAGTTTGAGGGTGATCCGTGCAGTGGGGACCGAGAAATAGGGGTGCAAAAAGGGTACGTTTGTAATGTTAATTCCCATAGGATTGCATTGTGGAACCTACAGCCCGAACCACTGGACGGAATTACACCAAATTTGGCAGAAAGGTAGATGGTGTTACGCAGATTGTGATTTTTGTTATTTGATGCAAATTCATTCAATAGTTTTTGCGAAATTTAGGCCAAAAATTATAGATATATCTCTGGCCGCGGATATTTCGCAACGGTTTTGCGATTAATCGTGGATGCACGCGCCAACAGCAATGCTCTGATTGGCTCGACGCAACCTGAACAGAAGGTTGCAACTGCCATTTTATCATCCAGGAATGGTTCCCGGGGCTGTAAATTTGTGTGAAAGCCCACTTAAGGGGCCAGGGTGGAGGTACTCTGACCCCATGTTTGAGAAATGGGTGTGTTAGTAACACAAGTTATGTGTCCAAAATTGATTTAATTGTGCGCAATATTCGTGACAATGCCGCGATCGCCAATGCGGCCCCCCCATCTACCGTCGCAGGGACATCGCTAATATCGCAATGTCATCACGAATATTGGTGAAAATATACTTAAAAAGATATATATTTGTACACACTCGCCGGTCACTGTCACACACTAATGTATGCACTCACAAACTCACTCAGACACTTATACACCCATTCACATACCCACTCACACACTTATACAACTAGTCACATACCCACTCAGATACTCATGCACCCACTTACATACCCATTCAGGTACTCATGCACCCACTTACAGACTCACTCGAAGAGTGATGCGCCCATGTACAGACCAACTCAGAGACTCACATACCTACTCAGAGACCCACTCATAGACTCATGCGTATAGTCTCATACCCACTTAAAGCCTCTTATACCCACTCACAGACCCACCTGGGCACTCATGCACCCACTCACAGACCCACTCAGATACTCACACACCCACTTACAGAAGATCCACTCACACACTTATGTATGTCCTCACAGACCCACTGAGACACTCATATACCGATTCACAGATGCATTCAGACACTCATATACCTATCACACACCCATACAGTCACTCACACACTCAGTCACAGACCCTCTCAGAGACTTATGGACTCAGTCACTCACTCACTCAGACACTCAGAAACTCACACACCCACACACAAACTCACTCAGATATACACACACCCACTCGCTCACCCAGTCAAGGCTTATGCATCAAACAAAGGTTACAGGGACATTATAGTTAGGAATTAGCATTTAAAGAACCTTAGAAATTCACTGAAAAAAAAACAAAGGTTACAGGGCGTTATAGTTAGGAATTAGAATTTTAAAAACCTTAGAAATTCACTGAAAAAACAAAGGTTACAGGGATGTTATAGTGAGGCTGACATTTCACTCGTACAAAGCCAGATAAATTTAGCAGTTATAGTTAGCTGAGCCCCAACAATGCACTGCTTATCACCTCACATATTACATCACTCATGACATGGTCAGTGATATCACTCATGACATCACTGATGACATCTCAAATGATATCACTGATGACATCATCCACAGAATCTCTGTTGCACCCACTCACACCCCACTATAACCTTTTAAACACCCACTCCAACTTCCACACTACTATTCTCAAAACCATTGACACCCATACCTGTACTTACACACCCACTCACTGATTCATAGGTCTACACACACATCCACTCAGCCACTCATACACCAACTCACTCACTAATACAGCCACTGTTATATCCACTCATACAGCCATACAGCCACTCACACACTGTCAGTCACTCATAGAGCTACTCGCACACGTACTCACTCACCTATAGAGTCAATCAGACAGCCATTTACTCACCTATACAGTTAAACACACACCAACACACTTATTCATACAGATACTAACACATACTCACTCACCCCTACAGCCCCTCACACACGCACTCACTAACCCATACAGCTACTATCACAATCCCTCACTCACACATACAGTCACTCATATACTCGAACACTCACCTATACTGCCTTTCACATATCCACTTACTCACCCATATACTACTGACACCTCCATTCACTCACTGACACAGTAATACACACACTCAGTCACTTATAGAGCCCTTCTCTTACACACTCACTAACCCATACACCCACTCACTCACTCATCAAAGCAGGCACTCACACACCCTCTCACCCACCCACACAGTCACTTATACACCCATAGAGGAGGTTCTCAGACACCCAATTAATCACCCATACACCCACACATGTACCCACTCACCAACCCATGCAGCCAGCTAGACACCATCTGACAGACTGATACAGACATTCAGACAACCTAGGCAGTGACCCATACATTCACTGAGACACCTAATCACTCACTCATACAGTCAGTCACGCACCTACTGAATCAACGATACAGGCACTTATACACCCACTAATTCATCAATGCACCTTGGTATATATATTTAACACTCATAAACATTTTAAAAACACTCACAGTCACTGGATGTTGTCATCAGTGATGTCACGAGTGATGTCATTTGAGGTTTCATTAGTGATGTCTTGAGTGATGTCACTGACCATGTCATGAGTGATGTATTATGTGAGGTGATAAGCAGTGCATTGCGGGGGAGCGAGTTATAGTTAGCTCAGCTAACTATAACGGCTGAATTTCTCTGGTTTTGTACGAGGGAAATGTCAGCCTAACTATAACGTCCCTGTAACCTTTGGTTTCTTCAGTGAATATATATATCTATATTATCTACTGGCGGTCGCCAGTAGATAGTTATAGTTAGGACCTATTTTCCATAGGAAATTCACAACATTCTATTTCAAATAACTTTGGCGCCGGTTGACGAATCTTCGCGAAATTTTCAAAACTCGTGGGGCGCTCCGTTCTGCTCCTATCCTGAAAGTTTTGGGGTGATTTGGCAAGCGGGGGCCGAGAAAAAAGGGGGGTCCCAAAACATGTTTTCCCCATGCAATTTTCCATAGGAAACTTTAGACACGGCTACAGCCCGAACTGCTGAACGGAATTACACCAAATTTGGCAAAGAGGTAGTTCTTGGTTCTGAAAGAACCTTTTTGTTAAATGGTGTAAATCCGTTCAGTAGTTGCTGAGAAAATCAAAAGTAAAAACACATATATATCTATGGCCGCGGAGGATCCGCGCACCCTCCCGATCACGAGCTGTATGCTAATTGGCTGTCAACACTCCAAACCAGGAAGTGTTGGCAGCCATCTTAGTGCCTCGGTAGAACCGAGGCACAAGAAATCACAGAAACAAGTGCGCAAAACGCAAAAAGGGGGCAGGGTAGAAACACCCTGACCCCCTAGGCCTGCTTAGGGGATCCCACAAGGACACCCAGCGCGAATTTCGGCCGGAAAAAAAAAACGAAGCGCGGACTCCCGCGCTCGTATTCAAAAGCCCCGGGTGGGCCAAGTCCCGGGGCACTGAAAAAATGTGTAGGGGGCCCCAATCCCCCCACACTGCCCCGGGGACCGCCACCTCCCCGGGGCTTGATTTATGAGTTGCGGGGGGCATGCAGCCCCCCCGCAGCCCCGGGGACCGCCACCCCCGGGGCTAATTTTTAAATGTGTGGGGGGTCCTCTAAGGCCCCCCCAAGCCCCGGGGACCACCACCCCCCGGGGCTTTCATTAATTATTTGCGGGGTGACATGGCCCCGCCGCAGCCCCGGGGACCGCCACCCCCCGGGGCTTCTGTTTTTAAAAAAAAATAAACCTGTGTGGGGGGGCTGAGCCCCCCGACATGCCCCGGGGACCGCCACCTCCCTGGGGCACTAAAAATGTAAATTTAGGGGTCCGTTACGGACCCCCGAGCCCCTTGGACCACCACCTCCCCGGGGGTGTGCACACGATGGGAGGGGGCCGCGGCCCCCCTCCTGGAGCCTGTGATGGCCCTGGGGACCGCCACCCCCCAGGGCCGGCTCCTGCAGTGTCCCAGGGTGCCCACCCCCAGGACACTGCTGTTTGCAATGACAGGGCGGGAGCCTCGCGGCTCCCGCCCTGTCATTCCAAACTGCTTTGCTTCCTTGAAGCGAGAGCAGGGAAACCTGCTCTTGCTTCAATGAAGCAAAGCAGAATTGCTTTTCCACACGGGGAGCTGCATGTCAGCAGCTCCCCATGTGGAAAAGCAATGCCGGCTCCCACAGGACGCGTGGAGCCGGCGGGACCGTGGGGGGATTGGGGACCCCCCCACGGTCCCCAACGAGAGGCCAGGCCCCGGGGGATGGGGTCCCCGGGGCAAGGAGTGGCCCGGGAGGGGGGCCACGCGGCCCCCCTCCCCAATAATAATAAAAAATAAAAATCACACAAAGGCAGGCCCCGGGGGATGGGGTCCCCGGGGCCAATAGAGGCCTCAGGAGGGGGGCCACGCAGCCCCCCTCCTTTACAAATAATAAAAATAGGTGGCCATTCCCCGGGGGATGGGGTCCCCGGGGCTGGAATTGGCCACGGAAGGGGGGCCCACGCGGCCCCCTTCCCATTCACATTTTTTTTTTTGTTAAAAAGGGGTCAGGCCCTGGGGGATGGGGTCCCCAGGGCCCAAAAAAGGAAAAAGAAGGGGGGCCCCACAGCCCCCTTTCTAAAAAAAAAAAAAAAAAAGACGCCTGAGGCCCCGCCCCCTCCCTTCACCACTCTGCAAGCGCGCCCTGTGGCGCGTTTTAAATTGGGGAATTAATTCCCGTTCAATACTGGGGTCCCTGGGGGCCAACTAGCCCACCAGGTACCTCCAGTAAGCGCCACAGGGCTGAGTTGCAGAGAGGTGGTCCAGGCCACGCCCCTTTTTACACCTCTCCGCAACGCAGCTCTGTGGCGCTTACTGGAGGTACCTGGTGGACTAGTTGGCCCCCAGGGACCCTCAGGACTCAAGGGGAATTAAACCCGCAATTTACAACGCGCCACGGGGCGCGTTTGCACAGTGGTGCAGGGAGGGGGCAGGGCCTGAGGTGACATGTGTGCAAACACGCCCTGTGGCGTGTTTTAAGTTGGGGGATTAAGTCCCCTTGAATCCTGAGGGTCCCTGGGGTCCAACTAGCCCACCAGGTAACTCCAGTAAGCGCCACAGAGCTGCGTTGCAGAGAGGTGTAAAAGGGCGTGGCCTCGGACCACCTCTCTGCAACGCAGGCCTGTGGCGCTTACTGGAAGTACCTGGTGGGCTAGTTGGGCCCCAGGACCCTCAGGATTCAAGGTGACCTAATCCCCCAACTTAAAACGCGCCACGGGGCGCTGTTCACAGTGGTGAAGGAGGCGGCGGGCCTGAGGTGACATGTGTGCAAACACGCCCTGTGGCGTGTTTTAAGTTGGGGATTAAGTCCCTTGAATCCTGAGGGTCCCTGGGGTCCAACTAGCCCACCAGGTACCTTCAGTAAGCACAACAGAGTTGCGTTGCAGAGAGGTGCAAAAGGTGCGTGGCCTCGGAACGCCTCTCTGCAACTCAGCTCTGTGGTGCTAACTGTAGGTACCTGGTGGGCTAGTTGGGAACCAGGGACCCTCAGGATTCAAGGGGACTTAATCCCGCAACTTAAAACGCGCCACGGGGCGTGTTTGCATACATGTCACCTCAGGCCCCCCCTCCCTTCACCACTGTGCAAACGCGCCCCGTAGCGCGTTTTAAGAGGTAGTTTTAATCCCCCTGCCCTATTATGTACTAGGGACTTACAGAGGAGGTCATGCTAATCACAGGGGTACCCCAACGCATAGTGTTCCCTAGTGTATGTAGGTGTTTTCACTGTATTCTAAGTGTCTTTTAGCATAGCACTGGCTCTGGTTAGTCAGAGTCAGTTACCACCAGTACCCGTCTGAAAAAGTTGTGGGCACAGGATGATATTGCAACAAGGCCTCTTTCTGCTCCTCTGTTGGTTCTTTCTGCACATCTTTTGCTTCTTCCTGCACTTTTCTTCGTCTTTGTGGACTTCTGTTGCTTCTTTCTGCATTTCTTTTGCTTCTTTCTGTGCGTTTTTTCTTCTTTCTTCACATGTCCTACCTCTGTAGGCATAATTAGAAACTAGCATTTAAAAAACCTTTGAAATTCACTTAAAAAACCATAGGTTTCAGGCCCGTTATAGTTAGAAATTAGCATTTAAAAAACCTTTGAAATTCACAGAAAAAACCATAGGTTTTAGGGACAGTTATAGTTAGTTGGACATTTCACTCGTACAAAACCATAGAAATTCCCCAGTTATAGTTAGTTCAGCTAACTATAACTCGCGCCCCCGCAATGCACTGCTGATGACGTCACATATTACATCACTCATGACATGGTCAGTGACATCACTGATGACATCACTGATGACATCTCAAATGACGGATCACTGACAGAATATCGAGGAGCAAAATATCGACCTGGCAAAATATCGAGGAAAAAATATAGAATGCCAGAATATCGAATTCCTATCTACAAACAGGAAAGTACAAAAATATCGAATCCAAAATATCGTTGTAAAAATATAATTAGTCAAAATATTGAATTTTTTAAATGTCTTAAAAGTAATGTAAAATTAATAAAATAATACATATAATTAACTAAAACATACTTAAAAATACTTAAATAACCTTAATATTAATAAATATTTAATGTAAGTTAAAAAAAATAAACATGCATTTTTATTTTTGAATACATATATATATTAACGTAATATTAATAACAAATATTCAATATTTTAAGCGTAGGATAGCGGGAGGGTAAAATTTACTATTCCCACTCCAGTGAGTGCAACAGTAGGGAAAGCGTTGGATAGCAGGAGGGTAAAAATTACTATTCCCACTCCAGTGAGTGCAACAGTAGGGAAAGCGTTGGATAGCGTAGGGATAAAAATTACTATTCCCACTCCAGAGAGTGCAACAGTAGGGAAAGTGTTGGATAGCGTAGGGGTAAAAATTACTATTCCCACTCCAGTGAGTGCAACAGTAGGGAAAGCGTTGGATAGCGTAGGGATAAAAATTACTATTCCCACTCCAGAGAGTGCAACAGTAGGGAAAGCGTTGGATAGCGTAGGGGTAAAATTACTATTCCCACTCCAGAGAGTGCAACAGTAGGGAAAGCGTTGGATAGCGTAGCGGTAAAATTACTATTCCCACTCCAGTGAGTGCAACAGTAGGGAAAGCGTTGGATAGCGGGAGGGTAAAAATTACTATTCCCACTCCAGAGAGTGCAACAGTAGGGAAAGCGTTGGATAGCGTAGGGGTAAAAATTACTATTCCCACTCCAGAGAGTGCAACAGTAGGGAAAGCGTTGGATAGCGTAGGGGTAAAAATTACTATTCCCACTCCAGAGAGTGCAACAGTAGGGAAAGCGTTGGATAGCGGGAGGGTAAAAATTACTATTCCCACTCCAGAGAGTGCAACAGTAGGGAAAGCGTTGGATAGCGTAGGGGTAAAAATTACTATTCCCACTCCAGAGAATGCAACAGTAGCGAAAGCGTTGGATAGCGGGAGGGTAAAAATTACTATTCCCACTCCAGTGAGTGCAACAGTAGGGAAAGTAATGATTTAATATTTAAATTTAAAAAAATTAATTATCAATACCAATAAAAAATTAAATAAAATTAATTACCAATTACAACATATTTAATAATTAATTAATTATAAATATCAATAAGTATTATTTATTAAAAATTAATTACCTATTAATAATTAATTAACAACCAATTAATTTTCAATACCAAAAATTAATAAGTAATACAAAATGTTTACCAATTAATAATTAATTAACAGTAAATTAATTATCAATACACAAAAATATTTTCAATAATTATTTAATTACAATTAAATTACTTCCCACCCTATTCCCCTATAAACCCACAACCCGCTCCGAATAATAAATTAATACAATTAATATAATTATCAATTAATCAATTAATAAAAATTAATTACCAATTAATACAAATTAATTACCAATTAATAAACATTTATTACCAAATAAAAATTAATTAACAATAAATTAATAATCAATACCAATAAATAAAAATAAATAATTACTGAATTAAAATTAAATTACTTCCCACCCTATTCCCCTATAAACCCAGAACCCGCTCTGAATAATACATTAATACAATTAATATAATTATCAATTAAAAAAGTAATAAAAATTAATTACCAATTAATAAAAATTAATTACCAATTAATAAACATTAATTACCAATTAATAATTAATTAACAATGGATTATTTATCAATGCCAATAAATAAAATTAAATAATTACTTAATTACAATTAAATTACTTCCCACCCTATTCCCCTATAAACCCACAACCCGCTACAGAACTAAAATGCAAAATTAAATTAAAAATAATTAATAATTCCTAAAAATTAATATTTAATTTACTATAATTAAATTACTTCCCACCCTATTCCCCTATAAACCCACAACCCGCTACGGAATTAAATTACGCAAAAATTAAATAACATAAAATTCATTACTTTAAAAAAATTAAAACATACATTACAAAAATAATACATACTTTTAACACATATACTAACACTTAAAACACTATAAAAAAATTCGATATTTTTAACAACTATATTATGACTGTCGATATTATGACAATCGATATTTCTTACCTGAATTTCGATATTCTGCACCACTATATTTTGGCAATTCGATATTCTGTCCATTCTATATAAAAAACTCGATATTTTGGCAATTCGATATTAAAAATTCGATATGTCTGTTCACCCTCAAATGACATCACTGATGACATCACTGATGACATCATCCATGTGATAATTTCATGCATCTTCTCACACCCTAATATAACTTTTGATACACCCACTCTAAATTACAGACTGCCATTCTCAAAACCATTCACACTCCAATACCAATAACTACATACCCACTCACTGATTCTTAGGTCTACACACACACATCTACTCACTCACCCGTACAGTCACTCATACTTACAGTCACTCAGTACAGGACTATCATATGCACTCATACACCTATATAAACACTCACACACCGCCACTCATCCATAGAGGTACTCACACACCTAGTCAGTCATGCAAAAAATTAATCACACACCCATTTACTCACCTATACAGTTATACACACACCGGCTCATTTACTCATACAAATACTAGCACATTCTTACGCTCTTATACAATAACTGATACAAGCACACACGCATCCATACAGCCACTCTCACAATCACACACTCTCACTTATAGCCATTTAAATACTCTAACACACATATATACTGCCTTTTACATATGTAGTTACTCGCACATGTACCACTGAGATATACATTCACTCACTAACACACCCATAAACACACTCACCCACCCAAGCAGTCCATCACAGATGCACTCTTGAAATCATGCACCCAGTGAATCACCCACTCACACATCTAAGTACAGAGTCACACACACCCCACCCACACAAACACTCAGGCACCCATACAGATACTCAGAGAACCAATCAATAACCCATATAGACACTCATGTAGCTATTCGCAAATCCATGCATCCACTTACACACCAACAGTCAGACGGATACAGACATTCACACAGTTTAGTCACTAACCCATGCATTCAGTAAGATACGTTTAATCACTCACTTGTAGAGTCAGTCACGCACGTACTAAATCATCCATTCAGACACTTATACACCCACTCATTCTTCAATACGCCTTTCCCTATATATATTAAACATATTTAAACTTTACAGAAACACACAGTCACTGGATGATGTCATCAGTGATGTCATCAGTGATGTCATTTGAGATGTCATCAGTGATGTCACTGACCATGTCATGAGTGATGTAATATGTGACGTCATCAGCAGTGCATTGCGGGGGCGCGAGTTATAGTTAGCTGAACTAACTATAACGGGGGAATTTCTATGGTTTTGTACGAGTGAAATGTCCAACTAACTATAACTGTCCCTAAAACCTATGGTTTTTTCAGTGAATATATATATATATATATATATTATCTACTGGCGGTCGCCAGTAGATAGTTATAGTTAAAACCTATTATCCATAGGAAATCCGCGACATTCTATTTGAAATAACGTTGGCGCCGGTTGACGAATCTTCGCGAAAGTTTCCAACTTGTTGGGGCGCTCCGGTCCGCTCCTATCCTGAAAGTCTCGGGGTGATACGTCAAGCGGGGGCCGAGAAAAAGGGGGTCCCAAAACGCGTTTTCCCCATTCATTTTTCCATAGGAACCTTTAGTCGCAGCTACAGCCCGAACTGCTGAACGGAATTACACCAAATTTGGCAAAGAGGTAGCCCTTGGTTCAGTGTCGTGCCTTTTGCTTAAATGGTGTAAATCCGTTCAGTAGTTCCTGAGAAAATCAAAAGTAAAGTCACATATATATCTGGGCGGAGCCTAACCACACATGTCATCGTGAGATCTGATTGGCTGTCAGCACTTCATCCTGGAATTGCTGGCAGCCATCTTGGGACCAATATAAATGATAGTACCCCATTGAAATGCATTGTAGTGAATCGAAGATTTTGAGGGTTACCAAAAGGAGAACTATAAAGGGTGATAACAGACTTTAGTTACATTAGAATTCATTTGTTGATGGTACCATACTAATTTCAGGAATTGTGGTGTGTTCTAAGGTGATTTTACCCTGTGAAAAACCTTCTGCTGGGATATCATGAATCATGTTTGAGAGAAAACTATTTTCACATGCTTGTCCCATAGAGTTTTGGAAGGTGCTCCAGAAGCTAAAATGAGAGCATGTTTTCTGTAAATTCACATTATCTTTCTCAGTCATGTGAGAATGAAGTCTGACATTCTGAGTAAAACATGTACATCCAACAAGGGCAGAGACTGTCAGTTGATTCCTTTGTGTTCTACTGCAGCTTCCCAGAGTGTTCTAAAGAACAACTAGAGTGCTAACAGCCTTACTTATGACAAAAGTATGGCACACCTGAAGCCATCTTGATTGGAATAAACTGGTAACACTTAAAACATTTAATTTAAAAAGGAACAAAATGATGGGGTTCATTTTGTCATAGAAATTATGGTTAGTGCTGTAGAAAGAAAAATTAGGACATGTTTCAAGTGTGATCTCAAATATCTTCCTGTTATATTTCAACAGGAGCAGCCTGCCAGTTGATGCCTTTGTGTTCTAAAGAACAACTAGAGTGCTAACAGCCTTACTTATGACAAAAGTATGGCACACCTGAAGCCATCTTGATTGGAATAAACTGGTAACACTTAAAACATTTAATTTAAAAAGGAACAAAATGATGGGGTTCATTTTGTCATAGAAATTATGGTTAGTGCTGTAGAAAGAAAAATTAGGACATGTTTCAAGTGTGATCTCAAATATCTTCCTGTTATATTTCAACAGGAGCAGCCTGCCAGTTGATGCCTTTGTGTTCTACTGCAGCTTCCCAGAGTGTTCTAAAAACAACTAGAGCGCTAACAGCCTTACTTATGACAAAAGTATGGCACACCTGAAGCCATCTTGATTGGAATAAACCGGTAACACTTATAACATTTAATTTAAAAAGGAACAAAATGAGGGTTCTTTTTGAAATAGAAATTATGGTTAGTGCTGCAGAAAGAAAAATTAGGGCATGTTTTAAGTGAGATCTCAAATCCTCTTCTATTTCATTAGAAAATTCTGACATGCAGACTGAAACAATCACTTTCAATACCAGCAGCAGACTACCAGTTAACTCCCTGGTGAGCAGTAGCTTTACTACAGTGATCTAATGAGCAACTAGAGTGCTAAAATTCTGAATTTATGGCAGATGTGAGAAACATCTGAATGCCTTCTTGATGGAATCAAAGTAAAAACTGAAAGCATTTCCTACTGAGGAGACTGCAGTAAATGAGGAAATTAGGAAACTTCATAACAAAGAAGTCTTCCAAGATGGCCACCAGTGAAAAAGAGCCCAAATGTAGCACAAATATTACCCAGATGTAGCCCACATATAGCCCAATGACAAAAGTGTGCAAAACACTTTTTATTTTTAGTTTTTTTGCAGTTTTATGTAGTGCAGACTGGTCAGGTATTGGAGCATTGCATCTTAAAACATGACCCCCTACACTACAAAAACACCACTGCACTACCCTAAACCATAAAACACTACCCCCAGCACGACCCCCTACACTACACAAGCACCACTGCACTATCCTAAACCCTAAAACACTACCCCCAGCATGACCCCCTACACTACACAAACACCACTGCACTACCCTAAACCCTAAAACACTATCCCCAGCACGACCCCCTACACTACCCAAACACCACTGCACTAACCTAAATCCTAAAACACTACCCCCAGCACGACCCCCTACACTACCCAAACACCACTGCACTACCCTAAAACATGACCCCTACACTACCCAAACACCACTGCACTACCATAAACCCTAAAACACTACCCCCAGCACGACCCCCTACACTACCCAAACACCACTGCACTAACCTAAACCCTAAAACACTACCCCCAGCACGACCCCCTACACTACCCAAACACCACTGCACTACCCTAAAACATGACCCCCTACACTACACAAACACCACTGCACTACCCTAAACCCTAAAACACTACCCCCAGCACGACCCCCTACACTACACAAGCACCACTGCACTACCCTAAACCCTAAAACACTACCCCCAGCACGACCCCCTACACTGCCCGAACACCACTGCACTGCCCTAAACCCTGAAACACCAGCCCCTGCATGACCCCCTACACTGCCCGAACACCACTGCACTGCCCTAAACCCTGAAACACCACCCCTAGCACGACCCCCTACACTGCCCGAACACCACTGCACTGCCCTAAACCCTGAAACACCACCCCCTTCACGACCCCTACACTGCCCGAACACCACTGCACTGCCCTAAACCCTGAAACACCACCCCCAGCATGACCCCCTACACTGCCCGAACACCACTGCACTGCCCTAAACCCTGAAACACTACCCCAGCAAGACCCCCTACACTGCCTGAACACCACTGCACTGCCCTAAACCCTGAAACATCACCCCCAGCAAGACCCCCTACACTGCCCGAACACCACTGCCCTAAACCCTGAAACACCACCCCCAGCACGACCCCCTACACTGCCCGAACACCACTGCACTGCCCTAAACCCTGAAACACTACCCCCAGCATGATCACCTACACTGCCCGAACACCACTGCTCTGCCCAAAACCCTGAAACACCAGCCCCAGCACGACCCCCTACACTGCCCGAACACCACTGCACTGCCTAAACCTTGAAACAAGAGGCCCCTGCACGACCCCCTACACTGCCCGAACACCACTGCACTACCCTAAACCCTGAAACATCACCCCCAGCACGACCCCCTACACTGCCCGAGCACCACTGCACTGCCCTAAACCCTGAAACACCAGCCCCAGCACGACCCCCTACACTGCCCGAACACCACTGCACTGCCCTAAACCCTGAAACACCAGCCCCAGCACGACCGCCTACACTGCCCGAACACCACTGCACTGCCCTAAACCCTGAAACACCAGCCCCAGCACGACCCCCTACACTGCCCAAACACCACTGCACTGCCCTAAACCGTGAAACACCAGCCTCAGCACGACCCCCTACACTGCCTGAACACCACTGCACTGCCCTGAACCCTGAAACACCAGCCCCAGCACGACACCCTACACTGCCCGAACACCACTGCACTGCCCTAAACCCTGAAACACCACCCCGTGCATGACCCCCTACACTGCCCGAACACCACTGCACTGCCCTAAACCCTGAAACACCACCCCCAGCGCGAGCCCCTACACTGCCCGAACACCACTGCACTGCCCTAAACCCTGAAACACCACCCCCTGCACAATCCCCTACACTGCTCGAACACTACTGCACTGCCCTAAACACAGAAACACCATCCCCAGCACGACCCCCTACACTGCACGAACACCACTGCACTGCCCTAAACCCTGAAACACTACCCCCAGCAAGACCCCCTACACTGCCCGAACACCACTGCACTGCCCTAAACCCTGAAACATCACCCCCAGCAAGACCCCCTACACTGCCCGAACACCACTGCCCTAAACCCTGAAACACCACCCCCAGCAAGACCCCCTACACTGCCCGAACACCACTGCACTGCCCTAAACCCTGAAACACCAGCCCCAGCACGACCCCCTACACTGCCCGAACACCACTGCACTGCCCTAAACCCTGAAACACCACCCCCAGCACAACCCCGTACACTGCCCGAACACCACTGCACTGCCCTAAACCCTGAAACACCAGCCCCAGCACGACCGCCTACACTGCCCGAAAACTACTGCACTGCCCTAAACCCTGAAACACCAACCCCAGCACGACCCCCTACACTGCCCGAACACCACTGCCCTGCCCTAAACCCTCAAACACCAGCTCCAGCACGACCCCCTACACTGCCCGAACACCACTGCACTGCCCTAAACCCTGAAACTCCACCCCCAGCAAGACCACCTACACTGTCCGAACACCACTGCACTAAACCCTGAAACACCACCCCCAGCAAGACCGCCTACACTGCCCGAAAACTACTGCACTGCCCTAAACCCTGAAACACCAGCTCCAGCACGACCCCTACACTGCCCAAACACTACTGCACTGCCCTAAACCCTGAAACACCACCCCTCAGCACGACACCCTACACTGCCCGAACACCACTGCACTGCCCTAAACCCTGAAACACCACCCCAGCATGACCCCCTACACTGCCCGAACACCACTGCACTGCCCTAAACCCTGAAACACCACCCCCTGCACGACCCCCTACACTGCCGGAACACCACTGCACTGCCCTAAACCCTGAAACACCACCCCAGCACGACCCCCTACACTGCCCTAACACCACTGCACTGCCCTAAATCCTGAAACATCACCCCCAGCACAACCCCCTACACTGCCTGAGCACCATTGCTCTGCCCTAAACCCTGAAACACTAGCCCCAGCACGACCCCCTACACTGCCCGAACACCACTGCACTGCCCTAAACCCTGAAACACCACCCCCAGCACGACCCCCTACACTGCCCGAACACCACTGCACTGCCCTAAACCCTGAAACACCAGCCCCAGCAAGACCCCCTACACTGCCCGAACACCACTGCACTGACCTAGACTCTGAAACACCAGCCCCAGCAAGACCCCCTACACTGCCCGAACACCACTGCACTGCCCTAAACCCTGAAACACCAGCCCCAGCATGAGCCCCTACACTGCCCGAACACCACTGCACTGCCCTAAACCCTGAAACACCAGCCCCAGCACGACCGCCTATACTGCCCGAACACCACTGCACTACCCTAAACCCTGAAACACCAGCCCCAGCACGACCCCCTACACTGCCCAAACACCACTGCACTGCCCTAAACCGTGAAACACCAGCCTCAGCACGACCCCCTTCACTGCCCGAACACCACTGCACTGCCCTAAATCCTGAAACATCACCCCCAGCACAACCCCCTACACTGCCTGAGCACCATTGCTCTGCCCTAAACCCTGAAACACTAGCCCCAGCACCACCGCCTACACTGCCCGAACACCACTGCACTGCCCTAAACCCTGAAACACCAGCCCCTGCATGACCGCCTACACTGCCCGAAAACTACTGCACTGCCCTAAACCCTGAAACACCAACCCCAGCACGACCCCCTACACTGCCCGAACACCACTGCCCTGCCCTAAACCCTCAAACACCAGCTCCAGCACGACCCCCTACACTGCCCGAACACCACTGCACTGCCCTAAACCCTGAAACTCCACCCCCAGCAAGACCACCTACACTGTCCGAACACCACTGCACTAAACCCTGAAACTCCACCCCCAGCAAGACCGCCTACACTGCCCGAACACCACTGCACTAAACCCTGAAACACCACCCCCAGCAAGACCCCCTACACTGCCCGAACACCACTGCACTGCCCTAAACCCTGAAACACCAGCCCCAGCACGACCCCCTACACTGCCCGAACACCACTGCACTGCCCTAAACCCTGAAACACCACCCCCAGCACAACCCCGTACACTGCCCGAACACCACTGCACTGCCCTAAACCCTGAAACACCAGCCCCAGCACGACCGCCTACACTGCCCGAAAACTACTGCACTGCCCTAAACCCTGAAACACCAACCCCAGCACGACCCCCTACACTGCCCGAACACCACTGCCCTGCCCTAAACCCTCAAACACCAGCTCCAGCACGACCCCCTACACTGCCCGAACACCACTGCACTGCCCTAAACCCTGAAACTCCACCCCCAGCAAGACCACCTACACTGTCCGAACACCACTGCACTAAACCCTGAAACACCACCCCCAGCAAGACCGCCTACACTGCCCGAAAACTACTGCACTGCCCTAAACCCTGAAACACCAGCTCCAGCACGACCCCTACACTGCCCAAACACTACTGCACTGCCCTAAACCCTGAAACACCACCCCTCAGCACGACACCCTACACTGCCCGAACACCACTGCACTGCCCTAAACCCTGAAACACCACCCCAGCATGACCCCCTACACTGCCCGAACACCACTGCACTGCCCTAAACCCTGAAACACCACCCCCTGCACGACCCCCTACACTGCCGGAACACCACTGCACTGCCCTAAACCCTAAAAACACCACCCCAGCACGACCCCCTACACTGCCCTAACACCACTGCACTGCCCTAAATCCTGAAACATCACCCCCAGCACAACCCCCTACACTGCCTGAGCACCATTGCTCTGCCCTAAACCCTGAAACACTAGCCCCAGCACGACCCCCTACACTGCCCGAACACCACTGCACTGCCCTAAACCCTGAAACACCACCCCCAGCACGACCCCTACACTGCCCGAACACCACTGCACTGCCCTAAACCCTGAAACACCAGCCCCAGCAAGACCCCTACACTGCCCGAACACCACTGCACTGCCCTAGACTCTGAAACACCAGCCCCAGCAAGACCCCTACACTGCCCGAACACCACTGCACTGCCCTAAACCCTGAAACACCAGCCCCAGCATGACCCCCTACACTGCCCGAACACCACTGCACTGCCCTAAACCCTGAAACACCAGCCCCAGCACGACCCCTTCACTGCCCGAACACCACTGCACTGCCCTAAACCCTGAAACACCAGCCCCAGCACGACCCCTTCACTGCCCGAACACCACTGCACTGCCCTAAACCCTGAAACACCAGCCCCAGCACGACCCCCTACACTGCCCGAACACCACTGCACTGCCCTAAACCCTGAAACACCAGCCCCAGCACCACCCCCTACACTGCCCGAACACCACTGTACTGCCCTAAACCCTGAAACACCACCCCCTGCACCGCCCCCTACACTGCCCGAACACCACTGCACTGCCCTAAACCCTGAAACACCACCCCCTGCACGACCCCTACACTGCCCGAACACCACTGCACTGCCCTAAACCCTGAAACACCACCCCTGCACCACCCCCTACACTGCCCGAACACCACTGCACTGCCCTAAACCCTGAAACACCACCCCCTGCACCGCCCCTACACTGCCCGAACACCACTGCACTGCCCTAAACCCTGAAACACCACCCCCAGCACGACCCCCTTTACTTCTCGAACACCACTGCACTGCCCCAAACCCTGAAATACCACCCCAGCATGACCCCCTACACTGCCCGAACACCACTGCCCTAAACCCTGAAACACCACCCCTGCACAACCCCTACACTGCCCGAACACCACTGCACTGCCCTAAACCCTGAAACACCACCCCCTGCACAAACCCCTACACTGCCCGAACACCACTGCACTAAACCCTGAAACACCACCCCCAGCACGACCCCCTACACTACCCGAACACCACTGCACTACCCTAAACCCTAAAATACTCCCCCCAGCACGACCCCCTACACTACCCGAACACGACTGCACTGCCCTAAACCCTAAAACACTCCCCCCAGCACGACCCCCTACACTACCCGAACACGACTGCACTGCCCTAAACCCTAAAACACTACCCCCCGCATGACCCCCTACACTACCCAAACACCAATGCACTACCCTAATCCCTAAAACACTACCCCCCGCATGACCCCCTACACTACCCAAAGACCACTGCACTACCCTAAACTCTAAAACAATACCCCCGCACGACTCCCTACACTACCCAAAGACCACTGCACTACCCTAAACCCTAAAACACGACCTCCTACACTACACAAACACCACTGCACTACCCTAAACCCTAAAAACGACCCCAGCACGAACCCCTACACTACCCAAACACCACTGCACTACCCTAAACCCTAAAACACTACCCCCAGCAGTACCCCCTACGCTACCCAAACACCACTGCACTACCCTAAACCCTAAAACACTACCCCCAGCAGTACCCCCTACACTACCCAAACACCATTGCACTACCCTAAACCCTAAAACACTACCCCCAGCAGTATCCCCTACACTACCCAAACACCACTGCACTACCCTAAATCACTACCCCCAGCACGACCCCTACACTACCCAAACACCACTGCACTACCCTAAACCCTAAAACACTACCCCCAGCACGACCCCCTACACTACCCAAACACCACTGTACTACCCTAAACCCTAAAACACTCCCCCAGCACGACTCCCTACACTACCCAAACACCACTGCACTACCCTAAACCCTAAACCTACCCCCAGCATGACCCCCTACACTACACAAACACCACTGCACTACCCTAAACCCTAAAACACTACCCCCAGCACAACCCTCTTCACTACCTAAACACAACTGCACAATTTGTTACAGGCGTTGCAACGCAGGCCTGTGGTGCTTACTGGAAGTACCTGGTGGGCTAGTTGGGCCCCAGGGACCCTCAGGATTCAAGGTGACCTAATCCCCCAACTTAAAACGCGCCACGGGCGCATTTGCACAGTGGTGAAGGGAGGGGGTGGGGCCTCAGGTGACATGTGCGCAAACACGCCCTGTGGTGCGTTTTAAGTTGGGGAATTAATTCCCTTTGAATCCTGGGGGCCAACTAGCCCACCAGGTACCTTCAGTAAGCACAACAGAGTTGGGTTGCAGAGAGGTGAAAAAGGTGCGTGGCCTCGGAACGCCTCTCTGCAACTCAGCTCTGTGGTCCTAACTGTAGGTACCTGGGGGCTAGTTGGGCCCCAGGGACCCTCAGGATTCAAGGGGACTTAATCCCGCAACTTAAAACGCGCCACGGGGCGCGTTTACACACATGTCACCTCAGGCCCCCCCTCCCTTCACCACTGTGCAAACGTGCCCTGTAGCGCGTTTTAAGAGGTAGTTTTAATCCCCCTGCCCTATTATGTACTAGGGACTTGCAGAGGAGGTCATGCTAATCACAGGGGTACCCCAACGCATGGTGTTCCCTAGTGTATGTAGGTGTTTTCACTGTATTCTAAGTGTCTTTTAGCATAGCACTGGCTCTGGTTAGTCAGAGTCAGTTACCACCAGTACCCGTCTGAAAAAGTTGTGGGCACAGGATGATTTTGCAACAAGGCCTCTTTCTGCTCCTCTGTTGGTTCTTTCTGCACATCTTTTGCTTCTTTCTGTGCGTTTTTTCTTCTTTCTTCACATGTCCTACCTCTGTTGGCATAGTTAGAAACTAGCATTTAAAAAAACCTTTGAAATTCACTGAAAAAACCATAGGTTTCAGGCACGTTATAGTTAGAAATTAGCATTTAAAAAACCTTTGAAATTCACTGAAAAAACCATAGGTTTCAGGCACGTTATAGTTAGAAATTAGCATTTAAAAAACCTTTGAAATTCACTGAAAAAACCATAGGTTTCAGGCACGTTATAGTTAGAAACTAGCATTTAAAAACCTTTGAAATTCACTTAAAAAATCATAGGTTTCAGGCACGTTATAGTTAGAAATTAGCATTTAAAAAACCTTTGAAATTCACTGAAAAAACCATAGGTTTCAGACACGTTATAGTTAGAAATTAGCATTTAAAAAACCTTTGAAATTCACTGAAAAAACCATAGGTTTTAGGGACAGTTATAGTTAGTTTTACATTTCACTCGTACAAAACCATAGAAATTCCCCTGTTATAGTTAGTTCAGCTAACTATAACTCGCGCCCCGCAATGCACTGCTGATGACATCACATATTACATCACTCATGACATGGTCAGTGACATCACTGATGACATCACTGATGACATCTCAAATGACATCACTGATGACATCATCCATGTGATAATTTCATGCATCTTCTCACACCCTAATATAACTTTTGATACACCCACTCTAAATTACAGACTGCCATTCTCAAAACCATAGACACTCCAACACCAAAAACTACATACCCACTCACTGATTCTTAGGTCTACACGCACATCCACTCACTCACCTGTACAGTCACTCATACTTACAGTCACTCAGTACAGGACTATCATATGCACTCATACACCTATATAAACACTCACACACCGCCACTCATCCATAGAGGTACTCACACACCTAGTCAGTCATGCAAAAATTAATCACACACCCATTTACTCACCTATACAGTTATACACACACCAGCTCACTTACTCATACAAATACTAGCTCATTCTTACGCTCTTATACAATAACTGATACAAGCACACACGCATCCATACAGCCACTCTCACAATAACACACTCTCACTTATAGCCATTTAAATACTCTAACACACATATATACTGCCTTTTACATATGTAGTTACTCGCACATGTACCACTGAGATATACATTCACTCACTAACACACCCATACACACACTCACCCACCCAAGCAGTCCATCACAGATGCACTCTTGAAATCATGCACCCAGTGAATCACCCACTCACACATCTATGTATAGAGTCACACACACCCCACCCACACAAACACTCAGGCAGCCATACAGATACTCAGAGAACCAATCAATAACCCATATAGACACTCATGTAGCTATTCGCAAATCCATGCATCCACTTACACACCAACAAACAGACGGATACAGACATTCACACAGTTTAGTCACTAACCCATGCATTCAGTAAGATACGTTTAATCACTCACTTGTATAGTCAGTCACTCACGTACTAAATCATCCATTCAGACACTTATACACCCACTCATTCTTCAATACGCCTTTCCCTATATATATTAAACATATTTAAACTTTACAGAAACACACAGTCACTGGATGATGTCATCAGTGATGTCATCAGTGATGTCATTTGAGATGTCATCAGTGATGTCATCAGTGATGTCACTGACCATGTCATGAGTGATGTAATATGTGACGTCATCAGCAGTGCATTGCGGGCGCGAGTTATAGTTAGCTGAACTAACTATAACGGGGGAATTTCTATGGTTTTGTACGAGTGAAATGTAAAACTAACTATAACTGTCCCTAAAACCTATGTTTTTTTCAGTGAATATATATATATATCAGTCTCCAAGGTTTGCTCATTAACCTAATGTTGTATTGCCCCAATACGTTCATCATACGTTCATCATGTGTTGATGTGTGATTTAAATCGGGCAGTGAACACTTCTTTCTTCCCGGTAAGAAGAAAGAGCAAGGTGTAGGAACTCAGCCCGTTAGCCAAAATCTATCTATGTATGTGAAAGTTGTCTCTTAATGGTATATTTTTTATACGCAGCACTTTTTATTCTATCTTATGTTATTTTAGATGGTTAGCATTTTTTGAGAGGGTTTGCGCCATACAGTGGAGTTCATTTCAATTAAGTCATTTAACATCACATGTTTCATATATAGGCAGGTGATATGTTCCGTGTGCATTCAGAGGCTTGGATATATCATAAAAGACAATGTGGTTAATGATGCATTATGCATTTAATATGTACTTATTTTCTATGCACTATGCGGGTTTATGTTTTTAAGTGACAACATTATTCACTAGCCATTTATAGTGTTCTGCATGTTATGATATTTCCCGATATTCAAATACAGAGTGTGATGTATTTTAGGTGTAGCACTGCACAACTGAACTACCTCTTTCATATCTATGAAATTTCTTCTATGCCTGTGATGGGGGATAAATGTCTTGATGCTAATGGCGCCTGCCAGATTGAGAAAGGCTGCTGTGACAGCCGAAACGTGTCTCTTCAGTCGTGGGGTCGAGGGAGGCCCGATGAAATAAAGAAGCCTTTATCCTGCAGCCCTCGTGTGCGAGCCTTCTTCCAGTGTGGAGTAGGAATTGGTTTGATATATACATATATATTCTCAACCCAAAAATAGTCTGGCTAATCAGCGAAGATGAGCAATAGCCATGTGACCCAAACAGAACGATCTGTGACGATGGGGACTAACATCAATTTATTTTATCAATTATCAATTGCGCATTGATGATAAAACAAAAGATATAAAACAACAAGACATGAATGTGACGAAAAACCAGGAAAAGTACTAAACATTTATATATAAGTTGGATTTAAGTATGATGAAGAACAATGGGCTTTCACAAAAGTAACCTTGGAAAAGAAAAATACTGACTATATATTCATAGAGACATTTGTGATCTGATTTGAAATATAGTTCCCATAATGCCTCATGAGAATTATCTGCGAGGTACTGTCTGACCTCGACATCTGGCACCTACTGTGAAAAGAGTGTGCCGTTTGTGGACTGTTTGTTGAGAAGAATATATATATATATATTCACTGAAAAAACCATAGGTTTCAGGCACGTTATAGTTAGAAATTAGCATTTAAAAAACCTTAGAAATTCACTGAAAAAACCATAGGTTTCAGGGGCGTTATAGTTAGTTGGACATTTCACTCGTACAAAACCATAGAAATTCCCCCGTTATAGTTAGTTCAGCTAACTATAACTCGCGCCCTCGCAATGCACTGCTGATGACGTCATATATTACATCACTCATGACATGGTCAGTGACATCACTGATGACATCACTGATGACATCTCAAATTACATCACTGATGACATCACTGATGACATCATCCAGTGACTGTGTGTTTCTGTAAAGTTTAAATATGTTTAATATATATAGGGAAAGGCGTATTGAAGAATGATTGGGTGTATAAGTGTCTGAATGGATGATTTAGTAGGTGCGTGACTGACTCTATAAGTGAGTGATTAAACGTATCTTACTGAATGCATGGGTTAGTGACTAAACTGTGTAAATGTCTGTATCCGTCTGTCTGTTGGTGTGTAAGCGGCTGCATGGGTTTGTGAATAGCTACATGAGTGCCTATATGAGTTATTGATTGGTTGTCTGAGTATCTGTATGGGTGCCTGAGTGTTTGTGTGGGTGGGGTGTGTGTGACTCTGTGCATAGATGTGTGAGTGGGTGATTCACTGGGTGCATTGTTTCAAGAGTGCATCTGTGATGGACTGTATGGGTGGGTGAGTGTGTGTATGGGTGTGTTAGTGAGTGAATGTATATCTCAGTGGTACATGTGTGAGTAACTACATATGTGAAAGGCAGTATATATGTGTGTTAGAGTATATAAATGGCTATAAGCGAGAGTGTGTGATTGTGAGAGTGGCTGTATGGATGAGTGTGTGCTTGTATCAGTGATTGTATAAGAGCGTAAGAATGTGCTAGTATTTGTATGAGTAAGTGAGCTGGTGTGTGTATAACTGTATAGGTGAGTAAATGGGAGTGTGATTAATTATTTGCATGACTGACTAGGTGTGTGAGTACCTCTATGGATGAGTGGCGGTGTGTGTCTATATAGGTGTATGAGTGCATATGATAGTCCTGTACTGAGTGACCGTAAGTATGAGTGACTGTATGGGTGAGTGAGTGGATGTGTGTGTAGACCTAAGAATCAGTGAGTGGGTATGTAGTTATTGGTGTTGGAGTGTCTATGGTTTTGAGAATGGCAGTCTGTAATTTAGAGTGGGTGTATCAAAGGTTATATTAGGGTGTGAGAAGATGCAGCAAATTATCACATGGATGATGTCATCAGTGATGTCATCAGTGATGTCATTTGAGATGTCATCAGTGATGTCATCAGTGATGTCACTGACCATGTCATGAGTGATGTAATATGTGACGTCATCAGCAGTGCATTGCGGGGGCGCGAGTTATAGTTAGCTGAACTAACTATAACGGGGGAATTTCTCTGGTTTTGTACGAGTGAAATGTCCAACTAACTATAACGCCCCTGGAACCTATGGTTTTTTCAGTGAATATATATATATATATACACATTCAGGGCCTACACTCTGGGCCGTGTAAAGGCGCTTCTCTGCAGTCTCTGCTGAGGTCAGTCGCCTATAGTGGACCCTGGGCCTCCAACCCCCGATAGTCGAAGTGTGAATCATTAATGCTTCTTTTGACAAACCCCTGTTTTATGTTATTATTTTTATGCACATGTTCGGTATTCCTGTATCATCCCTGGTTGAAGCAGAGTGCACTATACACTGTTCACAACTAATGACGCATTATATTCTATATTGTTGTTTCGGTCTCTGAATGTATAAAGCGCTTTGAAGCTATTCCAGAATACGCAGGTGCTAAAGAAAAGGCAACACATGAAAGCCTTACAGACATAAATGCGATAATGCTGTTACCATGTAATGTCCTGTCCTTGTCTCTAATGAAATCTTAATGTTCTCTGCGCAGACCATGAGAAGCTCGTGACGGTGCCCCCCGCCGCCCACAGACTGACAGCCCCCATTACACTTCAGTTTCATCTGCCCCCCACATCAAAGAGCCCCCATGCAGGGCCCCCCAGATCCGGCCCCCGAAGTATCAAAGTGGTAAATCTGTGCCGAGTGAACATCTGCAAGCGCCGTGATCGTCGGGGGCAGGATGAGAGGCTTAGCCCCCCCCCCCCCTCTGCTCACAAGCAGTCCTCTCACAAAGCTGCACACGACAGGGGCACTTTTCACAAATGGCGGTGTCGCCGCAGCTCCCCTTCTAATGAAGCTATAATCAGATCTTTTAATGAGCTTAGCTCTTACACGGCAGAGTTAAATCTAGGTTTTAAAAAGCTTAGCAGTCTGTAGCCCCCACCCCGCCCCCTGGCATTCTGGTGGCTGTAGTTACTTATTGCCATGGTGCATGGGCGAGAGAGGGGTGTGCGAGGGCACTAAGAGAAGAGGAAGAGAGGCAGAGAAAAAGAGACAGGGGAAGAGAGACAAAGATAGAGAGATAGAGAACGAGAGACAGAGAAATAGACACAGAGATAGAGAGAGAGAAAGAGACACAGAGATAGAGAAAGAGACACAAAGATAGAGAGACAGAGGAAGAGAGACAAAGATAGAGAGATAGAGAACGAGAGACAGAGAAATAGACACAGAGATAGAGACACAGAGATAGAGAGAGAAAGAGATAGAGAGACAGAGGAAGAGAGACAGAGATAGAGAGACAGAGATAGCGAGACAGAGATAGCGAGACAGAGAAAGAGAGACAGAGAAAGAGACACAGAGATAGAGAAACAGAGATAGAGAGACAGAGGAAGAGAGACAGAGATCGAGAGACTGAGATAGAGAAACAGATATAGAGAAACCGAGATAGAGAGACAGAGGAAGAGAGACAGAGATAGAGAGACTGAGATAGAGAAACAGATATAGAGAAACCGAGATAGAGAGACAGAGGAAGAGAGACAGAGATAGAGAGACAGAGATAGAGAGACAGAGATGGAGAGAAAGTTCAACAAACAATTACTCCTTGAAGTCGGCACTCTCTCACCTTTGGATTGAATGGAAGAAAAGGCGCCCACATACCAGGTGGAAACGATGGCATCCTTGACGGAAATGCCTAGAAACAACGGGGCAGATCTACAAGAAAGTGCCGCAGCGTGGCGCTGCAAGCCCTTTGGCTGCGCCACGCTGCGGCACTTTCAGAGCACAGGAATGCGACATATTTACAAGAATATGTCGCATTCCTGTGCTCTCCCCTGCGCTGGCGCACAAACAGCTGCCAAGCGCCGGCGCAGGCACCCTTGCACCATGGTGCAAGGATGCCTGCGCCATGGGGAGATTGTTTTTGTGCAGGAAGGGGCACCTTTCTGCACAAAAACAATCAGTACAGGCTTTTCCTCTTTCAATGCGTGCTGCAGAATGCAGCACGCATTGAAAGAGGAAAAAACGAGGAGAAATGAAAATATTTCTCCTCGGTGCGCCTCGCTACGCCACCTCTAGGGTGGCGTAGCTTTCAGACGCATCTCCAGATTTACGATTTCTCGTAAATCTGGAGATGTGTCTTGTTCCATGGGTGTTGCGTGGGAACACCCACAGCAACACCCATGGAACGCCCCTTCACCGCAAAGTGCTGCGTGTGAAGGGACGGTATTTACAAGGAGAGGAAAAGTCACGCATGGTGGCTTTTCCTCTCCTTGTAAATATCGAGGAGCCCCCTGCGCCACCAGTACGTCAAGAAAAGTGACGTACTGGTGGCGCAGGGGGCTTGTAAATCTGCCCCAACGTTCATTAAAAATTTTGACAATGACAAAGAACTCACACTAGACCTGGTATACACAGAAAATGAAATGAGAGACTCCAAAACCATCATCACATCCCCAAAAATACACCCTCACCAGAGATAAACAGAGTTACAAGCATAGAAACAAGCATTGGCAAAGTCTATAGTTCAAAATTGCATTTTCAGTTCTGTTTAAACTGTTAAAAAGTTGCTGTACTGAAAACAGGCCTTGGCAAAGCCAATAGGCCACGGCAATGCCCGAGCTATTGGCCTAGTCAATGTGAATGTCTTTTAGCCATGTTTCTAGCAGCATATCTGCTGTTCAGCATGGCTGAAAGTTACTGAATGCCCAGAATCACAGGATGTTGATCAGACGCTGAGTCTCTTCTCTCCCCCATGTTGAGTTTAGTGTCCTGCCTCTCCTAACACAAAAAAAGCGCTATGAAGTGGCCTGCGCTGGCCGCATCAGAGCGCTCTTTTCAGTGACTTTCAGCCATGCTGAACAGCAGATGTGCTGCTAGACAACTTGGCTAAAAGACATTCACATTGACAAGGCCAATAGCTCGGGCATTGCCGAGATCTATTGGCTTTGCCAATGCTTGTTCGGTGTTGATGGGGTCTTGCTGAACAAATGTGGAAGTGATAGTGAGAAACAGTTGAAGAGCTTTGAAGTGAAGCAAGGATGTGATGTAACGGCCAGAGCTGCCGACAGGGGAACTGGGGGACTAGGTTTGAATCTCGGGGTCGGCTGAGCAATTTGTGATTCTGGTCAAATCACTTACGCCTCCCCATGCGCAAGACAATCAATGTGTCATTGTGTCATGTAAATTGTGAGCACTTAAAGCGCTCCAATTCTATCAGCTGGAGTTAGCACTATGGCAAGACGGAGGACAGAGCGAGTGCTCCAATACCATCTGATCTTGCAAAAATAAATAAACAAGTGCTGCTAGTGTTTTAACAACTTTTTAATAAATGCATTCGTTTATGTACAAGTGCAGGCATTTTAGTGGTATGTGTGTATGTGTACAAGGGAGACAGCATGAAAACACAAGTACTCCTATGGACTGCTTAAGAAAAAACAGCTCCGAAAACCGGGAGCATTGTAAGGAGACATGTACTTTGTCCATACACTATGTGAGAGCCGCACACAAGAAGAGAGCAAACACAAGGAGATGATGGACGGAGCGCTGAAACTTTTCAGACACTCACCCCCAGTCACAGATCTGGGTTGAATCCATCATCATTCTTTAGCGCACTTTGCCACCCCAGTTCAGACACAGCTATATGCAAATCAGTCTTGACCCTGTGCCTCATGGGAACAGTCCAGCCCGAACTGCCAAGCCAGGTCTTCCCTGAACCGGAAACAAGCATCCTGGGACCGGTTTCGGGCTAACAGCCCTCATCAGCAGGCTAGCTTGAATCCAGTGGCAAAGTGAACAAGGGATCCACGTCTGGGCATACCCTGCCAACTTAGGGCGAACAAAGCAAACACAAGGAGGTGATGGACGGAGCGCTGAAACCTTTCAGACACTCACCCCCAGTCACAGATCTGGGTTGAATCCATCATTGTTCTTTAGCTCACTTCGCCACCCCAGTTCAGACACAGCTATATGCAAATCAGTCTTGACCCTGTGCCTCATGAGAACAGTCCAGCCTTAACTGCCAAGCCATGCCTTCCCTGGACCGGAAACAAGATTGGGACGGGTTTTGGGCTAACAGCCCTCATCAGCCAGGTTAGCTTGAATCCAGTGGCAGAGTGAGCAAGGGACCCACGTCTGGGCATACCCTGCCAACTTAGGGCGAACAAAGCAAACATAAGGAGATGATGGACGGAGCGCTGAAACCGGTCCCAGGATGCTTGTTTCCGGTTCAGGGAAGACATGGCTTGGCAGTTCGGGCTGGACTGTTCCCATGAGGCACAGGGTCAAGACTGATTTGCATATAGCTGGGTCTGAACTGAGGTGGCGAAGTGAGCTAAAGAATGATGATGGATTCAACACAGATCTGTGAGTGGGGGTGAGTGTCTGAAAAGTTTCAGCGCTCCGTCCCTCATCTCCTTGTGTTTGCTTTGTGCACACAAGAAGAGGGCATGCAGGTCATGCCATGACAAATGGCATCAAAGAAAATGAGAGCGACACTGAAGTTTACCAATGGTAGGAGATGAGAGGCCTCAAGCTCACAGACAGAACACAACACATCTCTTCGAGACAGCGCTAGCCGAGACCTAAAAACGAATTCCTGTCTGTATAGAATGCATCTATGGGAGAAAGAACGGAATGTGTGATAATTCAGCATATTTTTGTGATGTAAAATAGTACCTGAAACATAGCACAGCAAGCACACCATGCATAAATCGTCCAATAGCATGAGGTGAGAGGGTGATGCTCCCCTCGTTGGAGCCAAGGCACACTCTGGGCCATATTTATCATTTTTCACACAACGCTGCACTGCGCTAAGTGAAAGGAAAAGGACAGGAATGCACCACACCTATCCAGATGTGGTGCATTTCTGCTCTCGCCTTGCCCAGGCGTACTTTTGGCTGCCTAGCGCCAATGCAGGAACCCTTGCATCATGGTGCAAGAGTGCCTGCGTTGCATACAGGATTGTTTTTGTGCAGGAAGGAACACCTTCCTGCACAAAAACAATCTTTTAGGCCTTCTCTTCTCTCTACGTGTGCTGCAGAATGCACCACTCTTAGAAGAGGAAACAGCGAGGAGAAATAAAAATATTTCTCCTCGTTACACCTCTCCTGGAAAGTTTATTTTATTTATTTATTTAAACAACTTCTAGAGCGCACAGATACCCATGGGTGTCTCGGCGCTATGGACTGTAAAGATTAGCAGAGGACCGGTTAACTATTGTTCAAAGAGCCAAGTTTTGACCGGTTTCCTGAATGATAACAATGTAGGACTGGTCTTAATTTGTATGGGAAGCGAGTTCCATAGTTTAGCTGTAGCCACTATAAATCTTCTATCGCCCCAGTTAACTTTCTTGGTTCTGGGGATGATCAGAAGGTTGGCATCTGCAGAGCGCAAGGCTCTACTGGGCGCATATGCTAGAAAGGCTTTTTTTCAGGTATTCGGGTCCTGCATCGTGCACTGCCTTGTAAGCGATACAAAGCGCCTTAAATTTAGTTCTGTTTTTTATTGGCAGCCAGTAAAGCTGACGTAACACTTTAGTAACTGACTTAAACTTTGGAGTACCTGTCAGTATCCTGGCGGCTGCGTTCTGTATCAGGTGCAGCCTACTTAGAACTTTTTCTTGGGCGTTAACTAGCAGGCCATTACAATAATCGACCTTTGACATAACCAGAGCACTGATGAGTGTTTTACCAGTATTAATTGGGATGAAAGGTAATAGTTTCTTTATCGTCCTTAAAACATAAAAGGATGAGGAGACCACTGAATTAACATGGTGTTTAAAAGACAGGCTGTCATCAAATATAATACCTAGGTTTCTAGCCTTCCTAACAGGGGTGGGGGGTAATCCCATCTCAACTGGCCACCAGGTTGGAGACCACCCCGGGGCAAGGTTACCAAAGACCATTACCTCGGTTTTCTCAGAGTTAAGTTTAAGGCAGTTATTTGCCATCCATGAGCTAATGGCCAACATACCATCATGAAAACTCGCTGCCACCGCCTCTCCATCTTTATGCACTGCCAGCACCAGTTGCGTGTCGTCGGCATACGACGTAAGACTCATCCCAAAGGATTTTATTACTCGTGCCAAGTCCGTCACATATATATTAAACAGAGTCGGACTTAGCGACGATCCTTGAGGGACTCCACAAGGGAGAGAGAAAACTGATGAGTGAAAAGTACCCATACTGACTGACTGGGTTCGATTGGAGAGGAAGGAGGCCAGAAGTGCTTTAGCCTTCCGTCCGATGCCTATGGCTGAGACACGGTTGATCAAAGTGACATGATCAACCGTGTCAAAAGCTGCCGATAGATCCAAAAGCACCAAGACTGCAGCACCTCCTCTATCAAGTACCATTCTAATTTCTTCTGATGCTTTAATGAGTGCCGTCTCCGTACTATGGCCTTTCCTAAAGCCGAATTGTGTCATCTAGCAGCTTATTCTCTTCAATATACTGCGCCAGCTGGATGTTCATAATTTTCTCGAAAATCTTTGCTGGAAAATCTAGACGTGCGATAGGTCTATAATTTTTGGTCTCTCCCGGGTCAAGATTACTTTTTTTTAACAGTGGCTGAATGATAGCCTTTTTCCAAATGGACGGATAAGTGCCTGAGCAAAACATGGAGTTGCAAATATTCGCTAGATTAGTGCCTATCAAGTCCGGGATCATTTTTAGGACTAGCGGGGGGCATGGGTCAGACGGGGAGCCTGATTTGACTGTGTTAACTAAATCAGTGATCTGTTCCACCGACACTGGTCTAAATTCCATAAAGATGGGGGTATCTCTGTCTCTATTATTATCCACCAATTGATTCCGGTCCGCCGTAGGGGCGGAGAAATTGGAATATATTTGGCCTACTTTGTCTTGAAAGTAGCTGGCTAAGGAATCACAGAGTGATTGAGAAGCATCCTTAGTGGAATTCACCACTGGCCCTGTCAGATTGGACACTACCTGAAACAGTTGTTTGGTTGAATTTTGTGCGGTTTCAATTTTTCTCGTATAATAAATACTTTTTTCTTTAATTATAAGATGTTTGTATTTTGTCAGAGCCGCCTTATAACGTATTTTTTCAGTGTCGTCATATTCTAGGCGCCAGCGTCTTTCTTGATTTCTACACTGTTGTTTCTCCAATCTAAGTGCATCAGTAAACCATGGCGCCGAGGAGTCTTTCTATTTTTGGAAGCTGTTTTGTAAGGTACTAATCTGCTAAATGTATTTTGGAGCCATTCAGTATAATTATTAGAGGCCAGTTCAGGGTCTGGCACAGCTTCCGGTTGTGAGTCTATTAAGTGTTGTTTAAGATAGACTTGATTAATGCTATTCCAGGCCCTAAATTGCTTAGAGGGGTTAGAGCCTGTGAGCAAGTTGTAGCATTTTGACGCATTCCCATGTCTACCACTCATGGTCAGCTGCAGCCTGTACAGGTAAGAGCGGTGGGGCGGTTGGCCCGGTGGGGGGGGGGGGTGATTTCAACAGACGACGAGGGTAAATGAATTATTTATTTAATTTTCCCTTGCCATCGTCCGTCGAAATCCTTCCTCACCTGGCCCCACCCCTCTTACCTGCACGGGCCGCGGCTGCTCATGGTAAATCTAAGAATGCGCCCAAATCCATGGGTGGATGTGTGGGACCACCCACGCTCCACCCATGGAGCACCTCCCTGGGCAAAGTAACACAAGGGAGCGACTTACGCTACTGTGTGTTACTCCACATTTACCAAGCCACGCAGGGCCACGCAAGGTGGCCTTGTGTGGCCTGGTAAATCTCATTCTAGGTTTGCGTCCTTTGATATATTTGGTCTTCTATATTTATTTTAAAGAATTGGTAACAATAGGTCAGGCAGACAGGTGCGCCGTAAAGCCACACCGAAAGCAGTGTGACAGACAAATCCCTGTGGTGGTCGGACAAGGGACCCTTCAGCCTGCATCAATCTCTTCCTTAGCCTTTCAGCCAGGCCTGCGAGAGGTCTTATCGTCCCTTATATAACAAGCACAACCCTAACTTACAATAACTTCAGCCGATACTCTGCACAAAGGACAGAAGAATCGACACAGGATTGAACCCGGGCTCCACAGGAGACCCCTCCCTGGCACTGGACCAGCGGCCGTAGGCGCACCTTGGAATCCTTAATAAAGAAATACTCACTCACATCCCAAGGAGTGCCGGCTTTGTCCAGCTCCAACCAAACTGGTTTTCAAGCAGCCTGCCTCACAGGGGAGAAGGATGCAAAGTCATCAAAGGAATGTACATTTTATAGTGAAACTACATTAGCTCGACTCCTGTACTTCAAAGTGCTACTCATTAACCAACGTGCAGAGGTCTACACCTCTGCCCCTTCGAACATTTCTGTGTGGAGATTTCCTCCCCTATTAGGACGAACTCTGCACACATACGCCTACATTTTAGTAATAAATGTGGGAGGGACAGGGAATTGGCTGGAAAATGGGAAATATTTACTACAAAATGGGAGGGGTTTAGGGAGAGGTAAAGAGGGGTTAAGGGAGGGTTAAGGAGTGTTTTAGCTAGGGACAAACACTCACCTAAGAACAAGCATCCCATTGCCAGTCACAAACTCCGCTTATAAAGTTACTACAGCTAAAACCGACCGAAAACCGCTGTAAATGTGCTCCAGCCCAGCCTTGGCGATAGTCCATCACCACACATGGCCAGTCATAGATACCGCAGCATCCTCCCATGGAAAATAATGGAGGCAGGGACTTACATTCACTCACTAACACACTCTTACACACCCATAAAGTAAACGCCATAGGAAATAATGTTAGAATGAATTAACTTATTTCAACTATTAAAATATATATCAATATAAATTGCTTTTAGTGTTAACATTTATATGTATTTTAAATACATAGGTTATTATACATTTTTAATAATCTTTTAAAAATGTTAAATCACATTTTAACTCATGTTTTGAAAAAAAAATCAAATGAATTAAAATGAATTGTATAGTTTACTTTAAGTAGGAAAGTGAATAGCATTTTGTAGTGCATGAGTAGTACTATTGTACTGCTACCAATCATATTATAAAGTAGGCCTGGGCGGAGCTCACAGAGTTTCACTCTGTGGAATTCCGCTGAGTTACAGAAAAGGTCCGCCAAATTCCACAGAGTTCCGCGAGCATGCGGACCATTGCCTATTCATTAGCCTCAGATATAAACATAGGGGGGCAGATTTACAAGCCCCTTTCGACATCTTTACGACACCGTTGCATCACTTCTGTGACGCAGCGGCGTCGTAAACAATGCGCCACTATGCGACATATTTACAACGTGACGCATTTAGGGAGATGCGTCACGTTGTAAAGCCCTGCGCTACATTATACCTGCATCAGGTATAATGTATGCAGGGTGGGCGTTCCGTCGCAAGGAAGCCTCATAAAAGTGACGCAGTGAAATCTACAAGATTTCACTGAGTCACTTTTACCACCCCGCTGCGTCAAAACCTTACGCTTGCTTGTAGCAGGCATCAGGAGTGACGCAGCACAGCAAGTATAGGCCGCCCCTGAGCAGTGCTGGAGTTGCGTCGCGCTTGCGACACAACTCCAACACTGCGTCACCTTTACGTAGACAGATGCGTCACGCATGTGTCTATCCTTGCACCACGGTGCGCCGCATTTACAATGCGGCGCATCCATGGTGGCACAAGGCTATTTTTCCGTCACGCTCAATAACTGGCGCATCCCTGCTAATATGCAGGGATGCGCCAGTTATTGTAAATCTGCCCAGGGTTTTTCCGTTCGCTGCCTCTTCGATCTGTTGATTCTACGCACACAAAGGTTATTCATGTCTCGTAATCGGGCCCCAGCCAGCAGGATAACAATAAACAGTGGCAGACATGTGTAGTCTTTCAAATGTACTGTTTTTCCACCATACTGTATTTTAATCATTTTTTTACATGACAACATACGCAGCTTCACTACCACTGATCACAGCTCATCCACGACTTTCACAATTACCACACTCCACCCCATGCAGCCTCCTAGCAGTGAACAGGAGCTCTTGGTGCATGGGCACCTTGTACCCCGAGACACCCCCAGGCATGGAAAAAAAGAGAATGAATCATTCAAATGACACTCCTCAGCATCTGGAGTGGCATTAGGGTACACAAGCAGCACCCTAAAACTAATACCAGGCGCCTACCAACAATTACCATCATCACTTGACCAACAAAGAATCCTACAAGCCCCTCCACCAACCAGTCCACGAAGTTACACCCAATCACCGATCAATTCTGCATAACAAAAAGAAGCCCAGCCACAGGGGCTCACCCTGGGTGCTGGGCGGCTCCGGCTCGGCTGCTCGGGTGCCCGGTGGCTGCTAGGCGTGCATGGAGGGCAGCGGATGCTGGAGCCCAGGTGGGGGCAAGCAGCATAAGGAATGCAAACAGGGAAGCAAGCAGGGTCTGCGTGATGTTATATTCTGTTTGCATACTGCGCAGGTATCCAAAAGGTTCATTGCGTCCCGCTCTCCGCCTCCCTCCTCTGGGCCCTGCCGGCTCTCTGCCTTGTTCTCAGCACTGAGTGGGGCAGCAGGGGGAGCCGCCGACACTGGGGCCGATGGAGGCTGTTGCTCAGGGACCACTGCCGGAGGTTCTGGTTCCTTCTCCATAGGGTGGCGGGAGGTTCCTCCATGACCTGCGATGTTACCCCCAGCGGGTCCAGCCATCAGGGTGCATGCGTGGCTCTCCCTAAATTGACAACAGGAGAGGAGTGTTGCGGTTGCTGTCCTCGAGCACTCTGAAAGTAACCAAACGCAAGTCTCCTCACCAGCCAGACTCAACCAATCTGCAGCTCTGCTACAGGGAGCCCAGCGATTCCAAAAACAGAAAGTGGTGAAGGTTGGCATCGGTTGCCCTATTCTGGAGCGGTGCAAATCTTACCAAGCACACTAGACTGCCTAATGAAGGAAAAGTTATTTAATAGTTGTGACGCCCTAACACCAGGGGTGAGCGCACCAGTAAACTCCGCTCTGCCGGATGTTGCAGAGTTTTGGCCAAACTCCACACTCCCAGCGGAGCGCAAAGTGGCAAAACTCTCAGAACTCCGCAGGCGGAGTGGAGATTGCTGCCCCCCCCGTATTATAAAGTGCTGTTTGTGAAAAGTTGCACATCTACAAGTGTTAATTTACCTTTGTGAATAGTGTCCAACGTCTTCCTCCAGGTACGAACAAGGGGTGAGTCCGTGTAAACGTCATCACAGCCCTTCCATGTTCAGGGGTCTGATAAAGGATCCTGCTAAAGAGTTGCCAGCATTAGAACCGGAAGTACAACGATCAGGGGCCAGAGTTACCAAAGGATTGAGTTGACCTTGTGTCACGCAAGGTGCCGCAAGAGCAACGCAATCCTTAAGTCAGATTTACCAAGCCACGGAAAGCCACCTAGCGTGGCCCTGTGTTGCTTGGTAAATCTTGATTCTTGAGAAACGGAAAGCAGCGCAAGTCACTGCCATGTGTGACTCTGCACTGAAAATGTTTTTCATGGGCGGAGCATGGGTGTTCACACGCATCCGCCCATTCATTTTTTACACAATGCAAAATTTACTACGGTTAGTAAGTCTGGGATTGCTTCAAAATGGTAAGTCTCCCCGACCCAAGCTTAACGAGGAGAAATGACTTTATCTCTCCTCGTTGTTTCCTCTTTCTAAGTTCACATTTCACACACATAGACACACATTTCGCCACACACTTCATGCAGACAACTTCGATCACAGAAGCACCTCACACAAGCCACACTCAAACCCTCACAAACACATCACAGACACTTCACATACACACACAAATGCACGTACTCTCTCTCTCTCTCTCTCTCTCTCTCTCTCTCTCTCTCTCTCTCTATGAAATACCTCACACATAGCTCATTTCAGAGGACAAGGCTTGGAAACTTTGAGCTGGGCCCTGGGAGGTGGTTTCCAGCCTCTGAGATGGCAATTACCAGCCGTCAGCAGCCCCGGCTCTGTGGGCTGAGCTGTTGTTCTTTACAGGACGTCAATACCGACCCGGGGCCATTTTTCACCACTTGCCGATGGCTGTAATTGAAAAGGCATGAATTGCCCCCCAGAGGCCCCTGCTCTGCTCCGCAGCGCTATCCGAGGGCTGGCAGCGCTCGAGGCCCGACCAGGCCCATGTATCACTTTCAAATAACCAGCTAATTACTAAATAAAACAAGCTGCTTCGGCCTGATTACCCGGATTAATGGGCGGCAGCGTGTTCCGCTCCCAGGCACGATTTATCACCGAGAGGGACCGGGCCGTTAATGAGGAGTGCAGCCCCTCTAATTGGTGCCCGTGAGGGACCCCGAGAGGAGTGACGGCCCCAATAGAGCCTGCAGCCGCCCTCCCTGCCTGGGGGGGGAGAGGAGCGCTCTCTCATGGCTCCATTACAGGTATACAGAGGCCAAGTGGCGCTTTGTCCCCCGGTGATGCTAGGCGCTTCATCGCACCGGCCCTCCCTGTCTGAGGGTGGGGGGAGGGGGGAGAGTTCTCTCTCGTGGCTCCATTACAGGGACACAGTGGCCAAGTGGCGCTTTGTCCCCCGGTGAAGCTAGGCGCTTTATCACACCGGCCCTCCCTGCCTGGGGGGAGAGAGGGTCTGTCTCTGATGGCTCTAATACAGGGACACAGTGGCCAAGTGGCGCTTTGTCCCCCGGTGATGCTAGGCGCTTCACCACACCGGCCCTCCCTGCCTGGGGGTGGCTCTCTCTGATGGTTCTAATACAGGTATACAGAGGCCAAGTGGCGCTTTGTCCCCCGGTGATGCTAGGCGCTTCACCACACCGGCCCTCCCTGCCTGGGGGGGGGGCTCTCTCTGATGGTTCTAATACAGGTACACAGAGGCCAAGTGGCGCTTTGTCCCCCGGTGAAGCTAGGCGCTTTATCACACCGGCCCTCCCTGCCTGGGGGTAGAGAGGGTCTGTCTCTGATGGCTCTAATACAGGGACACAGAGGCCAAGTGGCGCTTTGTCCCCGGGGATGCTAGGCGCTTCACCACACCGAGCACGCCGCGCGCGACAGTTGTGTCTTCTCATGGAGGTTATTTTTTTGTATCCATTTCTCATTTTCTTAAACGTGGTTTGATTTTTTTCCGTTTATTTTTAAATAAAAGTCTGCCAGAAATAAACAACATTAAGAGAACCGCGCTCTGCCGTTCATCCCAGAGAACAAACTGTCTCCAGCTCCCAATATTTTTTTATATCATGAGGTCGGTGCATCGATGTAATAACCGTCTCTTGTCTGTCTCTTCATCGCCACAGTCTCTTCGCAGCTGTCTCTCGAGGCCGCCATGGTCTAGGATGCGTCTTACAGTTACAGTCTCTCTCTCCTTTCATCATGCACTCCATGTCTTGCCTCTGAGGGCTCTCTCCGCCCCTCTCTCTCTCTCCCCCTGTCTCTCTCCCACTCTCTTTCTCCCTTTGAATCTCTTTGTCTCTCTCTCTCTCTCCCTCTGTCTCTCCCTCTGTCTCTCTGTCTCTCTCTCTCTTTCTCTCCCTCTGTCCATCTCTTTCTCTGTTCATCTATCTCTCTCCCTCCCTATCTCTCTGTCCATCTCTTTATCTCTCTCACTCTCTCATTCTCTCTCTCTCCCTCCCTCTCTTTCTTTCTCTCTCTCGCTCTTTCTCTCTCTCTCTATCTCTCTGTCTCTCTCGCTCTCTCATTCGCTCTAACTCTCTCTCTATATCTCTTTTTCTCTTTCTCTACCTCTCCCTCTCCTTCTCTCCCTCTGCTGTCTCTTCTCCATCTTTGATCCTTTGCTCTTTCACTCTCTCACTTTCTCCCTCTTCCCGATCTCTGATCGCTTGCACTTTCACTCTCTCTTTCTCTCTTCTCCATTTCTGATCCCTCCTCTTTCTCTCTCTCTCTTCCTCTTTCCCCCATCTGTGATCCCTGCTCTCTCTCTTCCTGTGTATCTCTCTGTCTGTCTCTCTCTCTCTGTTTCTCCTTCTCTCGCTCTCTCTGCCTCTCTCTCATTCTTTCTCTGTCTCTCTCTGTGTCTCTCTAGCTCTCACTCTCATTCTCTCTAGCTCTCACTCTCTCATTCTCTCTATCTCGCACTCTTTCATTCTCTCTCTCTCTTTCTCTCTCTCTCTCTTACTCTCTTCATCTGTGATCCTTCGCTCTCTCTCTCTCCCAGTGTATCTCTCTTTCTCTACCTCTCCTTCTTTCTCTCTCTACCTCTCCTTCTCTACCTTCCCCCCCTGGCAGTCTGTCTCTTCCTTGTCGTCTCTTGGTGTGGATATTTGCACTGAGTGCACAGGCCACTGTTGTAGAATCTTAAAACATCCTGGCTGTCTAGAAGAGCCCAGCAGCTCCTGATCTAGACTGTCCAGAAGAGCCCAGCAGCTCCTGATCTAGACTGTCCAGAAGTGCCCTGCAGCTCCTGATCTACACTGTCCAGAAGAGCCGAGCAGCTCCTGCTCTAGACTGTCTAGAAGAGCCCAGCAGCTCCTGATCTAGACTGTCCAGAAGTGCCCTGCAGTTCCTGCTCTAGACTGTCCAGAAGTGCCCTGCAGCTCCTGATCTAGACTGTCCAGACGAGCCCTGCAGCTCCTGCTCTAGACTGTCCACAAGAGCCCTGCAGCTCTTGATCTAGACTGTCCAGAAGTGCCCTGCAGCTCCTGCTCTAGACTGTCCAGAAGTGCCCTGCAGCTCCTGATCTAGACTGTCTAGTAGAGCCCTGCAGCTCCTGATCTAGACTGCCTAGAAGTGCCCTGCAGCTCCTGATCTAGACTGTCCAGAAGAGCCCTGCAGCTCCTGATCTAGACTGTCCAGAAGTGCCCTGCAGCTCCTGATCTAGTCTGTCCAGAAGTGCCCTGCAGCTCCTGATCTAGACTGCCCAGAAGTGCCCTGCAGCTCCTGATCTAGACTGTCCAGAAGAGCCCTGCAGCTCCTGATCTAGACTGTCCAAAAGTGCCTTGCAGCTCCTGATCTAGACTGTCCAGAAGTGCCCTGCAGCTCCTGATCTAGACTGTCCAGAAGAGTCCCGCAGCTCGTGATCTAGACTGTCCAGAAGTGCCCTGCAGCTCTTGATCTAGACTGCCCAGAAGTGCCCAGGGGCTCCTGATCTAGACAGTCCAGAAGTTCCTTGCAGCTCCTGATCTAGACTGTCCTGAAGTGCCCAGCAGCTCTTGATCTAGACTGTCCAGAAGTGCCCAGCAGCTCCTGATCTAGACTGTCCAGACGAGCCCTGCAGCTCCTGCTCTAGACTGTCCAGACGTGCCCAGCAGCTCCTGATCTAGACTGTCCAGAAGTGCCCTGCAACTCCTGATCTAGACTGTCCAGACGAGTCCTGCAACACTGTTCTAGACGGTCCAGACGAGCCCAGCAGCTCCTGATCTAGACTGTCCAGAAGTGCCCTGCAGCTCCTGATCTAGTCTGTCCAGAAGTGCCCTGCAGCTCCTGATCTACACTGTCCAGAAGTGCCCTGCAGCTCCTGATCTACACTGTCCAGAAGTGCCCTGCAGCTCCTGATCTAGACTGTCCAGATGAGCCCAGCAGCTCCTGATCTAGGCTGTCCAGAAGTGCCCAGCAGCTCCTGATCTACACTGTCCAGAAGTGCCCTGCAGCTCCTGATCTAGACTGCCCAGAAGTGCCCTGCAGCTCCTGATTTAGACTGTCCAGAAGAGACCAGCAGCTCCTGATCTAGACTGTCCAGAATAGCCCAGCAGCTCCTGATCTAGACTGTCCAGAAGAGCCCTGCAGCTCCTGATCTAGACTGTCCAGAAGTGCCCTGCAACTCTTGATCTAGACTGTCCAGAAGTGCCCAGCAGCTCCTGATCTAGACTGTCCAAAGTGCCCAGCAGCTCCTGATCTAGACTGTCTTCCTGCAGCTTATGATCTAGACTGTCCAGAAGAGCCATGCAGCCCCTCCTCTAGACTGTCCAGAAGTGCATATCAGCTCCTAATCTTGTCTGTCCAGAAGTGCCCAGCAGCTCCTGATATACACTGTCCAGAAGAGCCCTGCAGCTCCTGATCAAGACAGTCCAGAAGTGCCATGCAGCTCCTGATCTAGACTGTCCAGGAGTGCCCAACAGCTCCTGATCTAGACTGTCCAGAAGTGTCCTGCAGCTCCTGATCTAGACTGTCCAGAAGTGCCCTGCAGCTCCTGATCTAGACTGTCCAGAAGTGCCCTGCAGCTCCTAATCTAGACTGTCCAGAAGTACCCAGCAGTTCTGATCAGGTCTGTCAGGAAGGACCCAGGTGAACGTGTTCCAGGCTGTCAGGGAGTGTAACGCAGCGCGTGTTCTAGGCTGTTGAGGAGTGTAACGCAGCACGTGTTCTAGGCTGTCAGTGTTCTAGGCTGTCAGGGACTGTAACGCAGCACATGTTCTAGGCAGTCAGGGAGTGTAACACAGCGCGTGTTCTAGGCTGTTGAGGAGTGTAACGCAGCACGTGTTCTAGGCTGTCAGTGTTCTAGGCTGTCAGGGAGTGTAACGCAGCACATGTTCTAGGCAGTCAGGGAGTGTAACGCAGCATGTGTTCTAGGCTGTCAGAGAGTGTAACGCAGCATGTCTTCTAGTCTGTTGAGGAGTGTAATGCAGCACGTGTTCTAGGCTGTCAGTGTTCAGTACTCTAGGCTGTCAGGGAGTGTAACGCAGCATGTGTTCTAGGCTGTCAGGGAGTGTAACGTAGCACGTGTTCTAGGCTGTCAGTGTTGTAGGCTGTCAAGCAGTGTAACGCAGCACGTGTTCTAGGCTGTCAGGGAATGTAACACAGTACGTGGTCCAGGTTGTCAGGGAGTGTAACGCAGAACGTGTTCTAGGCCGTCAGGGAGTGTAAGGCAGCACATGTTCCAGGCTGTCAGGGAGTGTAACGCAGCACGTGTTCTAGGCTGTCAGGGAGTGTAAGGCAGCACGTGTTCCAGGCTGTCAGGGAGTGTAACGCAGCACGTGTTCTAGGCTGTCAGGGAGTGTAATGCAGCATGTGTTCCAGGCTGTCAGTGTTCTAGGCTGTCAGGGAGTGTAACACAGCATGTGTTCCAGGCTGTCAGGGAGTGTAACACAGAACGTGTTCTAGGCTGTCAAGCAGTGTAACGCAGCACGTGTTCTAGGCCATCAGGGAGTGTAAGGCAGCACGTGTTCCAGGCTGTCAGGGAGTGTAATACAGTACGTGTTCCAGGCTGTCAGGGAGTGTAAGGCAGCACGTGTTCCAGGCTGTTAGGGAGTGTAACGCAGCACGTGTTCTAGGCTGTCAGGGAGTGTAACGCAGCACGTGTTCCAGGCTGTCAGTGTTCTAGGCTGTCAGGGAGTGTAACGCAGCACGTGTTCCAGGCTGTCAGTGTTCTAAGCTGTCAGGGAGTGTAACGCAGCATGTATTCCAGGCTGCCAGGGAGTGTAACGCAGCACGTGTTCTAGGCTGTCAGGGAGTGTAACACAGCACGTCTTCCAGGCTGTCAGGGAGTGTAACGCAGCACATGTTCTAGGCTGTCAGGGAGTGTAACGCAGCATGTGTTCCAGGCTGTCAGGGAGTGTAACGCAGCACGTGTTCCAGGCTGTCAGCGAGTGCAACGCAGCACATGTTCTAGGCTGTCAGGGAGTGTAACGCAGCACGTGTTCCAGGCTGTCAGTGTTCTAGGCTGTCAGGGAGTGTAATGCAGCACGTGTTCCAGGCTGTCAGGGAGTGTAACGCAGCACGTGTTCCAGGCTGTCAGGGAGTGTAACGCAGCACGTGTTCTAGGCTGTCAGGGAGTGTAACGCAGCACGTGTTCTAGGCTGTCAGGGAGTGCGCAGCTGCACTTGTTCTTGATTGCACGTGAATATGGCATCCTCACTTTTATTTTGGCCCTGGCGTCACGCTAATGTAGCGTGTGCAGAGAGGCCTAGGCCTGTCCCTGACTGTGTTAAGTACAGGGAGTGTAACGCAGCACATGTTCTAGGCTGTCAGGGAGTGTAACGCAGCACGTGTTCCAGGCTGTCAGTGTTCTAGGCTGTCAGGGAGTGTAACGCAGCACGTGTTCTAGGCTGTCAGGGAGTATAAGACAGCACATGTTCCAGGCTGTCAGGGAATGTAACGCAGCACGTGTTCTAGGCTGTCAGGGAGTGTAACGCAGCACGTGTTCTAGGCTGTCAGGGAGTGCGCAGCTGCACTTGTTCTTGATTGCACGTGAATATGGCATCCTCACTTTTATTTTGGCCCTGACGTCACGCTAATGTAGCGTGTGCAGAGAGGCCTAGGCCTGTCCCTGACTGTGTGAAGTACAGGGAGTGTAACGCAGCACATGTTCTAGGCTGTCAGGGAGTGTAACGCAGCACGTGTTCCAGGCTGTCAGTGTTCTAGGCTGTCAGGGAGTGTAACGCAGCACGTGTTCTAGGCTGTCAGGGAGTATAAGGCAGCACATGTTCCAGGCTGTCAGGGAGTGTAACGCAGCACGTGTTCTAGGCTGTCAGGGAGTGTAACGCAGCACGTGTTCTAGGCTGTCAGGGAGTGCGCAGCTGCACTTGTTCTTGATTGCATGTGAATATGGCATCCTCACTTTTATTTTGGCCCTGGCGTCACGCTAATGTAGCGTGTGCAGAGAGGCCTAGGCCTGTCCCTGACTGTGTGAAGTACAGGACGTGTCCTGTGATCTGGAGTGATGCACCAAGTGTGCCCTGATAGCGGGCAGCGACTGACTGTACCTGTCCCGTGCACAGCACAGTGTGTGGTGTAGCACTCGTACCTTGTTTTGTGATTTACAGTGTGACAAGGCGTTTCTTTATCTGTGTCAGTGAGAGTGCCGCCTACTGGTCTTTGTTGTTTAAAGTTCCACTGGTATGTGTATCCCAGAATCTGGCACTGACATCATGTATGTATGTTCAGCAGTGGCACAGCAAGGAGGGGTGTAGCACCACCCCCTGCCCGCTCTACAATGATGCCGCCGCGGAGTGGCAAACGCAGGGACTGCCACGGGCGGCCAAAGGGCTAGCTACACCACTGTGTTCAAGGTGTATTCTGTTAACCTGTGCTAAATCCGTGGTAGTAGGACTGTGTGTGTGTGCGTGAGTGCATGCGTGAGTGTGTGGGTGCGTGTATGTGTGTGTGTGTGCCTGAGTACTGATACCCGTGGAATCCATTTTCATGTTCCTGGCTTTGCCTGGCACAGGACGGAGGGCGAGGACAGCTTCCCCAGACAGGAGACATATATTACCTGCATTTCTACAGCTGCAGGGTGGAGAGCCAGACACTGAAGGGAGGAGGATGGAGACAGGGCGACCTTTAGAGCTGTTATGGAGACTTTGTTAGGACGGAGCTCCTGATTAGTTCCTCCTGAGTATTACCATTTGATTGGTGGGTGGGTTAACTGTAAGACTGCAGTATCTGTTGTTCAAGGTGAGAACGTTTGGCCTGTCTTTGTATCAGTCCCTGATGACTGCTTTAGAAAGGCTGACGGCCACCAGGTACAGGGATCTCACATTTCGTTGTGCCCATGGGACGGGTGCTCCTGCTTGGAGACAGCCTCAGTGCTTCCTACTGTGAAAAACATCACTTTATACAAAGTCTGCGTCTGGAGAGCAGCCTGAGAAGAACAACTGAAAGGAAACCACCCCAAACCGGTTCTGAAGTTTGAGACATTGGGTCCACACCTCGTGTCTACAAGTTGTATATGAAAGTGGGATCCCGACGACCACTCTGTATTCTAGAGACCAGTTCCCCTTGGCCAAGGAAGGGAGTGCTCCACAGAGCACTTGAAGGATTGCTGTCTAACCAGGCCTTTGTCTGCCCGACAGTCAGTCTGTCAGAGGTGAGAACACACTACCTGATGCCTCGCTTCTGTAAACCTGATCAGCCTGGGAGGCCACAAAAAACACCGCTGTTAGCTTGATCGGCTTTGAAGGCCACATCTGAACCTTGCCCCTGTACGCCTGATCAGCCTGGGGGCGGCAACTGCACCTGGTCACCGCAAGCCTGATCGACTTGGGATCAACAACTGCACCTCTTCACTGTGAGACAGGTCTTACCTGCACACTGCCAATGTGAACCCGATAAAGCCTAGGAGGCTATACCTTCATGTCAACACTGTAAACCTGGCAGGATGAAGAGGCCACATGTGTTGGCGTGGCCGGCCCACGACACCTGGACCTAAACTGCTTCCACCCAACAACGTCGGCATCAGGGAGCGGCTACTGCAGGCGTGGCTACACCCTTCTCACTGCCTGGCCTCCAAGGACCAGCATGCAGGGAGGGAGGAAGGGAGGGAGGGAGGGAGGAATGAAGGAAGGAAGGGAGGGAGGGAGGGAGGGAGGGACAGGGAGGGAAGGAAGGAGGTAAGAGAGGGGGGAGGGAAGGAAGGAAGGAAGGAAGGAGGGAGGAAGGGAGGGAGGAAGGGAGGGAGGGAGGGAGGAATGAAGGAAGGAAGGAAGGAAGGGAGGGAGGGAGGGAGGGACAGGGAGGGAAGGAAGGAGGTAAGAGAGGGGGAAGGGAAGGAAGGAAGGAAGGAAGGAGGGAGGAAGGGAGGGAGGAAGGGAGGGAGGGAGGGAGGGAGGAAGGAAGGAAGGAAGGAAGCAAGGAAGGATGGATGGATATGGCAAATACGCTGTAGTGTATTGTGGATGCTGTACACCAACGCATTTAAGAACAACAATGAACCTTCGTCAAGGTGAGGAGCCCAACTTTCCCAAGAAATGAATGCATATCCATGTATTGACATAGAAACGTTACACATATTGCACAAACTTATCTAACGTTAACACCAGTATGATTCACTAGTAAGACTTACCCACGACGTACCGAGTATAAATGGCAATACACTGCCTGCACTATTGTATGCCGATGATGCAGTTTTAATGGCACGCACCCCGAATGCTTTACGCATTTTAGTACGAGGTTTTGTAGATTTTATGGCTGTTTTAGATTTGAGGACTAATTTTAAAAAATCATTTTTAATGGCATGCGGTCCTAAAAAGCGCCCCATTAATAAAATTATTGTTGACTCAGAAAGTTTACAAAGCACTTGCACTTTTTCTTATCTTGGGCTACTTTATGCTACAAATGGCTCATGGTCTGAACATGTGGCACACAGCAGGAGCAAATTGTCAAGAAGCATTAATACACTTTTGGGATTACCCCAACCCAAAAGGTCTGAAACCGCCCTAGCTTTTAAGAAAATTTTTAAACTGCAGTGTGCTCCCATTGCAACCTATGGAGCAGAAATCTGGGGCTTTACCAAATGTAGTAGTATCCAATCTGAAGAAAATAGATTATGTAGAAAACTCTTGGGAGCACCGATTTCTTCATCGGTATATGTGTGCCACAAAGAACTGAACTTGCCCTACATTGAAGACTATATTAGGGCTCGTCCGGCACTGTTCTGGGTTGCAATCTGGAAAAACACTGCGGCAACCCTCACTAGAGATATAATAACGGATTGCCTTAGATGTGAGAGGGGTGGGGATATACCATGGCTCGCCGCTGTAAAAGAGAGCCTAAAAGGGGTAAATTATTTACGCATCTTTTTAAATCCAATTCAATCCGAGCTAATTAATAAAAAAGCAATACAAGAGGCATTGTACAAAAAATATAGCGACGAAAGGCACTGGAGAGAGACCAAGAAAACCTCAGTTGTAAGGTATATGTCCATAGAGAATTGTTCTTATTTGCCTGCTAGATATCTCTTAAAACCCTTAGGACATTGGGAAAGAGGGTTGTTATTTCGTTTACGAGCAGGCACTATGAAATATTTATTATGCTTCCCCTTGGGCTACAATACTGATCTTGATGCATTGCCGTGTCCATGTAATGCACATAGTAATCAAACAATGTTGCATTTTTATTCTTTTGCAGTTTTTATTTTAAATTTGCAAAAGGATTTTTGATACCTTTTTTAAATCACGGGCTATTTCCGATTTCAGGTTAGCCTACACGGAAGTGCTTAAATTGGCGGATGATGAATTAATTTTCCGTGTCGGATCATTCCTGAAGTCGGCCGTACGGTCACGTAGAACTATGTGTGCCCAATGAAGGTCGTTAGAAATGTATTTTATTGTATTGATATTAAAACTCCACCATTGATTGTTAATATATGATATATTATGTTATTTATGACCCATTTTAGTCATTGCTATAAATGTATTGTATCTTTTGTCTTGAATATGTTGCCATCTATGAATTCTTTTTATTGTGCTTTTATGGATATTTTTTATATTCGAATAAAGATATTTTGAATTGAAAAGTTAACACCAGTACATTGTTTGAAAAAAACATTTCATAACATTTCACCATCCATTCTCACTGGTAACATAAATAAGTATTGCACATTTTGTACAAATCACCTGTAATGCGCTCGTTCAATAAAAAATGCCAGTATGTGGGAGGAACTTGTCATCCAAATCAAACAATGGTACATATCAGTGGAAAATGCAGAAAATAAATATGGGGAAATCAAGTCCACACTGGACATGCTGCAATGCCCCATGGGATAAATAACTCTAAAATTTGGACATTTCTTGTGAAAGTGCAAGGTGATCAATAAAGTAGACTTAAAGTTATATGGGAAGGGAAGTTTGTGACATAGGAAGGGGGCAGGAGAAGAAATATATAAGCAGTACAGAGGCATACCCCATATCGAAAGCAGCCTGTTCCCCAAATACAATCAAGTAACCCGCCTGTTTCGGTACTATAGGTAAAACATGTTCCAAATTGTAGGTCCAATAAGCCCCCCCCCCCCCAAGGGCAAGATTCGATGGGGTCCAAGATTTAAAGAAATTGAAATATGTGTTGTGTAAACAATTCACAGATAATCCCCAAGTGGTTGGAGGAATCAAAAACCACATATGGAACAGGTAAGTCATGGCAGTTTGATGGCCAATATAAGTTTTAATGTAAAGATTATTAGACAGTTCCAAAGGCACATTGTGGATTTTTAATCAGTAATGAGACTGATCGTAAGTCTCAATTTAGCCCATATATGCTTCAAGTTCCTCATGCTTATTGAGGCCATGTGGAGGCATCGTTTGTAGGTAGAAGATATACCTCGACTCCAGCTGCCACAAAATTCAAACACAATTGGCGCGATGTTCCTTGGTACCCTGTCAATTCCAAAATACTGCATTTTATTGGAGTCCTTGCTGTGTTCCATTTCAAAATGTCGTGCAACTGGATATGTTGGGCCGTGTGTTTGATAGTCCTTAACTGTTCATAAATTCGGTTTTTCATCAGAAAGATGCCACTAAACAAATATTTTAAGATACATGCACAGATCAAAACATAGACACAGAAATCTGTGCAACAAGTCATAAATTCGGTAATCCCTTTTTCTCCCCTATAGGCAAAAAATATGATTCACAATTTACAGTGTTAGCACAAGTTTTGCACTCTCCACATTTGTTAAACCCTCACAAGGACTTGAAGTTATCATGGACCTCTATTGTCTAGTAACTATGTGTGAATAAACATCCTAATGATTTGGCCATGCTGTATGTTATGGAGGATTTGATAGCAATATCCTCGCCTTTAATTCCATCGTTATTGGTATATTCTCTACTGCTAAATCTTCCCATTATTTTTTTCCTTTTCATAATCCAGCCTCTGTATTGCATATCCACTTGGCTCTAAGCATTTCTCCATATGGGATGCTGTCCGCCACGTTTTTGGTGGGATGGCTCCTACAGTGTAGCACACTATTTCCCCCAGTTTCTTCCCTCAATACACTAGAGACAATCTTGCCATCCTCTATACTGATATGTGTATCGATATAGTCAATCTCAGTCTGACTTATGTGATGTGTGAATTTCAGATTACAATAATTACAAGTGATTTTGTGAATGGACTCCTCAGTTTGGCTGACATCAATGCACCTTATCAAACTGTATATATGTCTGGTATATTTTTTGTTTTCTTGAGACCAGGCCACTTGCTCCTCCCACCAGCCTACCAAAAGGTTAGCGTAGCTGGGGGCGAAGGAGGTGCCCATGGCGGCATCGGTGAGTTGTCTATAGTATGTGCCGTCAAATAGGAAAATATTCTCATTGAGGCAAAATTCAATTATGCTGCAAGCATCTCATTATGGTCAAAGAAATTAATGGGTCGAGTTCGCAAGAAATCCATACTTGCTTGAATTCCTCATGTGTGATCTATGAAGGTATACACTCACAGCAACTCACTCACAATGACCTGCACTCACTCTTACCCTCACTCCATCATTCTCACTCACCCTGACTTACTTATACCCACCTATTGACACTTAATCTCATTTTTTGCCACTTCTATCACTGATTGCCACTTTCACTGACACACACACACACACACACGCTTTCACAGAAACACTCCCTCTCTCACAGAAGCACACTCTCGCCCGCAAGCATGGACACAACATACATTAAAAACATTTTTACTTACCTGATGCTCCAGGTTTTGTCAAACTAATAGTGGATAATGTACAATTATTCATTGTTAGAGTGATTAAAAATGAGCTGAAAACAAGGAGAACAAAGCTGCCCATGTCAGTGAGGCACTGATTTTGCCACCTCTAGGGCCAGGGGTCGCAAATGCAGTGCCAGGGGTCGCAGGGAGCAAGCCAGGGGCTTCAGCTCCAGCTCCCGGTGGCCCCTAAATGGCATCCATCTCCCTAGCCCTGGGCTCCTAGCATTAGCTGCCCTCACCCCCACCCTTCATTCGGGCTCACTTACCCCTGACAGGACCAGCTCGAGGTATTGATGGACTCGTGGACATGTCTCACATACCGGCCTCTGCACCAGATTCCACCCGAAGCCACTGGGTGGAAATGAGGAGAGGGGGAGCTTGTCTGCAACTCACATTAATTCAAACTTGTTCTAATCAAATCGCATATTAAATAAAATTGAGACCAATTGCATTAAAGCAGTAAACAGAAGGTCAACTGAAGCAATATATGAAAAGGCGGAGCATGACACACTTGTTCTTTGTGTAACTGAAAACAAAACCTTCTAAAGACAGTAATCCGCGGCGGCGGCAAAGACTCAAGTCCTCAATTTGAGCCGACAGTAATCCAAGTCTGCCTGGGAAGAGGAGCTACCACCGAATGTGGATTACCAGTTTTGGGAATACCCAGTCCACTGGATTTATCCATTGATACCACCCCGCAACTGACATGGGAATGTTATTGGGGAAAGGGACGCAGGGTTGAGAGCAAAACACACTTAATTATCTTGGTCCTCTTGATGAGGGCCTGAAGGTTGTTGTAAAAAATACACTATTATGATCTCAGCACATGGGCTTTGACTAGTTCAGTTCCACCAGTACCCTCCGGGCAAGGCCTTTGACCATACCCTGAGCTCAGTCCCAGCAGTACCCTCAGTGCACGGCCTTTGACTGTAGCCTGTGCTTGGTCCCACCAGCATCCGCCAGACATGGCCTTCGAGCATACCTTGTACTCAGTCCCACCAGCACCCGCCGGGCATGGCCTTGATCATACCCTGAGTTCAGTCCCACCAGTATCCTCTGGGCATGGCCTTTGACCATAGCCTGTGCTCAGTCCCACAAGCACCCACCGGGCATGGCCTTTGACCATACCCTGTGCTCGGTCCCACCAGTAGCCTCCGGGCCTGGCCTTTGACCATACCTTGTGCTTAGTCCCACCACCACCCTCCGGGCCTGGCCTTTGACCATACCCTGCGTTCAGTCCCACAAGCACACACCGGGCATAGCCTTTGACCATACCCTGTGCTCAGTTCCACCAGTACCCTCCAGGCATGTCCTTTGACCATACCTTGTGCTTAGTCCCACCACAACCCTCCGGTCATGGCATTTGACTATACCCTGTGCTCAGTCCCCAAGTACCCGCCGGGAATGGCCTTTGACTATACCCTGTGCTCAGTCCCCCAGTACCCGCCGGACATGGCCTTCGACCATACCCTGTGCTCAGTCTCACCAGAACCCGCCGGGCCTGGCCTTCGACCATACCCTGTGCTCAGTCCCACCAGCATCCTCCGGCATGGCCTTTGACCATACCCTGTGCTCAGTCACTCCAGTACCCGCTGGGCATGGCCTTTGACCATACCCTTAGCTCAGTCCCAGCAGTACCCTCAGTGCATGGCCTTTGACCATACCCTGAGCTCAGTCCCAGCAGTACCCTCAGTGCACGGCCTTTGACTATACCCTGTGCTCAGTCCCCCAGTACCCGCCGGACATGGCCTTCGACCATACCCTGTGCTCAGTCTCACCAGAACCCGCCAGGCCTGGCCTTTGACCATACCTTGTGCTTGGTTTCACCAGAACCCTCCGGGCATGGCCATTGACCATACCCTGTGCTCGGTCCCACCAGCACCCACCAGGCATGGCCATTGACCATACCCTGTGCTCGGTCCCACCAGCACTCACCAGGCATGGCCTTTGACCATACCCTGTGCTCGGTCCCACCAGCACCCACCAGGCATGGCCTTTGACCATACCCTGTGCTCGGTTTCACCAGAACCCTCCGGGCATGGCCATTGACCATACCCTGTTCTCGGTTCCACCAGTACTCTCCGGGCCTGGCCTTTGACCATACCTTGTGCTCAGTCCCACCAGCACACACCGGACATGGCCTTTGACCATATCCTGTGCTCAGTCCCACCAGCACACACCGGACATGGCCTTTGACCATATCCTGTGCTCAGTCCCACCAGCACCCCCCAAATATGGCCTTGACCATACCTTGTGCTCAGTCCCACCAGCACCCACCGGGCATGGCATTTGACCAGACCTTGTGCCTAGTCCCACCAGTCCCCTCCGGCCATGGCCTTTGACCATACCCTGTGCTCAGTCCCACAAGTACCCGCCGGGCATGTCCTTTAACCATAATTGTGCTCAGTCCCACCAGCACCCTCCGGTCATGTCCTTTGACTATACCCTGTGCCCAGTCCCCAAGTACCCGCCGGGCATAGCCTTTGACTATACCCTGTGCTCAGTCTCACCAGAACCTGCCGGGGCTGGCCTTTGACCATACCTTGTGCTCCGTCCCACAAGTACCCACCAGGAATGGCTTTTGACTATAACCTGTGCCTAGTCCCCCAGTACCCGCCGGGCATGGCCTTTGACCATACCTTGTGCTCAGTCACCCAGTACCCTCCGAGCATGGCCTTTGACCATACCTTGTGCTCAGTCACCCAGTACCCTCCGTGCACAGTCTTTGACTATACCCTGTGTTCAGTCCCACCAGGACCCTCTGGGCATGGTCTTTGACCATACCCTGTGCTCAGTCCCACGAGCACACACCGAACATGGCCTTTGACCATTCCTTGTGCTCAGTCGCACCAGCACCCGCCGGGCATGGCCTTTGCCCATACCCTGTGTTCAGTCCCACCAGCACCCACCGGGCATGGCCTTTGACTATACCTTGTGCTCAGTCCCACACGTACCCGCCAGGCCTCGCCTTTGACCATACCCTGAGCTCAGGCCCACCAGCACCCTCCGGGCATGGTCTTTGACCATACCTTGTGCTCAGTCACCCAGTACCCTCCTTGCACAGTCTTTGTCCATACCCTGTGTTCAGTCCCACCAGCACCCTCCGGGCATGGGCTTTGATCATACCCTGTGCTCAGTCCCACGAGCACCACCGGACATGGCCTTTGACCATACCCTGTGTTCAGTACCACCAGTACCCGGAGGACATGGCCTTGACCATACCTTGTGCTCAGTCCCAACAGTACCCTCCGGGCATGGCCTTTGACTATACCCTGTGCTCAGTCTCACAAGTACCCTCCGGCCTGGCCTTTGACTATACCCTGTGGTCAGTCCCACCAGTACCCACCAGGTATTTCCTTGGACCATACCCTGTGCTCAGTCCCATGAGCACCCATCGGGCATGGCCTTTGACCATACACTGTGCTTAGTCCCACCAGTACCCGCTGGGCCTGGCCTTTGACCATACCTTGTGCTCAGTCCCACAAGTACCCGCCGGGCATGTCCTTGGACCATACCCCATTTTCAGTCCCACCAGCACCCTCCGGGCATGGCCTTTGGCCACACCCTGCATTCAGTTCCACCCTCACCCACCGGGCATGACCTTGACTATACCCTGTGCTCAGTCCCACCAGCACCCTCCGGGCATGTCCTTGGACCATACCCTGTGCTCAGTCCCACCAGCACCAGCAGGGCCTGGCCTTTGACCATACCCTGCATTCAGTTCCACCAGAACCCTCCGGGCATGGCTTTTGGCCATACCCTGTGCTCAGTCCCACCAGTACCCGCCGGGCCTGGCCTTTGACCATACCCTGCATTCAGTTCCACCAGTACCCTCCGGGCATGGCTTTTGGCCATACCCTGTGCTCAGTCCCACCAGCACCCGCCGGGCCTGGCATTTGTCCATACCCTGTGCTCAGTCCCACCAGTACCCGCCGGGCCTGGCCTTTGGCCACACCCTGCTTTCAGTTCCACCACCACTGTTACCCTCAGGCAGTTGGTTGTGTCCCTCCGGTACTGTGGAGAATGACCTTTCACCACACCCTACTCACTCATACTTCCCTAGCCATGACTAGTGAAAAGAGTGCACAACCCCCTTCACTAGTGACGGCTGGAACCTCCTTTGGCTGCTCCCGTCTAGTAATGGGAGTAATGTCCGGTAGGTGCGGTCTTCAGCCATCCTGAGTGGGTACTGAGTACAGAATCTACCAGGAGCAGAACATGACCGGATGTCATGTACAGAACCCAGTTAGCCCATGCCTGGTACCAGTCCACCCAGAACCAATCCACCCAATACCAGTCCATACAGTACTAGTCCACCCAGTACCAATCCACCCAACCTACCCAGTACCGGTCCACCCATGTACCAGTCCACCCAGTACCAATCCACTCAGTACCATTCCACCCAGTACTAATCCACCCAATCCACCCAGTACAAGTCTACCCAGTACCAGTCCACCGAGTTCCAATCCACACAGTACCAATCCACCAAATCCATCCAGTACCATTCCACCCAGTACCACTCCACACCCTACCAATCCACCCAGTACTGATCCACCCAGTCCACCCAGTTCCAGTCCAACCACCACCAATCCACCCAGTACCAATCCACTAAATCCACCCAGTACCATTCCACCCAGTACCAGTCCACTCAGCACCAATTGACCAAATCTACCCAGTACCATTTCACCCAATATTAGTTCACCCAGTACCAATCCACCTGGTACCAGTTCACCCAGTACTAATCCATCCAGTACCAGTCCACACACTACCAGTCCACCCAGTATGGATCCACCCAATCCACCCAGTACCAATCCACCCAGTACCAGTCCACCCAGTACCATTCCATCCAGTACCAATCAACCAAATCGGCCCAGCACCATTCCACCGGTACTAATCCACCCAACCCACCCAGTAACAGTCCACCCGGTACCAGTCCATCCAGCACCAATCCACCTAGTACTAATCCACCCAGTACCAGTCCATAAAGTGCCAGTCAACCTAGTACCATTCCTCCAGTTCCTGTCTAACCTGAACCAGTCCAGTCAGTACCAGCCCACCCAGTACCAGTCCACCCAATACCAGTCCACCCAGTACCAATCCTCCAAGTAGAAGTCGATCCAGTACCAATCCACCCAGTACCAGTCCGCCCAGTACCAGTCTGTCTAGTACCAGTCCACCCAGTACCAATCCACCCAGTACCAATCCAACCAGTACCAATCCAACCAGTACCAATCCACCCAGTGCCATCCAACCAATACAAATCCACCCAGTACTAGTCCACCCAGTTCCAGTCCACCCAGTACCAACCCACCCAGTACCAAGCCAACCAGTGCCAGTCCATCCAGGATCAGTCCACTCAGTACCAACCATCTAGTACCAATCCAACCAGAACCCAGTACCAATCTACCCAGTACCAATCCAACCAGTACCAACCACCCAGTACCAATCCACCCAGTACCATCCAACCAGTACAAATCCACCCAGTACTAGTCCGCCCAGTGCCAGTCCATCCAGGACCAGTCCACTCAGTACCAATCCATCTAGTACCAATTTAACCAGTACCAGTCCACCCAGTACCAATCCAACCAGTACTAGTCCACCCAGTACCAATCCAACCAGTACCAGTCCACCCAGTACCAATCCACTCAGTACCAATTCATCTAGTACCAATCCAACCAGTACCCAGTACCAATTTACCCAGTACCAATCCAACCAGTACCAGTCCACCCAGTACCAATCCACCCAGTACCATCCAACCAGTACAAATCCACCCAGTACAAGTCCGCCCAGTGCCTGTCCATCCAGGACCAGTCCACTCAGTACCAATCCATCTAGTACCAATTTAACCAGTACCAGTCCACCCAGTACCATCCAACCAGTACAAATCCATCTAGTATCAGTCTACCCAGTACTAGTCCACTCAGTACCAATCCATCTAGTACCAATCCAACCAGTACCCAGTACCAATCTACCCAGTACCAATCCAAACAGTACTAGTCCACCCAGTACCAATCCAACCAGTACCAATCCACCCAGTACCATCAAACCAGTACAAATCCACCCAGTACTAGTCCGCCCAGTACCAGTCCACCCAGTACCAACCCACCCAGTACCAAGCCAACCAGTGCCAGTCTATCCAGGACCAGTCCACTCTGTACCAATCCATCTAGTACCAATCCAACCAGTACCCAGTACCAATCTACCCAGTACCAATTCAACCAGTACTAGTCCACCCAGTACCAATCCAACCAGTACCAATCCAACCAGTACCAATCCACCCAGTACCATCCAACCAGTACAAATCCACCCAGTACTAGTCTGCCCAGTACCAGTCCACCCAGTACCAACCCACCAGTACCAAGCCAACCAGTGCCAGTCCATCCAGGACCAGTCCACTCAGTACCAATCCATCTAGTACCAATCCAACCAGTACCCAGTACCAATCCAACCAGTACCAGTCCACCCAATACCAATCCAACCACTACCAATTTAACCAGTACCAGTCCACCCAGTACTAGTAGACCAAGTACCAGTCCACCCAGTACAAAGGCCTCAGGCCCATCACTTCTCTCTCCGGGATCAAACTTATTTTGATACATATTGTTTTCAGAAAGTTTCGTCACACTGGCCTCAGTTGTAAGTCATCTATGACGTGTTTTATACGGCTTCACTCAGTCCCAGTAGGCACCGGTATCAATGGATACTGGGGACGGGGAGGGGGTGTAGGGTCCTGCCCTCCGTGCAGTCCACGCTTGCACCAATGAAGTGTTGGGGTTAAGGTTACAGGCAGGGCTTTAAGTGGGCTGGGTCTCACCGGCAGTTTTTTAAAGGAGGCCTCGAAACTGGGTTCTATCGGGCTCTGTTTTGTGTCCTGGCACAGCCGGCCCGTTTTTTAGGTCTCGCCTGGCGTTGCAGCGCGCATGCGCTACTCGCTCTGCGAGGGCTTCTTGGAATCAGTACGGTTTCAGAAGCTTTCAGAAGCGGACTTGAAGCCCCGCCCATCTTTTTCATTCGCTGGCGTCATCCTCCATGCTAAACGCTGGCTCACAATTGAAAAGGAGGCTTCTTAGTCCCTCCTTGTTACCGCCCTGTCCACTTTGGCCCCGCCCACCTGGACTGGATCGTGTACTCGCGGAGTTACACGCTCTCCTTTATAAGCTGGAAGCACTCTTTCTTTGTCATTTTGAGCGCGGGCCGCCTCGGCCGCGCTTGTTTTAATGTGCCTAGCTTTTTTTTTTTCGAGTGCTTGTTTACTTTATTTCGGAGCGCCGCGGGCCGCCTCGGCCGCGCTTGTTTTAATGTGACTTGCTTTTTTTTTTTTCTAGTGCTTGTTTACTTTATTTCGGAGCGCGGCGCCCGCTTTAGGGACTCCGCGCTCCGTTTATTTATTTATTTTTACTTGGATTCGGAGCGCGGTGCCCGCTTCAGGGACACCGCACTCTTTCTTTTGTACAATGCGACATCTAGAGCAGTGTCTCTTTTATTTTAACAAGAAGCCTTTTGTCGTACGATACTGTAAAGAGGCAAACTCTGCCTCCGGCCTCCACGTGTTCTAATCCAACCAAGTAGATGGGGATGAAATTCTAGTACTGTGAGATTTGTTGTTGGAGAAATTCCTCTTGTAAGATTGGCTTGGGGCTATTGTCATATATTCATTGGCTTAGAAACCCCGGATCTTATACTATGGTCTAGGAATGGCTGACGGCACTCTTGTTAGTTATTTTATTGGCTGTCAAAGCCCGAAAATCGTAGACTTGTCTAGGATAGGTTGGAAGAAAGCTTCTCAATTGTTCATTGGCTGTAGAAAGCTCACGTATCCCTCGAACAGTCTTTAGCTGCTGCACGTGCCAGCCTCTCGACAGTGGGTTGGCTAGAGCGAAGCAAGTGGGAAGATGCTGGATTTGTACTGAGTAATTGTTCTTGGCGGAAACTCGGGTGTTTATCGTCGACCTGGCTTCCTGGATTAAGGACAAACGGAGCCACCCGTGATTGAAATGGGATCCGTGTAGGTGAGTACATTCGTTATCACCGCAGGCTTAGTCGGCTACACCCTGTCGCACAACAGCCTCCGCGGTGCAGCCCGGGCGCCACCCGGGCCGTACTAGCGTCACCTGCTTCTCTCTGCTCCCTACCTCAGTCGCTCCGCCCGTGCCCAGGTACTCTCCCGTCCCGGTCTGTGCGCCCCTGATGCCGCTGAACGCTCCTAGTGGCTCCCAGTGCCGGGCAACCTCTGCTGTTACCTTCCGAGACTGCTCAGCTGCGGTTCCCTTCTCTCCCCCTAGCTGCTCAGATCGCGGCCTCCCCTTTACTCAGAGACCACAAGCTTCCGTACTCCCGCTCATTTTAAGTGTTCCTCCTTATCCATGCAACCCGTTATGCAGCCGCTCCCCTTGTCACCTTCGGTTTGCAGTTCGAAGCAACTTATAGTGCTCAGTTGTATCAACGTTCACATCCAATATACCAGTTAAGTACAAGTAGACTGGTAGAGCATCGCGTACCAGCTAAAACTGGACCGAACATATAACGTGCACCCGGCGTGTTACTTTTAAGCAATGTAATGCCTTGTTCTGGAATTTTAGGCTTAGTTCCCGGTATTTCCATCCATTTCAGAACATCAGCATTATTAGAACATTTGTAGTTAACCAGGATTTCACTTTACTTAAATCTTTTGTCGATAGTCTTTCTTTAAGTGTAATGCGTTATGCTTTTACTATGCATTGAAATGCATAAAAAAAGAAGTTCCCTGAAAAGCAACGCTTCCTTAAAAGGTAGTTGGTAGGTACGTACATTGTTAGGAAGACATGCGTATAAGCAGTAAGTACCCTTAATTTACGCGATGATAAAAAGCCTGTCTGCAGACAACAGAATAACATTATTGCTGTACGAGGGAGAAGGGATTGATATAATCGTCGTACATATTCAGTTATTCAAATTTTTTCAGGGGCCACCTGTTGGCCTGGGTTGTCTGCATCAGTTTATCATAAGTTTAGCAATCCACGCCTTGCAGTAGCGAATGTGGACAAGTTAGACCAATTAACAATGAAAGCAAGTCTTAGACTCACTGCTGCAAGGAGGGTTGGTTACACGGTGTTCGAGCGGTAACTTGTTGGTGAGGTGTCAAAGAATTTGTTTTATTTTTGGTTGTTGTGGGTGAGGAGACTACTTCCGACTGTACATGCAGCTAGGGTGATGCTAAATATGTTGATTTACTGTTGTAAGGTAAATCGTTTGGTGGCCTATATGACTCGTTGTTTTAAAGTGTAATCTTGCCTCGTGATAGAGGTTGGTTGTTGTTTGACTCCAGTTGTAAAAAAAGTTTAATGAGAGAGAGAGAGAGAGAGAGAGAGAGAGTGTGTGTGTGTGTGTGCGTGCGTGCGTGCGTGTGTGTGCGTGTGCGTGCGTGCGTGTGTGTGTGTGTGTGTGTGTGTGTGGTGTCAGGGTTGAGAAGAGCTCCTTGGATGCCTATAAGACATTGAACCAGTAAACCTTGATGTGGCTTTAAAAAGTCCTTTTGATTTGCAACTCTAGAACTTGGTTGGCTGTAATCGACTGGTTTTCATCGATCCTTCATTATGCATCATACTGCTCTCCACACTTTCCTTCATTCAAAATAACGCTAATCTCCTCCACGCTTTCTTCCTTCTCCCTAGATGCTCTCCCCCGCACCTTTCTTCTGCCTCATTATATTCTACTCCTCACTATACTTCATTAACCCTCTTGCTATTCTTCTAATCATTCTTTACAAATATTAAACACGGCTCTTCTCCTACTAACGCTATGCTTTAAACTACTACACAGCTAACAAAAACAATTCTAACAACATACACCCACAACATAACACAAACAAACACTAAATAATACAAAACTATAATACAATACCATTAGCAAAGCAAATTAAACAAAGGCGAGACCTATTGCATTTCCAATGCTTGTTCTGGACTGCAGTGACCGCAGGCACATCGAAGTGCGCTGCTCACACTGCTCATTTCTCACAAGTTTAGAAATTACGGCATGGCGTCATGCCAGGCGAGCCTTGTAGGGGAAGGGAAATCCTTTAAAGAGTCATTTTCTCTCAGGATTTCCCTTCTCTTTTGAAACTCAGGAGCAGCAACATTGTCGTGGTGTCACCAGGGCTTTAAGTGGAAGCTTTTTCAATATTATATACAAGCCATAGTTGCTGCTTATTTATCTTATGCAACTAACAAGCATTGACAAAGCCAATAGTCGTGACTTGTTGTAGGTATGATGTTACTTGTTGTATCATATATCTGGAAGCAATGACAGAAACAGCAAAATACAAGTCGGGCGGCACACTATGCTAAGCACAGATTTTTAGCTTACGTGTTTTAAGCCACGCCCTCAATTACATTGGCCACGCCCCTTTGAGAGACCCCCCAGTTTTGTCATCCCACATAAAGCCCTGGTTACAGGGTTGTGTTAGAGATACATCAATGCCCTTTCACCCTACTCGTGCTTTTAAAGAACCAATGTGCACATTGTGCGAGGACCATTTACAAGCCCAGTGCTAAATAAATATAATATTTTATCTGCGGAAAGGGGGAGTTGTGTGTTCCTTGGGATTACACCAGTCACTCCCGCCCCTACTAACTGTACCCCCAATCCCTGCGCGCCTGCTGATGAGCCTTTCTTCGGAGGGCACCTCTGCTGGCGCGCTCCCAAGTGACCCTGATTGCAGCCTCAGTTTACTCTACACACATTGTTTGGGGGAATGTTCGCCCAGCCCGGCGGCTGCATGTGACATATTATTGGAACTGTGAGTGAGAGCAGCATTTCACCATCACAGGACTCTCACACCTTCCACGAGCTGAGGGGCTCACCATCACAGGACTCTCACACCTTCCACCAGCTGAGGGGCTCACCACAGGCGCGCAACGCCCATTGGGCTCAGAGGGGCTCCCCCCCCCCCCCCCCATTGTGTGGCAGCCCAGGCTGAGACAGCTTCCCGGGCACACACACAGCCGCACCCGAGTACTTCACAGGTCTTTAAAAGAACTTTTACTTGTTAACGAGGCTTTGTTGTTCTTTCACCCCTTCTTAGAGCCCCTTCATCTTCAGTCTGCCGATTGCTGGAAGAATTAGCCCCCCCCCGAAATTTTTATTAGCCCCCCGAAATTTCACTCTAGTTGCGCCTCTGGCTCACCATCGCAGGACTCTCACACCTTCCACAAGCTGAAGGGCTCACCATCACAGGACTCTCACACCTTTCACGAGCTGAAGGGCTCACCATCACAGGACTCTCACACCTTCCACGAGCTGAGGGGCTCACCGTCACAGGACTCTCACACCTTCCACGATCTGAGGGGCTCACCGTCACAGGGCTCTCACATCTTTCACGATCTGAGGGGCTCACCGTCACAGGGCTCTCACACCTTCCACAAACTGAGGGGCTCACCGTCACAGGAGACTCACACCTTTCACGAGCTGAGGGGCTCACCGTCACAGGACTCTCACACCTTCCACGAGCTGAGGGGCTCACCGTCACAGGGCTCTCACACCTTTCACGAGCTGAGGGGCTCACCGTCACAGGGCTCTCACACCTTTCACAAACTGAGGGGCTCACCGTCACAGGACTCTCACACCTTTCACGAGCTGAGGGGCTCACTGTCACAGGGCTCTCACACCTTTCACGAGCTGAGGGGCTCACTGTCACAGGACTCTCACACCTTTCACAAGCTGAGGGGCTCACCGTCACAGGGCTCTCACACCTTTCACGAGCTGAGAGGCTCACCGTCACAGGGCTCTCACACCTTTCACAAGCTGAGGGGCTCACAGTCACAGGACTCTCACACTTTCCACGAGCTGAGAGGCTCACCATCACAGGGCTCCCACACCTTTCACGAGCTGAGGGGCTCACCATCACAGGACTCTCACACCTTCCACGAGCTGAGGGGCTCACCATCACAGGGCTCTCACACCTTTCATGAACTGAGGTGCTCACCATCACAGGGCTCTCACACCTTTCACAAACTGAGGGGCTCACCATCACTGGACTCTCACACGTTTCACAAGCTGAGGGGCTCACCGTCACAGGACTCTCACACCTTTTACCCCATCCCAAGACCTCCGCGACAAGCTTGGAACCTACTTCCACCTCAAGATCAAAAACCTCTACGACAACTTCGTCAGCCACCCACCAAACACCACAGCCAGCCCCCCGCCCTCCAGAGACACCAGCCAGCCCACCATCTCCAACTGGACTCGGATCACGACCGAAGACACCGCCTCGACCATAAAAGGCATCCACTCGGGGGCCCCCACCGACCCCTGCCTTCCTCACATCTACCACAGAGCCGCAGTCGCCATCGCACCTGAACTACAATGCACCATGAACACCACCCTCCAAACAGGCACCTTCCCAGATGACTGGAAGAGTGCAGAAGTCAGGCCCCTGCTCAAGAAACCCACAGCTGACCCCACCGACCTCAAGAACTACCGACCCATCTCGCTCCTCCCCTTCGCAGCCAAAGTTGCAGAGAAAACAGTCAACAGGGAACTGACTCGATTCATCGAAGAGAACGCCGTCCTTGACCCGTCCCAATCCGGATTCCGAAGCAACCACAGCACCGAGACCGCCCTGCTCGCCGCCACAGACGACATCCGCACCCTCCTGGGCCAAGGCCACTCCGCAGCCCTCATCCTACTCGACCTATCAGCGGCTTTCGACACAGTCTCCCACCGCACACTAGTCACCAGACTACACGACGCCGGCATACAAGGAACAGCCCTGGACTGGATCCAATCATTCCTCACCGGAAGAAGCCAAAGGATCAGACTACCACCCTTCCTCTCCGTTCCCACGAAACTCACCTGCGGAGTCCCACAGGGGTCATCGCTGAGCCCGACCCTCTTCAACATCTACATGGCCCCCCTCGCAGCCATCGTACGACAACACGGCCTCAACATCGTATCCTACACCGACGACACCCAGCTCATCCTCTCCCTCACCAAAGACCCCACCACCGCCAAACTCATCTTCCAGAAAGGAATGCAAGACGTCGCAGACTGGATCACCAACAGCTGCCTGAAGCTCAACGCCGAGAAGACAGAAGTCCTCATCCTTGGAACCACCCCCTCAGCATGGGACAGCACCTGGTGGCCGACCACCCTCGGAAGCCCACCTACCCCCTCAGACCACGCCAAAAACCTCGGCATTGTACTCGACTCATCACTCACCATGAACCGACAGGTCAACGCCGTCACATTCAGCTGCTTCAACACCCCCGCATCCTCCGCAAGACCTTCAAATGGATCCCCCCTGAGTCAAGGAAGACAGTCACCCACGAGCTCATCACCAGCAGACTGGACTATGGGAACGCGCTCTACGCCAGCATCAACAAGTCCCTACTCCGCAAACTCCACACAATACAGAACACCGACGCCAGACTCATCCTTGGCATCCTCCGGCACGAACATATCAGCCAACACCTACGAAGACTCCACTGGCTCCCCGTGGAGAAAAAAGTCACCTTCAAAATCTTCACTCACGCCTACAAATGCCTACACAACAACGGACCCAAATACCTCAACTACAGAATCAACTTCCACGTACCCAAAAGGAACCTCCGATCTTCCAACCTCTCACTGGCCGAAACCACGCGCATCCACAGAGCAGGCAGAAGATCCTTCTCTCACATTGCAGCCAGGACCTGGAACGAACTACCGGCAGACATCAGACGCGCCCCCTCCCTGAACACCTTCAGGACGGCCCTCAAGACCTGGCTCTTCGGCTAACAGATCTGCGGACCCCCCCCCCCCAGCGCCTTGAGACCCTCACGGGGGAGTAGCGCGCTTACAATTCCCCTGATTGATTGATTGATTGGTTCCATGAGCTGAGGGGCTCACCATCACAGGACTCTCACACCTTTCACGAGCTGAGGGGCTCACCATCACAGGACTCTCACACCTTTCACGAGCTGAGGGGCTCACCATCACAGGGCTCTCAAACCTTTCACGAGCTGAGGGGCTCACCATCACAGGACTCTCACACCTTTCACGAGCTGAGGGGCTCACCATCACAGGACGACTCTCACACCTTTCACGAGCTGAAGGGCTCACCATCACAGGACGACTCTCACACCTTTCACAAGCTGAGGGGCTCACCGTCACAGGGCTCTCACACCTTTCACGAGCTGTGGGGCTCACCATCACAGGGCTCTCAAACCTTTCACGAGCTGAGGGGCTCACCATCACAGGGCTCTCACACCTTTCACGAGCTGAGGGGCTCACCATCACAGGACGACTCTCACACCTGTCACAAGCTGAGGGGCTCACCGTCACAGGGCTCTCACACCTTCCACGATCTGAGGGGCTCACCGTCACAGGGCTCTCACATCTTTCACGATCTGAGGGGTTCACCGTCACAGGGCTCTCACACCTTCCACAAACTGAGGGGCTCACCGTCACAGGAGACTCACACCTTTCACAAGCTGAGGGGCTCACCGTCACAGGACTCTCATACCTTTCACAAGCTGAGGGGCTCACCGTCACAGGACTCTCACACCTTTCACAAGCTGAGGGGCTCACCGTCACGGGACTCTCACTCCTTTCACAAGCTGAGGGGCTCACCATCACAGGACTCTCACACCTTTCACAAGCTGAGGGGCTCACCGTCACAGGACTCTCACACCTTTCACAAGCTGAGGGGCTCACCGTCACAGGGCTCTCACACCTTTCACAAGCTGAGGGGCTCACCGTCACAGGGCTCTCACACCTTTCACAAGCTGTGGGGTTCACCGTCACAGGGCTCTCACACCTTTCACAAGCTGAGGGGCTCACCGTCACAGGGCTCTCACACCTTTCACAAGCTGAGGGGCTCACCGTCACAGGACTCTCATACCTTTCACAAGCTGAGGGGCTCACCATCACAGGGCTCTCACACCTTTCACAAGCTGTGGGGTGCTGCCCCTACAAGGGGGCCTGGATTAAACTACGCTTGGGCCGAAACTAAAGCATTGGTTGTGCAGCACTAACACCTTTCACTACACAAAAGGCAAGACTTCGGGCTTTCTCATTACCTACTACAAACCGTGGTCCCCGATTCACCAACCTATTTGCTCGTAGGTTCAACATGTGCTCAAATCGCGTAAGAGCGCGAGACCTTCAGAGACCTGGAACATTTACCCAAGGCCGGATTCACAATCACTGTTCTGTGAGTGTGTGCGACGCACTCCTGGTTTACTTCTGTCTTGTTTCTTCATGTCCAGGAGTAGTTCATACATCCTCAGCTGTGGTTCGGGTCTTGTGGCTGTCGCAGGTTTCCAGCCAGGAGTTTTATGAAATCTGTGAATTTAAAGTTTTGTGAAATCTGTGAATCTAAAGTTTTCTGAAAGCTGTGAATTTAAAGTTTTGTTTACTCTGTGAGTTTGCAGGTTAGAGCCCCTACGGGTGCAGGTTTCGCTTCTGTTATGTGTTTACGAATCGCGCCCTGTGGCGCAGACCAAGAAGGGTCACTCGCCAGAAGCTGCCTCAGCAGGGCTGCCTCCTCTTGGTGTGTTTGCCTTCTTGTTATCACTAAAGCTGCACTTAGAATAATGGCCCCAGGAGCCCTCCATCTGGAGGGCTCGCGACGCACAGATTGTTACAGATGTTAACACCTCTCACCAGGCCAGCACTGCAGCCCTGGTAATTCTTTGTGCAAACCTTGGGCCCAGTGTTGCACAGTTTACTTTCTGCTCAGCCCCTGGTCCCCCCTGGCTCGAGGAAGCTATTGTAGACACACACCGGTGTTTACTTTCTGCTCAGCCCCCCTGGCTCCCCTGGCTCGAGGAGGGCTGCTGCAGACACACATCCCAGGAGCACGTGCTCCAGGGGGGAAGCCTGGCCAGGCTGGCGGCCATGTTGGTGTCAGGCGCGTTGCCATAGTGCAGTGGCCCATCCGTCTCTATTGATATAGGATGAATGGCTCTGATGTAGGTAAATGTATTCAGTGACAGTGACACAGGACACTATTGCACACATTCCGGCACCATTTGTTCACAGCCTTGTCTGAGGGTTGGGCGCAGTGTTAGGCCCTTTGTGTGCGCCTTCCCCTGCAGACTCAGCATCAATGGCGGCCTTGTTCAGAGCCACTGGCGCAGAAACTCTTTACACTTGAAGACAAAGGCCCGCAGGCCACCAAACAGGAGGATTTGGGAAGCCCCCGGCTCCGGGCTGAAAGGACATGAGAGATAGTGTGGACAGGAGCACATCGAAAGGACTTCAGCAACATCTGGCTCCAGGCGCCTCGAAAGACAGGCTGCAGCCTCACGCCACACTCTCTCAGGCTTTCGTCTCCCGAGGCTACCCTCTTCCCAGGCATCCTCACCATCACCTCGGAATGCACTCTCAGACTGCTCCATCACCTCGAAATGCACTCTCAGACTGCTCCATCACCTCGAAATGCACTCTCAGACTGCTCCATCACCTCGGAATGCACTTTCAGACTGCTCCATCACCTCGGAATGCACTCTCAGACTGCTCCATCACCTCGGAATGCACTCTCAGACTGCTCCATCACCTCGGAATGCACACTCAGACTGCTCCATCACCTCGGAATGCACTCTCAGACTGCTACATCACCTTTGAATGCACTTTCAGACTGCTCTCTCCTTAGGTCCCTCTTCTCCAAACATAACATAAGTGTATTAAAAAAGTGCACGTTCAGCCTGAAGAGTGTCTTGGCGTCGAATAACAGATGTTTATTGTTACCCAACTCAATGGTACTCATTTCTCTCGCTGCGCTCTCCTCAGTTTGCACTGTCCTCAAGCTGCACCCACCTCACACTGCTCTTTCCACAGGTCCATCATCTCTGGTGCGCTCTCCTCAGGTCCTTCTTCTCTGGCTTCTCTCTCCTCAGGTCCTTCGTCTCTGGCTTCGCTCTCCTCGGGTCCTTCTTCTCTGGCAGCGCTCTCCTCAGGTTCTTCTTCTCTGGCTTCGCTCTTCTCAGGTCCTTCTCCTCTGGCTGCGCTCTCCTCAGGTTCTTCTTCTCTGGCTTCGCTCTTCTCAGGTCCTTCTTCTCTGGCAGCGCTCTTCTCAGGTCCTTCTTCTCTGTCTTCACTCTCCTCAGATTCTGCTTCTCTGGCAGCGCTCTCCTCAGGTCCTTCTTCTCAGGCTTCGCTCTCCTCAGGTCCTTCTTCTCTGGCAGCGCTCTCCTCAGGTCCTTCTTCTCAGGCTTCCCTCTCCTCAGGTCCTTCTTCTCAGGCTTCGCTCTCCTCAGGTCCTTCTTCTCTGGCAGCGCTCTCCTCAGGTCCTTCTTCTCAGGCTTCGCTCTCCTCAGGTCCTTCTTCTCAGGCTCCGCTCTCCTCGGGTCCTTCTTCTCAGGCTCCGCTCTCCTCGGGTCCTTCTCCTCTGGCTCCGCTCTCCTCGGGTCCTTCTTCTCTGGCAGCGCTCTCCTCAGGTTCTTCTTCTCTGGCTTCGCTCTTCTCAGGTTCTGCTTCTCTGGATCCGCTCTCCTCAGGTCCTTCTCCTCTGGCTGCGCTCTTCTCAGGTCCTTCTCCTCTGGCTCCGCTCTCCTCAGGTCCTTCTCCTCTGGCTCCGCTCTCCTCAGGTCCTTCTTCTCAGGCTCTGCTCTCCTCAGGTCCTTCTTCTTTGGCTTCACTCTCCTCAGGTCCTTCTTCTTTGGCATCACTCTTCTCAGGTCCTTCTCTGGCTCCGCTCTCCTCAGGTCCTTCTTCTCAGGCTCCGCTCTCCTCAGGTTCTTCTTCTCAGGCTCCGCTCTCCTCAGGTCCTTCTCCTCTGGCTTCACTCTCCTCAGGTCCTTCTTCTCTGGCCGCGCTCTCCTCAGGTCCTTCTCTGGCTGCGCTCTCCTCAGGTCCTTCTCCTCTTGCCGCGCTCTCCTCAGGTCCTTCTCCTCTGGCCGCGCTCTCCTCAGGTCCTTCTCCTCTGGCTGCGCTCTCCTCAGGTCCTTCTTCTCTGGCAGCGCTCTCCTCAGGACCCTTTCTGGCTGCGCTCTCCTCAGGTCCGTCTCCTCTGGCTGCGCTCTCCTCAGGTCCTTCTTTGGCTTCACTCTTCTCAGGTCCTTCTCCTCTGGCTGCGCTCTTCTCAGGTCCTTCGTCTCTGGCTCCGCTCTCCTCAGGTCCTTCTTTGGCTTCACTCTCCTCAGGTCCTTCTTCCCTGGTTTTGTGCTCGTCAGTTCCTTCTCTGGTGCACTCTCCTTACATCTCGCTTCTCTGCCAGCGCTCTCCTCAGGTCCTTCTTCTCTGTCTTCACTCTCCTCAGATTCTGCTTCTCTGGCTCTGCTCTCCTCAGGTCCTTCTCCTCTGGCTGCGCTCTCCTCAGGTCCTTCTTTGGCTTCACTCTTCTCAGGTCCTTCTCCTCTGTCAGCGCTCTCCTCAGGTCCTTCTTCTCTGTCTTCGCTCTCCTCAGGTCCTTCTCCTCTGGCTGCGCTCTCCTCAGGTCTTTCTTCTCTGGCTTCGCTCTCCTCAGGTCCTTCTCTGGCTGCGCTCTCCTCAGGTCCTTCTCCTCTGGCAGCGCTCTCCTCAGGTCCTTCTTCTCTGCCAGCGCTCTCCTCAGGTCCTTCTCCTCTGGCTGCGCTCTCCTCAGGTCCTTCTTTGGCTTCACTCTCCTCAGGTCCTTCTTCTCTGGTTTTGTGCTCGTCAGTTCCTTCTCTGGTGCACTCTCCTTACATCTCGCTTCTCTGCCAGCGCTCTCCTCAGGTCCTTCTTCTCTGTCTTCACTCTCCTCAGATTCTGCTTCCCTGGCTTCGCTCTCCTCAGGTCCTTCTTCTTTGGTGGCGCTCTCCTCAGGTCCTTCTTCTCTGGCAGCGCTCTCCTCAGGTCCTTCTTCTCTGGCAGCGCTCTCCTCAGGTCCTTCTCCTCTGGCTGCGCTCTCCTCAGGTCCTTCTTTGGCTTCACTCTCCTCAGGTCCTTCTTCCCTGGTTTTGTGCTCGTCAGTTCCTTCTCTGGTGCACTCTCCTTACATCTCGCTTCTCTGCCAGCGCTCTCCTCAGGTCCTTCTTCTCTGTCTTCACTCTCCTCAGATTCTGCTTCTCTGGCTTCGCTCTCCTCAGGTCCTTCTTCTTTGGTGGCGCTCTCCTCAGGTCCTTCTTCTCTGGCAGCGCTCTCCTCAGGTCCTTCTTCTCTGGCAGCGCTCTCCTCGGGTCCTTCTTCTCTGGCTCCGCTCTCCTCGGGTCCTTCTTCTCTGGCTCCGCTCTCCTCAGGTCCTTCTTCACATGGAGTAGGAAGTCTTGTAGAGTCTCACACGGGCTCACAAGTAGTAGGAAGTCTTGTAGAGTCTCACATGGGCTCACAAGTAGCAGGAAGTCTTGTAGAGTCTCACACGGGCTCACAAGTAGCAGGAAGTCTTGTAGAGTCGCACACAGGCTCACAAGTAGCAGGAAGTCTTGTAGAGTCTCACATGGGCTCACAAGGAGTAGGAAGTATCGTAGAGTTTCACATGGGCTCACATAGAGAGTAAGCCTCCAGTAGCTAACGCAGGCTCACAAGGAGTAGGAAGTCTTGTAGAGTCTCACACGGGCTCACAAGTAGCAGGAAGTCTTGTAGAGTCTCACACGGGCTCACAAGTAGCAGGAAGTCTTGTAGAGTCCCACACGGCTCACAAGGAGTAGGAAGTCTTGTAGAGTCTCACACGGGCTCACAAGTAGCAGGAAGTCTTGTAGAGTCTTACACGGGCTCACAAGTAGCAGGAAGTCTCGTGAGTTTCACATGGGCTCACAAGTAGCAGGAAGTCTTGTAGAGTCGCACATGGGCTCACAAGTAGCAGGAAGTCTTGTGAGTTTCACATGGGCTCACAAGTAGCAGGAAGTCTCGTAGAGTCTCACAAGTAGCAGGAAGTCTTGTTGAGTCTCACATGGGCTCACAAGTAACAGGAAGTCTAGTAGAGTCTCACATGGGCTCACAAGTAGCAGGAAGTCTCATAGAGATTCACATGGGCTCACAAGTAGCAGGAAGTCTCATAGAGTTTCACATAGGCTCACAAGTAGCAGGAAGTCTCCTAGAATCTAGCATGTGCTCAAAAGTAACAGGAAGTCTATTACAGTCTCACAAGTAGCAGGAAGTCTCATAGAGTCACACATGGGCTCACAAGTAGCAGGAAATCTTGTAGAGTCGCACATGGGCTCACAAGTAGCAGGAAGTCTTGTGAGTTTCACATGGGCTCACAAGTAGCAGTAAGTCTCGTAGAGTCTCACAAGTAGCAGGACGTCTTGTAGAGTCTCACATGGGCTCACAAGTAGCAGGAAGTCTTGTAGAGTCTCACAAGTAGCAGGAAGTCTTGTAGAGTCTCACATGGGCTCACAAGTAGCAGGAAGTCTCGTGAGTTTCACATGGGCTCACAAGTAGCAGGAAGTCTTGTGAGTTTCACATGGGCTCACAAGTAGCAGGAAGTCTTGCAGAGTCTCGCATGGGCCCACAAGTAGCAGTAAGTCTAGTAGAGTCTCACATGGGCTCACAAGTAGCAGGAAGTCTAGTAGAGTCTCACCTGGGCCCACAAGTAGCAGTAAGTCTAGTAGAGTCTCACATGGGCTCACAAGTAGCAGGAAGTCACGTAGAGTCTCACATGGGCTCACAAGTAGCAGGAAGTCTAGTAGAGTCTCACATGGGCTCACAAGTAGCAGGAAGTCTCGTGAGTTTCACACGGGCTCACAAGTAGCAGGAAGTCTTGTAGAGTCGCACATGGGCTCACAAGTAGCAGGAAGTCATGTGAGTTTCACATGGGCTCACAATTAGCAGGAAGTCTCGTAGAGTCTCACAAGTAGCAGAAAGTCTTGTAGAGTCTCACATGGGCTCACAAGTAGCAGGAAGTCTAGTGGAGTCTCACATGGGCTCACAAGTAGCAGGACGTCTAGTAGAGCCTCACATGGGCCCACAAGTAGCAGTAAGTCTTGTAGAGTCTCACATGGGCTCACAAGTAGCAGGAAGTCTTGTAGAGTTTCACATGGGCTCACAAGTAGCAGGAAGTCTAGTAGAGTCTCACGTGGGCTCACAAGTAGCAGGAAGTCTCATGAGTTTCACATGGGCTCACATAGAGAGTAAGCCTCCAGGAGCTAACGCAGGCTCACAAGGAGTAGGAAGTCTCGTAGAGTCTCACAAGTAGCAGTAAGTCTCGTAGAGTCTGACATGGGCTCACAAGTAGCAGGAAGTCTTGTAGAGCTTAACACGGGCTCACAAGTAGCAGGAAGTATCGTGAGTTTCACATGGGCTCACAAGTAGCAGGAAGTCTCGTAGAGTCTCACAAGTAGCAGGAAGTCTTGTAGAGTCTCACATAGGCTCACAAGTAGCCGGAAGTCTTGTGAGTTTCACTTGGGCTCACAAGTAGCAGGAAGTCTCGTAGAGTCTCACAAGTAGCAGGAAGTCTTCTAGAGTCTCACATGGGCTCACAAGTAGCAGGAAGTCTTGTAGAGTCTCACAAGTAGCAGGAAGTCTTGTAGAGTCTCACAATGGCTCACAAGTAGCAGGAAGTCTCGTGAGTTTCACATGGGCTCACAAGTAGCAGGAAGTCTTGTAGAGTCGCACATGGGCTCACAAGTAGCAGGAAGTCTTGCAGAGTCTCACATGGGCTCACAAGTAGCAGGAAGTCTCGTGAGTTTCACACGGGCTCACAAGTAGCAGTAAGTCTAGTAGAGTCTCACATGGGCTAACAAGTAGCAGGAAATCACGTAGAGTCTCACATGGGCTCACAAGTAGCAGGAAGTCTAGTAGAGTCTCACATGGGCTCACAAGTAGCAGGAAGTCTCGTGAGTTTCACACGGGCTCACAAGTAGCAGGAAGTCTTGTAGAGTTGCACAGGGGCTCACAAGTAGCAGGAAGTCTTGTGAGTTTCACATGGGCTCACAAGTAGCAGGAAGTCTCATAGAGTCTCACAAGTAGCAGGAAGTCTTGTAGAGTCTCTCATGGGCTCACAAGTAGCAGGAAGTCTCGTAGTGTCTCTCATGGGCTCACATGTAGCAGGAAGTCTCGTAGAGTCTCACAAGTAACAGGAAGTCTTGTAGAGTCTCACATGGGCTCACAAGTAGCAGTAAGTCTAGTAGAGTCTCACATGGGCTCACAAGTAGCAGGAAGTCTAGTAGAGCCCCACATGGGCCCACAAGTAGCAGTAAGTCTTGTAGAGTCTCACATGGGCTCACAAGTAGCAGGAAGTCTTGTAGAGTTTCACATGGGCTCACAAGTAGCAGGAAGTCTAGTAGAGTCTCACAAGTAGCAGGAAGTCTCATGAGTTTCACGGTGCGCAGTCAAAATATCGATTTTTTTATATCGACCTACACTAATATCGAGTTTTTAATATCGTAGGGACAGAATATCGATGACAAGAATATCGGTGACCAGAATATCGACCTTAAGGTAAGTAATATCGTTTTTTTTATATCAAAGTAAGTAATATCGAAGTAAGTAATATCGAAGTACGTAATATCGTTAGCAAAAATATCGTTGTTAATAATATCGATATTTATATTAGTGTTATGTATTTTAGTATGTATTTTATATGTATGTTTTTTTTTTTTTAAACTTTATTTTTTGAATTTTCATAAAACAATACATTGGCATCAAATAAATACGTATGCATACATGTCATTGATAGCAATAATAATCGCATGAGACACAAGGCAGCACCAAGGAGGGAAGGGACAAGGGGGACAGAAGAATCATCCACAAACATATCCCTGTGAGGGGAGGGTGGCAGACAAGGCACCCCTTCCCAATACAGACCCTATCAGAGTTAATCCTCGTATTCCCCACCAGAAACAGACCCCCCGGATATATCTGAGTCACTCTGTTCACTATGAGTAGCGTACTGTGAGGACGGCTCCCCCTCCGCTAACCCAGTGGCACACAAGGCCCGCCAAGCCATCAGGTCATCCTGTAATTTCTCATCCCGTCGGCTAAGTTTCATGTGTGCCTCTTCAGCCAGCGACCACTCTCGAACATCTTTGAGCCAAGCAAGAAGTTCAGGGGCCCTCTGCCCCATCCAAGTTATTGCCACCCTGCGCCTGGCAAGCACCAACATTAACTGTAAGAGTTTATAGGGGAGTTTCTTCCCCTTAGGCCTGCGAACCATCGCGAGTAGACATTGCAAGGGTTCGAGAGCCACCCGAAGCCCCGTGGCGCTCACCACCCTAGTCACCACCCCCGTCCAGAACTGCGCAACCAATGGGCATTCCCATGCCAAATGCAAAAAGCCTCTGCGGCACATCGAGGACAGCCAGCGCCCCTGCTACTATCAATGCGTCTCAGAGACACCGGGGTAATATAGGTGCGGTGTAGGTAATTAAAGTGTGTTAGCTTAAATCTGGCATTGCATGAGACAGTATGTGTAAGGGAGCCTATGCGCGCCCACTGTGCCTCCTCCAGCGGGGCAGCGAGGTCCCTCTCCCAGGCAGTCCTAGACGGCGGGACCGGGGGGGTGGAATCCTGTTTCATCGCTTTATATAGGAGGGATATCAAGCCGCGCCCCTTGCCACACGTAAGCATAACATCCAGTGTATGTGTCAGTGGTGGAATATCTGGGTACTGGGGCCAAGTGATTTTCACTACATCTTGCATTCCCCTGAAATGCAAAAATTGGCCTTGTCCAAGGCCAAAGTTCTCTGCCGCCTGCTCGTAGGTGAGAAAGGTTTCGTTGGGATATAGATCGGCGAGGACCTCGCACCCTCCCTCCCTCCAAATTTGGAAAGACACATGACGTGCCATATCTATAAATGGAGCCAGTATCCAGAGCGAGAGCTCCCTATGAAAGGGCGCCCTTCGAAGGACCCTCTCAACAAAGCGCTGCCATATGCCAGCTGTATGTCGCACAGTATAGGGGAGACACGCATCTGATCCCGCACCCTGCATCAGCGACTCCTGCAGCGTCTGGGTATCTGCCCTACCAAGCATAAGGCGCTTCTCCCAATTATCTGTGTCGGTGAACCAACGGGCCGCATGCTGGAGATGGGCGGCATAATAGTATAGGTCAAAGCGAGGGACTTCTAGACCGCCCTCCTCGTAACTGCGGACAATAGTGCGAAGGGCTACCCTACTGCGCCGACCCGCCCAGAGCAGAGACGTGAGCAATGTGTTGAGAGATTTAAAAACTCGAGGTGGCAAAGGGCAAAATGAGTTCTGTAGCACATAGAGTACTCTGGGGAGCATTACCATCTTCGAGATGGCCCATCAGTGAAAGTGGAAGAGTATTCCAGAAAGACACGGACTGCCTCAATGCCGCAGTGACGCGGTCCACATTCCGGGCCAGCGCTTGTGCGTCCGTCAGGGTCACCTGAATACCCAGGTAACGGAACGCTGTCCGCTCCCAATGCAGTTCCAGATCTGGCAAATCCTCCGGAGGCACCGCAGCTAGTCCTGCCAACGGGAAAACAAGGGATTTACCACGGTTCAGCCGCAATCCAGAGACCTCACCAAACTGATCTAGGTGGTGCAACAGCACCGGCAGGGCCTCGCAGGGAGAGGCCAAGTAAAACAAGGCATCATCCGCGTATAAAGAAATGATGTGAGTCATGTCCCCCACTTTAATACCCCACTGCGCCATATCCGCTCTAATCCGGACCGCGAAGGGCTCTATAGCCAGGGCAAACAAGAGTGGGGAGAGGGGACACCCCTGTCGTGTGCCCCTCCCCAGTTGCCACTCTTCGGACCGTGCGCCCCCGAGCTTAACCCTAGCGCACGGGGCCGTGTATAGGATACGAACCCAGCGACAAAATTGGGGACCCATCCCCACAGCGTGCAAGACCTCGAGAAGATACCCCCAGTCCACCGTGTCGAAAGCCTTGGCGAGGTCAATGGAGACCAACACCATCTGCTCCTGCCTGTCCCGCACCTCATGCAGAATATGAGTCAGTCGCCGTAGATTCATAGCCGTGTTCCGTCCCGGTATGAACCCACATTGATCCTCGTGGACCAGGTGGGTCATGTGTGGTGCTAAGCGAGACGCCAAGAGCTTGCAGAGGATTTTTACATCCGCATTTATCATCGTAATTGGCCGATACGATGAGGGCTCGTGTGCATCTCCCCCTGGTTTTAAAATCATACAGATTTCCCCCTGTGTCATACTTGGTGGGAGGATTCCTCGTTTAAAAGCCTCAGTGTAAACTTGCAGGAGGAGGGGGGGAAGAATATCGGGGAATGCTTGGTAGAACTCGGGCGGAAATCCATCACTACCCGGAGATTTGGCTCGCGGGAGATGCTTCAACGCGGATTGAACCTCGCATAGCGTCAGTGGCTCGTCAAGTTCCTTCCGCGCCTGTTCTGACATGGAGCTCAGGGTCAACCCGTGTAGATACGGGAGATAAGACGCCTCCCCCACCATGGGATCTGCTGTGTACACCGCCTGAAGATGCGACTGTAGGACCCGCAATAATCCCACCTGCGAATGCACCAGGCACCCAGTGGAATCCCGTAAGGCCTCAATTGCAGCAGGAGCGTGTTCTCGGCGGAGGATCCAGGCCAAGAGACGACCTGATTTATCCCCTTCTCTGTAAAGGCGCTGTCTGTATTGTGCGAGCGTATATTTATCAAGCCTGTCTAAGGTGTCATGGATGCGCTCCTGGATCTCTCGTTCCCCATCCCTCTCGGTTGCATCAGTAGCTATCGAGGTCTGTACCTGCAACAGGCGGCGCTCCTCGTCTTGCAGCTCTTGTTGGAGCTGCTTCCGAACCCCGTACGTTACACTCATACATGCCCCTCTCACCACAGCTTTCAGGGACTCCCATTTGGTGGCCTGCAATAGGTCTGTTCCACCCCAGTTTAGATCAACATAATCAGTAAGGGCAGTTTCTACATGGTGCCTCCCCACCTGATCCTCGAGAATCTCTGCCTGCAATCTCCAAGTCCGCGGGCGACACCTCGGGCTCCCCATTCCATCACGCATGCTACAGGGGAATGATCAGACAGGAATCGCGCTAGATGAGTCACCTCCAGAGACATGTTGGCATCGGGATTCGCGACTAAAACCCTGTCGAGGCGGCTATAGGTGTTATGAGTAGATGAGAAGCATGTGTATACTTTCTGGGTCGGGTGTCTTTGACGCCATACATCTTGGGCCCCTAGATTCCCCATGACCTCCCGGAGTTTCACCGTCATTCTGGGTTTCGTGCCAGTGCGGGGGGAAATCTATCCAGGACAGGATCAAGGACACAATTAAAATCTCCCATCCAAAACAGTGGAACCTCTAGTTCCGATACTAGGACCTCCTGCAGGGACTGATAAAAGCCCGGGTCATCCGTGTTCGGCGCATAGGTGTTCACCACGGCCACGTCTCTACCATCTAGCTTGGCTCTGAGGAGTAGATACCTCCCTGGATATCAGCTTCCACATATTGGACGGCCAAAGGAACCCCGGGCGCCACCCACACAAGGACCCCTCTGGCATAGCTAGAAAAGGAGGAATGAAAAATCTGGCCCGCCACTTCTTTGCCAATTGTTGAGCCCCTTCGTCCGTGAGATGGGTCTCCTGGAGGCATGCTAATGAGACCTGATGTCTACGAAAGAAAGACAGGGCCCTGTACCTCTTGGTGCATGTACCCAGCCCCCTCACATTCCAGCTTAAAAATTTAAACCCCATAGTGGTTGTAACGCCCAATCTCCGGGCAGTCCATGCCCCATGCTGCTACCTAAATTCTGTGCCCCAACTGTGATGCATACGATGCCAACAAACACCCAACAAAACCCCCTTAAAGCCCCGATGCCAATGAGAACCCAACAAAACCTCCCTAAAGCCCCCTCCCCCACCCACGAGCAATTTACTGTTAACGGAACATGCAGAAATGCCCTTCCCGTGCTGGTGCCAGGACGTGCACAGCGATACCATGAGCCCAACTGGGCCAAACTACTTCAACAGAAGGAAGAAACCCCCCCCTCCCCAAAAGTCGACTCCCGACCCTTAACAGCCGCACCCTAAATAATTCAATGTCACGGGCCACCCAGCTAGGTACTTATACAAACTAACCAGGGCAGAGCAAGCAGCGGAGCCCCGCCATCCCATCCATCGTCATCACTATAATCATGAGTAATGCACTCAGGCCCCCAGAGCACCACAGTCCCAGGTCCCCAACAATCCCACCCCCACCCCCCGCAATATGAAAAAACAGAGGGATATTAGTCACCAGGGGATACTGGGTCCCCAAGAATCCCATGTCCGGAGCAGGATCCACACAGGCAGTAGACAAGTGAGGCACTGGCATCGGACCCTCCCCAGCCGTGCAAGGAGGTGCCAGGCCACCACGGACCAGTTCCCCACATTCCGAGAGTTAAACGTAGTAACACAGCATCATCAGGATGGGCCCGCAGTGGCGGGAAGCTGGTCTAGGTTAGTTTCTGGAATCACTTGATTGGTAGGCAAAAGAGTATCCGGGACCAGGCTCTCCTCGGAATTTTCTGCCATTGTCCGTGGGGGAGGGCCGTCTGAGTCCGAGGAGTCTACTCGCAGAGCTCCATCGTCCCCCACCGTGATCCGCTGTCTTTCTCCCTGGTTGACATCTCTGACCCGGCCCCTGCGCCTGCTCCTGCGTCGTCTCTGTGGTCTGGCCCCCCAGGTGCTCCGGGATCCCCTCTGGTCACGCTGTGGGAGGGCCTCCCCCCGGACTTCGAGCCACTCCCATACTTCCTCGGGGGAATCAAAGAACTGGGCTTTCCCCTGGAAGATCACCTTAAGTTTTGCGGGGTACAGTAGCATGTACTGCAGATTGAGCTCACGGAGCTTCTGTTTAACGCCCAAATAGGATTTTCGCTGTTCCTGAACGTGGCGGGTATAATCGGGATAAATGGACACCCTGGCATTATCATAGGTGAGGTTCACCGCCTCTCTCGCGGCCTTCAAGATACAATCCCTGTCCCGATAGTTCAGGATTTTAGCGATGAGAGCTCTAGGAGGGGCCCCCGGCAGCGGCGGTGGGACCAACGCCCTATGAGCTCGCTCTATTACGAAGACCTCGGAGAGACCTATGGGGCATAGCTTCGTTCGAATCCAGTCTTCTAAGAACCGCTCCGTATTGCCCCGCTCTGAGCGCTCCGGGATACCCAGGACCCTAATGTTACTGCGGCGGGCCCTACCCTCTGCCTCCTCCGCTCTGCGCTCTAAGGCACTGGTGGTGGTGGTGAGCTGAGTAACCTGCTGCCTCAGAGTGGTCACCTCTCCCTGCAGCTGGACGATGTCCCCCTCCGCCGTGGAGACCTTATCCGCCACCTTCCGTAGATCCGCTCGTAGTAGGTTCACATCAATAGATACTGTCTCTATTTGCTTTTCCAGGGCGGTGAGAGAGCCTTGTATAGCTTCAAGTAACGCAGCCCGAGACGGCTCTCTAGGGGTGTCGCCCTCACTCTCCTGGCCCGACTGGCGAGTGATCCGCTGCGTGGGGAGGCGTTGCGTGGTGTATTGCGTGATCGTATTGGGGTTAGCGGCGCACGGGGGCTTGTCCTTCCCCATATTGCAGGCCTCAATCCGTCGATCGAGTCAGCGGCCCGGCTCCAACTGGTATTGTAAGGCTGCTGGTACCAGGATTATCCTGTCCCCACGGGTGCCGCAAGTTGCAGTGCAGAACCACCGAGAGTCCGGAGGGTCAGTATCCCTGCCACGGGCGCCGAGGGGTCCCCCCTCTGTGGCGTGGCAGTATGAAGTTGCTGCGGCAATCCCCCCGCGCTCCCAGGGCCGCTCACCACTGCGTCAGCGCCAGGTCCACTCAGGCCCCCCTCTCAGTCACTGTCGGGGCTGTCGCCACCTTCCCTGGCGCCAGGATCACCGCCGCCGGCGACCCCACACTGACCGACCGCCCAAGGGACTCAAGGAAGAGCCAGCGATCTCCACCTGCATCTAGTAGGCGATTCGGCGAATAGTAAGGTCCCAGATAGGCACCCCCATTCCATGTGCAGGGGGAGGATCACAGTGTTAGGCACAGCGTCCCTCCGGTCACCTCTGTGCCCGATCAGGCCGGACCCCCTCCGCTCCGGCCGCCACTCGCAGGAACAGGCTCTCCAAGCAGTCGTGGCCCACGTGTGGAACCTGGCGCTGCAGGCGCCACAGCCAGGCAGGGAGGGCGCACAACCAATTAATGCACCCCGGGCGGCCGCCGTCCGTCAGCCACTCTCGGGCCCCACCACTGAGGATCTCCACGCAGGGCCCAAGCGCAGCCCGCCGCTCAAATCACAGCCGGCTAGAGGGCGCAGGCTCACCCCTCATCCCAGGGCCCCCCTTCAGGCCGGGGGCGTCGTCCCCGTCAGGCCGCAAATCGCCGGTCAGCCCCCAGGCCCCCCGCAGGACGAAGTCCAGCGCTCACCGGCGCCGCGTACAGCACCCCGCCGCAGGGCCGAGCCCCGGAGCCCAAGGCCAGTGTCCCCGGCGAAAGACTCCGCAGGTCCGGGTCGTCACCCAGGGAGGCTCGTGGGCCGCGGCACACTGTAGGCCAATGTCCACTCGGCCAGGGCCCGGATCCCGGTCACTCAATCGCAGGCCGCATCCCCGGCCTCGCGTAGTCACCACCGCCGGGCTGCCAGTCGCCGGGGCGATTCGGTCGATTTCCGGTCCGGAATCGGCCCCGCTGGAAGTCCGGAGCTGCGCCAACACTCAAAGCCCCGGGCGCTCACAGAATGTTGTAGTGGGCGCCCGTGTAAGGATATTTACAGGATATTGGCGGCTGGCAGGATGGGAGCCGAAGGAGCTTACGTCCTGTCGGCCATGCTGCTTGGCCACGCCCCCATTTTATATGTATGTTTAACATTTTTTGTAATGTATTTTTATTATTTTTAAATATATGTATTAAATGTTTAGAAATTAGTAAAACATTTTAAGTAAATTTTGCGTTTTAGTATCAGAGTGGGTTGTGGGTTTATAGGGGAATAGGGTGGGAAGTAATTTAATTATAATTAATTAATTAATTAATATGTTTTTATTTATTGTTATTGATTATTAATTTATTGTTAATTAATTATTAATTGGTAATTAATTATTTTTACTTGATTAATTTATCATTATATTACATTTTTTTTTCTTCTTATTTAGTGTTAATTAATTTATTGTTAATTAATTGTTAATTGGTAATTAATTTTTGATAATTGATTAATTGATAAATAAATTAATTATGTTAATTTTTATGTGTAGCGGGTTGTGGGTTTATAGGGGAATAGGGTGGGAAGTAATTTAATTATAATTAATTAATTAATATTTTTTTATTTATTGTTATTGATAATTAATTTATTGTTAATTAATTATTAATTGGTAATTAATTTTTATTAATAATTAAATTAATTGTGTTCTTTTTTATGTGTAGTGGGTTGTGTGTTTATGGGGGAATAGGGTGGGAAGTAATTTAATGTTATTTAAGTAAATATTAATTTAATTTTATTGGTATTTATTATAAATTTTTTAGTTAATTAATTATGAATATGTTATTTATTTTACAAAAATTATTTGATTAATAAGTATGTTAATTTAACCCCTACGCTATCCAACACTTTCCTTACTGTTGCACTCCCTGGAGTGGGAATAGTAATTTTAGCCCCTACGCTATCCAACATTTTCCCTACTGTTGCACTGTTTGGAGTTGGAATAGTAATTTTATTACCTCCGCTATCTAATATTTTTTGTATTATTTTAGTTAATGTAGTATATAATTAATTTTTAAAAGATTAAAAATAATTTCGATATTTTTTTCCCGATATTTTTGTACTTACCATAATGTAGATAGGATGTCGATATTCTTGACTTCGATATTCCTGCGTCCATATTTCTGTAGGTCGATATTCTGACCTTCGATATTTTGTCAGTGATTCGAGTTTCACATGGGCTCACATAGAGAGTAAGCCTCCAGGAGCTAACGCAGGCTCACAAGGAGTAGGAAGAAGTCTCGTAGAGTCTCACAAGTAGCAGGAAGTCTAGTAGAGCCTCACGTGGGCTCACAAGTAGCAGGAAGTCTAGTAGAGTCTCACGTGGGCTCACAAGCAGTGGGGGGAGGCTCAGGTTACTCACAGGCATTTGAAGCTCCAGCTGTGAACTCTTTTAACTCTTCTTGGCAGGGTTGCCTTCCCTTCCTGCCCTCACATGTTCATCTGAGGTTTCTGTTTGACAAGCACGTGAATCCCTCATCACATGCAGGTGTGCTGGTGGCAGTGCCGGCCTGTGAGGGCTGCATGGACTGGTGCAGGGGGAGGGGCGTGGGGAGCAGTTAATCACTCATAATCTTAACATTCCTATGAAACACTAACCTACAGTGGAGTTATGGCTACCTTAGACAGTTATATCCAAGAGCCGGGAGGGCGGGGGGCGGTGCACAGACATGACCCCTGACCTCGAGCTGTGAAGCAGCTCTGGGGCAGGAGACGGGGCAGTGAGGCAGGAGGTCAGGGGCATTTATGGGTTGCAGGAAGCCCTGGGTGTGAGGCAGCAGGAATGCCACTCAAGGTAAGGGGCAGTAGGGCGGACAAAGTGTTGTGGGACCGGGGTGGTAAATAGGGTGGGGCCCGTCTCACAGTGTAGGGCTGGGGGGCGTCGGTCACCTCCACTGCTTTACGGTACTGCACCCCTGCAACGTTCCTCTGAGTACCGCCCCGACCCCTCCTGTCTCTCCTCTGTATCCTCAGGTCTTCTCTACGTCTCTTCCCTCAAATTGCACACTGGCACCTCTCTCTTCTCTTTCACAGACACCCCTCGCCTCCTACAGCTCACCCCAGGACTCCTCCCTTGCACCCATCCTGTGACACACCCCGGGTGTCTCTCCCTATGGCATCCTTCTCTCATGCACACATCCTGTGACACACCCCGGGTGTCTCTTCCTAAGGCACCCTTCTCTCATGCACCCATCCTGTGACACACCCAGGGCGTCATTTCCTAAGGCACCCTTCTCTTATGCACCCATCCTGTGACACACCCTGGGTGTCTCTTCCTACGGCACCCTTCTCTCATGCACCCATCCTGTGACACACCCCGGGTGTCTCTTCCTAAGGCACCCTTCTCTCATGCACCCATCCTGTAACACACCCCGGGTGTCTCTCCCTATGGTATCCTTCTCTCAGCTGGATGTCTCTTATTACTGCACCCTTCTCTCATGCCCCCATCCTGTGACACACCCTGGATGTCTCTTCTTACTGAACCCTTCTCTCATGCACCCATCCTGTGACATACCCCGATGTCTCTACCTGCGGCACCCTTCTCTCATGTACTCATCCTGTGACACAACCCGGATGTCTCTTATTACTGAACCCTTCTCTCATGCACCCACCCTGTGACACACCCCGGATGTCTCTTCTTACTGAGCCCTTCTCTCATGCACGCATCCTATGACACACCCCGATGTCTCTACCTGCGGCACCCTTTACTCATGCATCCATCCTGTGAAACACACTGGATGTCTTCCTCCCACACCCTTCTCTCATGCACCCATCCTGTGACACACCCAGGGTGTCTCGTCCTACGGCACTCTTCTCTCATGCACCCATCCTGTGACACACCCCGGGTGTCTCTTCCTAAGGCACCCTTCTCTCATGCACCCATCCTGTGACACACCCTGGGTATTTCTCCCATCGGCACTCCTTTCTCTCATGCACCCATCCTGTAACACAGCCCGGGTGTCTCTCCCTATGGCATCCTTCTCTCATGCACCCATACTGTTACACACCCTGGATGTCTCTTATTACTGCACCCTTCTCTCATGCACCCATCCTGTGACATACCCTGGGTGTCTCTCCCTACGGCACCCCTCTCTCATGCACTCATCCTGTGACACAACCCGGATGTCTCTTCCTACTGCACCCTTCTCTCATGCACCCATCCTGTGACACACCCCGGGTGTCTCTTCCTAAGGCACCCTTCTCTCATGCACCCATTCTGTGACACACCCTGGGTGTCTCTCCCTACGGCAGCCTTCTCACATGCACCCATCCTGTGACACATTCCGGGTGTCTCTCCCTACGGCATCCTTCTCTCATGCACCCATACTGTTACACTCCCTGGATGTCTCTTATTACTGCACACTCCTCTCATGCACCCATCCTGTGACACAACCTGGGTGTCTCTCCCTACGGCACCCTTCTCTCATGCACCCATCCTGTGACACACCCCGGGTGTCTCTCCCTACGTCATCTTTCTCTCATGCACCCATACTGTTACACTCAATGGATGTCTCTTATTACTGCACCCTACTCTCATGCACCCATCCTGTGACACACCCTGGTTGTCTCTCCCTACAGCACCCTTCTCTCATGCACCCATCCTGTGACACACCCTGGATGTCTCTCCCTACGGCACCCTTCTCTCATGCACCCATTCTGTGACACACCCCGGGTGTCTCTCCCTACGGCATCCTTCTCTCATGCACCCATCCTGTTACACTCCCTGGATGTCTCTTATTACTGAACTCTTCTCTCATGCACCCATCCTGTGACACACCCTGGATGTCTCTTCCTACTACACCCTTCACTCATGCACCCACCCTCTAACACATGGCAGGCGTCTCTTCCTACTGCACCCTTCTCTCATGCACCCATCCTGTGACACACCCTGGATGTCTCTTCCTACTGCACCATGCTCTCATGCACCCATCCTGTGACACACCCTGGATGTCTCTTCTTACTACACCTTTCTCACATGCACCCATCCTGTGACACACCCTGGATGTCTCTTCGTACTGCACCACTCTCTCAGGCTCCTATCCTGTGACACATCCCAGGTGTCTCTCCCTACGGCACCCTTCTCTCATGCACTCATCCTGTGACACAACCCGGATGTCTCTTCGTACTGCATCCTTCTCTCATGCACCCATCCTGTGACACACCCTGGGTGTCTCTTCCTAAGGCACCCTTCTCTTATGCACCCATCCTGTGACACACCCTGGGTGTCTCTCCCTACGGCACCCTTCTCTCATGCACCCATCCTGTGACACACCCCGGGTGTCTCTTCCTAAGGCACCCTTCTCTCATGAACCCATCCTGTGACACACCCTGGGTATCTCTCCCATCGGCACCCTTCTCTCATGCACCCATCCTGTAAAACAGCCCGGGTGTCTCTCCCTATGGCATCCTTCTCTCATGCACCCATACTGTTACATACCCTGGATGTCTCTCCCTACGGCACCCCTCTCTCATGCACTCATCCTGTGACACAACCCGGATGTCTCTTCCTACTGCACCCTTCTCTCATGCACCCATCCTGTGACACACCCCGGGTGTCTCTTCCTAAGGCACCCTTCTCTCATGCACCCATCCTGTGACACACCCTGGGTGTCTCTCCCTGCAGCAGCCTTCTCTCATGCACCCATCCTGTGACACATCCCGGGTGTCTCTCCCTACGGCATCCTTCTCTCATGCACCCATACTGTTACACTCCCTGGATGTCTCTTATTACTGCACACTTCTCTCATGCACCCATCCTGTGACACACCCTGGGTGTCTCTCCCTACGGCACCCTTCTCTCATGCACCCATCCTGTGACACACTCCGGGTGTCTCTCCCTACGGCATCCTTTTCTCATGCACCCATACAGTTACACTCCCTGGATGTCTCTTATTACTGCACCCTCCTCTCATGCACCCATCCTGTGACACACCCTGGGTGTCTCTCCCTTCGGCACCCTTCTCTCATGCACCCATCCTGTGACACACCCCGGGTGTCTCTCCCTACGGCATCCTTCTCTCATGCACCCATACTGTTACACTCCATGGATGTCTCTTATTACTGCACCCTACTCTCATGCACCCATCCTGTGACACACCCTGGTTGTCTCTCCCTACGGCACCCTTCTCTCATGCACCCATCCTGTTACACTCCCTGGATGTCTCTTATTACTGAACTCTTCTCTCATGCACCCATCCTGTGACACACCCTGGATGTCTCTTCCTACTACACCCTTCACTCATGCACCCACCCTCTGACACATGGCAGGTGTCTCTTCCTACTGCACCCTTCTCTCATGCACCCATCCTGTGACACACCCTGGATGTCTCTTCCTACTGCAACATTCTCTCATGCACCCATCCTGTGACACACCCTGGATGTCTCTTCTTACTACACCTTTCTCACATGCACCCATCCTGTGAGACACCCTGGATGTCTCTTTGTACTGCACCACTCTCTCAGGCTCCTATCCTGTGACACATCCCAGGTGTCTCTCCCTACGGCACCCTTCTCTCATGCACTCATCCTGTGACACAACCCGGATGTCTCTTCCTACTGCATCCTTCTCTCATGCACCCATCCTGTGACACACCCTGGGTGTCTCTTCCTAAGGCACCCCTTCTCTTATGCACCCATCCTGTGACACACCCTGGGTGTCTCTCCTTATGGCACCTTTCTCTCATGCACCCATCCTGTGACACATCCCGGGTGTCTCTCCCTACGGCATCCTTCTCTCAGGCACCCATACTGTTACACTCCCTGGATGTCTCTTATTACTGCACCCTTCTCTCATGCACCCACCCTGTGACACACCCTGGGTGTCTCTCCCTACGGCACTCTTCTCTCATGCACCCATCCTGTGACACACTCCGGGTGTCTGTCCCTACGGCATCCTTCTTTCATGCACCCATACTGTTACACTCCCTGGATGTCTCTTATTACTGCACCCTTCCTGTGACACACCCTGGGTGTCTCTCCCTAGGGCACCCTTCTCTCATGCACCCATCCTGTGACACACCCCGGGTGTCTCTCCCTACGGCATCCTTCACTTATGCACCCATACTGTTACACTCCATGGATGTCTCTTATTACTGCACCCTACTCTCATGCACCCATCCTGTGACACACCCTGGATGTCTCTCCCTACAGCATCCTTCTCTCATGCACCTATCCTGTGACACACCCTGGATGTCTCTCCCTACGGCACCCTTCTCTCATGCACCCATCCTGTGACACACCCCGGGTGTCTCTCCCTACTGCACCCTTCTCTCATGCACCCATCCTGTTACACTCCCTGGATGTCTCTTATTAATGAACTCTTCCCTCATGCACCCATCCTGTGACACACCCTGGATGTCTCTTCCTACTACACCCTTCACTCATGCACCCACCCTCTGACACACGGCAGGTGTCTCTTCCTACTGCACCCTTCTCTCATGCACCCATCCTGTGACACACCCTGGATGTCTCTTCCTACTGCACCATTCTCCCATGCACCCATCCTGTGACACACCCTGGATGTCTCTTCTTACTACACCCTTCTCACATGTCACCCATCCTGTGACACACCCTGGAGGTGTCTTCGTACTGCACCACTCTCTCAGGCTCCTATCCTGTGACACACCCTTGGTTTCTCTTCCTACTGTACCCTTCTCTCATGCACCCATCCTGTGACACCGCTGGGTGTCTCTTCCTACTACACCTTTCTCTCATGTACCCATCCTGTGACACACCCTGGATGTCTCTCTCTACGGCACCCATCTCTCATGCACCCATCCTGTGACACACCCTGGATGTCTCTTGCTACTGCACTTTCTCTCATGCACCCATCCTGTGACACATCCTGGATGTCTCTTGCTACTGCACCCTTCACTCATGCACCATCCTGTGACACACACCGGGTGTCTCTTCCTTCTTCACCCTTCTCTCTCATGCACCCATCTTGTGGCACACCCTGGATGTCTCTTCCTACTGCACCATTCTCTCAGGCACCCATCCTGTGACACACCCTGGGTGTCTCTTCCCACTAAACCCTTCTCTCATACACACATCCTGTGAAATATGCCGGGTGTCTATTCCTAATGTACCCATCTCTCATGCACCCATCCTGTGACACCCTGGATGCCTCTTTCCACTACACCCTTCTCTCATGCACCCATCCTGTGGCAAACCCTGGATGTGTGCCACACCATGGGTGCCACTTCCACACTCATGCACCTGTCCTACTGCACCATTCTCTCTTGCAGCTATCCTGTGACACATCCTCTGTTTCTCTTCCTACTGCACCCTTCTCTCATGCACTGATCCTATGACACACGCCGGGTGTCTCTTCTTACTGCACCCTTCTCTCATGCACCCATCCTGTGACACATTCCAGATGTCTCTTCCTACTGCACCATTCTCTCATGCACCCTTCACTCATGCATCCATCCTGTGAAACACCCTGGATGTCTCTTCCTACTGCACCCTTCTCTCATGCACCTATTGTGAGAAGTTGGCCTGGCATATGCTGTCCACTAATTATAGTGGGCACCTTGCACCAGTCCAAACAACCCCTTATTGGAGATAGGTTAAAGACAACCTTTCTTGAAAGCTATCCTAGTTGTAGCTATGGAGAGCAGCCTTCAGGCTAAGTCTTGAAGGAATGTAAAGCAGCTTGTTTTACCAGTCTATAATCTCTTGAGTGACCAAATGAAAGAGGACCACACCAGGTATATATATAAAATATATGTATTTAGTCTTAAACACACCCCTCTAGTCTCTTTATGAGGCTAGAGTTCAAAGTACATAAGTTACAAGGCAAATATCAGCAGTTATTAGCACAATACACGTTTGAGCCCTAGGGCGTACTCAAACCATATACTAAAATAGTGGTATAAGAACCACGACTGAGCTAGACACAAGGCCTAGAGCCTGTAGAAGTGCTTGGACCCCAAGGAACCACCCAAGGTAGTGACACAGAGGACCCACGGGGGACGCGTGCAGTGTGAGAACACAGCCGCGAGCCACCGTTAACTTCTATGGGGAAAGTCGCGGTTGGAATTTTAAAGAAAGATGACACTTCGGAGAGGACTTATAGTTAGCCCCTTTAAACTTAAGAGTTTCTAGGGCCCACACCCACGTGAGTACCGAAATACTCGAGTTACCTCACCCAGGGAAGCCGGGTGCATACGTGTTAAAAGGTGTCGGGAATCGTCGTCGTTTTCAATGGCGATCTTCTTGAAAGTGCTGCTGCCGTGAAGAGGAAGAGTGTCCGGTGCAATCCAAGCCTGGATCGAGGAAGAAGAAGACCTGAAAGCAGAGGGGACAGAGTCTGGGTCACTAGCCAGTGACCAGGGGCACGATAGTCGAATGCCCTCAGATGTCGGGTGCTTCAGGTGAGTTGACGGGTGCCTTGACTCTTCAGCCACGCATCCTATGACACACCCCGATGTCTCTACCTGCGGCACCCTTTACTCATGCATCCATCCTGTGAAACACACTGGATGTCTTCCTCCCACACCCTTCTCTCATGCACCCATCCTGTGACACACCCAGGGTGTCTCGTCCTACGGCACTCTTCTCTCATGCACCCATCCTGTGACACACCCCAGGTGTCTCTTCCTAAGGCACCCTTCTCTCATGCACCCATCCTGTGACACACCCTGGGTATTTCTCCCATCGGCACCCTTCTCTCATGCACCCATCCTGTAACACAGCCCGGGTGTCTCTCCCTATGGCATCCTTCTCTCATGCACCCATACTGTTACACACCCTGGATGTCTCTTATTACTGCACCCTTCTCTCATGCACCCATCCTGTGACATACCCTGGGTGTCTCTCCCTACAGCACCCCTCTCTCATGCACTCATCCTGTGACACAACCCGGATGTCTCTTCCTACTGCACCCTTCTCTCATGCACCCATCCTGTGACACACCCCGGGTGTCTCTTCCTAAGGCACCCTTCTCTCATGCACCCATCCTGTGACACACCCTGGGTGTCTCTCCCTATGGCAGCCTTCTCACATGCACCCATCCTGTGACACATCCCGGGTGTCTCTCCCTACGGCATCCTTCTCTCATGCACCCATACTGTTACACTCAATGGATGTCTCTTATTACTGCACCCTACTCTCATGCACCCATCCTGTGACACACCCTGGTTGTCTCTCCCTACAGCACCCTTCTCTCATGCACCCATCCTGTGACACACCCTGGATGTCTCTCCCTACGGCACCCTTCTCTCATGCACCCATTCTGTGACACACTCCCTGGATGTCTCTTATTACTGCACACTCCTCTCATGCACCCATCGTGTGACACACCCTGGGTGTCTCTCCCTACGGAACCCTTCTCTCATGCACCCATCCTGTGACACACCCCGGGTGTCTCTCCCTACGTCATCTTTCTCTCATGCACCCATACTGTTACACTCAATGGATGTCTCTTATTACTGCACCCTACTCTCATGCACCCATCCTGTGACACACCCTGGTTGTCTCTCCCTACAGCACCCTTCTCTCATGCACCCATCCTGTGACACACCCTGGATGTCTCTCCCTACGGCACCCTTCTCTCATGCACCCATTCTGTGACACACCCCGGGTGTCTCTCCCTACGGCATCCTTCTCTCATGCACCCATCCTGTTACACTCCCTGGATGTCTCTTATTACTGAACTCTTCTCTCATGCACCCATCCTGTGACACACCCTGGATGTCTCTTCCTACTACACCCTTCACTCATGCACCCACCCTCTAACACATGGCAGGCGTCTCTTCCTACTGCACCCTTCTCTCATGCACCCATCCTGTGACACACCCTGGATGTCTCTTCCTACTGCACCATTCTCTCATGCACCCATCCTGTGACACACCCTGGATGTCTCTTCTTACTACACCTTTCTCACATGCACCCATCCTGTGACACACCCTGGATGTCTCTTCGTACTGCACCACTCTCTCAGGCTCCTATCCTGTGACACATCCCAGGTGTCTCTCCCTACGGCACCCTTCTCTCATGCACTCATCCTGTGACACAACCCAGATGTCTCTTCGTACTGCATCCTTCTCTCATGCACCCATCCTGTGACACACCCTGGGTGTCTCTTCCTAAGGCACCCTTCTCTTATGCACCCATCCTGTGACACACCCTGGGTGTCTCTCCCTACGGCACCCTTCTCTCATGCACCCATCCTGTGACACACCCCGGGTGTCTCTTCCTAAGGCACCCTTCTCTCATGAACCCATCCTGTGACACACCCTGGGTATCTCTCCCATCGGCACCCTTCTCTCATGCACCCATCCTGTAACACAGCCCGGGTGTCTCTCCCTATGGCATCCTTCTCTCATGCACCCATACTGTTACATACCCTGGATGTCTCTCCCTACGGCACCCCTCTCTCACGCACTCATCCTGTGACACAACCCGGATGTCTCTTCCTACTGCACCCTTCTCTCATGCACCCATCCTGTGACACACCCTTGGTGTCTCTCCCTACGGCAGCCTTCTCTCATGCACCCATCCTGTGACACATCCCGGGTGTCTCTCCCTACGGCATCCTTCTCTCATGCACCCATACTGTTACACTCCCTGGATGTCTCTTATTACTGCACACTTCTCTCATGCACCCATCCTGTGACACACCCTGGGTGTCTCTCCCTACGGCACCCTTCTCTCATGCACCCATCCTGTGACACACTCCGGGTGTCTCTCCCTACGGCATGCTTTTCTCATGCACCCATACAGTTACACTCCCTGGATGTCTCTTATTACTGCACCCTCCTCTCATGCACCCATCCTGTGACACACCCTGGGTGTCTCTCCCTACGGCACCCTTCTCTCATGCACCCATCTTGTGACACACCCCGGGTGTCTCTCCCTACGGCATCCTTCTCTCATGCACCCATACTGTTACACTCCATGGATGTCTCTTATTACTGCACCCTACTCTCATGCACCCATCTTGTGACACACCCTGGTTGTCTCTCCATACGGCACCCTTCTCTCATGCACCCATCCTGTTACACTCCCTGGATGTCTCTTATTACTGAACTCTTCTCTCATGCACCCATCCTGTGACACACCCTGGATGTCTCTTCCTACTACACCCTTCACTCATGCACCCACCCTCTGACACATGGCAGGTGTCTCTTCCTACTGCACCCTTCTCTCATGCACCCATCCTGTGACACACCCTGGATGTCTCTTCCTACTGCACCATTCTCTCATGCACCCATCCTGTGACACACCCTGGATGTCTCTTCTTACTACACCTTTCTCACATGCACCCATACTGTGAGACACCCTGGATGTCTCTTTGTACTGCACCACTCTCTCAGACTCCTATCCTGTGACACATCCCAGGTGTCTCTCCCTACGGCACCCTTCTCTCATGCACTCATCCTGTGACACAACCCGGATGTCTCTTCCTACTGCATCCTTCTCTCATGCACCCATCCTGTGACACACCCTGGGTGTCTCTTCCTAAGGCACCCTTCTCTTATGCACCCATCCTGTGACACACCCTGGGTGTCTCTCCCTATGGCACCTTTCTCTCATGCACCCATCCTGTGACACATCCCGGGTGTCTCTCCCTACGGCATCCTTCTCTCATGCACCCATACTGTTACACTCCCTGGATGTCTCTTATTACTGCACCCTTCTCTCATGCACCCACCCTGTGACACACCCTGGGTGTCTCTCCCTACGGCACTCTTCTCTCATGCACCCATCCTGTGACACACTCCGGGTGTCTGTCCCTACGGCATCCTTCTTTCATGCACCCATACTGTTACACTCCCTGGATGTCTCTTATTACTGCACCCTTCCTGTGACACACCCTGGGTGTCTCTCCCTAGGGCACCCTTCTCTCATGCACCCATCCTGTGACACACCCCGGGTGTCTCTCCCTACGGCATCCTTCTCTTATGCACCCATACTGTTACACTCCATGGATGTCTCTTATTACTGCACCCTACTCTCATGCACCCATCCTGTGACACACCCTGGATGTCTCTCCCTACAGCACCCTTCTCTCATGCACCTATCCTGTGACACACCCTGGATGTCTCTCCCTACGGCACCCTTCTCTCATGCACCCATCCTGTGACACACCCCGGGTGTCTCTCCCTACTGCACCCTTCTCTCATGCACCCATCCTGTTACACTCCCTGGATGTCTCTTATTACTGAACTCTTCCCTCATGCACCCATCCTGTGACACACCCTGGATGTCTCTTCCTACTACACCCTTCACTCATGCACCCACCCTCTGACACACGGCAGGTGTCTCTTCCTACTGCACCCTTCTCTCATGCACCCATCCTGTGACACACCCTGGATGTCTCTTCCTACTGCACCATTCTCCCATGCACCCATCCTGTGACACACCCTGGATGTCTCTTCTTACTACACCCTTCTCACATGTCACCCATCCTGTGACACACCCTGGAGGTCTCTTCGTACTGCACCACTCTCTCAGGCTCCTATCCTGTGACACACCCTTGGTTTCTCTTCCTACTGTACCCTTCTCTCATGCATCCATCCTGTGACACCGCTGGGTGTCTCTTCCTACTACACCACTCTCTCATGCACCCATCCTGTGACACATCCCAGGTGTCTCTTCCTACTGCAAAATGTTCTCAAGCACCCATCCTGTGACACACCCTTGATGTCTCTCCCTATGGCACCTTTCTCTCATGTACCCATCCTGTGACACACCCTGGATGTCTCTCCCTACGGCACCCATCTCTCATGCACCCATCCTGTGACACACCCTGGATGTCTCTTGCTACTGCACTTTCTCTCATGCACCCATCCTGTGACACATCCTGGATGTCTCTTGCTACTGCACCCTTCACTCATGCACCATCCTGTGACACACACCGGGTGTCTCTTCCTACTTCACCCTTCTCTCATGCACCCATCTTGTGGCACACCCTGGATGTCTCTTCCTACTGCACCATTCTCTCAGGCACCCATCCTGTGACACACCCTGGGTGTCTCTTCCCACTAAACCCTTCTCTCATACACACATCCTGTGAAATATGCCGGGTGTCTATTCCTAATGTACCCATCTCTCATGCACCCATCCTGTGACACCCTGGATGCCTCTTTCCACTACACCCTTCTCTCATGCACCCATCCTGTGGCAAACCCTGGATGTGTGCCACACCACGGGTGCCACTTCCACACTCATGCACCTGTCCTACTGCACCATTCTCTCTTGCAGCTATCCTGTGACACATCCTCTGTTTCTCTTCCTACTGCACCCTTCTCTCATGCACTGATCCTATGACACACGCCGGGTGTCTCTTCTTACTGCACCCTTCTCTCATGCACCCATCCTGTGACACATCCCAGATGTCTCTTCCTACTGCACCATTCTCTCATGCACCCTTCACTCATGCATCCATCCTGTGAAACACCCTGGATGTCTCTTCCTACTGCACCCTTCTCTCATGCACCTATTGTGAGAAGTTGGCCTGGCATATGCTGTCCACTAATTATAGTGGGCACCTTGCACCAGTCCAAACAACCCCTTATTGGAGATAGGTTAAAGACAACCTTTCTTGAAAGCTATCCTAGTGGTAGCTATGGAGAGCAGCCTTCAGGCTAAGTCTTGAAGGAATGTAAAGCAGCTTGTTTTACCAGTCCATAATCTCTTGAGTGACCAAATGAAAGAGGACCACACCAGGTATATATATAAAATATATGTATTTAGTCTTAAACACACCCCTCTAGTCTCTTTATGAGGCTAGAGTTCGAAGTACATAAGTTACAAGGCAAATATCAGCAGTTATTAGCACAATACACGTTTGAGCCCTAGGGGCGTACCAAACCATATACTAAAATAGTGGTATAAGAACCACGACTGAGCTAGACACAAGGCCTAGAGCCTGTAGAAGTGCTTGGACCCCAAGGAAACACCCAAGGTAGTGACACAGGGGACCCACGGGGGACGTGTGCAGTGTGAGAACACAGCCGCGAGCCACCGTTAACTTCTATGGGGAAAGTCGCGGTTGGAATTTTAAAGAAAGATGACACTTCGGAGAGGACTTTCAGTTAGCCCCTTTAAACTTAAGAGTTTCTAGGGCCCACACCCACGTGAGTACCGAAATACTCGAGTTACCTCACCCAGGGAAGCCGGGTGCATACGTGTTAAAAGGTGTCGGGAATCGTCGTTGTTTTCAATGGCGATCTTCTTGAAAGTGCTGCTGCCGTGAAGAGGAAGAGTGTCCGGTGCGATCCAAGCCTGGATCGAGGAAGAAGAAGACCTGAAAGCAGAGGGGACAGAGTCTGGGTCACTAGCCAGTGACCAGGGGCACGATAGTCGAATGCCCTCAGATGTCGGGTGCTTCAGGTGAGTTGACGGGTGCCTTGACTCTTCAGCCACGAGGTCCAGGAGGCGCCGACGATGACCAGGAGCTGAATTCTAGCTGTCCCACGAAGTCTGTCGAGTGCTGCGGTATCGGCGACCAGATTGGGCCCAACAAGCCTTGGCAACGGCAAGTCATGGGGAAATGAAGAAAAGGCTGCGGTGCAGACCAGCAAGGTCTGAGGGACTCACCCAGCAAGGGTCAGTCAGGGCACGTCTGGAGCAACCAGGAAAGCCCAAGCAGAAGAAGAGTTGCCTTCGGAAGGGCCCACTAGCCAATGGACTAGCGACCGCAAAGGAGCCTCGAGTGGACGCACTTGGAGCTGGCTTACAGGACACTCGTGGAGTGGAGGCCAGTGACCTTCAGTACAGTCAATGCTGGAGGCGGGGGCTACTCGGAGCCCAAAGCACAACTTCGTGGGAGACCAGGAAGAGGATGCACTTGCAAAAGTTCTCAGTGTCCAGGGGTCATGGTTCCACGTTACCCACGACAGCTACGGGCCTCAGCTTCGCTGGGATCTCAGGGCAGCCTTGGGGAAGTCTGGAAATCCACCTCCGGTATTGCAAAGACTTCAGCGTCCGGCGGGAGCTTCAGCGATGCAGACCGGACAATTGCTTCTTAGGTGCCTGCCAAGCAGGGGAGTCACTCCTTGACCCCAAGGGAGATTCTTCAGTCCTCTAATCTTTAAGTAGAGCGTCGAAGGTCCAGGATTTGGCTTCAGAGTTTCGTCCAGGGTAATCTAAAGTCCTAAGGACTGGGGTCCCATACTTATACTAAGTTAGGGGGTTGGACATACTCTGGGGACCCACCTATGGGAGGGTCAGGGAAGAGGGGTGGTTACACCCATTCCCTTTGTCCAGTTTCGCGCCAAAGCAGGGGCTGGAAGCCCCTGAACCGGTTTGAACTGGGGTATGCACAGGAACACCAAATGTGTCCCCAGTGCTGGACTTCAAAGCACTCTGAGAGTGCACCCACCCAGCCCCAATACACATCAGCCTGTCTGGGAGGTGGTTACACCTCCCTGCAACAGGAAACCTATTGTCCAGGCCTCCCCTGCCGGAGTTTCGGTCAGCAGCAGGAGGCCAGACTCGTGTCTGTGGCTGCAGCAACCATTTTGTGATGCCAGGGCTCTGTATAGTTAATACCGGGTATGCCGGTATGTACATGTCTCTCCCTCTAGAAGGGTGGAATGCTACCCCCGCCGCCAGAACTGGCGGGGGGGGGTAGTATTCCAAGATGTTTGACACCAAACACAACATGTTTCCTTGCAGCCATCCCAAAGTTAGCATTTAACGCGAGGTTATAATGCACTTAAGAGTATATGGTCAGGCTGCACCACAAACAGCACCAGAGGAGGGTCTCCGAACGCTGCAGAGGGGCTCTTCTCATGCAGGGGCACCCTCTCACATAAAAACCAAGCACTCTGCCTTCAGGATTGTTAAGGCCTGCCATAGGAGTGACTTATAGGTTTATATGTGTGTGCAATGGTAGTGATATAGGTAGCCTATACCACTGTAAGGGGTGCATGCACCACCCTACCCAGGCTGCAGTAGCAGACCTGTGGTGTCATTTTGGAGGGCCTCCCAGGGGTGGCACAATACATGCTTCAGCCCCTGGTAGGCCTCTGGGGCACCTATGCCCTGGGTACATAGTATACCATATACTAGGGACTTATAAGGGCACCCCAGAATCCAATCAGAGAAGTACCTAAGGTACCTGGAATCCATTTAGAGAGGAAGCAGCTAGGCTGGGGTTCTGATTAGCAGGGCCCCAGCCAGACATAAAGTCAAAAATACAGTGAAGCATCAGCAAAAAGTGGGGGGTAACCATAAGAGGCAGATCCTACTCTCCTACACCTATCCTGTGACACACCGCGGATATCTCTTCTTACTGCACCCTTGTCTGATGCACCCATCCTGTGACACACTCTGGATGTTTCTTCCTACTGCACTCTTCTCTCATGCACCCATCCTTTGACACTCCCTGGAGGTCTCTTACCACTGCACCATTCTCTCATGCACCTGTCCTGTGACACTCCCTGGATGTCTCTTCCTACTGCACCCTTCTCTTATGCACCCATCCTGTGACACACCCCGTGTGTCTCTTCCCACTGCACCCTTCTCTCATGCACCCATCCTGTGACACTCCCTGGATGTCTCTTCCCACTGCATCCTTCTCTCATGCACCTGTCCTGTGACACTCCCTGGATGTCTCTTCCTACTGCACCCTTCTCTCATGCACCCATTCTGTGACATACCCCTGGTGTCTCTTGCTACTGCACCCTTCTCTCAGGCACCCATCCTGTGACACATACTGGGTGTCTCTTCCCACTGCATCCTTCCCCCAGGCACCCGTCCTGTGACACACCCCGTGTGTCTCTTCCCACTGCACCCTTCTCTAATGCACCCATTCTGTGACATACCCCTGGTGTCTCTTGCTACTGCACCCTTCTCTCAGGCACCCATCCTGTGACACTCCTTGGATGTCTCTTCCTACTGCACCCTTCTCTCATGCACCCATCCTGTGATACACCCTGGATATCTCTTCCTACTGCACCATTCTCTCATGCACCTATCCTGTGACACACCCTGGATGTCTCTTCGTACTGCACCCTATTCTCAGGCATCCATCCTGTGACACACCCTTGATGTCTCTTCTTACTGCACCCTTCTCTCATGCACCCATCCTGTGACACTTTCTGGGTTTCTCATCCTATTGCACCTTTCTCTCATGCGCCTGTCCTGTGACACATGTCATGCATCTCTTCCCACTGCACCCTTCTCTCAGGCACCCATCCTGTGACACATACTGGGTGTCTCTTCCCACTGCATCCTTCTCTCAGGCACCCATCCTGTGACACATACTGGGTGTCTCTTCCCACTGCATCCTTCCCCCAGGCACCCGTCCTGTGACACATACTGGGTGTCTCTTCCCACTGCACCCTTCTCTCATGCACCCATCCTGTGACACTCCCTGGATGTCTCTTACCACTGCACCCTTCTCTCATGCACCCATCCTGTGACACACCCCAGGTGTCTCTTCCCACAGCACCCTTCTCTCATGCACCCATCCTGTGACACTCTGGATGCCTCTTCCCACTGCATCCTTCTCTCATGCACCCATCCTGTGACACACCCTGAGTGTCTCATCCTCACACACCCTTCAATCATGCACCCATCCTGTGACACACCCTGGGTGTCTCTTCCTACTGCATCCTTCTCTCATTCACACATCCTGTGACACACCCTGGATGTCTCTCCCTATGGCACCTTTCTCTCATGCACCCATCCAGTGACACACCCTGGATATCTCTCCCTATGGCACCATTCTCTCATGCACCCATCCTGTGACAAACAGAGGGTGTCTCTTCCCACTGCACCCTTCTCTCATGCACCCATTGTGTGACACACCCTGGATGTCTCTTGTTACTGCATCTTTCTCTCATGCACCCATCCTGTGACACACCCGGGTGTCTCTTCCTACTGCACCATTCTCTCAGGCACCAATCCTGTGACACACCCTGGGTGTCTCTTCCCACTGCACCCTTCTCTCATGCACCCATCCTGTGACACACCCTGAGTGTCTCTTCCCACTGCAGCCTTCTCCCAGGCACCCATCCTGTGACACTCCCTGGATGTCTCGTCTTACTGCACTCTTCTCTCAGGCACTCATCCTGTGACACTCCCTGGATGTCTCTTACCACTGCACCCTTCTCTCATGCATCCATCCTGTGACACACCCCGTGTGTCTCTTCAAACTGTACCCTTCTCTCATGCACCCATCCTGTGACACTCCCTGGATGTCTCTTCCCACTGCACCCTTCTCTCATGCACCTGTCCTGTGACACTCCCTGGATGTCTCTTCCTACTGCACCCTTCTCTCATGCACTCATCCTGTGACACATCCTGTGTGTCTCTTCCCACTGCACCCTTCTCTCATGCACCCATCCTGTGACATACCCCTGGTGTCTCTTGCTACTGCACCCTTCTCTCAGGCACCCATCCTGTGACACTCCTTGGATGTCTCTTCCTACTGCACCCTTCTCTTATGGACCCATCCTTTGACACTCCCTGGATGTCTTCGTTTTGTGGGACTTGTAGTCCTGGTTTAATTCTGACATAATGCAAAATGATGTGGCCCCTTGCAGAGTGCGATGAGGGGCCCCTGAGTCTTGCATGTCTCACAGTTATTCATTGGCATGGGGTGAATGGGGACGCTCTAAGAGTTAGGGCCCTCCGTGTGCAGCAGGGGCTGTGAGGGTCTGCCTTATGCTCCTGAAGGGACTCTCACAAGGAAACAAGGGATCATATTTATAACAGAATAGCCGAGAGCGGTGTTACACCACAATTGGTAATGCCGTGCTCCAACATTCTGAAAACGCATGGGTGCACCGTATTTAGAATAATACGGCGCACCCCTGTGTTTTCCCTAGCGCTGGCGCTAAATTTAGCTGACTACCGCAAACGCAGGCACCTTTGCCTCTTAGTGCAAGGGTGCCTGTGTTGCAGGTTATGATTGTTCATAAGGGGTCCCTTCCTGCACATGAACAATCATTCATGGCGTTTTGCCATTTCTATGTGTGCTGCACAATGCAGCACACATAGAAAAAGCAAAAACGAGGAGCGTTGTGCCTGTTTAAGACCAGGTTTTCCCTGGTCTTTTTTCTAGCGCTGCCCCATATTTACGCCAGCCTTGTAAATTGGGGGCAACGTCAAAAAGCAATGGGTGTTGCAGCGGAACGCCCACTGCAACACCCATTGCAACACCCACCGCAACACCCATTGCAACACCCACTGCAACACCCATTGCAACACCCATTGCAACACCCATTGCCCGCCCCTTTCAAGCTCAGTGCTGTGTGAATAAGGGCATTATTTACAAGGCGGCGTTTAGCCACATTAAGTGGCTTAACGCCGTCTTGTAAATAAGGCGAAGGGGTTATCGCCATCAGACAATCAAAAATTAGTGACGTTCTGCTGGTGATAAGCCCTTGCAAATATGCCCTATGGATCTTTGAAAGGATAGCCAGGACTGGACACAAGGGGGCATATGTATAAGAGGAGTGCGCCACTGTAAAGCCACTTTTTTTGACGCTCCGGTGGCGCAATGCTCTGCTCCATATTTACAAAGTGGCGTTAAGCCAATTTGCGTGGGTTGACGCTGCTTTGTAAATATGGTACCCTTTCACGCAGGTATATGCGTGAAAGGAGCGTGCAATGGGTGTTGCTGTGGGCGTTCCACCACAACACCCATTGCTTTTTGAAGCTGCCCCAGATTTACAAGGATCTGTAAATCTGAGGCAGGGCCAAAAACTAACGCCATGCAAAAGCAGGTGTTAGATTGGCGCAACATGCTTTTTCTATGTGTGCTGCATTCTGCAGCACACATAGAAAAAACAGAGGGGCATATTTATTAGGAAGTGGCGGAGCATGGCGTTAGCCTCCTTGGCTTAGCGCCGCACTCCGCCACTTCTGAAATGCAAGGCTGCACCGTATTTACAAGAATACGGTGTAGCCCTGTGTTTCCCCCTGCGCTGGCACTAATTTAGCTGCCTAGCGCCAATGCAGGCACCTCCCTTGCACCATAGTGCAAGGGTACCTGCATTGAGGGGAATGATTGTTTATGTTCAGAAAGGTCTCCTTTCCTGCACATAAACAATCTGAAAGGGCGTTTTGAAACTTCTATGTGTGCTACACAATGCAGCACACATAGAAGTTGCAAAACTTAATTTTTTTTAATGATTGTTTATGTGCAGGAAGGGACACCTTCCTGCACAAAAACAATGAATCATGGCATTTTGCTGTGTCTATGGGCCATATGTATGAAGCCAATTTGCGATCGCAAAATCCGAAATTCGCTGAATTTCGGCGTTTGTGATCGCAAATTAGCAGTGTGCAATGTATCACACTGAAACCCCCTCGCAAAATAAGGAATCGCAAATTTTGCGATTCCCTATTTTGCGATTGCATTTAAGGAATCGCTAATTGCGATTCCTTAAATGCAATGTAAGAAGCACAAAAGAAAGTGCGATTTGGGCTTAAGGAATCGCAAATTACCACCAACTTCAAGTTGGTGGTAACTTGCGATTTCACTTAAAAATGCACTATTTTGCATTTTTTAAAGTGCCCTGTGGCGCACATACATGCCCTTAGGGCACGTATGTGTGCCACATGTGCACACATGCACATTTCAGGGTGCAACAGGGTGTCCTTTGACACCCTGGCACCCTTGAAATTGCATTCTCAATTTGCGATTCTCTAATTGCTAATCGCAAATTGAGAATGTCTTCCCATTCATTCCTATGGGCCTCTAGGCCCATAGGAATGAATGGGGAGGTATTCCTTACTTGCGAATCGCAATTTGCGATTCGCAATTAAGGAATATGAAGGATTCGCAAAATGTATTGCAAATCCTACATACATAGCGTTTTGTGATTCTCAAATAGCGATTCACAAAAAATCGCTATTTGAGAATCGCAAAAGGACATTTTGATACATATGGCCCTATGTGTGCTGCACAAGGCAGCACACATAGAAACAGCAAAAATGAGGAGAAATTAAACATTTCTCCTCGTTGCGCCAGGGTAAGACCAGGTTTTCCCTGGTCTTAATTATGGCGCTGACCCATATTTACACCACTCTGGTAAATATGGGGCAGCTGCAAAATCAATGGATGTTGCGGTGGAACGCCCACCACAACACCCGTTGCCTGCCCCTTTCATGCTAAGTATAGCGTGAAAGGGGGCCTTATTCACAAGGCGGCGTTTAGCAACGTTAAGTGGCTTAGTGCCGCCCTGTGAATAAGGTGAAGCCCCTATCGCCACCACAAGGTTGAGAAAAGTGAAGTTGTGGTGGCGATAGGGGCTTGTAAATATGCCCCAAAACGCCATGAATTATTGTTTATGTGCAGGAAGGTGTCCCTTCATGCACAAAAACAATCCTGAATTAATGGCAATTTTTTAATTCTACGTGCGCTGCAGAATGCAACACACATAGAAGTAGCAAATTTCCACTACTGATTGTGTATGTGCAGGAAGGGACACCTTCCTGCACATAAGCAATCATTCCCTGCAGCGCAGGCACCCTTGCACTATGGTGCAAGGGTGCCTGCGTTAGTGCTAGGCAGCTTAATTTAGTGCTAGCACTAGGGAAAACACAGGGGTGCACCGTATTCTTGTAAATATGTGTTTTGGAAATGGCGGAGCATGGCGCTCAAAATTTGCTGCAGCGCTGCACCATTTCCTTGTACATATGCCCCAAGGTGTCTTGTGGCCCTCACACAGTGACCCTGGCAGTGCACCATACTGGATTCACCAGTGGTCCTTACACTGCACAGGCCCCTCTAAAGCGTGGGTCCTCTCACACAAATGAACTAGTGAAGTGACTGCAGCAGGATGTGCCTGGCTCTGATGTGACCCTCCGTTCTTCCGGGCATTATTAAGAAGACTGTCAGTGATGGGGCGCAGACGTTAAATGGGGGGGGGCTGTTCTCAGGACAATATCTATGCTTTTGACTCTCTCTGTGGGCACATATCGTGAGGTGTCTGTGTGTTGTGTCAGGAAGTGAGAACACCGCAGTGCATAGTAGTGAGTTAAGTAAACACCACAACTGTGACACCTGCAGGTTACAGGCTCCAAACACGAGGAGAAAGGAGAGTGGGTCCAAGCACCTGCTGTGGAGTCTGTGTATGCTGCAGGTGCAGACTCCAAACTAAGCCTGGGCGGAGTACGCGGAGTTTCGCGAAGTGACAATAAACCTCTGCCAAGCTGCGTGGAGTTCCGCAAGCGGCAGAGTGGGTTACCTCGGGCCATTCGCACAGATTTTTAGTGCTGGGTGTTTGTCCCGCGCTGGAAAATCAGTGTGAATGCCACCTCGCACAGTGCAAGAGGGCGCTGCTTCTTTCTGCTGCTCGAGTACATGTTCTAGTTGAGCGGCTGCTTCCTCAATGTGAGCAACAGATTTCTCAATGCGAGCGGTAGCGGCCATCCGTGACCACCCGAGTTGAGAAAACTCGCAGGGAAGTGGTCTAGCGTTGGATTTTCCTCGCTCGCCAACTTACCGATGGCGAGCGAGGAAAAAACTCTGCTCCGTGTCATTCGGAACTCCGCGAGCTCAGCGGAGCACGAAAAACTCTACAAACTCCGCTTTAGGAGTGGAGTTCACCACCCAGCATTACACCAAACACGAGGAGAAAGTAGAGTTGGACCAAGCACCTGCTGAGGAGTCTGTGTGTTCTGCAGGTCACAGACTCCAAACACGAAGAGAAAGGAGAGTGGGTGAAGCGCCTGCTGCGGAGTCTGTGTGTGCAGCAAACCACAGGCTCCGTTACACCTTTGGGTGCGCGTTGCACATGCTGCAGAGAGTCAGAGAGAGACAGAGAGGGTGAAACTGTCAGGGCCTGTCCGGGACTATGTGGGGAACACAGTCAGGGACTTGGGTAAGGACTGGGAACAGGGTAGGAAACAAACACAGAGAGGAGTACAGCGCTGCCCAGGAGCACACAGGAAGACCGAGGAGAAAAGGGATCCAAAAGGGGAAGCCTGTAGAGGTGAACAAGAAGGGTGAGACTCAGAAAAGAAGGGCACTCATGAGGCGGCTCAGCATTCAGAATCACTAAACCTTGGACGGATGTGCAATACACTTAAACATAAGACAACATTAACAATAAAGGGGATGTGTGGGGTAAAGCACTCAGGAGCTCCACACGGTAAGACTGAAGCTCAGTAAGTTCCTTACCCACAATTGCTGTTACAGACACTAACTGGAAATACCCACATATAGGATATGTATACAAAGGCAGGGTCTGTGGAGCTTATACCTATGGTGATGTTATAACAGTAACTCAAAGACAATACTCACAGTAAACAAGAAACACCACCTAGGTAGTCAGCTGTGCCCACGGATCCTGGCGATCAAACAGGAACACGCAAGGCAGTAACAGCAAAGGGGTAGAACTAAATACAAGCACAATAGACAAGGAGCTAGCAAGGAGGAGTGCTTAACAGAAAAGGAAGGAAATCATAGGGCACACTTGGCAGAGAGTAGGTAACAAACATACAAGGTAACAGAAGCGAGACAGCAGAATAGAAAGATAGCAAACTAGAACTGGAACCAAGGAAATGGGATGAAAGGCAGGGACTGGAAAAGGATATACAGAAAGGGAGGCTACAAGGGTGTACTAGAATAATGCAGGGTTAGGAAACCAGAAAAGAAAGTAGCATAGGATGCAGAGCTGGGGCAAGAATAGAGCAAAGGTTCAGGAGTCAAAGTAGCACTACAGATCAGGAACAAGGAAACTTAAAGGTTTAGGAATCAAGGAAGCACTGCAAGCAGTGCTGGTTCAGGAAACAGGAAAATAGCAGCAGGCCAGGAAACTTAGGAAACCAGGTAGCACTGCAGGCAGTGCTAAATCAGGTACAAGGAAAATAACAGCAGGTCAGGAAAAAGGCAGGACTAAAGCTCAGGAAAATACTGGAAACAAGGATTGGCATCACCGGTAAACAGCTTGCAATGACCAACACTGGGCTGAAGGGAGCTGGGGCTTAAAAGAGCTCACATTAATCACATGCAGCTGGTGTGAGCAGGCTAGCAGCAGCCAGCCACAGGTGATCTGAATTCCTCCACCCATCCTTGGCCTGCAGGGGTGGAGACTGAGCAGCGCGCAGGGAATCCTGGGTAATGGAGTTTTCAGGCCTGAGTAGGCTGGCTTCAGAAAACCCGGCACGGACTGGGAATGGATGTTAGTTCCCACTATATGTCCAAACGGCTGGAAGTCAGGCTTTGCATGCAGGGGAGGGTCTGGAAGTTTATTAGAGCACTGGAAAGTCCCCCAGTTCAGCCCCCTGGTGGTGGACACGGGAATACAGGGAGCAAGTCGTGACAGTAACAGAAAGACAAACGGAGAGACAGACAGGCAGACGGTGTTACCTTTGACTGTGAATGGCTGAGTCGAGTTGGTTTCGGGGGAACTTTGTGACAATGCCCTAAATCACTCACACCCTGTCTAAAGCTCGGTGGCTTTCTCACTGCCACATAATGCACGTAACTACTACCTCCAGCAACGCCACTTCCGCTCACGGCACGTCCTATGATGTCAGTTCCAGTTATTCACATGCTTACAGCTCAGACCTCCTGCGCCTTCCCCACAGCCTCACTGGACGGGGGCACCCCCCAACGGCAGGTAGAGCTTGGACTTACGCCTTGTCCTGCAGAGGCTAGAGCTCTCTACTGTGAGTAGTCGAAGATGTGGGACCCTTTCCACAGCAGCCCTGTGATGTGAGGCCATCAAAAATCCAGGTGTGTGAGACTGATTCCACAGCAGTCCTGGAATGTGAAGCCATCAGGACACTCGAGTGTTCGAGGCTCATTCCACAACAGTCCCAGGATGTGAGGCCTTCTTGAACCCTAGGTGTGCAAGGCTCATTCCACAGCAGCCCTGGGGCGTGAGGCCATCAAAAATCCAGGTGTGTGAGACTCATTCCACAGCAGTCCTGGGATGTGAGACCAGCAGGAGACCCAGGTGTGCGAGGCTCATTCCACAGCAGCCCCGGGATGTGAGGCCATCAGGAGACCCAGGTGTGCGAGGCTCATTCCGCAGCAGCCCCGGGATGTGAAGCCATCAAGAACCCCAGGTGTTTGAGGCTCATTCCACAGCAGCCCTGGGATGTGAGTCCATCAGGAACCCTAGGTTTTCGAGGCTCATTCCACAGCAGCCCTGGGATGTGAGACCAGCAGGAGACCCAGGTGTGCGAGTCTCATTCCACAGCAGCCCCGGGATGGTAGGCCATCAGGAGACCCAGGTGTGCGAGGCTCATTCCGCAGCAGCCCCGGGATGTGAAGCCATCAAGAACCCCAGGTGTTTGAGGCTCATTCCACAGCAGCCCTGGGATGTGAGTCCATCAGGAACCCTAGGTGTGCGAGGCTCATTCCACAGCAGCCCTGGGATGTGAGACCATCAGGAGACCCAGGTGTGCGAGGCTCATTCCACAGCAGCCCGGGATGAGAGCCCAGCAGAAACCCAGGTGTGCGAGGCTCATTCCACAGCAGCCCCGGGATGTGAGGCCATCAGGAGACCCAGGTGTGCGAGGCTCATTCCGCAGCAGCCCCGGGATGTGAGGCCAGCAGGAAACCCCGGTGTGCGAGGCTCAATCCTCAGCAGCCCTGGAATAAGAGGCTATCAGGAGACCCAAGGTGTGTGAGGCTCATTCCACAGCAGCCCCGAGATGTGAGGCCAGCAGGAAACCCCAGGTGTCCGAGGCTCATTCCACAGCAGTCCTGTGATGTGAGACCAGCAGGAACCCAGGTGTGCGAGGCTCATTCCACAGCAGCCCTGGGATGTGAGGCCTTCTTGAACCCCAGGTGTGCGAGGCTCATTCCACAGCAGTCCTGTGACGTGAGACCAGCAAGAACCCAGGTGTGCGAGGCTCATTCCACAGCAGCCCTGGGATGTGAGACCAGCAGGAACCCAGGTGTGCGAGGCTCATTCCACAGCACCCCTGGGATGTGAGGCCTTCTTGAACCCCAGGTGTGCGAGGCTCATTCCACAGCAGCCCTGGGATGTGAGCCATCAGGAGACCCAAGGTGTGCGACGCTCATTCCGCAGCAGCCCCGGGATGTGAGGCCAGCAGGAAACCCCGGTGTGCGAGGCTCAATCCTCAGCAGCCCTGGAATAAGAGGCTATCAGGAGACCCAAGGTGTGTTTGGCTCATTCCACAGCAGCCCCGGGATGTGAGGCCAGCAGGAAACCCCAGGTGTCCGAGGCTCATTCCACAGCAGTCCTGTGATGTGAGACCAGCAGGAACCCAGGTGTGCGAGGCTCATTCCACAGCAGCCCTGGGATGTGAGGCCTTCTTGAACCCCAGGTGTGCGAGGCTCATTCCACAGCAGTCCTGTGATGTGAGACCAGCAGGAACCCAGGTGTGCGAGGCTCATTCCACAGCAGCCCTGGGATGTGAGACCAGCAGGAACCCAGGTGTGCGAGGCTCATTCCACAGCAGCCCTGGGATGTGAGGCCTTCTTGAACCCCAGGTGTGCGAGGCTCATTCCACAGCAGCTCTGGGATGTGAGCCATCAGGAGACCCAAGGTGTGCGAGGCTCATTCCACAGCAGCCCTAGGATTTGAAGCCATCAGGAGACCCAAGGTGTGCGAGGCTCATTCCACAGCAGCCCTAGGATGTGAAGCCATCAGAAGACCCAAGGTTTGCGAGGCTCGTTCCACAGCAGCCCTAGGATGTGAAGCCATCAGGAGACCCAAGGTGTGCGAGGCTCATTCCACAGCACCCCTGGGATGTGAGCCATCAGGAGACCCAAGGTGTGCGAGGCTCATTCTACAGCAGCCCTGGGATGTGAGGCTATCAGGAGACCCAGGTGTGCGAGGCTCATTCCACAGCAGCCCTGGGATGTGAGGCCTTCTTGAACCCCAGGTGACCCAGTGTGAATAGGTAAGTTTGTTACACCTGCCGCAGAGTGCTGGTACTTCGTCCTTATAGAACACATGACAGAAGACACATGAAACTCGTATCCTAGGCCAGGAATGGCCCCAGGGACCCCCCTCCCCCAAACCAGCGTGTGGCATGCATTGTACACACTGTTGGTTTTCAAAGAGTGTTACTTTATTTGTGACACAATCATTAAACAAAACAACGTTGATTCAACAACTCCCGCCACATACACTGACAGCAGAGTATCATCTAGTGGCAGTTCCCACAACCTAAAAATCAATATTGCCATTCCGTTCTGTCCAACCACACAGGGAACCACCCTCATGTCTATTGCCCCAAGGCGATGCTGGGCAGCAGCCTGATCTGATGGAATCCCAGACCGGGCCGCCCACCCTCAGGCGATGCCCGCCCAGCAGTGACGTCAGAAGCTAAAGCCCCCGGTCTTGCTGATGCCTCGATCTTTCGGCTCTTCAAACTCCTCGGGCACGCATGCAAAGCCATACACAACATAGGCCCCACATACCTCAACATCCGCAAAAACTTCCACAAACCTACCAGACACCTCTGCTCAGCCGGACTCAACCTCGCACCTCCGCATACGGAGAACCTAAGCCAGTGGTCATGCCTTCTCCTTCTTCGCTCCTTAAACCGGGGACGACCAGCTCGTGCACATCAGAGCCACCTCCTCGGTTCTTGAATTCTGCAAGAAACTGAAGACCTGGCTCTTCATCTCGCCCTGTCCCTGGCTCAGTCCATACAGCTCCTGGTTCAGTGCCAGAAAACCCTCCCGAGTGAGATGCGCGCTATACAAATACATATAGCATAACGCCACCCTTGAGGGAAAAACACAGAAGGAAAATCGCAATCAGTTCCTCAATGTTATCAATGTTGTGGTTACTATGAAAGTTCATTAGCAAAGGTTCCTCACCAAATCGTATTGTGCCCCTAAAATATGACGAACTGGAACCTATATTTGATTAGTTGAACGCCAAGGTGCAAACAAGACACCCCAAAAAAACCCTAACTACCAATTCGTAGTGACTAGCAAGCCTGAAAAAACCCTCATGCTGACCACAGTGTTTCTGCGACGGAAGGGAGAGTTAGTAGCAGTAAGAGCTGCCCGGTCCCGTTGATGTCCAGGCCCGTCAGACAGTGAGGCAGAGGCAAAAGAGCTGCAGTGCTACCCCGAGCGATTGCCAGTGGTTAGACTTATCGCAAGCAGCCTTCCATCACCTTTTGTATGTTTAATGTACTGCCCTAAGTGGGACAGGTATGTCCAGACATTGGTCCGGCACACACTGTATCACTGGAACCAAACTACACCTGGCTGATGAGCCCTAACTAGAGCGAAACCGGTCCCAGGATGCTCGTGTTGCGGTTCAGGGAGGACCTGGCCTGGCAGTCCGGACTGGACTGTTCCCATGAGGAGCTGGGTCAAGACTGATTTGCATATGGCTGGGTCCAAACCAAGGTACACGGTGAACAAAATGACATGGGTTGGGATGCTACCCCTAGCTATTGCCAGTGGTTAAACTTATTGCAAGCGTTCATTCCATCAACTTTTGTGTGTTTGATGAACTGCCCTAAGTGGCAAGGTGCGCCCAGATGTGGGTCCCGTTCACACTGGATCCAAGCTGCACCTGGCTGACAGCCCCAATCACGGAGTGAAACCAGCCTTGGGTGGCTTGTGTTGGGGTTCAGAGTTCAGAGAGGACCTGGCCTGCCAGATTTCCTGGAATGTTCCTATTGGATGAGGACCAAGGCTGATTTACATATGGCTGCGTCTAATCTGAGGTGATGAGCCCTAACTAGAGCGAAACCGGTCCCAGGATGCTCGTGTTGCGGTTCAGGGAGGACCTGGCCTGGCAGTCCGGACTGGACTGTTCCCATGAGGAGCTGGGTCAAGACTGATTTGCATATGGCTGGGTCCAAACCGAGGTACACGGTGAACAAAATGACATGGGTTGGGATGCTACCCCTAGCTATTGCCAGTGGTTAAACTTATTGCAAGCGTTCATTCCATCAACTTTTGTGTGTTTGATGAACTGCCCTAAGTGGCAAGGTGCGCCCAGATGTGGGTCCCGTTCACACTGGATCCAAGCTGCACCTGGCTGACAGCCCCAATCACGGAGTGAAACCAGCCTTGGGTGGCTTGTGTTGGGGTTCAGAGTTCAGAGAGGACCTGGCCTGCCAGATTTCCTGGAATGTTCCTATTGGATGAGGACCAAGGCTGATTTACATATGGCTGCGTCTAATCTGAGGTGACATGACGGGCAAAACAGCATTGGTGATGCCAGTGGTTGGACTATATGCAAGCGTTCCTCCCTCACTTTTTGGGTGTTTGGTGGGCAGAGGGGTCACTCTTCTCCAGGCCCAGTGCTTTTTGAGGGGCCGCACTCCCGCTGCAACATATTTGTAGATTTTAAAAACAAAGCTGAATCTTTATCTATGTCCAGTCTGCTAACAGGGCTGATTCCACTAGAGGGCGCCAGGGGCTGATCTGCCACGCCTACCCTTTCCTTCCAGGACCTATTTGTAAAGTCTGAAGCATGTTCTCCTCCTATGAAAGGCTTTTCTTCCCAATGGTGGCCCACGCCCCGGAAGTACTTATGGCTTAGCTAGCATCGTCAGGCTCAGGGTAGAGGGTGAGAGTGAAAGGTCAAAGGCAGGGCCTCGTGACCTTAAATCCACACCTTCCCCACCTTGATACGCCCCGACGTGATGCCACCCACCTTGGACCTAACTTCTGATTCAAAGGCCCTGCCTGCAGGTGAACCGGAAGTGACCTCATCAGCACAGCCTCGGTCCTAATGCAACATTCTGTGGGCGGGGGAAAAAGCTCGAGCAAGTTAGGTACCCCCAACCTTTTGGCCACTGGTCGGTGAATGGGCGATCCCACGGCTTGCGTTTGCTGCCCCACAAGAGGGCCACGCGCTTCCATTACGACAAGGACGGCTGGTAGAACATTCTGGAAAGCTTCTTGACCCTGGTAAAAAACCTATTAGCACTTTGAGATTTTACATATCTCTGCTAATAAAGTGCTAATGGAGCAGGTAATGTGCTCATTTGGTGCCTGCTTCGTATAATCAGCCCCTAATGCTGCTGCATCCCCCCTCAGAGAGGTTTCACACGGCTACCAAAGCCCTGATGTGGCACATTCAGCCCCACAAATCACCCCCGGCTGTCTGAGCACCAGGGGCTCCTCGGAAAAGGCGTCTCTTTTGAGAAGCACCGGAACCTTCCTTAGACAGGGGGCGCAATCTGGAAAGTGCTTTACGACCCACTGCATTTTTACGCCTTATCTGTGAATTTTAAAGTCCATCAGTATTGTACATAATGCTGAGATCGTCCCTCCAGGGAGCACTTTGACAGCATGCCAGCCTTTCATCTGATGGGACTGCAGATCACATGAGGTGAATAAAATCAGTTTTTAGTCAGAAACCAAGGAGACTCAAGTTGGAAGTGCCCGATGGTGCTACTGTTCTCTAGGAGAGTCAGGCTGGGTGGAATTCAGGCCGAGGGGGCTTGGGGTAAGCTGGGAGGTCCTTGTGACAAGCACTCTCTGCTGTCCTTGGAACTGCCAGAACAGGATGTCACTGTGAGCTCACTGAATTACCAAGTACCTCTCCCTTCTAGGCTTTGAGTTCAGGGAGTGGCAAGGTCGAACAGCCACGTCTGACTCTTGGAGGTTGGTGTGGCAGAGAGACCCAGATACATCTCACAAACCTTACAGCACACTAACTGGATTGTGCAGTCAGCACTATTATTGTTATAAAGTTAATTCTCAGTCACTTTATTAGTGTAGTAAAAGGAATAGTGGTAGGTCAGTCAACAATCCAGCTTATCTCAGGGGTCCCAGCTTCCTCTAACGGGAGGGACTTTTCTACAAAGTGCAGATATAGCAGAAGACATGTCTGCGTTTAAGGGTGTGTGCGGCCATGGCAGTGCGTCTGGTTTGCGGGTGAATGCTGAATGAATGCTGAATGTATGGATCCGAGCTGGTGGATGACAAAAAGAGACATCTCCAAACCGTCAGCCTTCCACCTAGAAACCTGAAAAGAATCCTATGCATTTTCTCCCCATAAACTATCTCCAACCAGGAAAAGCTCAACTGATGCAAACAAGGGAGCATGGTCGGGAACTGCTCAGCTGATGCAAGCAAGAGAGAGAAGGACAGGATCTGCTCAGCTGATGCAAGAAAGAAAGCATGGAGAGGAACTGCTCACCTGATGCAAACAAGAGAGCATGGTCGGGAACTGCTCAGCTGATGCAAGCAAGAGAGCAAGGACAGGAACCGCTCACCTGATGCAAGCACGAGAGCATGGTCGGGAACTGCTCAGCTGATGCAAGCAGGAGAGCGTGGACAGGAACCGCTCAGCTGATGCAAGCAAGAGAGCATGGACAGGTACTGTTCACCTGATGCAAGCAAGAGAGCATGGACAGGAACTGCTCACCTGATGCACGCAAGAGAGCAAGGAGAGGAACTGCTCACCTGATGCAAGCAAGAGAGCGTGGACAGGATCTGGTCACTTCATGCAAGCAAGAGAGCACGGACAGGAACTCCTCAGCTGATGCAAGCAAGAGAGCGAGGACAGGAACTGGTCACTTCATGCAAGCAAGAGAGCAATGACAGGAACTGCTCAGCTGATGCAAGCAAGAGAGCAAGGACAGGAACTCCTCAGCTGATGCAAGCAAGAGAGCAAGGACCGGAACTGTGCACCTGATGCAAGCAAGAGAGCATGGACAGGTACTGCTCAGCTGATGCAAGCAAGGGAGCATGGTAACTGCTCAGCTGATGCAAGCTAGAGAGTATGGGCAGGAATTGCTCACCTGATGCAAGCAAGAGAGCATGGACAGGAACTGCTCACCTGATGCAAGCAAGAGAGCACGAATGGGAACCGCTCAGCTGATGCAAGCAAGAAAGTGTGGACAGGATCTGGTCACTTCATGCAAACAAGAGAGCAAGGACAGGATCTGCTCAGCTGATGCAAGCAAGAGAGAGAAGGACAGGATCTGCTCCAGCTGATGCAAGCAAGAGAGCAAGGACAGGAACGGCTCAGCTGATGTAAGCAAGAGAGCAAGGACATTAACTGCTCAGTTGATGCAAGCAAGAGAGCAAGGACAGGAACCGCTCAGCTGATGCAAGCAAGAGAGCAAGGACATGAACTGCTCAGTTGATGCAAGCAAGAGAGCAAGGACAGGATCTGCTCAGCTGATGCAAGCAAGTGGGCATGGACAAGAACTGCTCACCTGATGCAAGCAGGAGAGCATGGACAGGAACTGCTCAGCTGATGCAAGAAAGAAAGCATGGACAGGAACTGCTTACCTGATGCAATCAAAAGAGAAAGGACAGGAACTGCTCAGCTGATGCAAGCAAGGGAGCATGGTAACTGCTCAGCTGATGCAAGCTAGAGAGTATCAATCAATCAATCAATCAATCAATCAAGCATTTGTATAGCGCGCTACTCACCCGGAGGGTCTCAAGGCGCTTGGGGGAGGGGGGTCCGCTACTGTTCGAACAGCCAGGTCTTGAGTTGCTTCCTCGTAAGTCCGGTGGGTGGGTTGGCTGCTGCGGGGGCCAGGGGTTTGGCGCTGGGCGCGGTCCAGGCGCGGACGGGCGCAGACGGGCTTGCCTTCGGGCGCGCCAGCGCGCGGCGGCGCAGCGGCCGCCATTTATGGGGAGGTGGGAGGGAGGAGCAGCTGGGAGGCGGGAGGCAGGGGCAGCGAATGGGCAGTCAGGGGGGCGGGGCCGCAGGGACGCAGCGGCGGGAATGGCGAGAGGCAGCGAGGGGTACAGAAGGAAAAGTGGAGAGAAAGCGGACACAAATACGGGCACAATTCAAAATGGGGCAGCGAGGGGTACAGAAGGAAAAGTGGAGAGAAAGCGGACACAAATACGGGCACAATTCAAAATGGGGCAGCGAGGGGTACAGAAGGAAAAGTGGAGAGAAAGCGGACACAAATACGGGCACAATTCAAAATGGGGCAGCGAGGGGTACAGAAGGAAAAGTGGAGAGAAAGCGGACACAAATACGGGCACAATTCAAAATGGGGCAGCGAGGGGTACAGAAGGAAAAGTGGAGAGAAAGCGGACACAAATACGGGCACAATTCAAAATGGGGCAGCGAGGGGTACAGAAGGAAAAGTGGAGAGAAAGCGGACACAAATACGGGCACAATTCAAAATGGGGCAGCGAGGGGTACAGAAGGAAAAGTGGAGAGAAAGCGGACACAAATACGGGCACAATTCAAAATGGGGCAGCGAGGGGTACAGAAGGAAAAGGGAGAGAAAGCGGACACAAATACGGGCACAATTCAAAATGGGGCAGCGAGGGGTACAGAAGGAAAAGGGAGAGAAAGCGGACACAAATACGGGCACAATTCAAAATGGGGCAGCGAGGGGTACAGAAGGAAAAGGGGAGAGAAAGCGGACACAAATACGGGCACAATTCAAAATGGGGCAGCGAGGGGTACAGAAGGAAAAGGGGAGAGAAAGCGGACACAAATACGGGCACAGTTCAAATGGGGGCAGCGGGGCACAAAAGGGAAAAGGGGAGACAAGCAAGCAATACGGGCACCGAGGCCACAAACGGAAGGGCGATCTTACCAGCAGCAGCAGCGGGCGGCCAGCACAGGCGGATCTGTGTGGTGGGGGAGCGACCTACCTGGCAAGGTCAAGGGTCGCTCACCTCATCGCGCAGCGGCCGCCATTTATGGGGAGGTGGGAGGGAGGAGCAGCTGGGAGGCGGGAGGCAGGGGCAGCGAATGGGCAGTCAGGGGGCGGGGCCGCAGGGACGCAGCGGCGGGAATGGCGAGAGGCAGCGAGGGGTACAGAAGGAAAAGTGGAGAGAAAGCGGACACAAATACGGGCACAATTCAAAATGGGGCAGCGAGGGGTACAGAAGGAAAAGTGAGAGAAAGCGGACACAAATACGGGCACAATTCAAAATGGGGCAGCGAGGGGTACAGAAGGAAAAGTGGAGAGAAAGCGGACACAAATACGGGCACAATTCAAAATGGGGCAGCGAGGGGTACAGAAGGAAAAGTGGAGAGAAAGCGGACACAAATACGGGCACAATTCAAAATGGGGCAGCGAGGGTACAGAAGGAAAAGTGGAGAGAAAGCGGACACAAATACGGGCACAATTCAAAATGGGGCAGCGAGGGGTACAGAAGGAAAAGTGGAGAGAAAGCGGACACAAATACGGGCACAATTCAAAATGGGGCAGCGAGGGGTACAGAAGGAAAAGTGGAGAGAAAGCGGACACAAATACGGGCACAATTCAAAATGGGGCAGCGAGGGGTACAGAAGGAAAATGGGAGAGAAAGCGGACACAAATACGGGCACAATTCAAAATGGGGCAGCGAGGGGTACAGAAGGAAAAGGGGAGAGAAAGCGGACACAAATACGGGCACAGTTCAAAATGGGGCAGCGAGGGGTACAGAAGGAAAAGGGAGAGAAAGCGGACACAAATACGGGCACAGTTCAAAATGGGGCAGCGAGGGGTACAGAAGGAAAAGGGAGAGAAAGCGGACACAAATACGGGCACAGTTCAAATGGGGGCAGAGGGGGCACAAAAGGGAAAAGGGGAGACAAGCAAGCAATACGGGCACCGAGGCCACAAACGGAAGGGCGATCTTACCAGCAGCAGCAGCGGGCGGCCAGCACAGGCGGATCTGTGTGGTGGGGGAGCGACCTACCTGGCAAGGTCAAGGGTCGCTCCCCCAGGAACTGCTCACCTGATGCAAGCAAGAGAGCATGGACAGGAACTGCTCACCTGATGCAAGCAAGAGAGCACGAATGGGAACCGCTCAGCTGATGCAAGCAAGAAAGTGTGGACAGGATCTGGTCACTTCATGCAAACAAGAGAGCAAGGACAGGATCTGCTCAGCTGATGCAAGCAAGAGAGAGAAGGACAGGATCTGCTCAGCTGATGCAAGCAAGAGAGCAAGGACAGGAACGGCTCAGCTGATGTAAGCAAGAGAGCAAGGACATTAACTGCTCAGTTGATGCAAGCAAGAGAGCAAGGACAGGAACCGCTCAGCTGATGCAAGCAAGAGAGCAAGGACATGAACTGCTCAGTTGATGCAAGCAAGAGAGCAAGGACAGGATCTGCTCAGCTGATGCAAGCAAGTGGGCATGGACAAGAACTGCTCACCTGATGCAAGCAGGAGAGCATGGACAGGAACTGCTCAGCTGATGCAAGAAAGAAAGCATGGACAGGAACTGCTTACCTGATGCAAGCAAAAGAGAAAGGACAGGAACTGCTCAGCTGATGTAAGCAAGAGAGAGAAGGACAGGATCTGCTCAGCTGATGCAAGCAAGAGAGCAAAGACATGAACTGCTCAGCTGATGCAAGCAAGAGAGCTTTTACGGGAACCGCTCAGTTGATGCAAGTGTCAGAGTGTCAGCAGCACAAGAAAATGAACTACGCCACTAACCTTTTTCGCAGCGGCCAGCGGGGACGATGGCTAGTTGAGGATTTTACCAATTCTCCGGCACGCACCCCCCAACAGAGTAATAGAACACTGCTGCGGAAGGAAGCACCCTGGGGAAAAGGGAAAGGGATAAAATAACAAACTGTGCTGCAGATATCCACGTTTTCTCCCTGGTCTGGTCTAGGAGTCAGAATGGCACCCTTCTAGGTCTTAGAACTACAGTATGAAGAGAAAACAAACAGGTATGAGAAGCACCACAAATCAATACACACAGGCTCACTTGTATTGTATTTTTGCACACTCTCACCAGGAGCCCTGAAGCTACCTCCCGACTGTTTGAAATAATCACAGCGAGAGTTTAACCAATTTAGACAGTCACGGCAATCCGACACCGCGGAAATGCAGTACAGCTGTCAAGGAGCGAGAAAGAAGAATTACCCAGCACCCAGTCACGGTTTCCTGACCGTAAAACTGTGCAGAGCGGTGTGCGCTGTTTGTATACACAGCGTAAATACCAACAAAAAGGAAAACAAAGTCGCGGTAGAGATGAAAGCGCTCCGGTACACAGTCACGGTTCCTTGACCGCAGAACTGTGCCGAGCGGTGTGTGCTGTTCGAATTCACAGCGTAATGCTTAGAAAGGAAAAAACAAAGTCGCGGTAGGAATGGAAGCGCTCCAGCACTCCTCCCTAATGTTACCTGACTTTCTCCCCGTATCGGGAGGCCGGGCCAAGGAGACGGGACAAGGAACAGCACCCAGCCGAGAGCTCACAGCTCTGGAAATCCTCGTGAAGACGGAGAGACGCCGCAGACCTTATGGCAAGTATCCAGCGGGGAAAACACCATCCGCCTACTTCGAAGCCAAGGTTCAAGATTGTCAAGCACTTCCCAGGAAGAGGAGGTGCTTAAATAGGGGCCGAGTTACTTGTGAAGTTTATGTCTGTAGCGCCCCACTGCCTGCTGGGAGATGTAGTGCCGCGGGCTCCTGCTCCATTTACACCCGGGTTCTAGCATACAAGGAAAGGATTTAGATGGTGTGTGTGCCTGTCTTGCGGTCTCCCTAAGCGTAATCGCTACAGTACCCCCTCTCAAGGATCGCCGACTCGGCGGTCGTCCGGGTTTCCCTGGATGAGTTGCATGGAACTGTTCCACCAAGTCTGGGCAATGGAGATTTTGTTCGGGTTCCCAAGTCCTGTCTTCAACCCCGAACCCCTTTCAATCCACTAGATATTGAATCCGACCCCTTACTAGTCGGGAATCCAGGATTTTCTGTACTTCGTACTCTTCCTGCCCATCAATCTCCAAAGGGAGGGGTCGATCTGGTAATCTCATACTGGTAGGACATAACTGGAGCAAGGATACATGAAAGACAGGGTGAATATGCCAAGAACGGGGCAGGGATAATCTCATGGCTACAGGGTTGATGACCTCCTCGATGCTATAGGGGCCTACGTATCTTGGTTTTAACTTGTTTATGCCCTTAAGATGTAAGTTCTTTGTGGATAGCCATACCTTATCCCCCACCTGATAAACGGGTTCCTTCATCCTTTTCCTGTCAGCGAAGCGTTTCTGTGCCGACTGTGCTGTCGCAAGATGTCGTTTGGCATCGAGTAACACAGCCCGGAGATGAGCATGATGTTCGTGGATGCTCGGAAGCTTGGATTCGATGAGAGCATGTTAGGATGGTGGCCGTAGAGACAATAGAAGGGAGAACACCCAAGCGTGGAATGTTCAGCGTTGTTATAGGCAAACTCTGCAATCCATAACAGTGTGGACCAGTTCATGGTGTTTTGCAAGGTAAAACAACGAAGGTATTGTTCTAATGTCTGGTTTAGGCGTTCTGTTTTTCCATCCGTTTGCGGATGGTAACTGGAGGAGAGCCTGCTCTCGATGTCCATGGTTTTGCATAACGCTCTCCAAAAACGGGAAGTAAACTGCGAACCCCTGTCTGTGATAAGAACGTTGGGTATTCCGTGTGCTCTGACCACGTGTTGAAGAAACACCAAGGCCAGTTCCGAGGACGTAGGTAAGCGTTCCTTCCTGGATGGGTTGTCAACTTGGTGCAATGTTTTCTACAGTAGTCGGAATCCATGGTAACTGTGCGGGCCGCCCAACGAACATCAGGATCATGCAAGGTCAGCCATGGCATGCCTAGGATGAGACGGAACTGGGGAGCGTCAATAAGGTCGAACTGGATATATTCGTAATGGTCCGTGCCGAACATCATTAAAAGGGGGAGAGTGCGGTACTTAACAGGTCCAGAAGTTAGTGCAGTTCCATCCACTGCCTTCACATTGTCAGGGATTTCTTTCTTTTCCCAGGAAACACCTATGTTCAGAGCGTACTCCTGGTCGATGTAGTTCCCAGTCGCCCCAGAGTCCAATAAGGCATCCACCTCTAGTAGACTCTCCTTGGTAACCCAAAGAGAGATACCAATGTTCAAGTGTGCCACGGCTGGTTGTAGGGTATTGGCAATCACAGACGAGATCGATATACGTCGCTCGCCCGAACCAGGGATCTCATCCTGACTCAGGCTCTTCAGTTTTCCGCCGGTTCTCCTTGCCCTATTGTTGCTTGTACCCGTGGAATGGAGGTTCTCCCTGGGAGCTGTGCCCGAGCACGACATTCTCTGATGAAGTGACCTCCTTTTCCACAGTATAGACATAGCTTCATCTTTCTTCTTTTTTCCTTTTCTTCGGTAGTGAGGGGACCCCGAAGTCCCCCTATCTGCATAGGTTCGGGTCCTTCGGAGGGTTTGGGATGTTCTTCGCCTAAGGGTTTTAATCTAGTATACAAGAAACGGTTATCCCCTCTGTTTTTGTCCCCTTTTCTTTCCTGTAGTCTATGATCTAACTGGACTGTTAAGTCAATCATTTCCTCACACGTCGGTGGTAACTGTACCACCTGGGAAAGGACGTCCTTCAGTTTCCCGCGTAACCCCTGGTAGAAGAGAGTGGTCCGTTTTTCGTGGGGCCAGTCGGTTTCTACGACCAGTCGGTTAAACGAGGTTATATAAGTGAGTAAATCCTGAGACCCTTGTCGCAGGGTGAGTAGTTCCTTGTCCAGAGTCATCATATGAGATTTTCTATCGAATAGTTTCCTCATTTCTAAACAAAAGTCTGGAAATGTATGTAAGACAGGATCATTTCTTTCCATAAGTGGTATGGTCCAGCTGGCTGCATTCCCTCCCATGTATGACATCATGAAGGCTGTCTTTGCTGCTTCATCCTGAAATACTGCAGGTTTGCACAAGAAGTGTAGTCGACACTGATTCAAAAAAGTCTCGAATTTCTTCGGATCACCATAAAAACGTTCTGGAGGTGCCAATGGTATTCCAGTGTTTTGGATCACATGGACGGTGGGGACGGAATCTGTAGTTGGTGGGGGAGCAGGAGTAGCTGAGAAAAACCCACCCCCTTGTGTGACAGAGGACGGAGAGTGCACTGCATGTAATGGAGGGGGCAAGGTAGCTTCTCTTATGTAGGAACCGGTCCCTTGACCCCTGCGGGATAGGCCTGCTACCTCCCTACGTAACGTGCCCATCTCCTTCTTAAGATCCTGATTTTCTAGGCGGGAGATTTGTACCTCCTGCTGTAGAGCCGTAAGGCTCTCCAACAGCGAGGACAACACCACATTGGTATCCATCGTCCAGGCTGGGCGTCCAACTTGGGCTTGACAATCTGTCAGAGTGTCAGCAGCACAAGAAAATGAACTACGCCACTAACCTTTTTCGCAGCGGCCAGCGGGGACGATGGCTAGTTGAGGATTTTATCAATTCTCCGGAACGCACCCCCCAACAGAGTAATAGAACACTGCTGTGGAAGGAAGCACCCTGGGGAAAAGGGAAAGGGATAAAATAACAAACTGTGCTGCAGATATCCACGTTTTCTCCCTGGTCTGGTCTAGGAGTCAGAATGGCACCCTTCTAGGCCTTAGAACTACAGTATGAAGAGAAAAGAAAAAAACAGGTATGAGAAGCACCACAAATCAATACACACAGGCTCACTTGTATTGTATTTTATGCACACTCTCACCAGGAGCCCTGCAGCTACCTCCCGACTGTTTGAAATAATCACAGCGAGAGTTTAACCAATTTAGACAGTCACGGCAATCCGACACCGCGGAAATGCAGTACAGCTGTCAAGGAGCGAGAAAGAAGAATAACCCAGCACCCAGTCACGGTTTCCTGACCGTAAAACTGTGCAGAGCGGTGTGCGCTGTTTGTATACACAGCGTAAATACCAACAAAAAGGAAAACAAAGTCGCGGTAGAGATGAAAGCGCTCCGGTACACAGTCACGGTTCCTTGACCGCAGAACTGTGCCGAGCGGTGTGCGCTGTTCGAATTCACAGCGTAATGCTTAGAAAGGAAAAAACAAAGTCGCGGTAGGAATGGAAGCGCTCCGGCACTCCTCCCTAATGTTACCTGAGTTACTCCCCGTATCGGGAGGCCGGGACAAGGAACAGCACCCAGCCGAGAGCTCACAGCTCTGGAAATCCTCGTGAAGACGGAGAGACGCCGCAGACCTTATGGCAAGTATCCAGCGGGGAAAACACCATCCGCCTACTTCGAAGCCAAGGTTCAAGATTGTCAAGCACTTTTCCCAGGAAGAGGAGGTGCTTAAATAGGGGCCGAGTTACTTCTGACGTTTATGTCTGTAGCGCCCCACTGCCTGCTGGGAGATGTAGTGCCGCGGGCTCCTGCTCCATTTACACCCGGGTACTAGCATACAAGGAAAGGATTTAGAGGGTGTGTGTGCCTGTCTTGCGGTCTCCCTAAGCGTAATCGCTACAGCAAGCAAGAGAGCATGGACAGGAACCGCACAGCTGATGCAAGCTAGAGAGCGTGGACAGGATCTGCTTACCTGATACAAGCAAGAGAGCAAGGACAGGAACTGTTCAGCTGATGCAAGCAAGAGAGAGAAGGACAGGATCTGCTCAGCTGATGCAAGCAAGAGAGCAAGAACAGGAACCGCTCAGCTGATGCAAGCAAGACAGCAAGGACATGAACTGCTCCGCTGTTGCAAGCAAGAGATCAAGGACATGAACTGCTCAGCTGATGCAAGCAAGAGAGCAAGGACAGGAACCGCTCAGCTGATGCAAGCAAGAGAGCGTGGACAGGACCTGCTTATCTGATACAAGCAAGAGAGCAAGGACAGGAACTGCTCAGCTGATGCAAGCAAGAGAGAGAAGGACAGGATCTGCTCAGCTGATGCAAGCAAGAGAGCATGGCCAGGAACTGCTCAGCTGTCGCAAGCAAGAGAGCAAGGACAGGAACTGCTCACCTGATGCATGCAAGAGAGCATGGACAGGAACTGCTCAGCTGTCACAAGCAAGAGAGCAAGGACAGGAACTGCTCAGCTGATGCAAATAAGAGAGCATGGTCAGGAACTGCTCACCTGATGCAAGCAAGAGAGCATGGACAGGAACTGTTCACCTGATGCAAGCAAGAGAACATGGACGGGAAGTGCTTACCTTATACAAGCAAGAGAGCAAGGACAGGAACTGCTCAGCTGATGCAAATAAGAGATTATGGTCAGGAACTGCTCACCTGATCCAAGCAAGAGAGCAAGGACAGGAACCGTTCACCTGATGCAAGCAAGAGAACATGGACAGGAAGTGCTTACCTTATACAAGCAAGAGAGCAAGGACAGGAACTGCTCAGCTGATGCAAATAAGAGAGCATGGTCAGGAGCTGCTCATCTGATGCAAGCAAGAGAGCATGGACAGGAACTGCTCAGCTGATGCAAGCAAGATAGCATGGACAGGAAATGCTCACCTGATGCAAGCAAGAGAGCAAGGACAGGTACCGCTCACCTGATGCAAGCAAGAGAGCATGGTCGGGAACTGATCACCTGATCCAAGCAAGAAAACAAGGACAGGAACTGCTCAGCTGATGCAAGCAAGAAAGCAGGGGCAGGTACTGCTCACCTGATGCAAGCAAGAGAGCATGGACGGGAACTGCTTACCTGATGCAAGCAAGTGAGCAAGGACAGGAACTGCTCAGCTGATGCAAGCAAGAGAGCATGGACAGGACCTGCTCAGCTGATACAAGCAAGAGAACATGGTTGCGACCTGCTAACCTGATCCAAGCAAGAGAGCAAGGATAGGAACCGCTCACCTGATGCAAGCAAGAGAGCATGGACGGGAACTACTTACCTGGTACAAGTAAGAGAGCAAGGACAGGAACTGCTTACCTGATCCAAGCAAGAGAGCAAGGACAGGAACTGCTCAGCTGATGCAAACAAAGGGAGCATGGTCGGGAACTGCTCAGCTGATGCAAGCAAGAGAGAGAAGGACAGGATCTGCTCAGCTGATGCAAGAAAGAAAGCATGGAGAGGAACTGCTCACCTGATGCAAACAAGAGAGCATGGTCGGGAACTGCTCAGCTGATGCAAGCAAGAGAGCAAGGACAGAAACCGCTCACCTGATGCAAGCAAGAGAGCATGGTCGGGAACTGCTCAGCTGATGGAAGCAAGAGAGCGTGGACAGGAACCACTCAGCTGATGCAAGCAAGAGAGCATGGATAGGTACTGCTCACCTGATGCAAGCAAGAGAGCATGGACAGGAACTGCTCACCTGATGCAAGCAAGAGAGCAAAGAGAGGAACTGCTCACCTGATGCAAGCAAGAGAGAGTGGACAGGATCTGGTCACTTCATGCAAGCAAGAGAGCAAGGACAGGAACTCCTCAGCTGATGCAAGCAAGAGAGCGTGGACAGGATCTGGTCACTTCATGCAAGCAAGAGAGCAATGACAGGAACTGCTCAGCTGATGCAAGCAAGAGAGCAAGGACAGGAACTCCTCAGCTGATGCAAGCAAGAGAGCAAGGACCGGAACTGTGCACCTGATGCAAGCAAGAGAGCATGGACAGGTACTGCTCAGCTGATGCAAGCAAGGGAGCATGGAGAGGAACTGCTCAGCTGATGCAAGCTAGAGAGTATGGGCAGGAACTGCTCACCTGATGCAAGCAAGAGAGCATGGACAGGAACTGCTCACCTGATGCAAGCAAGAGAGCACGAATGGGAACCGCTCAGCTGATGCAAGCAAGAAAGTGTGGACAGGATCTGGTCACTTCATGCAAACAAGAGAGCAAGGACAGGAACTGCTCAGCTGATGCAAGCAAGAGAGAGAAGGACAGGATCTGCTCAGCTGATGCAAGCAAGAGAGCAAGGACAGGAACTGCTCAGCTGATGCAAATAAGAGAGCATGGTCAGGAGCTGCTCATCTGATGCAAGCAAGAGAGCATGGACAGGAACTGCTCAGCTGATGCAAGCAAGATAGCATGGACAGGAAATGCTCACCTGATGCAAGCAAGAGAGCAAGGACAGGTACCACTCACCTGATGCAAGCAAGAGAGCATGGTCGGGAACTGATCACCTGATCCAAGCAAGAAAACAAGGACAGGAACTGCTCAGCTGATGCAAGCAAGAAAGCAGGGGCAGGTACTGCTCACCTGATGCAAGCAAGAGAGCATGGACGGGAACTGCTTACCTGATGCAAGCAAGTGAGCAAGGACAGGAACTGCTCAGCTGATGCAAGCAAGAGAGCATGGACAGGACCTGCTCAGCTGATACAAGCAAGAGAACATGGTTGCGACCTGCTAACCTGATCCAAGCAAGAGAGCAAGGATAGGAACCGCTCACCTGATGCAAGCAAGAGAGCATGGACGGGAACTACTTACCTGGTACAAGTAAGAGAGCAAGGCCAGGAACTGCTTACCTGATCCAAGCAAGAGAGCAAGGACAGGAACTGCTCAGCTGATGCAAACAAAGGGAGCATGGTCGGGAACTGCTCAGCTGATGCAAGCAAGAGAGAGAAGGACAGGATCTGCTCAGCTGATGCAAGAAAGAAAGCATGGAGAGGAACTGCTCACCTGATGCAAACAAGAGAGCATGGTCGGGAACTGCTCAGCTGATGCAAGCAAGAGAGCAAGGACAGAAACCGCTCACCTGATGCAAGCAAGAGAGCATGGTCGGGAACTGCTCAGCTGATGGAAGCAAGAGAGCGTGGACAGGAACCACTCAGCTGATGCAAGCAAGAGAGCATGGATAGGTACTGCTCACCTGATGCAAGCAAGAGAGCATGGACAGGAACTGCTCACCTGATGCAAGCAAGAGAGCAAAGAGAGGAACTGCTCACCTGATGCAAGCAAGAGAGAGTGGACAGGATCTGGTCACTTCATGCAAGCAAGAGAGCAAGGACAGGAACTCCTCAGCTGATGCAAGCAAGAGAGCGTGGACAGGATCTGGTCACTTCATGCAAGCAAGAGAGCAATGACAGGAACTGCTCAGCTGATGCAAGCAAGAGAGCAAGGACAGGAACTCCTCAGCTGATGCAAGCAAGAGAGCAAGGACCGGAACTGTGCACCTGATGCAAGCAAGAGAGCATGGACAGGTACTGCTCAGCTGATGCAAGCAAGGGAGCATGGAGAGGAACTGCTCAGCTGATGCAAGCTAGAGAGTATGGGCAGGAACTGCTCACCTGATGCAAGCAAGAGAGCATGGACAGGAACTGCTCACCTGATGCAAGCAAGAGAGCACGAATGGGAACCGCTCAGCTGATGCAAGCAAGAAAGTGTGGACAGGATCTGGTCACTTCATGCAAACAAGAGAGCAAGGACAGGAACTGCTCAGCTGATGCAAGCAAGAGAGAGAAGGACAGGATCTGCTCAGCTGATGCAAGCAAGAGAGCAAGGACAGGAGCTGCTCAGCTGATGCAAGCAAGAGAGCATGGACGGGAACCGCACAGCTGATGCAAGCAAGAGAGCATGGACAGGATCTGCTCAGCTGATGCAAGCAAGAGAGCAAGGACAGGAACGGCTCAGCTGATGCAAGCAAGAGAGCAAGGACATTAACTGCCCAGTTGATGCAAGCAAGAGAGCAAGGACAGGAACCGCTCAGCTGATGCAAGCAAGAGAGCAAGGACATGAACTGCTCAGTTGATGCAAGCAAGAGAGCAAGGACAGGATCTGCCCAGCTGATGCAAGCAAGTGGGCATGGACAGGAACTGCTCACCTGATGCAAGCAGGAGAGCATGGACAGGAACTGCTCAGCTGATGCAAGAAAGAAAGCATGGACAGGAACTGCTTTCCTGATGCAAGCAAAAGAGAAAGGACAGGAACTGCTCAGCTGATGTAAGCAAGAGAGAGAAGGACAGGATCTGCTCAGCTGATGCAAGCAAGAGAGCAAAGACATGAACTGCTCAGCTGATGCAAGCAAGAGAGCTTTTACGGGAACCGCTCAGCTGATGCAAGCAAGAGAGCATGGACAGGAACCGCACAGCTGATGCAAGCTAGATAGCGTGGACAGGACCTGCTTACCTGATACAAGCAAGAGAGCAAGGACAGGAACTGTTCAGCTGATACAAGCAAGAGAGAGACAGATAGGATCTGCTCAGCTGATCCAAGCAAGAGAGCAAGGACAGGAACCGCTCAGCTGATGCAAGCAAGACAGCAAGGACATGAACTGCTCCGCTGTTGCAAGCAAGAGATCAAGGACATGAACTGCTCATCTGATGCAAGCAAGAGAGCAAGGACAGGAACCGCTCAGCTGATGCAAGCAAGAGAGCAATGACAGGACCTGCTTACCTGATACAAGCAAGAGATCAAGGACATGAACTGCTCATCTGATGCAAGCAAGAGAGAAGGACAGGATCTGCTCAGCTGATGCAAGCAAGAGAGCATGGCCTGGAACTGCTCAGCTGTCGCAAGCAAGAGAGCAAGGACCTGCTCACCTGATGCATGCAAGAGAGCATGGACAGGAACTGCTCAGCTGTCACAAGCAAGAGAGCAAGGACAGGAACTACTCAGCTGATGCAAATAAGAGAGCATGGTCAGGAACTGCTCACCTGATGCAAGCAAGAGAGCATGGACAGGAACTGTTCACCTGATGCAAGCAAGAGAACATGGACGGAAAGTGCTTACCTTATACAAGCAAGAGAGCAAGGACAGGAACTGCTCAGCTGATGCAAATAAGAGATTATGGTCGGGAACTGCTCACCTGATCCAAGCAAGAGAGCAAGGACTGGAACCGTTCATCTGATGCAAGCAAGAGAACATGGACGGGAAGTGCTTACCTTATACAAGCAAGAGAGCAAGGACAGGAACTGCTCAGCTGATGCAAATAAGAGAGCATGGTCAGGAACTGCTCATCTGATGCAAGCAAGAGAGCATGGACAGGAACTGCTCAGCTGATGCAAGCAAGATAGCATGGACAGGAAATGCTCACCTGATGCAAGCAAGAGAGCAAGGACAGGTACTGCTCACCTGATGCAAGCAAGAGAGCATGGTCGGGAACTGATCACCTGATCCAAGCAAGAGAACAAGGACAGGAATCGCTCACCTGATGCAAGCAAGAGAAATGGACTGGAACTGCTTACCTGATACAAGCAAGAGAGCATAGGCAGGAACTGCTCAGCTGATGCAAACAAGAATGCATGGTCAGGAACTGCTCAGCTGGTGCAACCAAGAGAACATGGACAGGAACTGCTCAGCTGATGCAAGCAAGAAAGCAGGGGCAGGTACTGCTCACCTGATGCAAGCAAGAGAGCATGGACGGGAACTGCTTACCTGATGCAAGCAAGAGAGCAAGGACAGGAACTGCTCAGCTGATGCAAGCAAGAGAGCATGGACAGGACCTGCTCAGCTGATACAAGCAAGAGAACATGGTTGCGACCTGCTCACCTGATCCAAGCAAGAGAGCAAGGATAGGAACCGCTCACCTGATGCAAGCAAGAGAGCATGGACGGGAACTGCTTACCTGGTACAAGTTAGAGAGCAAGGACAGAAACTGCTTAGCTGATGCAAGCAAGAGAGCAAGGACAGGAACTGCTCAGCTGTTGCAAGCAAGAGAGCAAGGACGGGAACTTCTCACCTGATGCAAGCAAGAGAGTGTGGACATGAACTGCTTGGCTGCAACAAGCAAGAGAGCATGGACAGGAACCGCTCAGCTGATGCAAACAAGAAAGCATGGTCAGGAACTGCTCAGCTGATGCAACCAAGAGAACATGGACAGGAACCGCTCACCTGATGCAAGCAAGAGAGCATGGACGGGAACTGCTTACCTGGTACAAGAAAGAGAGCAAGGACAGAAACTGCTTACCTGCTCCAAGCAAGAGAGCAAGGACAGGAACTGCTCAGCTGATGCAAGCAAGAGAGCATGGACAGGACCTGCTCAGCTGATACAAGCAAGAGAACATGGTCGCAAACTGCTCACCTGATCCAAGTAAGAGAGCAAGGACAGGAACTGCTCAGCTGGTGCAAGCAAGAGAGCAAGGACAGGAACTGCTCAGCTGTTGCAAGCAAGAGAGCAAGGACGGGAACTTCTCACCTGATGCAAGCAAGAGAGTGTGGACATGAACTGCTTGGCTGCAACAAGCAAGAGAGCATGGACAGGAACAGCTCAGCTGATGCAAGCAAGAGAGTATGGACAGGGACTGCTTAATGCAAGCAAGAGAGCAAGGGCAGGGACTGCTCACCGGATGCAAGCAAGAGAGCGTGGAGAGGTACTGCTCACCTGATGCAAACAAGAGAGAGAAGGACAGGAGCTGATCAGCTGATGCAAGCAAGAGAGCAAGGACAGGATCTGCTCAGCTGATGCAAGCAAGAGAGCATGGCCAGGAACTGCTCAGCTGTCGCAAGCAAGAGAGCAAGGACAGAAACTGCTCACCTGATGCACGCTAGAGAGCATCTACAGGAACTGCTCAGCTGTCGCAAGCAAGAGAGCAAGGACAGGAACCGCTCACCTGATGCAAGCAAGAGAGCATGTTCGGGAACTGCTCACCTGATCCAAGCAAGAGAGTAAGGACAGGAACTGCTCAACTGATGCAAGCAAGAGAGCAAGGACAGGAACTGCTCACCTGATGCAACCAAAGATCATGGACAGGAACTGCTCAACCAATGCAAGCAAGAGAGCACTGACACCATCATCATGAGAAAAAGATGGAGTTGCATAGGGTTCGCCACCAGAAGGGAACAAGACTCCATCAGAAGAACAGCTCTCACTGGACCCCAGGCGGCAAACAGACAAAAGGCCAAAGAACACATGGAGGTGAACTGGGGAACAGAAATGAAGACCCTGAACAACAGCTGGGTCACCATCCAGAAACTTGCCCAGGACGGGCGGAAGTGGAGGTCCTTCGTTGCTGCCCTATGAGCCAGCATAACAGGCAGTAGATAGCGCTGCTGTCTGGGTTGTGGGTTAGAACATTCAGCAGGTCTGCCTATCACCTGCAAGCCACGATGTTATCTTGATGAGAAGCGCTGGGATGCGGAGTATTCTGCGATCGCAGGTGAGTACTTTCTTGGCTGTGGCCTTATCCCAGGGAAGTTCTGTCAAACGTGGTGGAGCCAAGAGGTCCTTGTAGGACGGCTTGCTTGATGTGATGCCCGGACCTTGTTAAAGGGGCCGTACGGTGCCTTCACCACGTACATATGTATGGTTACGGTATTTCTATAGCAACACCTAGCCAAAAGGCAGTGGAGCACTGCACATGGTCAAAGACTAGTATAACGTCAACGAGTGAGAGCTCGAGCTGTCCTCCACCGCTGACAGTGACCAACACTACGCATTCTAGTATGCTGCTCCCATGATGCCCACTTGGGTTGTGGGATGTCTTGTCACATCATTCTCCAGAGGGCTTCTATAAGCACAAAAGGCACAATGAAAAGAAGCAGTTCATTGAAAGTTCTTTTACAAACAAAGAAAATAGTTCGAACAACTATTTGTGTACAGGGTCCAGCCAGCGGCTGAGTAGGAGACCCACACGTGAAACTGAGGGTTCCACAGGCTGTGGTGGCACAGGGGCAGCACCTGTGGGGGCTGGCACAGGGGTAGCAACTGTGGGGTCTCTGTCTCTCTCTCTCTCTCCCCCTCCCCCTCTCCCTCCATCTCTCCATCTCTCACTCTCTCTTTTGCTCTCTCCCTCCCCCTCCCTCCTCCTCCCTCTTCCTTTCTCCCTCCCTCCGTCTATCCCTCTCTCTCTCTCTCTCTTCTTCCTTCCTCCCTCTCTCTCTCTCTCTCTCTCTCTCTCTCTCTCTCTCTCTCTCTTCCTCTCTCCCCCTTCCCCTCTCCCTCTCTCTTCTCACACTCTCTCTCTTTCTCTCTCTCTCTCTCTCTCTCTTCTTCCTTCCTCTTCTCTCTCTCTCTCCCTCCCTCTCCCCCTCTCTCCCCTCCTTCTCTCTCTCCTCCTTCTCTCTCTCTGTATCTCTCTCTCTACCTCCCCCCTCCTTCTCTCCCTATGTCTCTCTCTCTCTCCCTCTGTCTCCTTCTCTCTCTCTGTCTCTCTATGTCTCTCTCTCTCTCCCTCTGTCTCTTTCTCTCTCACTCTCTTTCTCTCTCTCTCCCTCTCTCTCTTCCTCTCTCCTCTCTCTCTCTCTCTCTCCGTCTCTCTCTCTGTCTCTCTGTCTCTCTCCCTCTGTCTCTTTCTCTCTCTCTCCCTCTCTCCCTCCCTCCCTCCCTCTTTCTCTCTCTCTTTCTCTCCCTCTCTCTACCTCCCTCCTCCTCTCTCTCTGTCTCTGTCTCCCTCTCCCTCAGTCTCTTTCTCTCTCTCTTTCTCTCTCCCTCCCTCTCACTCCCCCCTCTCTCTCTCTCCCCCCCCCCCCCCTCTCCTGCTCTCACTTGGATGTCTCACAGAGAACAGGTTCGAGTGGTCTCTCGCTAGTCAAAGAGCTCTTCATTGTCGGGCGGGGCAGAAATGTGGATTGTCCGCTCTCGGCCCCGGTAGTAGCAGAGTCTGTAGTTCTGTCAGTGATTAAGGCAGGTTGTAAGTTCACTGGGTCGTCCACCCCCTCCTTGGCCAGGGAGCAGCAACACCATGTCTTTTCCTCAGTCCTGAGGTGCAGCCCTTCCAGCCCAGTAGGGGCAGCCAAGCCTCTTACCCCGGATCAGTACTGTCCTCTGTGCTGGTGTACAGGGCACATAGAAGGTACAAGGTGAACTTGCATATATGGCTCACAGACATCTTTAAGCCCATTGAAGGTACATGGTAAAGGTGCATTTAGGCCTACAAATTAGAAATATTCCAATCATCTTTACAGAAGATGAGGAATTTAAAGTTGGTTTTTGCTTTTCAGCCAATAAATGCTCAGGGACCTGGATGGTCTTGAGTACTAAGACAGCTCTCAAACATACTAAGACAGCTCTCAAACATACTAAGACAGCTCTCAAACATATTAAGGCTCTATTGAAAGAAATAGATACACTAGAGAAAAAGATTAGTACAGATTCAACCGTAACTAATTCCAAGGCACTTCTAGGTAAGGTCACAACCACGAATAAAGATTTTGAACAGTTTAATATACACAAGAAAACAGATAAGTTACAGAAGGATATAAAAAGATATAGCAAAGAACTGACCCATCCCTATTTAAGGAAGGACTTTTATCAAACACCTGGCTCCACTAACAGTCTCTTTAAAAGAGTTACATTTTCAGACACCAATTCTGATACATATAGTGATCAAACTTCAGGCAGTTCATACCAATTGGAATATGACAATCAGCCTCCACTTCACATCAAGCTTTTTTATGGTAAATCCACAGAGGCCAAGGACCTCGCAAGAGACAACAAGATGCAAGACGAGGATGGTTTCGGAATCAATGTACCCCAGGCTAGAGACAGACCAGGAATCAGTATTACGAGTGGTCGATGAAGATCAAACAATACCTATTTTCAACCTATCCCCCATGTTCTTTCAAATTCTGAAATTTCAGTCCTTACATCAGGGCTTTCCTTTGTGCCCACACACAAAAATGACCTTTTTCAAACAAAAATTGAGTTATACATATTTTTTCGAAAGGTGCGACTTAAAATTTCTTTGCAATGGAAGACCCTATACAACATACAGACATTACGGGTTTACGGAATACTTCAAGTTTTTTTCCGACTAATTCCATGATTGCAAAAGAAATAGTAACATTTGAAAATGCTGTTTTGACGGAAATTGATAATCTGTTCAAAGGTTCACATTACATGAATTACAATTTATCAAAAGAAGGGCATAGAGCTCTTCAAACTCTCCAGACACTTTCTGACACGATTATAAAACCGGCCGATAAAGGCGGTGGAATTGTTTTGTGGAATAAAACATCCTCTAGAGATGAATTATTGAAACAACTGTCTATAACCGAATACTACAGAAGACTTTCGAGTAATCCAACAGCTGAACTAAGTAAAATAATCTGACAACTTAGTAACAACGGCAGAGAGGGTGGATGCTTAGTGAAAATGAGGCTTCCTTCTTGATCAATACAGATCCAACAGTTCCAGCAATATATATTTTACCTAAAATACACAAAGATTCGGTGAACCCTCCTGGTCGACCAATTGTATCAGGTTATAATTCCATTTTAAAACCCTTGGCACAATACTCTGATGTTTTCATAAGACATTATGCAATTGAGCAACCATCATACATTAGAGATAGAACAGCAGTGATCAATACTATAGATAACCATTCCTTTGACCCAGAACATCAGTTGCTAGTCAGCATGGACATGGAAAGCCTTTACACCAACATACCTCAACAAGATGTACTTAGAATATTGGCAGAATGTTTGGATTCTAGACCACGAACACACAATGTATCAACATATTTTATTCTTGAATGCACATAATAGCTCTCTGTGAGAATGTTTTTCTTTTTGAAAATGAATTCTATGAACAAATGAAAAGTGTTGCAATGGGGGCTGTTTTTGCCCATGACATTGAGAATATCTATGTATCTTAAGTCGAGGCAAAATTCATAGAATGTACCACAAATCCATACAAAGAAAGAATCGTCAAATGGATAAGGTACATTGATGATATTCTGTTGATTTGGAAAGGAAATATTGAGAATCTACTTACCTTTCACACATGGATTAATTCATTGAACCCTCATCTCAAGTTCACAATTGAACATGATGATCATCAAATGAATTTCCTTGACATCACAGTCAAACTAGAAAATAACAAACTTTACACAACATTATTTACCAAACCCACTTCAAGAAATACTCTTTAAAGTACAATAGCCATCACCCACAGACTTTAAGAGATGGCTTGCCATTTGGACAGTTTGTTCGACTCCGAAGAAACTGTTCCAGAAGAGAAGACTATTTCACTGAAGCGCACAAGTTGAAAGAAAAACTTAAGGCTCGGGGTTACCCACCGAAGCTTCTTAAAAAATTATTGAAAAGAGCATGGTACAATGATGGAGAAGCTCTTCTTCAAATAAAAAAAAGACCAACCGAATCACGTTTGGTTTGTGTATGTACTTTTGGTACACTATCAAATAAAATTAAAAAGACAATTTTAAAACAATGGAGCCTTCTAAAAGGACTGTCTGAATTCAAAGAGAAACTGCTGTTTGCTTTCAAAAGAGGTTTGAATGAAAATGTGAAGGAAGTGACCCGATTAGGGCCACCCGGGTCACTCGCGACCACCTCTCAGCCTTCCAAACAAATAAAGAGTTGGTCAGACAGTAGAGAATACAAACCAAAGTTATTTATTAGTCATACACTCGAGCGGAGTCCAGTCTGACCAGCCTCCTTGGATTGCTGCAGAGGGACTGACCCCCGCCAACTGGTAATACCAGATATACATTTCTAGTACCCCTAAGGACACACCCAGACTGGAATTTTCTAGTTAGTAGCTAGTGAACAAAGGAGACACAGAAGGATGAGCTGCAATCCTGAGACCTGGTACATGCTATCTCAGTTTCAAGGTTACTCTGCCCGTGCCCGCCACTCTAAGGGTGGGAGCAGGCCTATGTAACGGGAAAGGTATGTAATGACAAAACAGTCTATTCATTAGTGCAGCAAAGCTCAACCTTGGAGAAATAGAAAAAATATCGAGACTGCTTTCTGCTGAGGAAAACAGAATGAGACAGAAGTTTAGTTTCGATCATGGTACAAAATGGCGGCTAAATACAAAGGGGCAGATTTACAATAAACTAACGCAGCACGGTGCAGCAAGTCATTTTGCTGCGCCGTGCTGCATTAGTTTGGAAAGCACAGCCATGCAACATATTTACAACAATATGTCGCATCTCTGTGCTTCCCCCTGCGCTGGCGCACAAACTGCTGCCATAGTGCCGACGTTAAGCACCCTTGCACCATGGTGCAAGGATGCCTGCGTCGTGGGGAGATTGTTTTTGTTCAGGAAAGGTTCCCTATATGTGTGCTGCATTAGCACACATAGAAGTTGAAAAACAGCATTCTTTCAATGATTGTTTATGTGCAGGAAGGGAACCCTTCCTGAACAAAAACAATCATTAGAGGTGATTTCCTCTTTCAATGTGTGCTGCAGAATGCAGCATGCATAGAAACAGGAAACAAAAACGAGGAGAAATGAATACATTTCTCCTCGCGTGCTCCTACGCCTCCCTGGGGAGGCGTAGCATTCACACGCATTTCCAGATTTACGATTCCTCGTAAATCTGGAAATGTGTCTGCTTCCATGGGTGCTGCGTGGGAACACCCACAGCAACACCCATGGAACGCCCCTTTCACGCAAAGTGCTGCGTAGTTAAGGGGCCATATTTACAAGGACAGGAAAAGCCACGCAGGGTGGCTTTTCCTGTCCTTGTAAATATGGGGCAGTGTACTGCGCTGCCAGTGCGTCAAAAAAGTGACGTGCTGGCAGCGCAAGGGGCTTGTAAATCTGCCCCAAAATGGTGCCGCAAATGCTAACTTGAATCGTACAATGCAAGGGGAAATCGACCAAAAGCATTTTCCATTCCAACAGACCCTCCTTTTAGCATTTGCTAACATATTTTGCAGATGGGGAGTGGGAAAGATGTAATATGCAGAGGAACAAAAAGGACATCAGGACTCAGAACTATCCATATATTCAGTATCAGGAATAGAAGTTGCAAGGGATGAGCTAGAACCAAAGATGCCCTCATCTATTTGCATCATTTCGTCAATGCTCTTCTGCAACATAATCGCAGCAGTGTCACGGACTGTCTTCGGACGCTTAGGGGTCAGAAGCGTTGTACAGTAAGAACAGCATAAGGGGAGACACTGCACCAGAATGCAACAGACAACTAGAATCACAATAAAGTATATCACCATTTCTAGAATCCAACCCCACCCACCAAAGAGGGACCAACTCCAATTTCCACTTTCCATTCCTTTGACATTCTCCAAAATATCTAAAATGTGTTGGGTAATATTCTTTTCCATATTTGTGATCCCGACTACACACTGGTCGCCTACTACTGCACACACACCACCGCTCTTAGCTAGGATGAAATCAACTGCATATGTTTGTTAGGTTTGAAAATCCCATTCCTGCTATGCACTCGTTTCATGCTATATTAGGTTAGCAGTGTGTGGCTAAATAGACGACATTTGTATTTACGTTATGCAACCCACTGAGTTATCCCTGCAACGTGCAAGCTTTCCAGTAGTTAGCCAGTGCGACTCCATTTTGTATTTCGTAATCCCTGTTAGGCTGCTTAGGCTGTGTATGAACTAGGCCTCATTACTCGTATTGCTTGACTCAGCAGAACATTGTATTTAGTTATTATTTTCTCTTTCTGCTAAAGGCTGTTTCCTGACTTACTAATGAATAGGCCATTCTGCCCTCGCATACCTATTCAAGTGTGTAGTTCTGCTCCCACGTTAGGAGACGCTGAGACTCAGCGCGACCTTGAGTTGCAGATAGCATGTACCCATCTGGCAGGGGGTAGCCCATCCTTCTGTGCCTTCTTTGTTCATGTTCGGTTCAGGCCGGTAATTTTCCATTGTGGGCGTGGTTGGAGGCTTCTTGAGAAGAATGATTACTCACTGCTGACTGTTGGGGGGTCAGTCCCTCGGCAGACATCTTAGGGTGCAGGTCAGATTGGACTCCTCTGCAGAGTATTGCTAATAAAATGTATGTTTGTATTCTCTACTGTCTGACCGACTCTTCATTCTTGGGAAGGCATAGCAGGTGGTTGTAAAAAACCTGAGTGGCCCTTGAGGGCCACTTCCTTCATCTTGTTTGCTCAGAGTATATTCACATACTTTCTAATTGTGTGGTGATGTCACGCAAGGCCGCTACTGTGGAGTTAGACAGTATCTGCAGCTTACATCCAAAATATTCCCTAGCCCTTTCACCTCTGGACATAGCGGTACCACCAAAGGTGATAATGGAGGAAAGAACATACCCAAAGGTGATACCATTAGTATAATTATTGACCTCCAGGTCTGTCACTCCGTCCCAAAATTCCTTTGTTAAAGTCCTTTTAACCCATCTGATATTTGGCTTACTATACTTACAAGGCACCCCAAGAGGAAGCTCCATTCCTAAAGCAACGTCCTCGGTACCATTATAAACATTGGAGTAAGTGCCATTGGACAGAAAGTAAAATCCTGGGTGTGCATAGAGTGGACCTTGAAAATCTACAGGAGCATACCTGGTGTTCATTCCCACTGTACTTGGATCATTCTTTCTCACTAAAGACATTGTATTCTTGAACAATATCATTCCAGAACAATTTATGTATAGAAAAGCGTCAGTACTATTTACTATCAGACAGCAAGCAGGGGAATAACCCGCCTTTCGAGTAACTGTCAAATCTTGATAATGCCAACCCACTAAAGTAATGTTCTGTTCATCCATATATTATTTGGTAAGAAAGGGACCAAATAATATATGTAACAAAAAGAATTGTTTCTATTCATATGTACATGTTCATTGTTTTTAAATGCAGTTTTATGTATTGTCTTTAGGCCTGATGCTTAGTAATGGTTCAACAATATAGATCTTGTGTTTAGCTTTCTTCTTACCCCATATACTGTTCATCCATATATAAATTGTCACAATACATATTAATGTTGCAACCTGGGTATCCCTTCCCTCGTGTCTTCCTATAATACAAACAAGGACCGGGATATCCCATCCCGAACTCACCCTTTTCCTCTACAAATTATAGTGTGCGAACATATGTATAATTAACCAGTGACAATGGGTAAGCAGTCCATAAACTCGTAACAGATTCAGTAGGGTAGCAAGCTGTACCTTCACCAAAGAATTTCCCATGTGTATCTAGAAATACATTGCTTGGGATTGTCCTTTTGTACGAACTTGAGAAACAATCTTGTGTGTAGTACATGATGGGGCATTACAATCACACTCCAAAACCCAAGACACCCCCGCCCCCCCAAAATCAACAACAGCAACAATACAAGAACAGCACAGAGCAGTTTTGTCTTAGTAGACCAAACATTTCATACGTGAACAAGGGGAACTGCTTGTTGTTCTTTGTCAGTAACCATCCTGCCAAAGGGGTGCATAGTGGGTAGGAAACCAAGGGGGCATATTTCCAGCAAGAGAAATATACAAGTTCCCAGTGTCCATCTGAGCCTCACTGGTAGACTCCTATTGTTCATCAACGTTGGCGCTATTGAGCACCGGCGGTGGAGCTATGCGGATCCCAGCTCTTAAGGAAATCCCACGTCACTCAGGATAAGGTACCCCCCTCCAGGGGAGCACGTTCGGTCTATCCTGTCCAGTGTCCGAACAATGCACCAATCTCGCCTCTCCCTACGCTACTGTTGCCTGACTTATCGAGTCCATCCCTGCTAATCTGACTTTTCCTTTGGTGCACTGTTCCTCCGTCGGGGGCGCAAATTGTACCTAACTGCTCCAGGCACAGAGGGGTCAGGAAAGAGGGGCTCAGGGGGCTCAGACACAGAGGGGCCAATAGACTGGGACTCGAGCACAGATGGGCCAGTAGAACGGGGCTCCTGAATGGCCCTGACCTCAGGGGGCACTGCTGCATTCAACACTGCATCATTCTCATCCTCCGTTTGGGTCCACGTTAGCTGGGCATCCGAAAAGGGGACAAATCGGGGCACCTTCTTTCACTCCGAATCCCCAATGCCGTCGAGGACCCACTGGTCGTAAGGCAGCGGAAGAGGTACTTTCCGGCAATGCTGACTGTGTATCCAATTCTTTCGGCCAGCAACCTTGACTGCTGTGCGGGTGGCAAGGAGCACCTGGACTGGCCCCTTCCACCTCGGCTCTAAGGCCTTCTTCCTCTGGAAGTTACACATCAAGATGTAGTCTCCGGGCCGAATGTTATGCCCGGGCCCCTCAGGTGCTGGCGGAAGTGTGTCCTGGATCTGTTGGTGAATAGAACGCAGACTTTTAGTGTACTCATACAAATAATCCACTAACAGAGGATATTCAATCTCGGAAAATTTCCGAGGATTCGGGACGCCCCATACATTTGCCGGGCGCCCAAACACGACCTCGTAAGGTGACAATCCTGTTCTAGAATGAGCTGTTGTTCTTGTAGACAAGAGGGCTAATGGTAAAGCATCTGGCCACTTCAACCCTGTGCTCTCCTGAATCTTGGCCAATTTTAGTTTGAGAGTACCATTGTACTTCTCAACCAGACCCGCTGACTGGGGGTGATTCGCAGCATGAAACTTTTGTTTGATGTGGAGTCCTTCGCAAACCAACTGTATGGCTCTCGTGGCTTCCATTATCACTCCAAATCAAATGGGGCAAGCCGAAGCGAGGACAGAACTCCTTCATGAGTACCTTTGCAGTCGCTATGGCTGTATTTTCTTTAGTGGGGTAAGCCTCAACCCATTTACTGAATGCGCAAACAACCACTAACACATATTTCAAATTGTTGACTCGATCCATCTCTTTGTAATCTAATTGGAAGACCTCAAAAGGGAAAGTAGGGGGTGCAAAATTGGAAGGTGGTGTAGGGGTTCCCTTCCCAGGATTGTGCATCATACACACCATACAATATTTGACCAAATGGGCGGCTGTCTTTGGGATATTGGCATTGTGCCATACAGGATCTAACAATTTACAGATACCTTTTGCACTGATATGAGCTGGCCCGTGCGCCATAGTGACTACGGGGAGAACGTATGCATCTGGTAACATCCATCTCTGTTTCCCTGACTTATCCGTCCAACACCCTTCCTCATCCAAACGTGCTGTGCTTTCCTGCCATACTGCTAACTCCTCGATCGTTGCCTCGCTCTGAATCTCCTTAACATTTGCCAACGTATCCTCAAACATAGTAACCTCGGGCACCCACTAGCTGGACCTGCTACAAACATCCTTTTCATCTTTGTTCGGGCTGTCTCCTTAGCTGTCTGGTCTGCAAATGCATTCCCTCTACCCACATCATCAGTTATTGCCTTGTGGGCGCTACATTTTATTATTGCTAATTTCTTGGGGAGTGTCAGGGCCGACAAAAGCCTATGTATAAGAGGGCCATTCTGTATCTTCATCCCATGGGAAGTGAGAAACCCCCTCTCTGCCCAGAGTCGCCCAAAATTATGGGCCACCTCCAAAGCGTACTGGCTGTCAGTATAAATATTGACAGCCAGTCCCTCACTCAACTTGCAAGCTCGGATAAGGGCAACGAGTTCCACTGCTTGGGCCGACTGATAGGGAACTCGTGACGTCTCAACTACCGTGTGTAGTGTTGTGATTGCGTGTGCAGCTGTTGTAGTGCCATCTGGTAGCTTAAAACAAGAGCCATCGACATATAGTTCCCCTTGGGGGTCAGATAAGGGAACATCAGTCAGGTCCACCCGTCCCTTCGTCTCTTCCTCCATCCGAAAAATACAATCATGTATATCAATTTCCTCACTCTCAGAAGGGAGGGGTAGCAACTTGGCTGGGTTTAGAGTGGAACATCTTTTAATCGTGACATGAGGCGCAAAGAGGGTCAATTCATAACCGGTCAGACGAGCACTGGTGAGGTGCTGTGTCTTCGTTTTATTCAAAAGTGTATCCACAGCATGGGGTATCATGACTGTGAGGTTGGTATCAAGTACGAGCCCAGCCGATTGCCTTATAGAGATGGCCACTGCTGCGACCGCTCTTAGGCAGCTCGGGAGGGCTCTTGCGACAGGGTCAAGAAGAGCAGAAAAATAAGCACACAGCCGTTGCTTACCTCCAAAGGCCTGTGTTAAGACAGAAAGCGCACAACCGGCCGTCTCGTGTACGTACAGCACGAACGGCTTCATATAGTCAGGCGTACCAAGCACATGTGCAGAGCAAAGCGCAACTTTTAATTGCTCAAAAGACTGCTGACATTCAGGCGTCCAAGGCAGGGGTTCATGCACATCTTTAGTGGTTAGTGCGAGCAGGGGTTTTGTTAGTAGCGAATAACTATGGATCCATTGGCGACAGTAGGAAGTAATGCCAATAAAAGCGCGCACATCCCTCTGAGTTTTAGGGATAGGCATTTTAACAATGGTGCTGATGCGCTCAGGGGTCAATCTCCTACCCTCCTTCGACAGTAGGTGACCTAAATAGGTGACCTCCTGTCGACAATATTGAAATTTAGAAAGGGACACTTTATGTCCGTGGTGAGCCAAATGCAGCAACCACTTAACCGTACTGTCTGTGCATCCCTTTTCAGTGTCAGAAGCAATGAGAATATCATCCACATACTGAAGCAATACATTACCTGAGGGAAGCGGGAGGGAGTCCGATTGGGCTTTCAATGCTTGGCTATATATACTAGGGCTCTCAGTATAGCCCTGAGGAGCTCGACAGAATCTAAAGCTTCTGCCAGCTAGGGTAAAACTGAACAAGTGCCTGCTGTCGGGATGGATCGGGAAACTAAAGAATGCATTTTTCAGATCAATAACAGAAAATAATTTAGCAGAGGAAGGAATCATCGTCAAAAGGGCAGTAATGTCAGGGACCACCGGGAACTGAGGAACCACTATTTTATTAACTTCACGCAAGTCAATCACAAAACGATAAACATCTGGATGATCATCAGAGGAGCCTGAAGGTGCCCTCTTAAGAATGGGAAGAATAGGGCTATTACACACATTCGCAGTTGTCTCTTCAACAACTCCTGACTCAATCAGGTCCTGTATAATCTGCAACAAAGCTCGCTCCCCTGCTTGTGGTATTTTGTACTGGGGAATACGAGGCAAAATGGCATTGCCTTTAACTTTAATGGAAACCTGGGGAATTTGCAATAGTCCTATATCCATGTCACCTGTTGCCCACAATGTGGGCAGCACATCCTTAAATTCAGCAGGGAGTGGTGCATCTTTGGATAGACACTGCTTAGAACTGACTACATTTGGGCCCATCGTCATGTAAACACCTTACGGAGAACAATAAATTGTAGCATGCAGTTTCTTTAATAAGTCTAAGCCCATTACATTTTCCCCACAATTTTAATGTTAACAAGAACGGTGAATCCACAGTAAAAGGACCTATAGTCAATGTAAGAGGTTTGGAAATGGGGCTTACAACCAGTACACCAGAAAATTCTACCGAAACATTATTATGGTCAGACAGAGCTGCCCCGGGGACCAGTGAACAGGAAATAGAGCTATTCATAGCACCTGTATCCACCAAAAATTCCTTAGCTGAGCCATGGAAATCTGCAGTAATGTAAGGACAGCGTTGATCTACAGGTATCTGAACTGGCCCCTCACCCTCACCCTGTCCCTGGCTGTCCTAGCTGTGAGACATTCCTGTCACCTCATCCAAATCATAGTCATCGTGGTTGTACTGTTTGCCCCTAGGGTCATCAAAATTGTTCTGGTCAGTGCAACCCTTCAATGTCCCAACAGCCTGAACCCTGCCCTGGCCACCGTCCCCGCGACCCCGTCCACGAGACCCTCATCCCCTCGGTACCGCCACCTTTTGCAAAAGCACAGGACACTCACTGCGCCAGTGTCCCTCCTCTTTACAGTACGCACACTGATTTGGCCCTACAGGCGTAGTGTTCCTGCTAGCACGCAGAAGCTGTCGGTCCGAACCACCACTTCCTCTACCATTCCCTCGAGAAGCCTGTTGCAATAACACCTTCGTCTTCAATTCTTTGTGCTTTTTCTCCACCTTCTCCTTCTCCTCATTTTCCCTATGTTCATAATACTGTGCCATACTCAATATTACAGAAGGGGAGGAGGTAGTCCAAGTGCTCTCCGAAGCCTGCAACCGAGTCGCGATCTCAGGAAGCAAGTTCGTAACAAATCTGTTAACGAACAATCGGACACCTCCCTCCACTGACAAGTCCTGTCTGCTAAAATCCCAAAACACACCTTCAAATCGAGTGAAAAAATCAGACACACTTTCATCTTTCTTCTGACGACATGCCGTTAACTTGTCCCAATCTACCTTCTTGGTGGAATAAGAGAATGGTTGTAAGTAATAATTCGGCCAGGCAAGGCTAGTATCTCGGCCTTAGGCTTCTCACCAGGCTTCCTCTCCTGGTCCCATGCTTTAATCTGATCCCAGGTACCACCCAATTCTGCAACGTGGTCCTGTGTGTACCTGTCTCCAAATATCAACGGGTACCAGTAAACCAAAGAACATTTCAATATCTGCAAGCGTCATCACTGTTGATGAAGCGGCCTCCGTCAATTCCTTATAATACGCAGTAGGATTTTTGGTAGGGTTGGGTAAGTGAGTCTTCAGAGACAAAACCTCACTCCTCTTCCACGGAGTATAAACCCATTGTTCCTGGAACCGGGCCTCAACCTGGGGTCTAGTAACAATGTTATGCTGATCCCGTAGCTCTGGTATTTCAGGGTGATATATGGGGTGGACTTCCCTCATCGGGAATTGGGACACTGTCTTCGGGCTCTTCTCAAGCAGCCTTCCTCGATAAGCGACCAGTGTTGCGACATTACCAAAGACCTTACTATGTGCCATATCAGCAGCATACACATTGTCCCTAATATCATAAATAATCTGGGGTGAGGCATCATTGAAACACTATTCACACAGGCCAATCAAAGTAGCCGACATGTGCTTAAGGGCGTGCTGCTGCACAAACGGCTCATAATCTTTCATCACACTCCACACATCCTCCACACTGTAAATGGGGTGACGAGCCCACTGAGCGGCCTGATTGGCTACCACCTTCTTCTCTTCATCGCCCACATCAGATCGTATCAATATCAGAGCCAGTTGTTCCCTAGCTATCGCCCAGTCTCCGTCCCCTAATCCTTGTACAGGCGTTCCGCTACTCAGTACCGTCGGGGAATGAAGAAAAAGGGAAGGAGTAGTAACAGAGGGAACGGGCACCAATGTCGCCAATGGCTGTGTCATAGGTGTAAGAGCTGGAGAGAGAGATGCCGAAACAATAGGCGTAGCAGGAAGACTCGCGGTCATCGGAGGCGCAGAAGGCGAGGCCAAAGAAAGGACCGAAGGCGCAGTGGCCAAAGCAGCTGGATCAATAACAGACGAAACAGAAACAGCAGAAGCAGAAGAGACGGACGATTGAGGCTGCATAATGGCAGGATATAATTTCTGCGGGGCGTATGGGGTGGAGGTCGAGGATCTAACAATTCCTCCACAAATGTATAATTTTCTTTTCACATTGCAATCGAAACTTCCCATCAGCACACTCTATCCCTTTCTCTGTCTTCTCTCTATCATATGCTACGGCTTTCTGAGTCACTGTCTGCATTTTCCCCTTCCGGGCCTCCTTCTCTGCTTTCATTCGTCTCTGTTTAGCTTCCTTTTGCCATGTTCTGAGGGAATCAAACATCGACTGCATACTTCTTTTTTCGAACAATTTATCCTGTAGAAAATTAATTTTCTGTTCATCAAAAGTGCCTGTCAACGGCCACTGCAACTCAGCATTGTCCCTCGTATATTTATGCCATAACATACTAACGTACTAAACATAATGGGGCCAAGGCTATGTTTGACATACATGTCAAAATTTGGGGTGCCTTCTGGTGGCGCTGGCTGACTTTCTTCCAATCGAGCATCAGTAGAAGAATAACGACAGCCCGAACAAAACATTTTGCTAAAACACGGCATCTTTCAGATGAAAGCAAGTTCACTATTTATGCCGAGCAGATATTTGCAAATATCTTACCAAAACTGGTTCTCAGACCTCATCAAATACAAACCAAAGTGGTACCATGTTCACAAGGAACTCAAACAAATTCAAGCGTTTGTCCAAAAATGATCCTCAGACCGTGCCAAACACAAACCAAAATGGCGCCATAGCCACAATGAACCAAAGCAAACTCACCTGGTGCACACAGGCCAAACAAATTTATTCTCCACTGCCGACTCTTCGGACCAAACGGTCAGATCCAAGGGTTTTGCCGTGCAGGACCCCAGCCTGGATGACCATTGGGCGAGGCACCACCCGGTCAGACAGACGGGGCAGCTGCGAGTACCAGACTCTCTCGTGCAGTGATCCCCGGTCCGGCCGTCCGTCCTGACGCAGCCCCGACCTCCTCACCCGTCTGTGGGCGAGGAAGGGCACACCCGATGGGGTCCCTGTTCTGGCACCAACTGAAGGAAGTGACCCGATTAGGGCCACCCGGGTCACTCGTGACCGCCTCTCAACCTTCCAAACAAATGAAGAGTCGGTCAGACAGTAGAGAATACAAACCAAAGTTATTTGTTAGTCATACACTCGAGGGGAGTCCAGTCTGACCAGCCTCCTTGGATTGCTGCAGAGGGACTGACCCTGCCAACATGGTAATACTTAATATACATTTCCAGTGCCCCTAAGGACACGCCCAGACTGGAATTTACCAGTTAGTAGCTGGTAAACAAAGGAGACACAGAAGGATGAGCTACAATCCTAAGACCGGGTACATGCTATCTCAGTTTCAAGGTTACTCTGCCCGTGCCCGCCACTCTAAGGGTGGGAGCAGGCCTATCTAACGGGAAAGGTATGTAATGACAAAACAGTCTATTCATTAGGGCAGCGAAGCTCAACTTCGGAGAAATAGAAAAAATATCGAGACTGCTTTCTGCTGAGGCAAACAGAATGAGACAGAAGTTTAGTTTCGATCATGGTACAAAATGGTGGCTGAATACAAAATGGTGCCGCGAATGCTAACTTAAATCGTACAATGCAAGGGAAAATCGACCAAAAGCCTTTTCCATTCCAACAAAGGATAGACCCGTCCATGCATATGAGACACCGGTAACAGTGACAATTCAAAATATGTTATAACCACCACCTGTCAATGGACACTTTGGGGCATATTTAGAAGCCCCTTGCGCCACCCGTACGTCACTTTTCCCATGTTAAAAATGACGCAAAAGTGGCGCAAGGGGCTTGTAAATAAGCCCCTTTAAGTGCAATATGTGTGTTGCCTGCACTACCACTAAGACCACAAAGAACTTTTGCATCAATGGACAACATTTCCCAATAAAATCTTTTTCAAATTGCAACCCTTGTAACGTGGGATACTGTATCAGATGCCGCTGTGGGCTACGTTACATAGGCAAAACGACACAACAGATCAAGAAACGTATAGTCCACCATCAATCAAGGATGCGTTGCAAAGCTGAACATGCACCTTTGGTAGAACATTACATACAACAGAAGCACTCTGAAAGAGACCTTTTATGGTGGGTTATTGATGTTGTAAAACCCACGGTAAGATCTGCCAATATTGATCAGTCTTAACTATAAAAGAGAATCGCTGGATATGTAAAACCGAGAATGTGACCAAAGGCCTGAATATGGCAATAGATTGGCAAACTTTAGCTTCAATTACATGACTTTTCGATCAGTCATTATGATGTTTATAGTCAATTATAACGATCTAAATCAAGTTTGAAACCCATGTTCCGTGTGACATATATGTCATAAGTATCCTTATTTTACAAACGTTGGAGATAGCTAAGAATCTAAATATGAAATATGTGACCAATTGATATTATATTCTTTACGGTTATCTATAATATATGGAATATGGCTTGTGATACTCAATTTTGCTTACTCATAAATATTGATTACATGTGACCTGTCAACTCTTGGGCCCTATCCACTCTTGTAGATCACTAACCAAGCACGTCTATCTATCTCTTTAATTGACACTTTGTTTTATTTCAATGCAAAGATTTTCTTCGGAAATGGTTAGATCACCTTTAATCTATAATCAGTTACCGCAACAATACCCCCGCTCTGAACACCCTTTGCATTACGTGACCGAATGAATTGAGCAAGATTATTTGAATATTTTTTATGCTATTTCTAGAGCATTCACAAGTAATTGTTGAAAGGAATCTTACTATTGTTTTTTAAATAATATCCCTTGTAGGCATCTCTAATCGATAACATTAGCCCACAAGGTAAAATTGGGTAGCCCAATTTTCTATCAATATATGGCTCCCAGGCAGCTTGAAGGCACATTCAAGATCTGCGGTGAACGTGCATACACAGCTAACAGGCAGCTTGAAGGCACATACACGTACAATGTGAACATGCATACATGGCCCACAGGCAGCTTTAAGGCACATACACGTACAATGTGAACATGCATACATGGCCCACAGGCAGCTTGAAGGCACATACACGTACAATGTGAACATGCATACATGGCCCACAGGCAGCTTGAAGGCACATACACGTACAATGTGAACATGCATACATGACCCACAGGCAGCTTGAAGGCACATACACGTACAATGTGAACATGCATACATGGCCCACAGGCAGCTTGAAGGCACATACACGTACAATGTGAACGAGCATACATGGCCCATAGGTAGCTTGAAGGCACATACACGTACAATGTGAACATGCATACACAGCTAACAGGCAGCTTGAAGGCACATACACGTACAATGTGAACGAGCATACACAGCTAACAGGCAGCTTGAAGGCACATACACGTACAATGTGAACATGCATACATGGCCCACAGGCAGCTTGAAGGCACATACAGACGTACAATGTGAACATGCATACATGGCCCACAGGCAGCTTGAAGGCACATACACGTACAATGTGAACGAGCATACATGGCCCATAGGTAGCTTGAAGGCACATACACGTACAATGTGAACATGCATACATGGCCCACAGGCAGCTTGAAGGCACATACACGTACAATGTGAACATGCATACATGACCCACAGGCAGCTTGAAGGCACATACACGTACAATGTGAACATGCATACATGGCCCACAGGCAGCTTGAAGGCACATACACATACAATGTGAACATGCATACATGGCCCATAGGCAGCTTGAAGGCACATTGAAGGTACAAGGTGTACTCACACTGTCCCCTGCCCCTACAGAGATGGGCTGCACATGGTCCGGGCAGCATCTGTACTCATATTTCCTCTACCCACACAGATGTGAGCTGTGCATGCTCTGGGCAGTGTCCGTGCTCACACTGCCTCCTGCCCCTTACAGATGTGGACTGTGCGTGCTCTGGGCAGTGTATGTACTCACACTGCCCCCTGTCCCCCTAAAGAGGTGGGATGTGCATGTTCTGGACAGTACCTTTACTCACACTGCCCCCTGCCCCCCTACAGAGGTGTGCTGTACATTCTCTAGGCAGTGTCTATACTTACACTGCCCCCTGTACCCCTACAGACGTGGGTTGTACATGCTCTGGGCAGTGTCTATACTTACACTGCCCCCTGTACCCCTACAGAGGTGGGGTGTGCATGGTCTGGGCAGTATCTGTACTCACACTGCTCCCTGCCCCGTTACAGTGGTGGGCTGTGAATACTCTGAGCAGTACTATACTTACACTGCCCCCTGCCCCCCTACAGAGGTGGAATGTGTATGCCCTTGGCAGTATCTGTACTCACACTGCCCCCTTGCCCCCCGCCCCTCTACAGACGTGGGTTGTACATGCTCTGGGCAGTACTATACTTACACTGCCCCCCCTACAGACATGGGCTGTGCATAATCTGGGCAGGATCTGTACTCGCACTTCCCCCTGCCCCCTACAGAGGTGGTCTCTGCATGCGTTGGGCAGTATCTGTACTCACACTGCCCCCTGTCCCCTACAGAGGTGGGCAGTGCTTACTCTGGGCAGTATCTGTACTCACACTGCCTCCTGTCTCCAGATGTTGATGTGACATGCCTGCTCTGCAGAGGTGATCTGTAGATGCTCTGGACGGTGTCTGTACTTCAACTACTTCTAGGCTGTTGGTATGTCCTTCCCCCAGATGTTGGTGTGCCTTTCCTGCTGCCCTGCCTTCATATGTCGGTGTGTCCTGCCTCCTGCCTCTGCCTCTAGGCTGTTGGTATGTCCTACCCCCAGATGTTGGTGTGTCCTACCGCCTGCTTCCTGCCTCCAGGCTGTTGGTATGTTCTTCCCCCAGATGTTGGTGTGCCTTTCCTGCTGCCCTGCCTTCATATGTCGGTGTGTCCTGCCTCCTGCCTCTAGGCTGTTGGTATGTCCTTCCCCCAGATGTTGGTGTGCCCTGCCTTCTCTGCAGATGTGCGCTGCATATGCTCTCGGCTGGACTCCGTGAGGACGAGGAGCAGCGACACGTGCTCGCCACACTTCCTGCCCGTGGCTGTAGTGACTGGGGTTTTGGTGGGATTTCAGCAGTGCTTGTACCGCCGTCTGCCACCAGAGGGCAGTGTGCGCCCTCGAAATTCATTCCGTTGACATGAGCTGTGGTCCCTGCGGCATCCCCAGTGCCCCTCACACAGATAGCTCGGTGGGCTAATGCACCATCTGGGAGCTCAGAGTGTAACCTGAAGGGCCCACGTGTGAACCTCGCTGTGGCCCTCAGAGGCGTTGGCGACCATAGCACCTGCTAATAAAGCGCATTGAGTGACAGCCGTGAACCCTGCTATTACTGACATGTCTGCTGTTGATGGGGCCGATGGCGCACACTGCGCATGCGCACTCTGTGCCCTGAGGGGCTGCAGCCAGGAATTCCTCTTTATTATCGAGTGACGACCTAAGGCAACACTTTCTGCAACGCAAAGTGACCCTTGTCAACCCTTGCTGCAAAGCGTCCAAGACTGGAGGAGGTGTGCGCGGCGCCCCCTGCTGGACTCTTGCCCCCGCACCACCCCTTCCCAAAAACATCTTTCCAAAGCACCAGCTGCTCCTGCAGGTCAGTGTGTGCAGTGGCGGCTCGCATAGGGCGTGCTGCGGGGCGGTGAGGCAGGGCGAGCCGAGCCGCCACTGAGTGTGTGTGACTCCGCTCCATCCATGGAGGGAAGGAGGGATGGGTCAGTGGGAGGAGGGAGACCCGGCAATGGCAGACAAACAGAAAGGATGAGGAAACGCAAAGGAAGTGCCGGAAATGAAGGGCCTTATTTATGTGAGGCTTGCGCCGGCGGAGCGTCACTCCGGCAGCGCAAGCCTCTCAACCATATCTTTGAGGCGACCACAGCCACCCTGCACGGCTGTACATGGCCTCCCAGATGTGGCGTAAGGCAACGCAGAGCAAGTCGCTTCCTTGCCTCACTTACTCTGCGTCAAGGAGGCGTTCCATGGGCGTTGTGGTGGGTTTTCCCATGAAGCACCCATGTTTTTTGGCGCTGCCCCAGGTTTACTTCATCACGTAAACCTGGGGCAGCGCCAAACCTTATGCCTCGCCTGAGCAGGCGTAACGAGGAGAAATATTTGTATTTCTACTTGTTTTTATCTTTTTCCATGTGTGCTGCACGCATAGAAAGAGGAAAGCGTCTCTCTGGATTGTCTTTGTGCAGGAAGGTGCCCTTCGTGCACAAAAACAAACCTGCCTGCCACGGAGGCACACTTCAGCATGGTGCAGGGGGGCCTGCATTGGCGCTAGGCAGCAAACTGTATGCAATCGCAGGGGGAAAGGACAGGAATGCACCTTATTTCATAAATACGGTGCATTCCTGCCCTTTCACATTGGCGCTGGGCAGCGCAGCAAGAAGACTTGCGACACTGCCCTACGCCAACTCCTCATAAATGAGGTCCCAAATGAGCAAAAAAGTGGGCAGGAAACAAGAGGTAATGTAAAACATAAATAAAGAAACTGCCGAAAATACACCAAATTTGGGAAAAGAGAGGAGAGCGCAGTGGCGGCTCACATAGGGCGTGCTGCGGGGTGGTGGGGCGGGGTGGGGGAGGGGCAGGGTGGGGGAGTAAACTCGGACATACGACGGAAAGGAGGAAAGTAAATCCCCACCGCCCCGCAGCACGCCCTATGCGAGCCGCCACTGGGAGAGCGGATGGTGCAAGAGGGCCTCAGTTGCAGGCAGGATTGTTTTTGTGCAGGAAAGGGCACCTTCCTGCACAAAAGACAATCCCAAGAGGCATTTTTCTCTTTCTATGTGTGTGAATCCAGCACACACCGAAAGAGGAAACAATTAGGAGAAATACAAATACTTCTCCTTGTTAAGCCTGCTCTGGGGATGCGTAAGGTTTTGGCGCTGCCCCAGGTTTACGTGATTAAGTAAATCTGGGGCAGCGACAAAATCCATGGGTGCTGCGTGGGAAAACCCACTGCAACGCCCATGGAACGCCTCCTTGACACAGGTTAAAGCAAGGAATGACTTGCGCTGCTTTGTCTTACGTCATATCTATGAGGCCGCTCACACACGCAGGGCGGCTCTGCGTCGCCTCATAGATATGATTGAGAGGTTTGCGCAGCCGGAATGTAAAAAAAAGTGACGCTCCTGCGGCGCAAGCCTCTCATAAATAGGCCTCTGTGTGTGAGAGAGGACAGAGTGGGTGCTCTGTGTGTGAGTGCATGGGATGGGCACTCTGTGTGTGGGCGTGGGAGCTCTGTGTGTGATTGTGCAGTATGAGGAGCGGGCTCTGTGTGTGAAGGTGCAGTATGAAGTGGGTGCTCTGTTTCTGAGGGCAGAGTATGGGGTGGCAGCTCTGGGTTTAAGGGCTGGATGGGAGTGAAGGCTTTGTGTGAGTGATGTGCATGGGTCTGGGTGGTCTGTGTGTGCAGTGTATTAGAGTTGATGGGCTGTGTGAGTGGGGTTGTGGGTGGGGTGGATTCTCTGCAGAGGTGCGATGTATGAAGCTGGATGTGGTTTCTGGGAGTAGATGCTGTCTGAGTGTGGCTGTGTATGGGGTGGATGCTGTATGTGTGAGTGAGTGTACGAAGTGTGTGCTCTGTGGGGGTGTTCTGGGTAGGGTTTCTGTGTATGGGTGGGTGCTGTATGTGGAGGGAAGTATGGACTGGGTGCTCTGAGTGTGCGGGCAATGTATGAGGTGGGTGGTGTGTGTGTGGAGGTGTATGGAATGGGTGGTCTGTCTATGATGCATTGTATGAGGTGGATGCTTTGTGTGAGTGCAGTGCATGAGGCTGGGTGCTCTGTATGCATGTGCGGCGGTGTATGGGAATAGATGGACTCCCTGAGCGGAGCTGTGCATGGGTGGATTCTCTGTGTGTGAGGGAGTGTATGGGGCGGGTGATCTATGTGTTAGTGTATGGGATGGGCGCTCTGTGTGTGAGAGTGGGAGCTCAGTGTGTGAAGGTGGAGTAGGAGGTTGGCGCTCTAGCTTACGGGCTGAATAGGAGTTTGTGCTTTGTGTGAGTGGGGTGGGTTATGGCACTGAGTGCTTTCTGTGTGAGGGGGTCTATGGGAGAGGGAGCTCTATGGGTCACTGTATGGGGTGTGTACTCTGTGTGTGAGGGACAGTATATGAGGTGTGTACACTGTGTGTGAGGGGCAATGTATGGGGTAGATGCTCTGTGTGGGGGTGTTTGGAGTGGGTGCTCTCTGGATGGTAATGGGTGCTCTGTGTGAGGATCGAGTGTGGGGTGTATGCACTGTGTGTGAGGGGGTCTATGGGAGAGCGAGCTCTGTGGGGTGGTGTATGGGGTGTGTACACTGTGTGAGGGATTGTGTATGAGGTGTGTACTCTGTGTGTGAGGGGCAGTGTATGAGGTGTGTACTCTGTCTGTGAGGGGCAGTGTATGGGGCAGATGCTCTGTGTGAGGGTGTTTGGGGTGGGTGCTCTGTGGATGAGGTGCTCTGTGAGAGGGTCGAGTAAGGGGTGTATGCTCTGTGTGTGAGGGGCTCTATAGGAGAGGGAGCTCTGTGGGGCAGTGTATGGGGTGTTGCTGTGTGTGAGGGACGGTGTATGCAATGGATGCTCTGTGTGGGGGTGCATGGAGTGGGTACTCTGTGTGCAGCGATGGTTATGGAGTGGGTGGTCTGTGGGGGCAGTGTACGGGTGGGTGCTCTGTATACGAGAGAATATATAGGATTGGTACTCTGTGTGAGGGGGTGTATGGGAGTGGGCAATCTGATGGGGGTGTATGGGGTGGGTGCTCTGTGTACAGGGTGGGTACTATCTGGAGAGAAAAATGGAGTGTAGGCTCTGTGTATGGGGCAATTTATGGGGTGGTGATCTGTGTAGGGTGCTCTGAGTATGAAGCAGTGTACGGGTTGGCACTCTGTGTATGGTGCCTATAGGATGGGTGCTCTGTGTATGGGGTGGTGTCCTGTGTGTGAGGGCAGTATATGGGTTGGCACTCTGTGTATGGGGGTTATCGGGTTGGCACTTTGTGTATGGGAGTTATAGGGTGGGAGCTCTGTATGGGGTGGGTATTCTGTGTGTGAGGGCAGTGTACGGGTTGGTGCTCAGTATGTGGGGGTTTTCAGGTGGGGTCTCTGTGTATGGGGTGGGCACTCTGTGTGTGGGGCAGTGTACGGGTTGGTGCTCTGTAAATGGGGATATCGGGTGGGTGCTCTGTGTATGGGGTAGGCGCCCTGTGTGTCGGGGCAGTATATGGGTCGGCTCTCTGTGTATGGGGGTTATCAGGTCAGGACTCTGTGTATTGGAGTTATAGGGTGGGCACTCTGTGTATGGGTGGGCACTCTGTATGTGGGAGTTATCAGGTGGGTGCTCTGTGTATGGGGTTGGCGCTCTGTGTGTGGGGCAGTGTATGGGTTGGTGCTCTGTATAGGGGGTTATCAGGTGGGCACTCTGTGTATGGGTGGGTGCTCTGTATGTGGGGGTTATTAGGTGGGTGCTCTGTGCATGGGGTGGGTGCTCTGTATGTGGAGATAGTGTGTAGGTTGGCACTCTGTGTATGGGGTTTATCGTGGGTGCTCTGTGTATGGGTGGGCGCTCTGTGTTTGGGGGTTATAGAGTGGGTGTTCTGTGTATGGGGTGGGCGCCCTGTGTGTGGGGCATTGTACAGGTTGGTGCTCTGTATATGGGAGTTACCAGGTGGGTGCTCTGTGTATGTGGTGGGCGCTCTGTGTGTGGGGCAGTGTACAGGTTGGTGCTCTGTATAGTGGGTTATCGGGCGGGTGCTCTGTGTATGGGTGGGTGCTCTGTGTGTGAGAGCAGAATATGGGTTGTCGCTCTGTATGTGGGGTTTATTAGGTTGGTGCTCCTTGTATGGGGTGGGCACTCTGTATGTGGGGGTAGTGTGTGGATTGGCACTCTGTATATGGAAGTTATCAGGTGGGTGCTCTGTGTATGGGTTGGGCGCTCTGTGTGTGGGGCAGTGTACGGGTTGGTGCTCTGTACGGGGGTTATCGGGTGGGCGCTCTGTGTATGGGTGGGCGCTCTGTGTGTGAGGGCAGTGTATGGGTGGGCGCTCTGTATGTAGGGGTTCTGTGTATGGGGTGCGTGCCCTGTGTGTGGGGCAGTGTACTTGTTGGCGCTCTGTATGTGGGGACTATCAGGTGGGGGCTATGTGTATGGGGTGGGCGCCCTGTGTGTGTGGGGCAGTGTACTTGTAGGCGCTCTGTATGTGTGGGCTATCAGGTGGGGTCTCTGTGTATGGGGTGGGCGCTCTGTGTTTGGGGGCAGTGTACGAGTGGGTGCTCTGTGTTTGGGTGGGCGCTCTGTATGTGGGGGTCAATGAATGACAGTGAGGTCACTCGTGGGCTGCTGCCTTACATCCATTAAAGCATGACAGGACTGGGACATGGCTCAGCCTGAGCCTCCCTGGGGTGGGGGTGGATTCCCAGGCAGCCGGGGCTTGTCCCGTGCTGCACACAGCCCCCCTCCGCACCCCCCCGGCCCTGAACATGAGACCTACTTCAAACAGGCAGATAGTGTTACCTGTCCTGTCAGCCACTGAGGTATCCTGGCTGTAATTATAACCCAGGGGGCCTGTGGGTGCCTGCCTGGTGCAGCCCCCCCTCCCCCCCCCCCCCAAGCCTCATTCACCGCACTTGACACGCTTCTCTCACCTGAAATAACAAGAGGTGAGACCCTGGTGAAAGGGCCTCAGTCTAAAGGATTCCTGACAGGAGAAGATCTCTCCCGGGACAAGCCTGGTGTGTCCCTCCCGGGGGGCGCAGCACTGCGCCAAGGCGCTTTATTGTCAGACACCATTGGTTCCTTTTTGCATCCACCTTATGAATGAATGAATGAAAAAAATGTATACCGGGGCCAGAGGGCTTTGCTCAGTGAGCTAGCTGCTCTGTCCTGCCGGTCACAGGTGAGTGGCGCCTCCAAGGGCCCTGGGGAGGACGGGGGGAGGGGCTCTCGGGCGCTGGAGACAAACCACCTGTGGGTGACAGGAAAGGCTTTCAGACAATACACGAGAATATGTGTATGCTTTGCTATAGTGTGGCCTTTAGTAGGGGGCATGGGTGGGTGGCATGAGGGTCCAGAATTGGGGTGCTCTGCACAGAAACAAGGTGGTATCTCCAAAGAAGGGTGCCCTGTCACGGAGCTGCCCCTCCCGACCTTTATAAAGTGTTTAAATGACATTGTAAGATTGTGCTTCCGCACACTGAGGGGCTTACTTATGAGCCCTTTGTGCCGCAGTTGCATCACTTTTTGTGACGCTGCGGTGGCGTAAAAAATGTGCCATGTTGTGCCATATTTACAAAGTGACGCATCTAAGCAGATGCGTCACTTTGTAAAACCCTGCGCTACATTATACCTGCGTCAGGTATAATGTATGCAAGGTGGGCGTTCCCCCCCCAAAAAAAACGCTCGCAGGAGTGGCGCAGTGAAATCTATGAGATTTCACTACGCCAATTCTAGGACGCCACAGCGTCAAAATCTTACACCTGCCTCACAGCAGGCGTAAGACTGACGCAGGCGCCTTTAACATGGGACTTGCCCATCTGTAATGACCCGTTCCTCGAGTAGCATCACTATTGCGACGCACTCCAGCATTGCGTCATTTTTGCGCCTACAGATACGTCAGAAATACTGACGGATCTGTAAATCCTTGCGACATGGAGCGCCGTACAGTAGATACAAAAGACACACAGTTGATGGAAGGAATGCAGAACAAATCAAAACATTCACCCCCAGTCAAGAGATCTGGATTAAATCCATCATTCTTTTGCTCAGCATGCCACCCCAGTTTAGACCTGGCCATATGCAAATCAGTCTTGACCCTGTGCCTCATGGGAACAGTCCAGCCCGAACTGCCAAGCCAGGTCCTCCCTGGAACGGAAACAAGCATCCTAGGACCGGTTTTGGGGTTTCACCCCTCATCAGCCAGGATTGCTTGAATCCAGTGGCACAGTGAGCCCGGGACCCACGTCATGTCCCATTGGGCACAGGGTCAAGGCTGATTTGCATATGGCTGGGTCCAAACTGGAATGTCATGGTGAGCAAAAAAACGATGGATTTAGGCCCAGATCTCTGTACTGGGGTGAATGTATGACATTGTTCTGCATTCTGTCCATCAATTGTTGTTTTTGCATTTGTCACCCCGAGTGGGACGGGTATACCCAGACGTGGGTCCCGTGCTCTCCATGCCACTGGAATCAAGCTATCCTGGCTGAAGAGGGGTGAAACCCCGAAACCGGTCCTAGGATGCTTGTTTCCAGTCCAGGGAGGACCTGTCTTGGCAGTTCGGGCTGGACTGTTCCCATTGGGCACAGGGTCAAGACTGATTTGCATATGGCTGGGTTCAAACTGGAATGGCATGATGAGCAAAAACAGAGATGGATTTAGGCCCAGATCTCTGTACTGGGGTGAATGTATGACATTGTTCTGCATTCTGTCCATCAATTAGATGGTCTTACAATCGTGTCCCCTTCACAAAGAATAATAACCAGCATAATTAAATGCAAAGTGGAATTGAAAGGCTTGCAATTTAAAAACATCACTTTCGACGCCTTGTCAGGGGTAGTAAGCGCCATATAAATGCAACGTAAACACTAGTGAAACGGCTGCACTGATGACTGCTTTTTATATATGACATTTTTATCGCAACCCTAAGGCAGCTGTGTGTAAGAAATTGGGGTATTAGTTGCTAGGGCTGTGAGTCCTTCACAAGTAATAGTTCCAGAATTGTTTCTTTACTGGGAACCGGACCCCCCATTGTAGCCTTTGACTCTCTCAGGGGAGCGAAGGAAGCAGCCCACGACCTACTCAAGGGAGGTGGTGTGGGCTAGTAACCCCAGCTCGCTGGTATGCAGCAACACTCAATAAATTATTGTCCAGTCAGTGTTTAATCTTTATAAAAGGAAAAGTAGTTTTACTACACACACTACTAAATACTTCACATCATCACAAATATATACATCTGGTGGAGGGAAATACAGGGTATATTTACAAGCCATTATCGCCAACATGATGTCACTTTTTTGGACGTTGTGGTGGCGATACGGGCTTCGCCTTATTTACAAGGCAGCGTGAAGCCACTTCACGTGGCTTAATGCTGCCTTGTAAATAAGGCCCCCTTTCACCCTATACTTAGCATGAAAATGGTGGGCAATGGGTGTTGCGGTGGGCGTTCCACCCCAACACCAATTGATTTTGTTGCCGCCCCAAATTTACAAGGGTGGCGTAAATATGGGGCAGCGCCAAAATAAAGACCAGGGAAAACCTGGTCTTAACAGGGCGCAACGAGGAGAAATGCATTATTTCTCCTCGTTTTTGCTGTTTTTATGTGTGCTGCATTGTGCAGCACTCGTAGAAACAGCAAAACGCCATGCATGATTGTTTATGTGCAGGAAGGTGTCCCTTCCTGCACATAAACAATCATTTAAAAAATGATGAGTTGCAACATCTATGTGTGCCGCACAAAGCAGCACACATAGAAGTTACAAATCGCCATTTAAGATTGTTTATGTGCAGGAAGTGACACCTTCCGGCACATAAACAATCATTCCTCACAACGCAGGCACCCTTGCACAATGGTGCAAGGGTGCCTGCGTTGGCGCTAGTCAGCTGTAATTAGCGCCAGCGCAGGGGGAAAGGCAGGGCTGCACCGTATTGTTGTAAATACGGTGCAGCCCTGCGTTTCAGAAGTGGTGGAGTGTGGTGTTAAACGAAGAAGGCTAATGCCACTCTCCCTCACTTCTTAGTAAATATGCCCCTACATTTGGTGACACCCTTATATCACATTTCACCCCTAATGGGCCCTGAACCCCATAATCCACAGCAGACGTAAGGAGTGATGCAGGCCCTTTCACATGGGCCTGCCCTATGTGAAAGGACACATTGTTGGAGTTGCGTTTGTTGTCAGATACACTTCAGCAATGCACCAATGTTGCGCCTACAGATACTGCAGGAATACTGACCTATCTGTAAATCCTCGCTACATGGAGCACCATATAGTAAATACGGCGCATCCATGGTGTCGCAAGGAGGGCACACTGAAAAGTGTTCCATCGCTGTTTTACCGCAGCGATGCAACACTTTTCATAAATGAGGCCCAGTCGGTGTTTGTGGAATGAATACGAATATCTTCCTTCAAGGGCCTCCTCTCCCAGACACCTGCACATGACCGTATCACATTGACTTGTAGAAGGTTACATGTTAATATACCACTTCTGGTCAGTTGTTTTGGATGTGTTTGCTTTGCTGCCGGCTGTTTTGCATTAAACACTCTTTAGACTTCCATATTTACAAGCCCATTGCGCCCCCCTAAGTCACTTTTTCCCATATTAAAAGTAACGCACGGGAGGCGCACGGGGCTTGTAAATATGCCCCACAGCAGTGCGGTTTTTTGACACTGTCCTCTGTATTCTTGACACCAGGTGGTGTTGAGAGACCTGACCTTGGCTCCTAGTGCCGATAGGGGGCAGTAGCAGCATCTGCTTCTGGCGGAAGACGCCTTCCTACAGCTTGGACTCACAGGGCCCTGTTAGCACCAAGAGAGATTTCCAACTCGTCTGCAACTAGGACGAGTTATGAAAAGAGACAGCCAAGGCGCTGTAATGGCCTTGAGTCAGCAACACCCTCCGACCCCCCCCCCCCCCCCCTCAAAGGTTATCTGCATGGAGGTCAGAGGTGAAAGGCCGTCTCCGAGTTCACTCAGCCAGGGATTAGCTTTTCCAAACTTCTGAAACATCCCATCTTCGTGAACATGAAGCTGCCCTGGGGCTGGGAGCAGGCGGGGTTTAACATTCAGTGTGATCTGTGAGTGACTGTTTTACACCCGTCGGTTTACATGGTGCAAACCCAGCTACAACCCACAGGGGATCTGCCAAGGGGTGGGGGTACACTCAGTTTATTTATGCGTTTTTATATAGCGCGGACTTTACCCGAGGGTGTCAGAGCGCTTCACAACAGGATCAGCAACATTACATAAGGAGGAGGATACAAATGAGCATAATACAAAGACAAGCGTTACATTGCATGAGGAAAAAGTGACAATTGTGCAAAAACAAACAAACCAAATACAAAAGAGGAATGAGTTCCAATAGGAAAAAGTGACAGATGTGCATGAAACATGGGATACCAAATACAAATGGAGGTATAATACTGCAATAAATGGCAGTCACACATGACACACTGGGAAGGCGCTTCTATAGGCTTGGAGTACAGAATTTCCTATAGTGGAAGAACTTCCTTGAGGTAGTAGAGGGCGTGGATTCAACAGGGGGTACATGGGGTACAAAATATATGATACATGGGGTACAAAATACACTAAAGGCAAAATACTGTAATAAGTGGCAGTAACTCGAAGCACACTGAGAAGGCCCTTCTATAGGCTTGGAATACAGAATTCCTATCATGGAAGAGCTTCCTTGAGGTAGTAGAGAGGGCATGACTTCACAGGGGACTTATAATGGGGGAACACGCACATAAAAACCAACACAACACATAAAATAAGGAATGAACAGACACAAGTACAACTTTATACTGACGAGCGGACTTCCTAGAGGGGCCTAAGACCGAACGTATTAGTTCTGGAAGTGTCTTTGGAATAGAAGAGACTTGAGGTCAGCTTTGAAGATCCGGGTAGAGGAGGTGGGGGGGTCGGGTGAGATGCTCTCAGTACCCGTAGTTCTTACCATCACAGGGGCAGACTCTTAAGGGCAGTGATAGGTGCTACCCACTGAGCAGACCCCAGTCATTGAGATCCTGACACTGCGGCCTCCAGAGAGACCTTCTGTGGCACTGGGCACTGGGTGGACATGGCTTCTGTGGCACAGGGTCCTGGGTGGACATGGCTTCTGTGGCACTGGGTCCTGGGTGGACATGGCTTCTGTGGCACTGGGTCCTGGGTTGACATGGCTTCTGTGGCACTGGGACCTGGGTGGACATGGCTTCTGTGGCACTGGGCGGACATGGCTTCCGTGGCACTGGGCCCTGGGTGGACATGGCTTCTGTGGCACTGGGCCCTGGGTGGACATGGCTTCCGTGGCACTGGACCCTTGGTGGACATGGCTTCTGTGGCACTGGGCCCTGGGTGGACATGGCTTCTGTGGCACTGGGCCCTGGGTGGACATGGCTTCTGTGGCACTGGGCCCTGGGTGGACATCCCTTCCGTGGCACTGGACCCTGGGTGGGCATGGCTTCTGTGGCACTTGGCCCTGGGTGGACATGGCTTCTGTGGCTCTCCGCCTGTGATGGGTCAGGGTCTGGTGCTTCTGTGGCACTGGGTGCTGGGTGGACATGGCTTCTGTGGCACTGGGTCGTGGGTGGACATGGCTTCTGTGGCACTGGGCCCTGGGTGGACTTGGCTTCTGTGGCACTGAGCCCTGGGTAGACATGGCTTCTGTGGCTCTGGGCCCTGGGTAGACATGGCTTCTGTGGCACTGGGCCCTGGGTGGACATGGCTTCTATGGCTCTTGGCCCTGGGTAGACATGGCTTCTGTGGCACTGGGCCCTGGTTGGACATGGCTTCTGAGGCTCTTGGCCCTGGGTAGACATGGCCTCTGTGGCACTGGGCCCTGGGTGGACATGGCTTCTGTGGCAATGGGCCCTGGGTGGGCATGGCTTCTGTGGCTCTTGGCCCTGGGTAGACATGGCTTCTGTGGCACTGGGCCCTGGGTGGACATGGCTTCTGTGGCTCTCCGCATGTGATGGGTCAGGGTCTGGTGCTTCTGTGCCACTGGGTGGACATGGCTTCTGTGGCTCTCCTCCTGTGTCAGGTCAGGGTCCGGTCCAGTCACAGGGGCAGACTCTTAAGGACAGTGACAAGTGACCCACTCGACAGTGCCCTGTACTTGAGGTCCTGACACTGCGGCCCGCAGAGGGACCCTCTGTGGCACTGGGCCCTGGGTGGATTTGGCTTCTGTGGCTCTGGGCCCAGGGTAGATATGGCTTCTGTGGCACTGGGCCCTGGGTTGACATGGCTTCTGTGGCTCTGGGCCCTGGATGGATATGGCTTCTGTGGCTCTTGGCCCTGGGTAGACATGGCTTCTGTGGCACTGGGCCCTGGGTAGACTTGACTTCTGTGGCACTGGGCCCTGGGTGGACATGGCTTCTGTGGCATTGGGCCCTGGGTGGACATGGCTTCTGTGGCCCTGGGCCCTGGGTGGACATGGCTTCTGTGGCTCTTGGCCCTGGGTAGACATGGCTTCTGTGGCACTGGGCCCTGGGTGGACATGGCTTCTGTGGCACTGGGCCTTGGGTGGACATGGCTTGTGTGGCTCTTGGCCCTGGGTAGACATGGCTTCTGTGTCACTGGGCCCTGGGTGGACATGGCTTCTGTGGCTCTGGGCCCTGGGTGGACATGGCTTCTGTGGCACAGGGTGGACATGGCTTGTGTGGCTCTTGGCCCTGGGTAGACATGGATTCTGTGGCTCTGGGCCCTGGGTGGACATGGCTTCTGTGGCACTGGGTGGACATGGCTTGTGTGGCTCTTGGCCCTGGGGAGACATGGCTTCTGTGGCACTGGGCCCTGGGTGGACATGGCTTCTGTGGCTCTGGGCCCTGGGTGGACATGGCTTCTGTAGCTCTCCGCCTGTGATGGGTCAGGGTCTGGTGCTTCTGTGGCACTGGGCCCTGGGTGGACATGGCTTCTGCGGCCCTCCTCCTGTGTCGGGTCAGGGTCCGGTCCAGGCACAGGGGCAGACTCTTAAGGACAGTGACAAGTGACCCCCTCTGCAGAACCCTGTCCTTGAGGTCCTGACACTGTGGCCTCCAGAGAGACCTTCTGTGGCCCTGGGTGGACATGGCTTCTGTGGCACAAGGCCCTGGGTGGACATGGCTTCTGTGGCCCTGGGTGGACATGGCTTCTGTGGCCCTGGGTGGACATGGCTTCTGTGGCCCTGGGCCCTGGGTGGACATGGCTTCTGTGGCCCTGGGCCCTGGGTGGACATGGCTTCTGTGGCCCTGGCCCTGGGTGGACATGGCATCTGTGGCCCTGGGTGGACATGGCTTCTGTGGCCCTGGGTGGACATGGCTTCTGTGGCCCTGGGTGGACATGGCTTCTGTGGCACTGGGCCCTGGGTGGACATGGCTTCTGTGGCACTGGGTCCTGGGTGGACATGGCTTCTGTGGCCCTGGCCCTGGGTGGACATGGCTTCTGTGGCCCTGGGCCCTGGGTGGACATGGCTTCTGTGGCCCTGGCCCTGGGTGGACATGGCTTCTGTGGCCCTGGGCCGTGAGTGGACATGGCTTCTGTGGCCCTGGGCCCTGGGTGGACATGGCTTCTGTGGCACTGGGCCCTGGGTGGACATGGCTTCTGTGGCACTGGGTCCTGGGTGGACATGGCTTCTGTGGCCCTGGCCCTGGGTGGACATGGCTTCTGTGGCCCTGGGCCCTGGGTGGACATGGCTTCTGTGGCCCTGGGTGGACATGGCTTCTGTGGCACTGGGCCCTGGGTGGACATGGCTTCTGTGGCCCTGGGCCCTGGGTGGACATGCCTTCTGTGGCACTGGGCCCTGGGTGGACATGGCTTCTGTGGCCCTGGGCCCTGGGTGGACATGGCTTCTGTGGCCCTGGCCCTGGGTGGACATGGCTTCTGTGGCTCTGGGCGGACATGACTTCTGTGGCACTGCTCCCTGGGTGGACATGGCTTCTGCGGCCCTCCTCCTGTGTCGGGTCAGGGTCCGGTCCAGGCACAGGGGCAGACTCTTAAGGACAGTGACAAGTGACCCCCTCTGCAGAACCCTGTCCTTGAGGTCCTGACACTGTGGCCTCCAGAGAGACCTTCTGTGGCCCTGGGTGGACATGGCTTCTGTGGCCCTGGGTCCTGGGTGGACATGGCTTCTGTGGCCCTGGCCCTGGGTGGACATGGCGTCTGTGGCCCTGGGTGGACATGGCTTCTGTGGCCCTGGGCCCTGGGTGGACATGGCTTCTGTGGCTCTGGGTGGACATGGCTTCTGTGGCACTGGGCCCTGGGTGGACATGGCTTCTGTGGCACTGGGTCCTGGGTGGACATGGCTTCTGTGGCCCTGGCTGGACATGGCTTCTGTGGCCCTGGGCCCTGGGTGGACATGGCTTCTGTGGCCCTGGCCCTGGGTGGACATGGCTTCTGTGGCCCTGGGCCGTGAGTGGACATGGCTTCTGTGGCCCTGGGCCCTGGGTGGACATGGCTTCTGTGGCACTGGGCCCTGGGTGGACATGGCTTCTGTGGCACTGGGTCCTGGGTGGACATGGCTTCTGTTGCCCTGGCCCTGGGTGGACATGGCTTCTGTGGCCCTGGGCCGTGGGTGGACATGGCTTCTGTGGCCCTGGGTGGACATGGCTTCTGTGGCACTGGGCCCTGGGTGGACATGGCTTCAGTGGCCCTGGGCCCTGGGTGGACATGCCTTCTGTGGCACTGGGCCCTGGGTAGACATGGCTTCTGTGGCCCTGGGCCCTGGGTGGACATGGCTTCTGTGGCCCTGGCCCTGGGTGGACATGGCTTCTGTGGCACTGGGCCCTGGGTGGACATGGCTTCTGTGGCACTGGGCCCTGGGTGGACATGGCTTCTGTGGCCCTGGGCCCTGGGTGGACATGGCTTCTGTGGCCCTGGCCCTGGGTGGACATGGCTTCTGTGGCACTGGGCCCTGGGTGGACATGGCTTCTGTGGCCCTGGGCCCTGGGTGGACATGGCTTCTGTGGCCCTGGCCCTGGGTGGACATGGCTTCTGTGGCACTGGGCCCTGGGTGGACATGGCTTCTGTGGCACTGAGCCCTGGGTGGAGATGGCTTCTGTGGCACTGGGCCCTGGGTGGACATGGCTTCTGTGGCTCTGGGCGGACATGCCTTCTGTGGCACTGCTCCCTGGGTGGACATGGCTTCTGCGGCCCTCCTCCTGTGTCGGGTCAGGGTCCGGTCCAGTCCCAGAGCAGCCCTCGGGTCTTTAGAAGCATCTCAGCAGCACAACCTATAACAAGCATAGAGGTTGTGGAAAGAAGCTTAAAATGTGTTGGTTTTATCATATTTTTGCAACCACACATGTAATACTGAATGTATCAAATATTGAATCAAATACTTCTGTCATTTTATACTAGCTTGAAGCTTCCTGTGACATTGAACACGTTGCAAACTCTCACCTGCACATTAGATACGTTGTCGCTTGGAGTACCTCGTTTCTGTCGTGTGATCATCCTCCGCTGACCAGTCCAGTGAGACACTGCATATATTCTAGGTTGATTAATTTGCATTTTAGCTTCTGGTTCCAAGTGACCATCTTCTAGCGGGATTCCCTGGTCAGCTGAAAGGACATTTGCTGTCGCGCTGGTTTGCATTAAACGCTACTTGGCCTCCGGTTTGTTGTGTTTTATGTGTAAAGAGGTTTAACGTGATCGAGGAAGTCTTAGAGCCCCTGTAATCCTACAACACTCAACGTCTCCCTCTTTCTTTTTTTTTAAATAATCTTTATTGTTTTTCTTAAGACAAATACATACCTCCCGCTTCATCTCCCTCCCCCTCCCTTTCTCAGATACATACAAAGAATTAAAAATCCTATAGGAACTTTCTATTTGTTGTACATTTCATTATTATCATGAAACAAATCTCAATTCTTTTATTACTAAATAATTCATAACAATTAATTCCCACAATCTGTTACTAATCCTTACGCCTCTATCCTCCTGACCGCATAGTATCTATATTCAGCTTATCCACTCACAGCCTGTCTTTGCATCCATTGAATAAGCGAATTCCATATAGCTAACCCTCGTTTACGTTTATTCCTTCCCTTCCTTTTATATATGGCTACCTCTAGACTGCATGTCGCCAGCAGTCTCGATCTCCATTGATGAAATACCGGTGGATTTGGGTCTAGCCAAGCTGAAGCGACACACATCCTTAGGACCGCCATTGATACAAAAATCAGCCCTTGCATATATTTTGGACGTTTTATACAGCCTACACCGAGAATTATTTCATCTACTGTAATTGTGACTCTAACTTTGAAAATCTCTGACAAAAAACACGATATATCATCAATCAACTTCATTAAAACTTCACATGTAGCAAAAATGTGTACACTATCAGCTTCAAATAGATTACACCTAGGACATGACGTTCCTTTTCCCGTCCCCCATTTAGCTATTTTATTTGGGGTATAGTACAATGAAAAGAAGGTTTTATAGTACTGAGCTTGTAATTTTGTAGACATTATATGGGACTGAAATAGTTCATAAGAATGGAGAAGTATATCAGTAGGTACACCTAATTTAGTCTGCCATTTAGCCATACATTTGTCCATATCATCTGGATAATGTGTATTCATCTGTTCATATATAGCCCCTATCCTTATTGTTGTTTTTTTGGCCATATTCTCCATAGTTGGAATTACTTGAAATTTTATCCCACCTCCCCCTTTTTACATAAAAAATCCCTAACCTGTAAAAATTTAAAGAAATCCCTATGGCCTAATTTATAGTCCATCTGTAATTCCCTAAAAGACTTCAGCCCCACGGTGGTATAAAAGCATCCTAATTGTGTAATCCCTCCCTGTATCCATCTATCCATACAGGCATCCCTGAATATCTCTGGAAGATTATTATTTTTATGAATTGGGGTGTAATGAGATAACCGACCAATACTCATTAGTTTACGTATATTATTCCAGACCTTATGAATACCAAAAATGGTCTTGAACTTAACTTTTTTAAAGTAGCTATCGTTTAGGTGACGCCATAAGTATCCTTTGGTTTCTTCACCCAGTAAAAGTTCTTGTGGTGTTGGGATACTACTATTTATTCTATTATCGATCCTACTTGATAGTAATTTGTCACAAAATTTCAGTGTAGTAGCCCAATAGTACAATTTAAAATTAGGTAGCGCCAATCCCCCTCTATCCTTGGGTAGGGTGATAAATCTCATAGCCCGACGTGATCTCTTGTATCCCCATAAAAACCTGGAGAATATGTTATCTATAGATTTAAACAATTGTGGTGGAAATTCCAAACAAATAGATCTGAAAAAATATAAAAATCTAGGCAAAAAAGCATTTTAATCAGGTTGCATCTCCCCCGATAGACAAATGTAGATTGTTTAACCTGATCATGTCTTTTTTTGTACGAAGTATTAAGGGTTCGAGGTTGTTATTGACTAAGCTCTGTAGATTTGCCGTTATACTAACCCCCAAATAGATAGCTTTCTCCATTACCCGATCATCGCTCATCGTAAGTTTACTATTGAGTATAATCTGTGTTTTGTCTTGGTTCAGTTTGTACCCGGATGCTCTTCCAAACGCTTCGGCCTCCTCTTCTATGACTCTAATTGCATTGATAGGGTCACTAGTAACGAGAGCGATGTCATCCGCATATGCCAGTGTTTTAGTAGGCTGATCTCGTACCCATATTGGCGATATTAATATACTGTTTTCGAGTTTACAAATAAAAGGGTCTATATACATCGCAAATAAGAGGGGAGAGCACGGGCACCCCTGCCTTGTCCCTCTACTGATAACTACCTTATCGGACACTACTCCATTAACCATTATAACAGCTGCTGGATCAACATACAACATTTGTACTGCTTTGATAAATGGTTCCCCCAGACCACTTCTAGACATTATCGTCCAGAGATATTTCCAGGAGACCCTATCGAAGGCCTTCTCGGCATCTAATAATATGAGTGCCATAGGGTCCCCTGTAACATCTGTCCAGTCAAACAAAGAGATTACCCTTTGAACATGATCGGTTGTAGATCTCCCTGGTATGAATCCATGCTGACGTACCGATACGATTTTATGTATAATTGGTGCCATACGGGTCGCTAATAATTTAGAGTAGATTTTTGAATCTCCATTTATCAGGGTGATAGGACGATATGACCCAAGTTCTGTAGGATCTTTGTGTTTTTTAAAAATACTACGATCTTAGCTAATGACCATGATCCTGGCGGTCGTCCCCCTGAAAAATATGTGTGAATAGATCACACAATATTGTTTTTAACTGTGTAGAAAATTTAACATAAAACTCTGAGGGAATCCCATCCATACCCGCCGCTTTGCCTGTAGCTAAACTATTTATAGAAAGAAGAATTTCCCCCCACTGTGGTATATCATTCAATATTTCCTGATCCTCTACCCCCAGTCTTAGGGGTGGATTCTGATCCATATATTCTTCAATTACACCCTGTTGTGTACTTGATTCCCCATATAGTTTTTGATAAAATTGTTGAAACGCAATTCTTATTTCATTAAGGTCGGTCTTTAGCCCATATACTGGATCTCTAATTGCCCTTATTAAATTGGCTGTGTTTTGTTCTCTGGCACGCACTGCTAACTGATGTCCTACCTGTTCACTAAGTTCATAAAAATTTTCCTTGTGCATTGTTGCTTTAGCTATTGCTTTTTCCGTTAGGATATTAATAATGTCATTTTTAGCTATCGCAATACCCCTCAATTCATTCTCAACTTCCCGTCCCTCTCGTGCAGCCATTATCAATACTTCCTCGGCAATCTTTAATTTTTCCTGTAGAACAGTCATTTTTTGTTTGGCTTTTTTATTGGCATTTAGTGAAAATCGCAACGTCTCCCCTCTGATCCCAGCCTTTAGGGTATCCCACACTATGTCTATTGATGCACTATTTACATTATCTTCCAGAAACCCCGGTATCCAAGTCGTCATGTGTCTACAATATTCCTCATTTACCAATAGATCCCTTTGAAATGTCCAAGTTTTCACATTGGGATTTATTTCTCCATGTTCTATATTTACAACAAGAGGGTTGTGATCAGATAAAACTCTTGGTAATTTCTCTATTGTGCAATTAGAGATTAACGTGTTAGAAACCAAAACATAATCCAATCTAGCATGTCTAGCATGTGGATGGGAATAATAGGTAAACCCAGGATCACCTGTATGTTCTATTTGCCAGCAATCAATCAAGCCATGTCTCTCACATAGATTTTTAAAAGCTTGAAACACTCTTGGCTTCCTGCCCCGGTATTGAAACCCTGGATCCACTGACCAGTCGCGTGGGAGGTTTAGGTTAAAATCGCCACAAATTATTACTGGGAGAGGCCAGTGAGCGAGCTCATTAGAAATATATTCCAACACCTCCGGGTCATCACAAATATTGCCATATATTGTACATAGGGTCATTTGTCTGCCATCACTATGTCGACATTCTGTAATTGACCAACGTCCATATTTATCAGATGCTGATCGGGTAAATTGCGTCTCTCCCCCTTTCGCAAGTATTGCCACCCCCTCATCCTTACTCCTTGTGTTGAGGCCGTAATCATTCTGTACCCTAATGTATTAAGCAAATGCCTTTGTGATCCCTCAATGTGTGTCTCCTGTACACAAATAATATTTGCTCCTATTGATTGCAATCCGATAGCTACTCTCTGTCTTTTTTTAATGTCATTAAGGCCACAAATATTGACGGTAAGAATTTTTAACCTAACCATATTGTTTCTTATCCATCCTAACACACAATATAAACCTTTCTGTTTTTTCTTTAATTATACAATTTGTATTCTTATTTCTCATATCACTATCTATATCTCTTTTAGATTGGTTCCTATTTACATCATTTCTACTCATCCCTGATCTGAGAATCCCCCCTTCCCCCCCCACCCTCCCCCACCCCCCACCCTCCACCAATTATTAGGCAGCCAGGCTCAGGCATGAGCCTGTGTGAGGACATCAGAAGTTATCCACCTTTCTAACCGCTCTCATACAGTTACCCTTACAGTACATCATACCTATGTCACATATATTATATTATTATTATTTTTTTTCCCCCCTTTTTTTTTTTTTCCCCCTTTCCCTAGAGGATAAAAACCAACTTTTCATTTTTTAGATCCACCAGATTCCAACACAATATCATCCAACATTTTTTGGGCTTGAATTTCTGAAGTGAAATTAAAATTTTGCCCCTTATAAACCACTTTGAGTCTAGCCGGATTTTGCAGAAATACTAGTGCACCCGCTTTTTGAAATGGTGTCATTAATTGTCTAAGTCGCCATCTACGCTCCACTGTTGCATGAGCAAAATCTGGTTTTGCAAAGTAAGCAAACCCCTCGCACTGCTTCCTGGCGTTGGGTCGAGCTAAATCGTACACCGCCTGTCTTAGTATGAAATTACCGAAGAAAACCAGAATAGCTCGAGGTAATGACTTTGATTCGGTGGCATGTTTAGCTTGAGAGAATGGGAATCGGTGAGCCCTCTGCACTTCTTTGTCCCAGTCCCAAGATGATAATTCAGGCAGTGATTCTTTGAGCATCTTCACCACAAATTTCCTCGTATCATTTCCTTCGAGATTCTCCGGGACTCCAAGCAGCCGCAGGTTATTCCGGCGTTGCCGATTTTCGTAATCCTCCAGCTTCCACATCACGTCTTTTATGGTTTTGTCCTGAGAGGTAGCCTGTACCTGGAGGTTTTCGACTGACTTCTCCAATACTTCCGTCCGCGACTCCACCGTACTCATTCGTTCTGCAATGTCCGAGCAGATTTTCCCGACTTTTCGTACAGACCCTTGCAATTTTTTTGTGGCCTGTCTTGCTTGTCGGTTATCTGCCTTAACCTCGTCTTGAAAAGATCTCAGGGATTGTAAAATAAGAGCAAGTGACGGGTCAAGGGAAGTATCCTTCTTGTTTTGCTCTGGCTCGCCTCCTATAGCTCCTAAGGGTTCTTTATCTACCTCTAAAGTCTCCTGAGACATCATTGATGAGGCTGAGTAATCCCATCTCAACTCGTCACTTCTCTCCTGATCTTTAGAGGTATTCCGACGCATCCTCGAGACTCTCTTGAGTCTCTTTTTAGCAGTTGTTGGTTTTTCTACTGAGCTACTATTTTCTGAATGCGAGAAATCACCATCTTCCCCACTATCAACAGTACTAATGTCTGATTGCTCGGACTCATCAGTAAGGGAAAAAACTTTTCCCCAGTTACATCTAATGTTAGTGCGCATTGTTCAATAAGCCCTCGCACTACTACCGGCTGGGGAGGTAATAAATTACCATGAGGGTCTGAAACATCTGGGAGTGTGTCTTTATCGACAAGATTACTAAGTTGAGTTGGCTCTTGCTCAATTGATAAGTGCTTCGTTATCTCATCTTGATAATTAGCCCCTTCCTCCGCTTGTAATCCCTCTGTCAACCGTATCTTTCCCACCAATGACAGATTCAACCCAGGTTGTTCAATGGCATTTGGTATTTGCTCAGACTCCTCAGTTTGCTCATTTCCCAAACCTGGGCTCTCTATGGGTATTTTTTCCCCCTGTGACCTACATCTTTCAAGTCACTCTTGGGTAAAAATAAGCTGGTAATAGCCGGTTGAGTTTTCGCTATTTCGCCGGGGGTTTATTTTTCCGACCTGATGCCTTGACTGTACAGTCATATTTCTTTTTTTCTCCAGATACAGGCATTACCTTATTTTGTTTATCCATTCGAGAAAGGCGATCACCTCTCTGTGTATCCATTTTTACCTCCAACCCATTTGATCGCTCCGTGGCAGCCACCGTTCCTCGCTTTCCTCTGACTCGCGTTGCCATTGACACTGGCAACTCTTCCGGAGACGCGCTGGGTTTCCACGGAGACCACGTTGCAGCGTATGCGCGCCCGCCTCCAGCGACCGCCGTCAGTAACAGCCGCGCCAGACGCTCCCAACTCCGGAGCTCCCGCCAGGCGTTCCCGCTACACGAGCCACGTCCGCCACAGATCGCCGCCGCCTCTACACACCCCAGGGCATCGTGAGTCCTGCCACCACATACGGTTCCTCGCATGCCGCGCCTGTCGTGGGTTGATTTCGGGAGTATATGTGAAGCCCAGGTAAGAGAGCGGTTTCACAGGCTTCTTACTCCGACGCCATCTTGCCTCCCTACGTCTCCCTCTTTCAAGCTCCAAAGAAGCCCAACAACCCAGAACCTGCCTCCAGTGATCCAGCCAGGGGCGTGGCCACCATTGGTGCAGCAGGTGCAGTGGCACCGGCGCCACAGCATCCTTGCTGCACTACTGGTTCCAGTGGCATTTATTCTTGGTATTTCCCTTTCACAACCTATTTTTCCACTTGTAAAACAGAAAAGTATCTTGGAAAAAAACGTAAACTTTCATTTGTCGTTACAGCTGCAAATCGAGACAAACCATACTGGACAACATTTTCACTTTTTATTGATACTTAAACAATTAAAGCCAAATTATTTAACACACTTTTCGTATAATCTGTTTCAAGAAAGTCTCACTTGTTTTCCGGGATCCTGGCGGAACGTTTGTGCCACTTATAAGTGACCTGAGAAGAAACTCACAAGGAACCCTAGTCCTTACCGGCCCATACATGTCTCTGTCCACAGAAACCAGAAGCTTGGACTCATTCCCACCCTGGAGAGCGCGGTCCCGGCAGTGATTTAGAATATATTTAGTGTTGCCATGGGAAGGAAAGAGACTTTTTCTGTAGGTGCACACTGAGAAGGAACATCAGGGAGGCTTTTTCTGTAAGTGCACACTGAGAAGGAACATCCGTTGAGATTGTTTCTGTAGGTGCACACTGAGAAGGAACATCAGTGGAAGCTTTTTCTGTAGGTGCACATCGAGAAGGAACATCGGTGGAGGCTTTTTCTGTAGGTGCACACTGAGAAGGGACATCGGTGGAGTCTTTTTCTGTAGGTGCACACTGAGAAGGAACATCAGTGGAGGCTTTTTCTGAAGGTGCACACCATGAAGGAACATCAGGGGAGGCTTTTTCTGTAAGTGCACACTGAGAAGGAACATCCGTTGAGATTGTTTCTGTAGGTGCACACTGAGAAGGAACATCAGTGGAAGCTTTTTCTGTAGGTGCACATCGAGAAGGAACATCGGTGGAGGCTTTTTCTGTAGGTGCACACTGAGAAGGGACATCGGTGGAGTCTTTTTCTGTAGGTGCACACTGAGAAGGAACATCAGTGGAGGCTTTTTCTGTAGGTGCACACCATGAAGGAACATCAGTTGAGACTTTATCTGTAGGTGCACACTGAGAAGGAACATCAGTGGAGGCTTTTTCTGTAGGTGCACATCGAGAAGGATCATCTGTGGAGGCTTTTTCTGTAGGTGCACATCGAGAAGGCACATCAGGGGAGGCTTTTTCTGTAGGTGCACACTGAGAAGGGACATCGGTGGAGTCTTTTTCTGTAGGTGCACATCGAGAAGGAACATCGGTGGAGGCTTTTTCTGTAGGTGCACACTGAGAAGGAACATCAGTGGAGGCTTTTTCTGAAGGTGCACACCATGAAGGAACATCAGTGGAGGCTTTTTCTGTAGGTGCACACCATGAAGGAACATCAGTTGAGACTTTATCTGTAGGTGCACACTGAGAAGGAACATCAGTGGAGGCTTTTTCTGTTGGTGCACATCGAGAAGGATCATCTGTGGAGGCTTTTTCTGTAGGTGCACACTGAGAAGGAACATCGGTGGAGGCTTTTTCTGTAGGTGCACATCGAGAAGGAACATCGGTGGAGGCTTTTTCTGTAGGTGCACGTCGAGAAGGAACATCGGTGGAGGCTTTTTCTGTAGGTGCACACTGAGCAGAAACATCCGTGGAGGCTTTTTCTGTAGGTGCACATCGAGAAGGAACATCGGTGGAGGCTTTTTCTGTAGGTGCACATCGAGAAGGCACATCAGGGGAGGCTTTTTCTGTAGGTGCACACTGAGAAGGAACGTCAGTGGAGGACATTTTCTTTAGGTGCACACTGAGAAGGAACATCAATGGAGACTTTTTCTGTAGGTGCACACTGAGAAGGAACGTCAGTGGAGGACTTTTTCTGTAGGTGCACACTGAGAAGGAACATCAGTGGAGGCTTTTTCTGTAGGTGCACACTGAGAAGGAACATCGGTGGAGGCTTTTTCTGTAGGTGCACACTGAGAAGGAACATCGGTGGAGGCTTTTTCTGTAGGTGCACACTGAGAAGGCACATCAGGGGAGGCTTTTTCTGTAGGTGCACACTGAGAAGGCACATCAGGGGAGGCTTTTTCTTACACCTTTGCTCTGTAGGGATTAGTTAGTTTTCCTTCTCACCAAGCGGCAGCCCCAAGAGATAGTTTTCTAGAGCTATGTAGGTGTTTTAATGTACAGTGCATTGTTGGTAAAACAGACTGTTTTCTAAGTGCATCTTGCCTGGGTTGCGAGGCATTTTTAGGAGGTGAAGATCAGTGCTATATGGTCATGTCTGCACGAGTTTCAGGCATTGCTGGAGGTATTAGAGCAAAAGATGGAGAAAAACAATATAGAACTCCACCAGTATCGCTAAAAATCATATTACCTAAATACCGTGATCCTATAGGTGAAAAGAGAAAACAATAACCTTGACTACAAAAATATTGCCACCAAAAATATTTAAAATACCCAAATATTGTGAATAAAAATAAAGAAATACAGAAATTATTGCCAACACACTAAAACATACGACACATAACTAAAACATACGACACATAACTAAAACATACGACACATAACTAAAACATACGACACATAACTAAAACATACGACACATAACTAAAACATACGACACATAACTAAAACATACGACACATAACAATAGAAAAGAAACTAAGCACCTAAACAAGCGTAAATATAACAAATTGTCACTAATTAATGATAATATCACTATAAATAAATATAACAGCAAATACAATATATATCATTGATATTTATACAGTAAAATATACAAAATTATACATTTATAACTTTAAAAATGAGGCATTGATAGAATAGAACCAGACAAAGAAACCAACTAATAACATTTTTAGACCAGTTAACCAAATACAATGTTTTAGTATTTTAAAAAAATCAACATAAAAAGCCACACAAAAGTTCAACAATTGTTTCACTAAAACCCTGTACTTTAATGAGCTGAAACTCCACCAGAGAAATGGACCACTCCTAAAACAACTTATTTGGAGGTAAGTGAAATAAACTATACTTAAGCTAAATTAAATAAACGAAAACTACAAACTTACACTTATTTTTAGCTGAATAATTAATATAGCTTTCTTTTTATGTTTCCTAAATACCGATAAACAAAATACATCTAAACCAAAAGGAAAGCATCACTGAAAATACATTTGGTCACATCTTACAAAATCAGACAACACAACAACAAATAAAAAGTAAGTGATGGGTAAATAAAATCACAAAATAATTAACCAACAACTTGTCTTTTAACAGTATAATAAACAATAGGTAAAAATAAGTATTTATCATGTAAAAATAATACTACAATGTTTTTCCCAGAGTTCAAAAGAAACACCTGTGACAAAAAAAAACAACGAAATCAACAAAACATTAAAAGTGGCATTTGTAAACATCACCAAAAACATATATTTTGTAAGAATAACTGGACAAAAATATTTTACAAATGGGTTCCGGAGTAGCGTGCTACTTGCCGAAAAAGCACTTCGACGCCTCGTCAGGGGTAGTAAGCGCTTTATAAATGCATTTTCAATACAATACTATAATTATTGCATTATTAATAATGTATTAATATTGTTTATTTATTAAAATAAATAATACACAAGAAAAATATGTAATCCATTAATAAAAAATAACAAGTGTTGTGCAAAAATGTAAATATAATTATAAAATTATAAAACTAAGGGGCATATTAGCAAGACCCACGTTAAAATTATTATTATTATGTGCAGGACATCTAACATGGGCTTCTATTGGAATTCTATAACGCATATTAGCAAGTTCATTATCGCCGTTTTAGCCGCAGTTTCCTGCCGCTAAAACGGCGATAATTTTAACGTGGGTCTTGCTAATATGCCCCACAATTCATTAAACACAAAAAATATTTAAATAAAAAATGAAACTTTATTAAAATATGTCAAATAATGTTAAACTATTAGAAAACGTTTTAAAAGTTTCAATTTAAAATAAAATGTTTTTAATTAATATTAAAAACTCCTCAACCATTACCACTATAACACATACATCCCACTCCTAAACCATTTAAAAAATATATAGCAATGTCTAAAAAAATAACAATATACACAAATTTTAATACATAAAAAAAGTTTCAACATTCGAATAAAAAAATACATCAAAAACAAACTCTATACATTTTTAAAACATTATAAACAAAAAAGTACTGTCCACTTTATTGCCCTATAAGCTCCAGATGCTACTCCTAAAAAATTTATTTTAACTAATTCATAGAAAAATATAACAAAAATTGTAAACAAAAACATAGGATAAAACAACAAAATTATATCCAACAATATTTTAAAAATACTATTATTGATATTAAAATAAACACCTTAAAATTGTATATTTACCTGTGATATTAATGTTGATGTTATTTTTGACATCACTAAAAATTATTGCAATGTAATTTTTGCCCCACAATATTTTTTATTCAATATTTTGGTGGAAGACGTGACTGGCAGCAGCAAGCAGCGCAGCCTTTAATGGAGCAAGAGCCGTATTGCAAGTCTTTGAGAAGCCCATTCCTGTAGTCAAGGTGAGCGAGTACAAGGCTCTGCATTGCATTTTTCTGGTCATTTGGCGCTAGGAATGAATTGCAGTTTCTGAAGAGTTTGAGTCGGAAAACTGCTAATTTGGTTAAATTATTGATATGCGTTTCAACCTCAAGTTTCTTCTCCAAAGTGATTCCTAAGGATTTTACAGGATCAACAATTTGACTTGCAACCCCACAGACTGAATTGAATTGATCCAGTTTTCCTTTAGATGAGTTATGTCTCCATGACAGGAGAAGTTCTGTTTTTAGCTCTTTAGTTTTAGGTGTTAACCCTTTAGATGCTTGGATAAGATTGTGTGATTGGAATTTGAAGACTTGGCAAGGTAAAGCTGGTTCTCATCTCGGTAGAGATGATACCAAATTCCTAATTTGGTTAGAAGTGGGGGCACACCGTATTGTGTAACCAGGCGCTTTAGAAATCACTATTATTAAGCGACCCGCGGGGTATAACGTAAACGTGGTAGATAAAGGATGACAATAATGACCCCCAAGGTACACAGCAGGCCTTGGGGGCCGGACAAGGTACACAGCAGGCCTTGGGGGCCGGACAAGGTACACAGCAGGCCTTGGGGGCCGGACAAGGTACACAGCAGGCCTTGGGGGCCGGACAAGGTACACAGCAGGCCTTGGGGGCCGGACAAGGTACACAGCAGGCCTTGGGGGCGGATTGGAGAGAACTGCTCCAACTTAAGCACATTGGTACCTGTTGTCAAGGTAGAAATCAAGGCATTTGACTATAGAGTCACTTACCCTGGGACTCTCTTTAAGGGTCTCAAGGAGGATGCTATGGTCTACATTACAAAGACAGAAGAATAGAGTTGTACCAGAAGTAGCCTCAGCCGTCATCATCTCAGATGTTCAGGTACCATCAGCCGCATTAATCTTCGTAGCTTGGGTGCTGTGTCCCAGGAGGAAATCAGGGTAAAAGTCACAAATGAGGCTGTTTCCTTTCATCTGGTGCTCAGGCAGTGAGGTGACGCAGTTTACTTCAAAAGACACGGGAGTTCTGTGAGGGGAAGAAAATATTCGGGACAGTTTGGGTCAGATGTCGGTTTTTTAATCCATGGTTTTATATGTCCACCTTTGGTCTGGCCAGGAACCAATCCGTTATCTAAGGACAAATTGATAATTTTTTGTCTAACATGGTACATGTGCGTTTCCTCTGACTGCGTCAGATTCCTCTTGTCTGACATGGTACATGTGTGATGTCTCTGCCTTCTCTGCTCTTTGCGTCATCATGCCTATTTGGCCTCCCCATGTGTGTTTGCATCTGCTTGTTTGGTCAACACAGACCTGCCCATCACCCCCAGAGTGCACCTGCTCCCAGTGTAGCGGCATGACTTCCTGCAGCCTTGGATACCCCAGGGGGGGCTGTAGAAGACACCCCCCTGTAATTGGATTAGTTCCTCCCACGAAGGCATGCTATGCGCGTGTAGGTGGAGGTATGTGGCTGCATTCCCTGCACACACGGCCATCTGTACCAGAGAGACGGCAGCCGGCCTCTCTGCACACTCTGAAGGGGTGGGGGGTCTCTGGAGCTGTCACTCACTGTCTCTCGGAAACCTTTCAATCAGCTCGGCCCACGCTCCCCACCTGCACACCGCCCACAGCCCAGCGTGGAGCCGGGACAGTCCTCAGCCCAGGGCCAGCATGCGTGTCTGCACACTGCCCCTCCCCAGCATGGGAACCCCTACCGCCCACACCCCAGCGTGTGTGTCTGCACACTGCCCCCTCCCCAGCGTGTGTGTCTGCACACTGCCTCTCCCCACCAGGGGAACCCCTACCGCCCACACCCCAGCGTGTGTGTCTGCACACTGCCCCCTCCCCAGCGTGTGTGTCTGCACACTGCCTCTCCCCACCAGGGGAACCCCTACCGCCCACACCCCAGCGTGTGTGTCTGCATACTGCCCCCTCCCCAGCATGGGAACCCCTACCGCCCACAGCCCAGCGTGGAGCCGGGACAGTCCTCAGCCCAGGGCCAGCATGCGTGTCTGCACACTGCCTCCTCCCCAGCGTGTGTCTGCACACTGCCCCTCCCCAGCATGGGAACCCCTACCGCTCACACCCCAGCGTGTGTGTCTGCACACTGCCCCTCCCCAGCGTGAAGCCGGCCTGTCCTCACCCCAGCGTGTGCGGCTGCACACTGCCCCCTCCCCAGCGTGTGTGTCTGCACACTGCCTCTCCCCACCAGGGGAACCCCTACCGCCCACACCCCAGCGTGGAGCCGGGACTGCCCTCAGCCCAGGGCCAGCATGCGTGTCTGCACACTGCCCCCTCCCCAGCGTGTGTGTCTGCACACTGCCTCTCCCCACCAGGGGAACCCCTACCGCCTACACCCCAGCGTGTGTGTCTGCATACTGCCCCCTCCCCAGCATGGGAACCCCTACCGTCCACACCCCAGCGTGCAGCCGGGCTGTCCTCACCCCAGCGTGTGTGTCTGCACACTGCCTCTCCCCACCAGGGGAACCCCTACCGCCCACACCCCATCGTGTGTGTCTGCACACTGCCCCTCCCCAGCATAATTACCCCGCCCTCTTCTGATGCTAGGCACACCCTGCTGCCCTCCTCTAGTGAGCACAGACACATACCCTGCTGCCCTCCTCTAGTGAGCACAGACACATACCCTGCTTCCCTCTTCTGGTGAGCACAGACACACACCCTGCTTACCTCTACTGGTGATGTACTGAGACACATACCCTGATGCCCTCCTCTGGTGAGCACATACACATACTCTGCTGCCTTCCTCTGGCGAGCACAGACACATACCCTGCTGCCCTCCTCTAGTGAGCACAGACACATACCCTGCTGCCCTCTTCTGGTGAGCACAGACACACACCCTGCTTACCTCTACTGGTGATGTACTGAGACACATACCCTGCTGCCTTCCTCTGGTGAGCACAGACACATACCCTGCTGCCTTCCTCTGGTGAGCACAGACACATACCCTGCTGCCCTCCTCTAGTGAGCACAGACACATACCCTGCTTCCCTCTTCTGGTGAGCACAGACACACACCCTGCTTACCTCTACTGGTGATGTACTGAGACACATACCCTGATGCCCTCCTCTGGTGAGCACATACACATACCCTGCTGCCTTCCTCTGGCGAGCACAGACACATACCCTGCTGCCCTCCTCTGGTAAGCTTAGACACATACCCTGCTGCCTTCCTCTGGTGGGCACATGCACATACCCTGCTGCCTTCCTGTGGCGACCACAGACACATACCCTGCTGCCCTCCTCTGGTAAGCTTAGACTCATACCCTGCTGCCCTCCTCTGGTGAGCACAGACAAATATCCTGCTGCCCTCCTCTGGTGAGCACAGACACATACCCTGCTGCCCTCCTCTGGTAAGCTTAGACACATACCCTGCTGCCCTCCTCTGGTAAGCTTAGACACATACTCTGCTGCCCTCCTCTGGAGAGCACATACACACACCCTGCTGCCCTCCTCTAGTGAGCACAGACACACACCCTGCTGCCCTCCTCTAGTGAGCACAGACACACACCCTGCTGCCCTCCTCTAGTGAACACAGACACATACCATGCTGCCCTCCTCTAGTGAGCACAGACACATACCCTGCAGCCCTCCTCTGGTAAGCTTAGACACATACCCTGCTGCCCTCCTCTGGTAAGCACAGACACATACCCTGCTGCCCTCCTTTGGTGAGCACAGACACATACCCTGCTGCCCTCCTCTGGTGAGCACAGACACATACCCTGCTGTCCTCCTCTGGAGAGCACAGACACATACCATGCTGTCTTCTTCTGATGCTAGGCACACCCTGCTTACCTCTTCTGGTGAGCACAGACACATACCTTGCTGCCGCCCTCTGGTGAGTATAGACACATACCCTGCTGCCCTCCTCTGGTGAGCACAGACACATACCCTGCTTCCGTCTTCTGGTGAGCACAGACACACACCCTGCTTACCTCTATTGGTGATGTACTGGGACACATACCCTGCTGCCCTCCTCTGGTGAGCACAGACACATACCCTGCTGCCCCCCTCTGGTGAGCACAGCCACATACCCTGCTTCCCTCTTCTGGTGAGCACAGACACACACCCTGTTTACCTCTAATGGTGATGTACTGAGACACATAACCTGCTGCCCTCCTCTGGTGAGCACAGACACATACCCTGCTGCCCTCTTCTGGTGAGCACAGACAGATACCCTGCTGCCTTCTTCTGATGCTAGGCACACCCTGCTTACCTCTTCTGGTGAGCACAGACACATACCTTGCTGCCCTCCTCTAGTGAGCACAGACACACACCCTGCTGCCCTCCTCTAATGAGCACAGACACATACCCTGCTGCCCCCCTCTAGTGAGCACAGACACATACCCTGCAGCCCTCCTCTGGTAAGCTTAGACACATACCCTGCTGCCCTCCTTTGGTGAGCACAGACACATACCCTGCTGCCCTCTTCTGGTGAGCACAGACACATACCCTGCTGCCCTCCTCTGGTAAGCTTAGACACATACCCAGCTGCCCCCCTCTGGTAAGCACATACACATACCCTGCTGCCCTCCTCTGGTAAGCACAGACACATACTCTGCTGCCCTCCTCTGGTGAGCACAGACACATACCCTGCTGCCCTCCTCTGCTGAGCAGCCTCCTCTGGTGAGCACAGACACATACCCTGCTGCCCTCCTCTGGTAAGCACAGACACATACCCTGCTGCCCTCTTCTGGGGAGCACAGACACATACCCTGCTGCCCTCTTCTGGGGAGCACAGGCACATACCCTGCTGCCCTCCTCTGGTGAGACAGACACATACACTGCTGCCCTTACCCTGCTGCCCTCCTCTGGTGAGCACAGACACATACCCTGCTGACCTCCTCTGGTTAGCACAGACACATACCCTGCTGCCCTCTTCTGGTGGGCACAGACACATACCCTGCTGTGAGCACAGACACATACCCTGCTGACCTCCTCTGGTGAGCACAGACACATACCTTGATGACCTCCTCTGGTGAGCACAGACACATACCCTGCTTCCCTCCTCTTAAGAGCACAGACACATACTCCGCTGCCCTCCTCTGGTGAGCACAGTCACATACCCTGCTGCCCTCTTCTGGTGAGCACAGACAGATACCCTGCTGCCTTCTTCTGATGCTAGGCGCACCCTGCTTACCTCTTCTGGTGAGCACAGACACATACCTTGCTGCTGTCCTCTGGTGAGTATAGACACATACCCTGCTGCCCTCCTCTGGTGAGCACAGACACATACCCTGCTTCCGTCTTCTGGTGAGCACGGACACAGACCCTGCTTACCTCTATTGGTGATGTACTGAGACACATACCCTGCTGCCCTCCTCTGGTGAGCACAGACACATACCCTGCTGCCCCCCTCTGGTGAGCACAGACACATACCCTGCTTCCCTCTTCTGGTGAGCACAGACACACACCCTGCTTACCTCTAATGGTGATGTACTGAGACACATACCCTGCTGCCTTCCTCTGGTGAGCACAGACACATACCCTGCTGCCCTCTTCTGGTGAGCACAGACAGATACCCTGCTGCCTTCTTCTGATGCTAGGCACACCCTGCTTACATCTTCTGGTGAGTATAGACACATACCTTGATGCCTTCCTCTGGTGAGTATAGACACATACTCTGCTGCCCTCCTCCGGTGAGCACAGGCACATACCCTGCTTCCCTCTTCTGGTGAGCACAGGCACACATTCCGCTCATCTGTCGTGCGTTACATGTCATCGTCATGGGTGCATAGACCTGTCACTCCTGGTGCCTAGTTTGCCTGCAGTGCTCCACATATGAACATGGGAGCGGAGACTCCTCCCACACCCCCAGTTATGTGGCCAGCCAATCTGTAATACTCCACATTTCAGCACAGGTGCCTAGGTACTGTCCATAACTCTAGCTTGTCAATCAGCCCACGTGCAGTGTGCCACACATCAGCATGAATGCCCACACGCCTTGTATTCCTCAGCTGTGGTGCAAAGGCTACCTGTGGTGGAATCATACCCACCCACCGACCACCTGTGTGCCCAGTCCTTCTGTAGTGCACCACATCTCACCACAGGAGCCCCGAAGCGGCCACACCGTCCCGGCAGGGCTTTAAGTGGCCGGGTCTCACCGGTGCAGAGCACCGGCAGTTTTTTAAAGGGGGCCTCGAATCGGGTCTCTATCGGGCTCTGTTTTGTGCCCTGGCACAGGCGTCCCTTTTCTTCCGGACTGCAGTGACAGCAGGCACATCGATGTGCGCGTGCTCACACTACTCACTTCTCACTAACCCCGGGCGGAGACCTCCGCTCTGCCCGCGGAGTGTGCGGAGATTTGCCTCCTCCGCGTTCCGCAGAGAACGCGGAGAAGGCAAATCTCCGCACACTCCGCAGCGGAGCGGAGTTGGCCAGCCCCCGCCTCCAGCCCCCTATATAAACAAGTAAATCTACATTACTTCTAGTAAATTAAAACCACTTACCTGGCATGCAGCGTCCCCGGGCTGCCCTTCTCCTCTTCCTCGCCGTCTGGGTAATTCTTTGAGAAAACTGCGCATGCACGCGCCCCAGCGCATGCGCATTTCTCGCCAGAAATGCGCATGCGCAGTTTTCTCAAAGAATTACCCAGACGGCGAGGAAGAGGAGGAAGGCAGCCCGGGGACGCCGCATGCCAGGTAAGTGGTTTTAATTTACTAGAAGTAATGTAGATTTAATTGTTAATATAGGGGGGGTGGAGGAGGGTGGCGTAGCGGAGCGGAGTTCCACAGAGTTTGTTCGCAACTCCGTGGACCTCTGCGTAGCCCCGCTACGCCCACTACGCCCGGGGTTACTTCTCACTAGTGGAGAAGTTACGGCATGACGTCATGCCAGGTGAGCGTTGTACGATAAGGGAAATCCTTTAAAGAGAGTCATTTTCTCTCTGGATTTCCCTTCTCTTTTTGAAACTCAAGAGCAGCAACATTGTGGTGGTGTCACCAGGGCTTTAAGTGGAAGCTTTTTCAATATTATATACAAGCCATAGTTGCTGCTTATTTATCTTATGCAACTAACAACCATTTACAAAGCCAATAATCCTGACTTATTGTAGCTATGATGTTGCTTGTATCATATCTGGATGCAATGAGGAGCGCTGGGAGGCTGGTAGGCCTTCTGGTAGCCATGCGCTTTACAAATGCCAATTCATTCATTCATTCATTCAATGACAGAAACAGCAAAATACAAGTCGGGCGGCACACTATGCTAAGCACAGATTTTTAGCTTACGTGTTTTAAGCCACGCCCTTATTTACATTGGCCACGCCCCTTTGAGAGACTCCCCCCCCCCCCAGTTTTTTCATCCCACTTAATGCCCTGCGTCCCGGGTACCTAGGGCTTCTGTAGTTCTGTAGTGCACCACCTACCTCTATAGGGGTAATCAGCATGTATGCGCACGCACGCCGCCTACGTCACACTGGGTGCCCAGTTCATCCTACGTCCAGCCTGGGTGCCTAGCACATCTGTAGGGCACACAAGGACACCTTAGTGTGTGTGCACACGTGCGCCCTTTACGTCCAGCCTGGGTGCCTAGTACATCCGTAGGGCACACAAGGACACCTTAGTGTGTGTGCACACGTGCGCCCTCTACGTCCAGCCTGGGTGCCTAGTACATCCGTAGGGCACACAAGGACACCTTAGTGTGTGTGCACACGTGCGCCCTCTACATCCAGCCTTAGTGCCTAGTACATCCATAGGACTCATCAGCACATCTCAGTGTGTGTGCACATGTGCACCCTCTACGTCCAGCCTGGGTGCCAAGTTCATCTGTAGGGCTCATCAGCTCAGCATGACTCCAACCTGCCTGCTGCCCTCCTTTGGTGAGCAGAGACACATGCTGCTGCCAACCCACGCACAGCATGAGTGCTCAGACCACGTCACTGTGTGTGCTCGGCCACCACCCAGACCCAGCTTAAGTAGCCAGCCCACCTCTAGTACTTGGCATGGCTGGCACACGCTGCTCACACCCAGCCTGGGTGCCCAAAGTACCTTTAGTAATTCATAGCTTGGCAAGGCTGCCCATACACCACTCGCGCCCTCCTAGGTGCCCAGACCTCCTACCTGCATGTGTGTGTAGTATTTGTATAAAGTGATCCAGACAGAAGTCATTGGAGCGCTGTACAGGGTCCAAGTCCACCCTAAAGTGGGCGAGTGCAGGAGAGATGCTGTGCTGTGGATGGTTAATGCATTGTGATGTTGTGTTCTTTATAGAGGTGACGCCTCAACTCTTCCCTCCTTGGGAGCAGTGTTGTCCTGATAGATACGGGATGTTGTACCAGATCCTGGGGGCACAGATGGAAAACTGTGTTTCTTCTCTTACATTTTTGAAACTCCTGTTTCCTGGCTGACGGCGACTCGGCTGAGGCAGTGTGACTGCACCCAAAGCTTGTCCGCAAGATAAGTCTGTGTGCTGGTCAGGATGGCCTGTAGTACTTCACAAATTGATATGGATGCCCACACACACAGCCTGTGCCCAGAGCTCCTGTAGAGCTCCTCAGATCAGTACGGATGCCCACATACCCCAACTTAGGCTCCCAGTTCACGTAACTCACACCTAGCCATGGCTACTCACATACATCCTGCTCCTAGACTACAGCTAGGCACGGCTACCCACACACATCCTGCCCCTAGACCACAGCTAGGCATTGCTACCCACACACATCCTGCTCCTAGACCACCGGCTAGGCATGTCTACCCACACACATCCTGCTCCTAGACCACTGGCTAGGCATGGCTACTCACATACATCCTGCTTCAAGACCACAGCTAGGCATGGCTACCCACACACATGTCCTGCTACTAGACCACAGCTAGGCACGGCTACCCACACACATCCTGCCCCTAGACCACAGCTAGGCATGGCTACCCAGACACATCCTGCTCCTAGACCACCGGCTAGGCATGTCTACCCACACACATCCTGCTCCTAGACCACTGGCTAGGCATGGCTACTCACATACATCCTGCTCCTAGATCACAGCTAGGCACGGCTACCCACACACATCCTGCTCCTAGACTACAGCTAGGCACGGCTACCCACACACATCCTGCCCCTAGACCACAGCTAGGCATTGCTACCCACACACATCCTGCCCCTAGACCACAGCTAGGCATTGCTACCCACACACATCCTGCTCCTAGACTACAGCTAGGCACGGCTACCCACACACATCCTGCTCCTAGACCACAGCTAGGCATGGCTACCCAGACACATCCTGCTCCTAGACCACCGGCTAGGCATGTCTACCCACACACATCCTGCTCCTAGACCACTGGCTAGGCATGGCTACTCACATACATCCTGCTCCTAGACCACAGCTAGGCATGGCTACCCACACACATCCTGCTTCTAGACCACAGTTTGTGAGGCCTTTACCTGAAGGAAGTCCAAAGTGTGGATTGAGCCTGTCTGTCTCCTAGGAGATCTGTGAATAGATCAGCTCCCCAGCCCCAGTACCCACACCCAAACCAGCAGACCTGGGACGGGGGATTGGCTAATCAGCTCCAAGGCAACTCTGAGCCCTCCCCTCACACCTGCCCAGGCCCCTTAAGGCTTTGCTGGGTGCACCCCAAATCATTCTCCTCCATCTTGTGAGTTGCAGCCTACCTGTGCCCCAGATTGCAGTGAGCAGAGCCCAGGAAGTGGTAAGGAGGCAGACTAGTGCTGTCTCCCCCCCAGTTCTTTTTTTTTAAAACGATTTTCCCTTTCTGTGATTACTGTCTTTGCCTGTGGTTGTTACAGTTTAAAATTGTAGTTTTAACCTGCCTGTGATTGCATATTTTATCACCTGTTTTGTGTTTTAAACTTGTGGTTTTCCTGCCCATGATTGCTTCCATTTAACGTGTTGAATTGTGGGATTTGCAGTCCAAACTCTGTAGTTTTTCCCTCTCATTCCTGGTGGCTACTCAGTTTTCCCTCCAAATTTCTCCTTTGCTCTGTGCTAAGACCTGTATGTTAAACAGTGCACCCCCAGCCACCATTTTGTGTTATCAAGCCAGTGAAACCAGCCCCCCTGCTTCCCCCAGCAACAGGGATATTCTACATCAGAGGGTGCTTCTGTGAGCTATTTAAACTGTGTTTAATAGGGACTGTGCATTTCGTTTTTGGCCAGGAGAGGGAGTAAAGTTTAATTCAAACAGTATTGTTAGATTTCAAGTTTGTGAGGCCTTTACCTGAAGGAAGTCCAAAGTGTGGATTGAGCCTGTCTGTCTCCTAGGAGATCTGTGAATAGAGCAGCTCCCCAGCCCCAGTACCCACACCCAAACCAGCAGACCTGGGACGGGGATTGGCTAATCAGCTCCAAGGCAACTCTGAGCCCTCCCTCACACCTGCCCAGGCCCCTTAAGGCTTTGCTGGGTGCACCCCAAATCATTCTCCTCCATCTTGTGAGTTGCAGCCTACCTGTGCCCCAGATTGCAGTGAGCAGAGCCCAGGAAGTGGTAAGGAGGCAGACTAGTGCTGTCTCCCCCCCCCCCCCCAGTTCTTTTTTTTTTTAAAACGATTTTCCCTTTCTGTGATTACTGTCTTTGCCTGTGGTTGTTACAGTTTAAAATTGTAGTTTTAACCTGCCTGTGATTGCATATTTTATCACCTGTTTTGTGTTTTAAACTTGTGGTTTTCCTGCCCATGATTGCTTCCATTTAACGTGTTGAATTGTGGGATTTGCAGTCCAAACTCTGTAGTTTTTCCCTCTCATTCCTGGTGGCTACTCAGTTTTCCCTCCAAATTTCTCCTTTGCTCTGTGCTAAGACCTGTATGTTAAACAGTGCACCCCCAGCCACCATTTTGTGTTATCAAGCCAGTGAAACCAGCCCCCTGCTTCCCCCAGCAACAGGGATATTCTACATCAGAGGGTGCTTCTGTGAGCTATTTAAACTGTGTTTAATAGGGACTGTGCATTTCTGTTTTTTGGCCAGGAGAGGGAGTAAAGTTTAATTCAAACAGTATTGTTAGATTTCAAGTTTGTGAGGCCTTTACCTGAAGGAAGTCCAAAGTGTGGATTGAGCCTGTCTGTCTCCTAGGAGATCCTCATCAGGAGGAACAGCTTCCAACTCCCTGGCCAGCAAACCTTGTCTGAGTTTGCTGGGACCTTATATAGTCTGATAATGTTTGGTATATGTGTGCACTGATTGGTGGTTGTATCTGATGTTTCTATTGGATTAGGGTTAGTGTCCTCATTGGTTGGGTATTTGAGGGTTCTGATTGGTTTCTGGGTCTGTGATCCAATCAATGTAGGTTTGGGACTAGGGCTAGGGTTATGATTTCTATTGGAAGTAGGGACTAGGGCTTCCTGTGTTATTGGTTGTTGGGATTAAGGTGGAACTAGGGCTAGGGTTAGGCCTTTAATTGGAAGTAGCGATTAGGGCTTCTGGTGGTATTGGTTGTTGGTCTAGGTGTGGTACTAAGAGTAGGTCTAGGCTTTCTATTGGAAGGAGGGACTAGGGCTTCCTGTCCCATTGGTAGCTTGGACTAGGGTTGGGACTACTGGTAGGGCTAGGGCCTCTATTGGACGTAGAGATCAGGGGTTTGAACTTATTGGGTGCTTGGACTAGGGCTAATATTGGCTGTAAGGTCCTGGTCTCCTATTGGTTCTGGATTTTTAGGGCTAGTGTTGTGATTGGATAGTGTTAGGGCTAGGCTTCCCATTGGCTGAAGGGGTCACCTGATTAAGAGGGCTATAAAAGGCCAAGGATTAGGGCGTCTCAGCCCGGGCGTTGAGGCTAAGGGTGGAGAGGACAAGGGCAGTTGCCTGTTTGAGCCTGTTCGAGACCAGTCGGGACCAAGGCCAGAAATGCTGCCCATCCTCCCATTAAGCAACACCCAGCCCACACCATCCACATCCACAAACAGAGCAACACACTCACACCAAATGTACACCACGCACAACCCTATGCACAAACCAATGTACCAGCATACACTACAAAACCAACCAAACCACATCTATACACCCCACTATCCCAACTACCACACATATCCACCATCACCTACAAACAGTACACAACTCTATCCTATACCACTAACCAATACACTCATCACTAACACAACGCCAATCGACACCATACATAACTACATCCCATCCAGACACATGCTCCCTGCTGTAATTACACCTAACATACCACCTTTTATCACTAACAAACATATAATCATCCTTCCATCATTTGTCCAACAAACATCCTCCTCTCCCTTCTACCATAATAACACTAACGTACAACACACACACTGCAGACCACCAAACTTTTTAACTCTTGCAACAAACCAGTCTAAGACAAACACTCTTATCTCTACTTCATTCCCACCTACGCACATCATACACTCTACTCATGAACACATCACCACCCCCTCTATCTTACAACCTCCTCTCACAAACAATACTATACAACCAAATCCATTGCATGAAACATATACATCAGCACCCCTTTTCACTACTCCTCAAAAACAAAACATATCACACTCACCAGCACAACAAGATCTTCAAAGCACAACACCTCATAATACTTACCATCACAAAATACAACCATACACCCACCTTTCAAACACAAAGGAACCAACTCCAATGCCAAGCTTTCTCTCTTCCACCACACCTAACACACATACAGCAACACAGCAACTCTCTTCTAACCGCCTCTCATCCATTGGACAATTTAGAACTTCACTACATGACCAACATGCTGCACCACCAACCCTGACTCATACACCTTCCGCATTAAACACACGCAAACAATATAAGCAACGTGCCACACCTCACAACTTCGCTTCCCCATGTCTACTGCACAACAATATTACACCACAAAAACAACACAGCACACCAACTCACTCTCAAACCCCTTCTCCACCACATACACACGCAGACCCATCAAAATGCCTTCTTAGCATGCTGGATGAGGAACATGATACAGAACAGCTACACGATTGCTATCCTAATACAGCTAATGCCAGCTCTAAAAACACACCTGCTACAAACCCACACAATACTGACCACTCTTCTACTAAACAAAGTCTCACGATCACCAAAGACCACTCTCTAAACTGTCTACTAATAAATGCTCGATCCCTCTCTAAAAACAAACATCACATCTACGACCTTCTCACAGATGCAAAACCAGACATACTATTCATAACTGAATCATGGTTGGGAGATGATATGGCTCCAGTCCTGCATGAAGCCATTCCTCTAGGCTATCAAACAATCACCCAAAATCGTATAGCCAAAAAAGGAGGTGGTCTAGCTGTTGTATTCAGGCTAACAATACAGATCACAAAAATTGACGACATCTCCATAAAGAATTGTGAGGCTCTTCTAACAAGATGCAATCCTACACCGTCTTCCTCCTGTAACTTCCTGCTGCTTTACAGACCTCCACCTAGCAAGGCGACATTCCCAGACGCACTTCTAGACACAGTTTCAAACCTGATAACAATACACTCCAACCTATGCGTTCTGGGTGACTCTCAACATTTGGTTTGACAAACCCAATATGACCCATCCAAAAACAATAATCACTGGCCTAGACGCACTGAACCTCCATCAGATTGTACACAAACCGACACACACCGCTGGACATATCCTAGATGTCATTTTTGCTAATACTGAACTAGTTACCTTTCAAACTATAACTCCAGTCACATGGTCAGACCACCACTTGCTTGCTTTCCAACATAAAACAACACTAAGCGACTCACCTAAAACTACTTTACATCCATCCACCTATCGGCCGTGGAACAAACTCAATTTGGAACACTTAGAAACACAACTAACATCAAGTACAAATCTGGAAACAATAACTTCTGTTCAAAATCTATATGAGTGGCTACAAGAAGCTTTTGACATCCTGATACCACTCAAAACCACACAACAGAACAAAAGAAAAAAAGCGCCTTGGAGAAACATAGAAATAAAAGACATAAAACAACAAATTAGAAAGCTGCAACGTACCTGGCTCAAAACAAACTCCAAACAAGACAAACTTCACCTACAAAAAATTAACAGATTATACAAGTCGGCTATCAAAAAGCTAAGAAAAGGTACTATTCAGACAGAATTCAAAACGCTAAATGTGCAAATAAAGAATTCTATAAAATACTCAATGAATTTCGCAAACCAAATTCCCTAGAAAGAACTCATCCTGTTACTCAAGATTTCACAGACAAACTGGCAAATCATTACACGGACAAAGCAGACACGTTGGACTCGTACTTAAAACAGAAACAAAGCACCAGCACTAACCCTTGTACAAAACAACAATCCAAGCATACTCTAACCCAGCCTCTCCGTTCCTTCCAACACATCTCACACGATGAATTTATGGACCTGGTCAAAGCAAGCAGGCCTGCCGGCAGCCCTTCTGACCCCTGTCCATCACAAATTTTCAAGACAATTCTTTTAACAACCTCTGCTGCCACTCCAGTAAGAAGAATCATCAACAACTCCTTCACGACCGGAATATTTCCAGAAGAACTTAAAAATCACACATACGCCCTTTACTGAAGAAAACAAACTTGGACCCGCTGAACCCTGACAACTACAGACCCATTACAAATGGACCTTTCATGGGCAAACTGGTAGAAAGAGCAGCGTTCGCCCAGATGTCACAATTCATTGAAGAGAATGACATACTCTCAGACTTCCAAACAGGATTCCGTCCGGGAGAGGCACTGAATCTGCCCTCCTTGCCATCTGGGATGACCTAAAAATACAGTTGACCGCAACGGAGTTGCTGCGCTACTCCTCTTGGACCTCTCAGCTGCCTTTAACACGGTTGACCATGACACTCTGAAACAAAGACTCTATGAATCCGGCATAGAGGGAACTGCTCTAGACTGGATCGCGTCCTACCTTCAAAACAGAACTAATGTCATCCATACCCCACCTTTCTCGTCCAAACCGTACTCCACAAAAGCAGGGGTCCCTCAAGGCTCTATCATCTCACCCACGCTTTTCAACATCTACATGAAGTCATTACCAGTACTGATCAATAAATTTCACCTCACGTGCTATAACTATGCAGATGACACGCAAATACTCCTTCAACTGGAATGCCCCAAAGACATTGGAAAATCACCAATTTTCAGCTGTCTCAGAGCCGTGGATCAGTGGATGACTTGGAGCCATCTCAAATTGAATACTTCAAAACGGAAATACTCACGTTTGGCGATTGGAAACATTACAAACCCGCTTGCCGCATGGCCTAATGAACTGGGATCACCACCTAAAGTATCGAAGGAAGTAAGAAACCTAGGAATGACCATGGACTCCAAGCTGTCGATGAATGCCCAAGTGGACAAACTAGCAAGATCAAGCTTTGTCACTATAAAAACGCTGCGACGAATTTTCCCTCATTTGGGATTTCCGCACAAGGTCCAAGCTACCATCTCCCTTGTCCTGTCCAAACTCGATTACGCCAATAGCCTCTACCACGGATCACCTTTGACGACCATGAAAAGACTACAACGGATTCAGAACTCGGCTGCCAGACTACTCTTACATATCAAACCGCGAGACCACATATCCCCTGCCTTGAAAGCCCTGCATTGGTTACCGGTTGCCAGAAGATCCACGTTCAAGCTGCTTTGTATCACCCACAAAGCAATACATGGAATGGGACCACTCTTCATCAGGAATAAAAACCAAACACATTCAACAGAGGAACCTCCGCTCTAAAGGAGCATCTCGCCTCAAAATCCCAAGATACAAGAAAAAAACCATGGGTGGCACATCCTTCTCTGTTCAAGCAGCCAAACTATGGAACTCTTTACCCCCCAACATAAGATCCACCGACAGCCACCTTATCTTCAGAAAACTACTCAAGAATTGGCTTTTCCCCACATAAGCACCATACGCAAACAGAAATTTACAGCATATCCCTCTGTATATAAGCATTTGTTTTCACTATAGACATGTACCTATCTTTGTGTATTGCTTTGTATAAACATGTACAATAATTATGTTGTTGAGAGGAAAAAATAAAAATAATAATAATAATAAATAAATATCATCTTTGGTCCACATGTACTTACTTCCATTGTGCATCTATGTACCTTCCATGTACTTGGATCTGTGTCTCTGTAACTTTTCTCCTGAAAAAGCATATCCAATGCACTACCCTATTTCTCATCCTGTGCCTCTATCCATATCTTTAATCTGCATATACTTACCTCCTTTATGAATCTATATACTTTCAATGTATTTATGGATCTATATATTTATCACTTTCTTCTAATTTAGCATTTCCAAGGCACTACCCTAGTTCTCAGCCTATACTTATCTCAATATATCTTCTAGCCCAACCTTCTGACTCATCTCAAACTTCTTTCTACTACTCTTTCCAGTGCACTACCCTATCTCTCATCCTATACATCTATCAATATATCCTCTACATCCACACTCATTTATCCCAAACCCCATACCACTACTATGACCACCAAAATAACCCTTTCTAGACTCTCTCCTACTCTACCCTCCTTGCATCATCGGACACCTCTTTTACTATACCGATGCCCTAAAACAAACCTTTCTAAACTCTTCCCTGACTCCTCCCTCAAACCCCCTTCTCCCCTCCTACTGCTAAGACCTATAAAAAAAAAAAAAAATCCTTCACTCTTTATCCCTCCACTATCCTTTTCAATCAGAATTAACAGTCTAACATATTCAATTTTCAACTATACTAATTCACCACTAATCCTTTATGGGTTCCAGAGTAGCGTGCTACTCGCCAATAAAGCGTTTCAACACCCCATCAGGGTTACAAGCGCTATATAAATGCAAACCTTTTTCCCTTTCTACCCTCCCCAACCCTTCTCAATCCAAATAACTGACTAACATATCCACCACTAAAATTACTTTCATGTTTCACCATAATAATTCAACACTAATACTTCTGGGTTCCAGAGTAGCGTGCTACTTGCGCTTCAAAACCCCATCAGGGGTAGCAAGCGCTATATAAATACAAACCTCTTTCCCTCTTCTATCCCGCCACCTACCCTTCTCTACCCAAATAACTGAATAACATGTCCACTAATCAAAGTTACTTCATTTTTTACTAGACTAATGTTCAACACTAATCCTTAATGGGTTCCGGAGTGGCGTGCTACTCGCCAGAAAAGCGCTTCAACACTCATCAGGGGTAACAAGTGCTATATGAATGCAAACCTTTCTTCCCTTTTATCCCTCCGCTATCCTTCTCACTCCAAATAACTGACTAATATCCACCACTGAAACTACTTTCATATTTTCACCATATTAATTCACCACTAATCCTTGATGGGCTTCCAGAGTAGCATGCTTCAACACCCCATCAGGGGTAACCAGCGCTATATAAATACAAACCTTTTTTTCCTCCTCTATCCTTCTGCTATCATTCCAAATCCAAATAACTGCCTAACCTATCCACCACTTAAAATGTACTTGCATGTTTCACTATACTAATTCAACACTAATCCTCTATGGGTCCCGGAGTAGCGTGCTACTCGCCGAAAAAGCGCTTTGACGCCTCGTCAGGGGTAGTAAGCGCTATATAAATGCAATTACAATACAATACAATACAATACATACATCCTGCTTCAAGACCACAGCTAGGCATGGCTACCCACATACATGTCCTGCTACTAGACCACAGCTAGGCATGGCTACCCACACACATCCTGCTCCTAGACCACTGGCTAGGCATGGCTACTCACATACATCCTGCTCCTAGACCACTGGCTAGGCATGTCTACTCACACACATCCTGCTCCTAGACCATAGCTAGCCATGGCTACCCACACACATCCTGCTCCTAGACTACAGCTAGGCACAGCTACCCACACACATCCTGCCCCTAGACCACAGCTAGGCATGGCTACCCTACACATCCTGCTCCTAGACCACCGGCTAGGCATGTCTACCCACACACATCCTGCTCCTAGACCACTGGCTAGGCATGGCTACTCACATACATCCTGCTCCTAGACCACAGCTAGGCATGGCTACCCACACACATCCTGCTCCTAGACCACTGGCTAGGCATGGCTACTCACACACATCCTGCTCCTAGACCACAGCTAGGCATGGCTACTCACACACATCCTGCTTCTAGACCACAGATTGGTATCCTACCCACATACATCCTGCTTCAAGACCACAGCTAGGCATGGCTACCCACACACATGTCCTGCTCCTAGACCACCTGCTGGGCATGGCTACCCACACACATCCTGCTCCTAGACCACAGCTAGGCATGGCTACCCACACACATACTGCTACTAGACCACATCTAGGCATGGCTACCCACACACAGCCTGCTCCTAGACCACAGCTGGGCACAGCTGCCCACACATGTCCTGCTCCTAGACTGCAGCTAGACTAATTATTTTGCCCAATCACACGTGACACTCATAGTGACTGGAAAAAATAAATTTTAATTTTAATTTTTTAGAATTCAATTTTATTAAAACTTTAACTGTTCATGTTATTATTCCAATGAACAATTCAAAACGATCTCACATGAACCACAGAAAATTTGACACATATATGAAAAACAAATCAACAATCACATAAATGGTGGCTTTTTTCGTGCTGGCGAGAAGACACTGATGGCGTCGGTGTGACAAGGAACCAGAGGACGTGTTCGTGCAAATATGGGACTCACTGCCGCTGATTCAGACGGCTTCAGTCGATACAAGAAACTCGGTGTTACATACAATCAGAAGACGCGTTGTTGCAACACAAGGGAGTTATTGCCGCTGACACAGACGGCGTCAGTAGATTCACAGAGCCACGTGTGCTATCAGCGCCACCCGCACCAGCAAGAAACATCTCACGAGCGGAGATATGTTACGTGAGCCACGGTCTCTTAACTTGAATGAAGGCAAACTTTCCCGGCTTCAGCTGCTCTTAAATGAAAATGGCAGACACCTTGTGGTGAGAAGTGTCTTCACACAAGCTCTTTCCAGGTCCGGAGGAGAACTCCCCCCCAAAGTGTCTAAAGGGGTTCGAAACGCGTAGACCTTTTCCTCTTGTCCAAACAAATGCATATTAAATTTGATTATCAGGCTAACCTTTGTTCATGAGTTATTGATGCAACCACTGAACACAGGATTAATCTTGGTTACCTGAATTGTACATGTTTGGCAAGTGCCCTCTATGGGGTTGTGTTGTTTTTTTATAAAAAACTTGAAAATGTTTTAAACAATTTCTCAACCATGTCCCCTTTCTGGGCTTTTTTCCTTTTTTCTTTGTCTCTAATTGTGTTGTTATTTTTTATGTGTAACATTTTTGGGAACTAGAGCTTGCTCATGAATTAATTTGTGTTGTTACATGTGAGATGTAGTGTTGTGTCATTTATGTGATTGTTGATTTGTTTTTCATATATGTGTCAATTTTCTGTGGTTCATGTGAGATCGTTTTGAATTGTTCATTGGAATAATAACATGAACAGTTAAAGTTTTGAGAAAATTGAATTCTAAATTTTTTTTAAAAATTTAAAATTATTTTTTCCAGTCACTATGAGTGTCACGTGTGATTGGGCAAAAGAATTAGTCTAGCAAGAATCAGTATTGGCAATTGTGTTGTTGTTTGAGTATTTAAACTTGGCCTAGCCTTACTGATTATGGGCCAGAACCCTCTATTGTTCTTCCTAGACTGCAGCTAGGCATGGCTACCCACACATATCCTGCTTTTAGACCACATCCAGGCATGCCTATCCACACACATCCTACCGCCTAGACCACAGCTAGGCATGGCTACCCACACACATCCTGCTCCTAGTTCACAGCTAGGCATGGCTACCCACACACATCCTGCTCCTAGACCACCGGCTAGGCATGGCTACCCACACACATCCTGCTTCTAGACCACAGCCTGGCATGCCTATCCACACACATCCTACCGCCTAGACCAGAGCTAGGCATGGCTACCCACACACATCCTGCTTCTAGACCACAGCCTGGCATGCCTATCCACACACATCCTACCGCCTAGACCACAGCTAGGCATGGCTACCCACACACATCCTGCTCCTAGTTCACAGCTAGGCATGGCTACCCACACACATCCTGCTCCTAGACCACCAGCTAGGCATGGCTACCCACACATATCCTGCTCCTAGACCACGGCTAGGCATGGCTACCCACACACATCCTGCTCCTAGACCACCGGCTAGGCATGGCTACCCACACACATCCTGCTCCTAGACCACGGCTAGGCATGGCTACCCACATACATCCTGCTCCTAGACCACGGCTAGGCATGGCTACCCACATACATCCTGCTCCTAGACCATGGCTAGGCACAGCTACCCACACACATCCTGCTCCTAAACCACAGCTAGGCATGGCTATCCACACACAGCCTGCCACTTGACCACAATTTTATTGGTCCATGGTCTGGGCCAACCATCCTTTAAATGAAATTAATGATGAGATAGGGGTGTATGATGAACCAGTTGATACAAGAAGGACGTACATCTCTATTTGTTTCTTGCTTCATTGTTTTATTGTGTTGTGTCAAGCACTTTTTGTACTTTACGTTATTTTTTCACTAAGTTAACGTTGTGTTTTCCATTTGTGGTTTTGTGACAGCGATATATATGAAGAAAACTATGTATAATATCTGGATATAATCATATATTAATCTGCATACATTGGTGATATTTTAGACACCATTTTGATCACGCAAAGTAATTGCGGCACCCGACAGAACGCATTGTAGCCTACATCATTATACACCCAGGCTCTGACAGACACGAGGTAACCCCATTATTTTTGATGGTGCTAGCCCACAGCTAGGCATGGCTACCCACAGACATCCTGCTCCTAGGCCACAGCTAGGAATGCCTGCCCACACACCACTCACACCCAGTCTAGGTAACCGGTCCACATAAAGTACTTCACAGCTTGGCATGACTACCCACACACATCCTGCTTCTAGACCACAGATTGGTATGCTACCCACATACATCCTGCTTCAAGACCACAGCTAGGCATGCCTGTCCACACACACACGTCCTGCTCCTAGACCACGGCTAGGCATGGCTACCCACACACATCCTGCTCCTATACCACAGCTAGGCATGGCCACCCACAAACATCCTGCTACTAGACCACAGCTAGGCATAGCTAACCACACACATCCTGCTCCTAGACCACAGCTGGGCATGCCTATCCATACACATCCTGTTCCTAGACCACAGCTAGGCATGGCTACCCACACAAATCCTGCTCCTAGACCACAGCTAGGCACATCTGCCCACACATATCCTGCTCCTAGACCGCAGCTAGGTATGGCTACCCACACACATCCTGCTTCTAGACCACAGCCTGGCATGCCTATCCACACACATCCTACCGCCTAGACCACAGCTAGGCATGGCTACTCACACACATCCTGCTCCTAGACCACAGCTAGGCATGCCTGACTACACACCACTCACATCCTGCCTAGGGAACCGATCCACATAAAGTACTTCACAGCCTGGAGTGGCTGCCCACATCCAACCCACTCACAGCCTGTGCCAGACCTTCTGTAGAGCTCCACCCATCAATACAGATGTCCACATACCCACCCATCAGTACGGAGCCCACATACAAACCCATCAGTACGGAGCCCACTTGTCGGGGGCAGGGCCAGGCGCCGACGGAGCGGAGCTCCGGAGCTCCGTCCGCCGCATCCCCCGACGATAAGGATCGTGAGCCCCGGGCACAAATCCTTTGCATAATCCCGGTGGCGGAACGTCCAGGGATTGTGCTGACACTGGTGAAAACTCCAGAAGACCCCGTGCGGCGAAGAATCGAGCAAATTTCTCTCCGGATCGGAGTCATGTAAGCTGCGCTAAAATGGCGGCCGCGAAGTGAGGAGGCTGACCCTGCTATCGTTGGTGCTGAGTTGAACGCCGGGACGCAGCAGCAAGTAAGCCCTGCGCGGAAAGAAGACTAGCTGGCGACCGTGCAGCGGGGACCCTGAGGCCGTGACCCGCAACACGGATTGGAGCGACGCGGAGTGGGGCGCCTGCCCCGGAGTGCCGACTGCGTGCGTCCTTTTGAATAGGGCCTCGGTACACAGGCAAAGCGAAGGAGTGCGAGCCTGCAGCTGATACTCCCGACCGGAGCAGTCCAGAGAGCTGAAGTGCCGTACCTGAGAGGCCGGTGAGGACCTAGGCACCCTGGGTGAACCCAAGTAGCCCTTGGAGTGAGCGCTGAAACCCCCCTGGAGTGAGAGCTGATCCCAAGACTGAGACCAAGATAGGGACTATCCCGTCAGAGAAGAGCTGTGGGAGCTGCGAGCATTGGAGGGCCCGATCGCCGGGAATAAAAGTGACCCCGGAGGGGTGAGTTGGCTTCTGGGGCCCCCGGGACTCACCAGCGCTGGGCATATTCCGCCGGAGTGCAGGGGATACAACAACACGGCCCTCAGTAAAGGAGGTTATAGCACATATAGAAGTGCAGCGGGGGCGCCCAGACACGATCTGCCAGACTTAAACATGGCGCCCGCCGCTTACAATGCCTATATGCGGTTTTGGCGCGCTGGGCCTGCCGGGGACTCACTGCGGGTGCTTGAGCCAGGCGGGAGACCTGACTTCGTGGCACTGTTCCGCCTGCTCTTGAGCACCCTCCTCTATCCACAAGATGGAGCCCAGCATGACCACAAGATCAGCCCGGGGATGCAGCATGCTGCTTCCCCACCACCATCCGGCCTTCTACCCCTATGGACATCTCCAACTCGGGGATCCCTCCAGACCCAAGACCACCACCCTTGAGTGGAACACCACCTGAACACCTGGCTGAACGATGGCAAGAATTTCCTGCTCTGTGAATATGTAATATATAATTGTCCAAGCCTAATCGCTGTTAAATGTAATCCTGAGTGAATTTGCAATTTGTATATATATAACTCAAACCACTAGTATATGTAGTAGACCTTTGTACTTACTACCATTCCTATGTGATTTTAGAGTTTATATGGTTGTATCTCTTCCTTGAGTGACTTTACAACTTGTACATTTGCAATTTTTTCTGTTTGTATCTCTTATGTAACTCATGTAATCTAAAGTCCTTATGTAACGCAACTGGTTCTCTTGTAAAGCGCTCTGACACCTTCGGGTAATGTTCGCGATATATATAAAATCGCATTAAATACTTACCCACCCATCAGTACTGAGCCCACATACAAACCCATCAGTACGGAGCCCACTTACCCACCCATCAGTACGGATGCCCACATACCCAGTGTGGGTAACTCTTCCCTTTGCAGGGGCTCCACCCAGGACACATACCCACCCACCAGTATCAAGCCCACATACCCACCCACCAGTATGAAGCCCACATACCCACCCATCAGTACGGATGCCCACATACCCAGCCACCAGTACGGAGCCCACATACCCACCCATCAGTACGGATGCCCACATACCCACCCACCAGTACGGAGCCCACATACCCACCCATCAGTACGGATCCCACATGCCCACCCATCAGTACGGATGCCCACATACCCACTCATCAGTACGGATGCCCACATACCCAGCGTGGGTGCCTCTTCCCTTTGCAGGGGCCCCACCCAGGACACATACCCACCCACCAGTATGGAGCCCACATACCCACCCATCAGTACGGATGCCCAGCCTGGGTTCACTTTCTTCGGCAGGGGCCACACCCATCACACATTCCACAGGGCCCAGAAGGCTTCCAATGGCACCTGTCATTCAAAGGTCGAGCTCCGACCGCCCCATCCATCACCCAGTGACAGCCAGTGCGGCCCAGTCTGTCCATGTAAATGGCGTGGGCTGCCGCGGAATATTCAGAGCTGGGGGCGGGGGGCACCGTCTGTGCTCCTGACAAGTCTGCACGTGTGGACCTCTCCAAAGAGACAGCCTTGGACAGGGAGCAGGCCTCGGACAGCAGGCCTCTGACAGAGAGCAGGCCTCGGATATCAAGGCTCTGACCACAGGGCTCGGCAGCAGGACTCTGACTGAGAGCAGGCCTCTGGAGAGAATAATAGTCACTGCAATGTGTTGCCTAAAAATAATAATTATAAAAAGAATCATTTGTGGGTCAAAGACCGCGAGGAGGGAGAAGAGGAATAGAGTGCATGAAGCCAGAGACAAGGGGCAGAGACCAGGAGGGCAGCGACTACAGACAAGGACTAGTGGCAAGAACTAGGAACAGGGAACTCGAGGGAAGAAAACCTGCACAGACTCCAAGGACAGCGAGCAGGGACAGACCCCAGGGACAGAGAGAAGGGACAGAGAGCAGGGACAGAGAGAAGGGACAGAGAACCGGAACAGAAGCCTGCTACAGAGAGCAGGGAGAGGCCAAAAGGACAGAGGGCAGGAAAAGGCCCCAGGGACAGAGGGTAGAGACAGACCACAGGGACAGAGAGTAGAGACAGGCCCCAGGGACAGAGAGCAGGAACAAAGAGCAGGGACAGAATCCTGATACCGAGAAAAGGGACAGAGAGCCTGGGACAGACCTCAGGGACAGATGGGAGAGACAGGCTCCAGGGACAGAGGGCAGAGACAGACCACAGGGACAGAGAGCAGAGGCAGGCGCCAGGGACAGACAGCAGGAACAAAGAGCAGGGACAGAATCCTGATACCGAGAAAAGGGACAGAGAGCCTGGGACAGACCCCAGGGACAGATGGGAGAGACAGGCTCCAGGGACAGAGGGCAGAGACAGACCACAGGGACAGAGAGCAGAGACAGGCCCCAGGGACAGAAACCAGCTACAGAAGCCAGCTACAGAGAGCAGGGACAGACCCAAGGGACAGATGGGAGAGACAGGCTCCAGGGACAGAGGGCAGAGACATGCCCCAGGGACAGAGAACAGGAACAGAAGCCTGATACAGAGAGCAGGGACAGGCCAAAGGGACAGAGCAGGGACAGGCCCCGGGGACAGAGAGCAGTGACAGAATCCTGATATAAAGGAAAGGGTCAGAGGGCAGAGACAGAGGTCTGAGATAGACCCCAGGGACAGAGACCAGGGACAGACGGCTGGGACAGAGACCAGGGACAGACCCCAGCGACAGGGGGCAGGGAGAGAACCCAAGGACAGAGGCCAGGGACAGACCCCAGGGACAGAGGGCAGGGACAGAAGCCTGCTACAGAGGGCAGGGGCAGACCCAAGGGACAGAGGGCAGGGACAGGCCCCGGGGACAGAGAGCAGTGACAGAATCCTTATATAAAGGAAAGGGTCAGAAGGCAGAGACAGAGGTCTGGGACAGACCCTAGGGACAGAGGCCAGGGACAGAGACCTGGGACAGAGACCAGGGACAGACCCCAGCGACAGAGGGCAGGGAGAGAACCCAGGGACAGAGGCCAGGGACAGACCCCAGGGACAGAGGGCAGGGACAGAAGCCTGCTACAGAGGGCTGGGGCAGACCCAAGGGACAGAGGGCAGGGACAGACCCAAGGGACAGAGGGCAGGGACAGGCTCCAGGGACAGTGGACAGAGACAGGCTTCAGGGACCAGGGAGAAACCAGAGAAAGAGATCAAGGAGAGAGACCAGAGACATAGATCAGGGACAGAAGCCTGATACAGAGAGCAGGGACAGGCCAAAGGGACAGGGTAGGGACATGCCCCGGGGACAGAGAGCAGGGACAGACCCCAGGGACAGAGGTCAAGGACAGAATGCAGCTACAGAGAACAGGGAATGACCAAATGGACAGAGGACAGGGACAGGCCCCAGGCCCCAGGGACAGAGAGCAGGGATAGAAGCCTGATACAGAGAGCAGGGACAGGCCAAAGGGACAGAGAGCAGGGACAGAAGCCTGATACAGAGAGCAGGGACAGGCCAAAGGGGCAGAGTACAGGGACAGGCCCCGGGGACAGAGGACAGAGACAGGTCCCAGGGACAGAGAGCAGGGACAGAAGCCTGCTACAGAGAGCAGGGACAGGCCAAAGGCAAAGAGAGCAGGGACAGAAGCCTGATACAGAGAGCAGGGACAGGCCAAAGGGACAGAGCAGGGACAGGCCAAAGGGACAGAGAGCAGGGACAGAGGCCTGATACAGAGAGCAGGGACAGAGAGCAGGGACAGAAGCCTGATTCAGAGAGCAGGGATAGAAGCCTGATACAGAGAGCAGGAACAGGCCAAAGGGACAGAGAGCAGGGACAGAAGCCTGATACAGAGAGCAGGGACAGGCCAAAGGGACAGAGTACAGGGACAGGCCCCGGGGACAGAGGACAGAGACAGCCCCCAGGGACAGAGAGCAGGGACAGAAGCCCGATACAGAGAGCAGGGACAGGCCAAAGGGACAGAGTACAGGGACAGTCCCCGGGGACAGAGGACAGAGACAGGTCCCAGGGACAGAGAGCAGGGACAGAAGCCTGCTACAGAGAGCAGGGACAGGCCAAAGGCAAAGAGAGCAGGGACAGAAGCCTGATACAGAGAGCAGGGACAGGCCAAAGGGACAGAGCAGGGACAGGCCAAAGGGACAGAGAGCAGGGACAGAGGCCTGATACAGAGAGCAGGGACAGAGAGCAGGGACAGAAGCCTGATACAGAGAGCAGGGATAGAAGCCTGATACAGAGAGCAGGAACAGGCCAAAGGGACAGAGAGCAGGGACAGAAGCCTGATACAGAGAGCAGGGACAGGCCAAAGGGACAGAGTACAGGGACAGGCCCCGGGGACAGAGGACAGAGACAGCCCCCAGGGACAGAGAGCAGGGACAGAAGCCCGATACAGAGAGCAGGGACAGGCCAAAGGGACAGAGTACAGGGACAGGCCCCGGGGACAGAGGACAGAGACAGGTCCCAGGGACAGAGAGCAGGGACAGAAGCCTGCTACAGAGGAAAGGGACACAGGGCAGGGACAGAGCGCTGGGACAGACCCCAGCGACAGAGGGCAGGGAAAGAACCCAGGGACAGAGGCCAAGGACAGACCCCAGAGACAGAGGGCAGGGAGAGACCCCAGAGACAGAGGGCAAGGAGAGACAGGCTCCAGGGACAGAAGCCAGCTACAGAGAGCAGGGACACACCCAATGGACAGGGAGCAGGAACAGAAAGGAGGGACAGAAGCTTGCTACAGGGAAAAGGGACAGAGGATAGGGGCAGATACCAGGGACAGTGGTCAGGTATAGGCAAGAGAGACCAGAGACAGATTAATATAGCTGCTTACAACACATGCGATTAGATCACATGCCATTACAACGCGGTCGTTACAACGACCGCGTTGTTAGTACGCAATACCATTACATCGCAAGTCATTAGAACGACTTGCTGTAGGGGGCGCACTGGACTTAGGAATAGTATTATTTACTATTCCTACTCCAGTTTGTGCAACAGCAGGGAAGGTGTTGGATTTTAAATCCAATACGAGTGCGCCCCCTACAGCAAGTTGTTGTAATGACTTGCGATGTAATGGCATGCTTTGTGGAGACAGTGTTGTAAACGCTGTTTCCCGAGACAGAGATCAGAGACTGCGATCAGAGAGAGAGATCAGAGACAGAGCTCGGTGAAAGAGATCAGGGAGAGAGATCAGGAAAAGAGATCAGGGAGAGGGACCAGAGACAGAGATCAGAGAGAGATCAGGGCGAGAGAACAGAGACAGAGATCAGGGAGAGAGAACAGAGACAGAGATCAGGGAGAGAGATCAGGAAAAGAGGTCAGGGAGAGAGATCAGGAAAAGAGATCAGGGAGAGAGACCAGGAAGAGAGGTCAGGGAGAGAGATCAGAGACCGAGATCAGGGAGATAGATCAGAGACAGAGATAAAGGAGAGATCAGAGACAGAGATGAGGGAAGAGAGACCAGAAACAGCTATCAGAGAGAGGTCAGGGATAGAGAACAGAGACAGGGATCAGGGAGAGAGACCAGAGAAAGAGATCAGGGAGCAATCAGGAGAGATACCACAAATAGAGATCGGGAGAGAGATCAGAGACAGAAATCAGGGAAAGAGATCAGGAAGAGAGATCAGGAAAAGAGATCAGGGAGAGGGACCAGAGATCAGAGAGAGATCAGGGCGAGAGAACAGAGACAGAGATCAGGGAGAGAGAACAGAGATCAGGGAGAGAGATCAGGAAAAGAGGTCAGGGAGAGAGATCAGGAAAAGAGATCAGGGAGAGAGACCAGGAAGAGAGGTCAGGGAGAGAGATCAGAGACTGAGATCAGGTAGATAGATCAGAGACAGAGATCAAGGAGAGATCAGAGACAGAGATGAGGGAAGAGAGACCAGAAACAGCTATCAGAGAGAGGTCAGGGATAGAGAACAGAGACAGGGATCAGGGAGCAATCAGGAGAGATACCACAAATAGAGATCGGGAGAGAGATCAGAGACAGAAATCAGGGAAAGAGATCAGGAAGAGATATAAAAGACAGATCAGGGGGAGAGAGACAGACAGAGATCAGGGAGAGAGACAAGAGACAGAGATCAGGGAATAGAGAGCAGAAACAGCGATCAGAGAGAGATCAGGGAGAGAGATCAGGGAGAGATACCATAGACAGAGATCAGGGAGAAAGATCAGGAAGAGAGATCAGGGAGAGGGACCAGAGACAGAGATCAGAGATCAGAGAGAGATCAGGGAGAGAGAAGAGAGACAGAGATCAGAGAGAGATCAGGAAGAGAGAACAGAGACTGAGATCAGGGAGAGAGAACAGAGACAGAGATCAGGGAGAGAGACCAGAGACAGAGATCAGAGAGAGATCAGGGAGAGATAACAGAGACAGAGATCAGAGAGAGATCAGGGAGAGAGAACAGAGACAGAGACAGGGAGAGAGAACAGAGACAGAGATCAGGGAGAGAGACCAGAGACAGAGATCAGAGAGAGATCAGGGAGAGCGAACAGAGACAGAGATCAGAGAGAGATCAGGGAGAGAGAACAGAGACAGAGATCAGAGAGAGATCAGGGAGAGAGAACAGAGACAGAGATCAGGGAGATAGATCAGAGACAGAGATCAAGGAGAGATCAGAGACAGAGATGAGGGAAGAGAGACCAGAAACAGCTATCAGAGAGAGGTCAGGGATAGAGAACAGAGACAGGGATCAGGGAGAGAGACCAGAGAAAGAGATCAGGGAGCAATCAGGAGAGATACCACAAATAGAGATCGGGAGAGAGATCAGAGACAGAAATCAGGGAAAGAGATCAGGAAGAGATATAAAAGACAGATCAGGGGGAGAGAGACAGACAGAGATCAGGGAGAGAGACAAGAGACAGAGATCAGGGAATAGAGAGCAGAAACAGCAATCAGAGAGAGATCAGGGAGAGAGAGAACAGACACAGAGATCAGGGAGAGAGGCCAGAGACAGAGATCAGGGAGAGAGGCCAGAGACAGATCAGGGAGAGATATCAGGGAGAGATACCATAGACAGAGATCAGGGAGAGAGATCAGGAAGAGAGATCAGGGAGAGGGACCAGAGACAGAGATCAGAGATCAGAGAGAGATCAGGGAGAGAGAAGAGAGACAGAGATCAGAGAGAGATCAGGAAGAGAGAACAGAGACAGAGATCAGGGAGAGAGACCAGAGACAGAGATCAGAGAGAGATCAGGGAGAGAGAACAGACACAGAGATCAGGGAGAGAGATCAGGAAGAGAGATCAGGGAGAGGGACCAGAGACAGAGATCAGAGAGAGATCAGGAAGAGAGAACAGAGACTGAGATCAGGGAGAGAGAACAGAGACAGAGATCAGGGAGAGAGACCAGAGACAGAGATCAGAGAGAGATCAGGGAGAGAGAACAGAGACAGAGATCAGAGAGAGATCAGGGAGAGAGAACAGAGACAGAGACAGGGAGAGAGAACAGAGACAGAGATCAGGGAGAGAGACCAGAGACAGAGATCAGAGAGAGATCAGGGAGAGCGAACAGAGACAGAGATCAGAGAGAGATCAGGGAGAGAGAACAGAGACAGAGATCAGGGAGAGAGACCAGAGACACAGATCAGGGAGAGGGATTAGGAAAAGAGGTCAGGGAGAGAGATCAGGAAAAGAGATCAGGGAGAGAGACCAGGAAGAGAGGTCAGGGAAAGAGATCAGAGACCGAGATCAGGGAGATAGATCAGAGACAGAGATCAAGGAGAGATCAGAGACAGAGATGAGGGAAGAGAGACCAGGAACAGCTATCAGAGAGAGGTCAGGGATAGAGAACAGAGACAGGGATCAGGGAGAGAGACAAGAGACAGAGATCAGGGAATAGAGAGCAGAAACAGCGATCAGAGAGAGATCAGGGAGAGAGAACAGACACAGAGATCAGGGAGAGAGGCCAGAGACAGAGATCAGGGAGAGAGGCCAGAGACAGATCAGGGAGAGAGATCAGGGAGAGATACCATAGACAGAGATCAGGGAGAGAGATCAGGAAGAGAGATCAGGGAGAGGGACCAGAGACAGAGATCAGAGATCAGAGAGAGATCAGGGAGAGAAAAGAGAGACAGAGATCAGAGAGAGATCAGGAAGAGAGAACAGAGACTGAGATCAGGGAGAGAGAACAGAGACAGAGATCAGGGAGAGAGACAGAGACAGAGATCAGAGAGAGATCAGGGAGAGAGAACAGAGACAGAGACAGGGAGAGAGAACAGAGACAGAGATCAGGGAGAGAGACCAGAGACAGAGATCAGAGAGAGATCAGGGAGAGCGAACAGAGACAGAGATCAGAGAGAGATCAGGGAGAGAGAACAGAGACAGAGATCAGGGAGAGAGACCAGAGACACAGATCAGGGAGAGAGATTAGGAAAAGAGGCCAGGGAGAGAGATCAGGAAAAGAGATCAGGGAGAGAGACCAGGAATAGAGGTCAGGGAGAGAGATCAGAGACAGAGATCAGGGAGCAATTAGGAGAGAGACCACAAATAGAGATCGGAGAGTGATCGGGGAGAGAGATCAGAGACAGAAATCAGGGAAAGAGATCAGAGACAGAGATCAGGGAGAGAGAACAGAGACAGAGATCAAGGAGAGATCAGAGACAGAGATGAGGGAAGAGAGACCAGAAACACAGATCATGGAGCGAGATCAGGGAGAGAGACGAGAGACAGAGGTGAGAGGGTGTGCAGACAGAATATCGAGTTTAAAATATTGAGTTGCACAAATATCGAGTCAGAAATATTGTGGTCAAGAATATCGACTTAAGGTAAGTAATATCGATTTTAAAAATATCGAAGTGTTTAATATCGTTTGCAAAAATATAGTTGTTAAAAATATCGATTTTTTTAATTAGTGGTATGTATTTTAGTATATGTTTTAAATGTATGTGATGTATGTATTTTGTATAAGAATTGTTTGTATTTTTAATATATGTGTTAAATTTTTAGTAGTTAATAATTTGTTTTTATTTGAATTTTGTGTTTTTAGTTCCATAGCGGGTTGATGGTTTATAGGGGAATAGGGAGGGAAGTAATTTAATTATATTAAATTAATTGATTATTTATTTATTTATTAATATTTGTTTAATTGAGATGTTATAGTGTTAAATGTGTAAAGTAATTTATTATTAATTAATTAATAATTTGTTGTTAATTGATAATAATTATTTAATTTGTAATTAATTATGGCAATTGTGTAATTAATTTTAGGTGTGTGTTTTGGTGTTTATAGGTGTAAAGGGTGGGATTTAATTTATTTTTAATTGATGAATTAATAGTTGGTTGTTAATTAATTTTAATTAATTAATTGGTAATTAATTATGGCAATTGTGTAATTAAACTTTAGGTGTGTGTTTTGGTGTTTATAGGTGTAAAGGGTGAGAAGTAATTTATTTTTAATTGATGTATTAATAGTTGGTTGTTAATTAATTCTATTTAATTAATTGGTAATTAATTATGGTAACTGTGTAATTAATTTTAGGTTTGTGGTTTGGGGTATATATGGGTAAAGGGTGTTGAGTAGTTTAATTATTTTCTATTAATAATTATCTGTTAATTGATATTAATTAAAGTAATACAAAAAATATTATGGCAGTTGTGTAATTAATTTTAGGTGTGTATTGTGGTGTTTATAGGGGCAATGGATGGGAAGAAATTTGTGTTTAGTTAATTAATATATAGTTGTTAATTAATGTTATTTGATATTTATTTTGGGTAATTATTTATTTTTGTGTGTGTTGTTTTTACTTTTAAAGGGGTAAAGGGTGGGTATTAAATACATTTTACTTACTTTATAATTGGTTGTTAATAGTAATAGTTTTTAATTTAAAAATACGTTTTAATTGTGTTTTATTACTTTATAGTTTAATTTAGGTGGTGTTGTGGACATTATAGTGTTAAAGTGTGTGTAGTTAATGTTTATTAGCATTTTTTAAATAATATTTTTTGAATTGATTATTAAATATGTTAATCATGGATGTAAATTTAATTAAAAATGTTGAAGTGTGTTGTTAATGGTGTGGTGTTATAGGGTAGGAAATAAAATAAATACTTTTATGTTTTAATTAATGTTTTTGTTTGTAAATATTTTCTAGTTTAAAAGATTTTTTTTTTAATGTATTTAATATTTAATTTTATATAATGTTTGTAGGTATTTGTTATATGTAATTAATATTATAATATGTTTTCTTTTGATATATTTAATATTTTTTTCTTCAATTTTTAAAATATTATTTATTTATTTTTGTCCTCATTCACCTCCGACCTCACTAGACAAATGAGCCGTCCGTACCAAAGCCCAATGATGGAAAGTGGAAGCTATTCGCTTAAGACCAGGGGTATGCCCTGCCTACAGGTACCATGTCAGTAACCCCGGGTAACGGAGAGAGAGGTCACTCTTCCACTCGGCCCAGGTGGGCCTGGTGACTATTATTGTTGGCCTGTCAGGAGAACCGGGGATGTCCAACATAGTCCGAAGAGTACCGACGAGGCATAATCATAGGACCCAAAGATTGTTTTATAGATACATAAATGAATATTTAACTCCCTAGTCCCTCACACCTGACTGAGCCCTAGGCCATTTTAACAAAAGATCCCAAAAAGCTGTCTTTTTCCTGCCCAGAGTTCTTGACAGATCCATCTTAGATGTCTCAAAAAGCGAGGTCAACCAGTCAGAATACAAGGGGGGTGTAGGGTCTATCCATCTTTTACATGTTTGTCTCCTAGCTCATAATATAGCATGAAATAGGAAGCATCTAGCAGAGCCTGTAATTTCCTTACATAAACCAAAAATGATCAAAGTAAGATTTATATGGATTGGGAGGCCTAGAATATCCGCCACAGAATTTCCTACTCCGTCCCAAAAATCTGCTATGGCCGGGCAATCCTTAAACATATGTACATCCGAAGCACCCGTCAGACCACATTTCCTACAGCTAACTGGAGACCCACTCGACATTTTAGTCAGGCTCAGCGGTGATAGATAGGCCCTGTGTACTGTAAACAAGTGGTTCCTCTTAAACCAAGCTGGTTTTACAATGGCGAATAAGGTCTTAAACGAAGTTTGCCACAAATACTCCCACTGTTCATTTGGTATAAGATCCCCCCACAGTTCTTTGGCCAGTTTAAATTCTCCGTCAGCAGCCTCCTCAATGGTCCAGTACCAGAAAGAAACCTCCTTCACCCCAACTGGTCTTGCCCCTAGCTGATGTTCCAAAATGTGACCGCTACCTATGGGGTCTTTCCGAGTTTGGGCCCAGCTCTGCAACTGAATGTACTTGAACCTTGAAAGGCCCACTCCAACCCTTTTGCTAAGTGATGCCCAGGAAATGAGCGTACCCTCATGGGCCAAGTCCCCCCACACCTTTAGACCTGCTGCTCTAAGAGGTAGTGCCAACCTATCCTTTAGGCACTCTGGTGTGCCTGGTGAATCCCAAAGAGGGGCAAGGCTAGAAAAGTAATTAAGACCAGCAAGGCGCTTGAGACTGGCCCACGATCTGGCCATTGCCTGGAGAACTTTAAGCTTGACCTTTTTGAAAAATTTCGGTTCTCCAAATTTGAACAGGAAACCCTCCTCGGTTAGGCTGACCCCCTTTAGCATTGCAGAGAACATGGCCCCCACCCCTGTGCTTACTGGAGTTTTTAAAAGCATCCTAGAATGCGACAGCTGGAAAGCCCATGCATAATATTGCAAGTCAGGCAAAGCAAGTCCACCCTTCTCCCTCCTACGCCTCAACTTCTTCCAGGCGATCCTAGTGGACCTATATGCCCAGACAAAAGAGTTAATATCCTGCTGGACCTTATCAATGGCAGGTTTGTCAAAGTGCAGGGGGATAGAGTTAAAAAGGAAGGTTATCTTGGGGAGTACCACCATCTTAACCAAATTGACCCTCCCAAGAATGGTTAAAGGGAGATGGGCCCAAGATTTCATCAGTTTCTGGCTCTCCCTTGAGACGGCCTCCAAGTTGACCTCTGCAATCATGGTAATGTCCTGAACAATTCTGACTCCCAAATAGCGCATACTGCGGTTGGTCTGATGCTGAAGCCCCTCAAGATTCCATGTCATGACATCAGTTTTCCCGGCATTGACCTCGTAGCCTGAAACCTGCCCGAAGTCCTGTGCCAGTCTGATTACAACAGGGAATGTCGTGGCAAGGTCCGCAGAAAGAATCAAAATATCATCTGCATACAGGGCCACCTTCCTCTCCCAAACCCCATGCTTAAAAGGCAGGATGCTTGGCTCCTCCCTCAGCCGCTGAGCAAAGGGCTCAATATATAGGTCAAAGAGGAGAGGGGAAAGAGGGCAGCCCTCCCTGGTCCCCCTGGTGATGTTAAAAGATCTGGTCAGGTTGCCATTAACCAAGAGTCTAGCTGATGGTTTTTGATAAATCAACTGGATTGCTCGACAAAACTTCCTACCCAGATTGAATTTCTCCATCACTGCCGACAGGTACACCCAGTTAACCCTGTCGAACACCTTGGTGGCATCGAGAGTCATGGCTGCGAGAGGGAGTGAGTGGGTAGACGCGATGTCTATTGCTCCCATAAAATCATAGGTGAGGTCAGATAAATTCCTACCTTTAACAAACCCCTTCTGATCAGAATGCAGAATATCACCTGCCAGAAGGCCCAGCCTCGCCGCCAGGATCCCAGCGAAGATTTTATAATCTGCATTCAACAGCGAGATGGGCCTATAAGACTCACACCTCGCTAGATTCTTACCGGGTTTCAAAATCAGGATGATTGTGGCTTCACCCCAAGACCCTTGAAGCTTAAGGCCATCAGGTAAGATCTCATTAAATAACTGAGTTAAGGCGGGAACTATCACCGTAGCAAGAGATCTATAGAGCTCTGATGGGAGTCTGGCGGGCCCTGCGGCTTTCCCTCTCTTACAAGCAAAAATAGCTTTTTTTACCTCTTCCTGTGTGATATACTGCTCTAAATCTTCCTGCTGCATGGAGTTCAGGGGGATAAGAGTGGTCCTGCCCAACCACTCCCTAGCCTCCGTCATAGCTACAACTCTATCTTCTCGATATAGGTCCTGGAAGAAATCAAAAACAGCCTCTCCTATCTCTTCGTCCGAAGACAAAGGGGTTACCTCATCGACACTATCGATTTGTTTAATCTGGTTTCGGAGCCTATCGGACTTGGCCTTCCATGTCAAAAGCTTACCTGCCCCTTCGCCATACTCAAAAAGGGCCAGCTTGCTTGCCTCCCATCTTCTCATAACTCTTGATTGGAGAATAGTGTCCAACTGCTCTCTTATCTTGCTGAGTTTGGCCATATCCTCCTGCTGTCTCTCCGAACCTACCCCCCTATTCAGATCTAACTCTATTGCCTTCATTTCCGCCTCCATGAGTGCAACCTCTCCTCTGTATTTTTTATTCCTGAAGCTCACCCTACTCGTGATTAGGCCCCTCAAAAAAGCTTTTAGGGAATCCCAGACCACAGCCGTCATTGCAGAGCCTAGATTCACTTTCAGAAAATATTCAGTCTCATTAGATAGATAAGACATCTCTTCCGCCTCTAACAGTAAAGTTCGGTCAAAAGTCCAGACTCTGAGATGCTGGGCCTGCTCCAAATCGAGGTCCATTGATATCCCTGAATGATCAGACAAATGCGATGGCAGGTATCCGATGTCCTTAACCTTCCCCCTCAAACATTGGCTGACCAAAATATAATCGATTCTCGACTTGTGTCGATGTTTACTGTTACAGTATGAGACTCTTAGCTGATGGCCCGATCTTTCTCTCCATATATCAGAGAGACCGGTTTGCGCCATCATGGACTGCAAATACGACCGGGACCTAGAAGAAACCATGGCTCTGCTACTTGCCGACTTGTTGAGTTTAGGGTTGAGGACAATATTGAAGTCCCCGGCCATAATAACCGGGTCTGAATAGTCTAGGAGTTGTGAAAAAATAGTTTTGAGAGAGGAAGGATGATCTTGGTTTGGGCCATAATAGCCGACCAAGGTGAGGAGAAAGCCCATGATGGTCACCTTCAGGATTACCCATCTGCCACCTGGGTCAGCCAAAAAGTGTAAGACATGGGCGTTAGCTTGCTTTTTAAAGAGTATAGCAACGCCCCAAATGTTAGCGGACTGATTTGAACAAACGAGAGAATCGACCCATTTTTTATTTTTAAATATCTCGGTAATCTCCTCCTTACGAAGGTGAGTTTCCTGGAGGATAATGACCTGCGTGGGGGAATCTTTCAAATATTGCAAAAAATTTCCCTTCTAGACCTCACGCGCAAGCCATTAATATTCCAGGACAGGAACTGCACTGTTTTCATGGAGATTTAAACCTGAGATTCCTGACACGGTCGAAACGCGGAAAGGGCCAGCACCAGACCAATCGCTTCCTAGCCACGGCCATCTGAATAGGCACTAAGGTGAATGAGGAAATTTTGTATTTTATACCCCTGTGCTCCCCCGCCCAAACCCCCCACCCCCACCCCCTCCCCCCCTTCTGGAACCCCCCTATGGAGAACCCTCCCCCCCATTTACCTGGACAGATGTAGTCCAGATGCTGCCTCCCGGAGCAGCCCACCCCATCCCTTTAAGTGTAAAGAAAAGAAAAAAGTGGGCCAAACTAAGAAAGAGAAAAAGCTAAATAGATGAGCAACTAGATAATTATTACTAGTTATTACTATCATGTCATAGGTATCTTGAGGAGGAGAAAAGGGGGCAAAAGTTTAGGAATCTACCATTGTAAGTACCCCTACCGAGGGTGTACAAGTCAGGTGAGAAATTGCCAGGCCTCAGGGGTAGATTCACCCATTAAGGTACCCCTTTCCCCAAGATTTCAAGCAACTCATCCGCTTCGTGAACTGATCTTATATTATGCATTTTGTTCTTGTGCATAATTTTCAGAGTTGCTGGGAATTTAAGCTGGGCGACGGCACCGAGTTTTTTAAAGTCATCGAGCTTCCTGCCCAATTCCCATTGTCTGTCAAGCGTAACTCTGGCAAGATCAGAGCGGATTTCAAAAGAGAAGTCCCTGGCCTTCAACGATTTCCCTTTTCAGGCCAAATTTAGGATCTTTTCCTTTAAAGAATAAGGGGCCGATTCCGATCTCGGTCGGAGGCGCACCCAATACCATTCGGTCGGGAAAAAAGCCATGCGAAAGCCAGTTTCCCGACCGATCCGTACAGCACACCGAACGAGCAAGTACGATGCGCACAACAGCAAAAATTCCCGGCCGAGCCGTACTCACCCAAACCAGGTCCTGTTCTCCGACCGAGGCGAATCCGGAAACGCCGAATCGAGTCGCACGGAAGGGAAAATGCAGCCCCGTCCGGCCGGACAAGTACGATGCGCTTTCCGTACGCGCCGAACCCGTCGCTACGCACGGCACGTCAAAGCATCCGGGAGAGGCGCACATAAGCTCCGAATCGCGCCACAACACGATCCACGGCTACGAGACGAACACAGCACAGACGAGGACGACGCGAAGCGACGAGGACGAAGCCAAGCGACGAGGACGAAGCCAAGCGACGAGGACGACGCGAAGCAACGAGAAGGACGAACGACACGAACCAACCATGAATCCCTTCGTCCCGATCATACCAATATTCTACATCTACTACCGGAACAGGCACGGACGCGTACGGCGCAGAAGGTAAGTCAGACACCAACCACAAAACACATACAACACGTACACGACACATCACACACATACACTGGGAATCTGAATATACTTGCAACAGCAGCACCATAGGGGCGGGATGCCCATCACCAATGCCACATATGCACACAGGGGCCTGAATGCGCGCCACCACCCCAACCCAGGGGGCTGGATGCCTACCACTACTACCACCCTTAGCCAGGGGGGCTGGATGCCTACCACTACTACCACCCTCACCCAGGGGGGCTGGATGCCTACCACTACTACCACCCTTAGCCAGGGGGGCAGGATGCCCACCACTACTACCACCCTCACCCACGGGGGCAGGATGCCTACCACTACTACCACCCTTAGCCAGGGTGGCAGGATGCCTACCACTACTACCACCCTTAGCCAGGGGGCAGGATGCCTACCACTACTACCACCCTTAGCCAGGGTGGCAGGATGCCTACCACTACTACCACCCTTAGCCAGGGGGCAGGATGCCTACCACTACTACCACCCTTAGCCAGGGGGGCAGGATGCCTACCACTACTACCACCCTCACCCAGGGGGGCTGGATGCCTACCACTACTACCACCCTTAGCCAGGGGGCAGGATGCCCACCACTACTACCACCCTCACCCAGGGGGGCTGGATGCCTACCACTACTACCACCCTCACCCAGGGGTGGCAGGATGCCTACCACTACTACCACCCTTAGCCAGGGTGGCAGGATGCCTACCACTACTACCACCCTTAGCCAGGGGGCAGGATGCCTACCACTACTACCACCCTTAGCCAGGGGGCAGGATGCCCACCACTACTACCACCCTCACCCAGGGGGGCTGGATGCCTACCACTACTACCACCCTCACCCAGGGGGGCAGGATGCCTACCACTACTACCACCCTCACCCAGGGGGGCAGGATGCCTACCACTACTACCACCCTTAGCCAGGGGGCTGGATGCCTACCACTACTACCACCCCAACCCAGGGGGGCTGGATGCCTACCACTACTACCACCCTTAGCCAGGGGGGCAGGATGCCCACCACTACTACCACCCTCACCCACGGGGGGCAGGATGCCTACCACTACTACCACCCTTAGCCAGGGTGGCAGGATGCCTACCACTACTACCACCCTTAGCCAGGGGGGCAGGATGCCTACCACTACTACCACCCTCACCCAGGGGGGCTGGATGCCTACCACTACTACCACCCTTAGCCAGGGTGGCAGGATGCCTACCACTACTACCACCCTTAGCCAGGGGGCAGGATGCCTACCACTACTACCACCCTTAGCCAGGGGGCAGGATGCCCACCACTACTACCACCCTTAGCCAGGGGGGCAGGATGCCCACCACTACTACCACCCTCACCCAGGGGGGCTGGATGCCTACCACTACTACCACCCTCACCCAGGGGTGGCAGGATGCCTACCACTACTACCACCCTTAGCCAGGGTGGCAGGATGCCTACCACTACTACCACCCTTAGCCAGGGGGCAGGATGCCTACCACTACTACCACCCTTAGCCAGGGGGGCAGGATGCCCACCACTACTACCACCCTTAGCCAGGGGGGCTGGATGCCTACCACTACTACCACCCTTAGCCAGGGGGCAGGATGCCCACCACTACTACCACCCTCACCCAGGGGGGCTGGATGCCTACCACTACTACCACCCTCACCCAGGGGTGGCAGGATGCCTACCACTACTACCACCCTTAGCCAGGGTGGCAGGATGCCTACCACTACTACCACCCTTAGCCAGGGGGCAGGATGCCTACCACTACTACCACCCTTAGCCAGGGTGGCAGGATGCCTACCACTACTACCACCCTTAGCCAGGGGGCAGGATGCCTACCACTACTACCACCCTTAGCCAGGGTGGCAGGATGCCTACCACTACTACCACCCTTCGCCAGGGGGGCTGGATGCCTACCACTACTACCACCCTTAGCCAGGGGGGCTGGATGCCTACCACTACTACCACCCTTAGCCAGGGGGGCTGGATGCCTACCACTACTACCACCCTTAGCCAGGGGGCAGGATGCCCACCACTACTACCACCCTCACCCAGGGGGGCTGGATGCCTACCACTACTACCACCCTCACCCAGGGGGGCAGGATGCCTACCACTACTACCACCCTCACCCAGGGGGGCAGGATGCCTACCACTACTACCACCCTTAGCCAGGGGGCTGGATGCCTACCACTACTACCACCCCAACCCAGGGGGGCTGGATGCCTACCACTACTACCACCCTTAGCCAGGGGGCAGGATGCCCACCACTACTACCACCCTCACCCACGGGGGGCAGGATGCCTACCACTACTACCACCCTTAGCCAGGGTGGCAGGATGCCTACCACTACTACCACCCTTAGCCAGGGGGCAGGATGCCTACCACTACTACCACCCTCACCCAGGGGGGCTGGATGCCTACCACTACTACCACCCTTAGCCAGGGGGGCAGGATGCCCACCACTACTACCACCCTCACCCACGGGGGGCAGGATGCCTACCACTACTACCACCCTTAGCCAGGGTGGCAGGATGCCTACCACTACTACCACCCTTAGCCAGGGGGCAGGATGCCTACCACTACTACCACCCTTAGCCAGGGGGGCTGGATGCCTACCACTACTACCACCCTTAGCCAGGGGGGCTGGATGCCTACCACTACTACCACCCTTAGCCAGGGGGGCAGGATGCCCACCACTACTACCACCCTCACCCAGGGGGGCTGGATGCCTACCACTACTACCACCCTCACCCAGGGGGGCAGGATGCCTACCACTACTACCACCCTCACCCAGGGGGGCAGGATGCCTACCACTACTACCACCCTTAGCCAGGGGGGCTGGATGCCTACCACTACTACCACCCCAACCCAGGGGGGCTGGATGCCTACCACTACTACCACCCTTAGCCAGGGGGGCAGGATGCCCACCACTACTACCACCCTCACCCACGGGGGGCAGGATGCCTACCACTACTACCACCCTTAGCCAGGGGGCAGGATGCCCACCACTACTACCACCCTTAGCCAGGGGGCAGGATGCCCACCACTACCACCACCCTCACCCACGGGGGGCAGGATGCCCACCACTACTACCACCCTCACCCAGGGGGGCAGGATGCCTACCACTACTACCACCCTCACCCAGGGGGGCTGGATGCCTACCACTACTACCACCCCCACTCATAGGATGGACAATGCATGACACAACAAGCACACCACAACCTAGGGAATGCAAGATTAAGACATCCCCCCACCACCATGACAAGCGTGTGTAGGCTGTGTCAAATGCCTACAACACCGAACATGACTTTCAACATACAATGTGACCCCCTAGCACATGTGCCACACATATATGTGTGTGGCACCCACAATGCAAGCAGCCCATGACCATTGTGGCAATGGGGCCTAAACCCCCATCATCACAGTGACCAAAAGGTAAGTGTGGGGTCCATAGCTGAAGCACATTTTGACCATTGTGGCAATGGGGTCTAAACCCCCATCATCACAGTGACCAAAAGGCAAGTGTGGGGTCCATAGCTGAAGCACATTTTGACCATTGTGGCAATGGGGTCTACACCCTCATCATCACAGTGACCAAAAGGTAATTGTTGACAAAGAAAGAGCTGCAACTGCCAAACTGCATGGATCATTCCTGCTCACAGAACCAAAAACTCATCTGTGGCAAAGTAGTGTATGTGTCCCATTGCAACATAAATTGGGGGAGCCAAATACTGCAGTGCAAATGTAACATTCCTTTGGCCATGTGCAGACAAACAACACCCATGGGGGCTGAGACCGTCAACAGTCATCAATGACACAATGACAGAAGTGACCATCAGAATGCAGAACCACATATTTGCACCAATGGGCACACAAATGCAGATACCCTGTGGAGACAGCAGATGTGAGGTGAACAGATACCATACCATGGCAGCAATGGGACACACAAACCATGATCACTGTGCTGACCGATGACCTAGGAGTCCCAGGGACAGCAGGGGAAACACACCAAACAACATACAGCCAATGGCACACCCAAGATATGCCAATGCAGTGGTGCAGATGCACAAACACAAACAGGCAGACCAACACTGTCATCATACACAGCAGGTGAGGGGTGGGGGTGCCAGTGTCCCCAGGCAACCACACAACACATGAGGAGAGCTGAATACCAATCATACAGATGTGCATACACTGCCACACTAAGGTAACTCATGGATCCAAATCCCCTATGTGGGCAAGCAGGCATTGTCAGGTGAGAGGGAGCACAAAACACACATGTCACACAGGCACGTAGGAACAACAACTGACACAGCAAGTCACAGACACACCACAGCACCACCCCCAGGGCCCCCACAATGTGGTGACCCTGGGCTGAATAAAAATACCACTGTGATGACAAAGCTAAATGTCGTTCACACTATGAACCACAGTCAGGTGTCCTGAGCAACAAACTACCATCACACCTACACAAGCACAAATCAATCAGCATGGCCAGTAAGCCAAGGCCAACATGGAGGCAGGGGCCTAGCCGGGCAACAACTCTCATCTGCACACACTCAACACCACACCCCTCGACCTCCAACAATGTGCAGCAGTGAAGTACACATGCACTGGTGACATTGCACATGCACCCATGACTATTCCAGGGTGGTGGGTGGGAACCAAGGTGTAGAAACACATCACACATGGACACTCAACAAGACTCCTGAATGTCTGACACACTGCACACTACGCTGTACATGGACATGACGGCAATACCACACCGACCAATGGGATCCCAGCCACAGTCACACACCAATGAAGAAGCCAAGGTCACCCACAAAGAACACACATAGACAACTTCCAACATTGCAGCTCTGACCCTGAGGAGTGGCAGCAGTCACACACACAACATGTCACAATCACTGAAAGATAACACAAACTGGAAATCACATGACAGGGGCAAACAACAAGTGCCAAGGGGAAACCTGACTGTGACCCATCTGCGTCTGCACACAAACTCAGCCCTGACAGCAAACACACCTATGGGTGACACCCTGATGACCAGTAATGTGCCATGCACCCACATCACAGAGAACACAGGGAGAAGACTTTGGGGGAACATAGCTCAAGTCAGCAAGCATCACAAACAGGTACAACACTAGGGATCACAGCATGCGCAGATGAATGGAAGTGAACACACAGACATGCACATACAACACACACCTTGGGTGCAGGCAATGTCACACGTGTACACACTGCCATGAGGGGACTCCACTCCTGTGTGAGGAAAGCTGTGCCATATGTTGCCTCAGTAGGGCCCCATCATGTCAGCTGAGCACTTGGTCACACAATCAACAATTAGCACCAAATGAGGGCTCCCATCACATCAGCCTGGTCATGGATGTGCCAACGGAATCATCAGCACAGATCCAACACACTTGTATAGCAATGTTGCACTGACTACACGGATGAGTCCCTCCCCATTGATGCCCAAACCTGCATGTCCACTGGAGATGGCAACACGGTCAGGGAAGTAGACAAATGCAACGATGGCAGGCACAACAGATGTGCAGGGGTGGAAGCCACAGATATGAAATTGCCAATGTAAGTAGGAAACCCATTGCCAAATACTGAACACATGACACCCTCAGATGCTGCTATTGATGACATGGATACACCACATGATAGGACACATTCCCCCTGGACCACATGGGTTCCTGCACAGTAACACTTCATAATCATGAGACCAGATATCACCATCACTGCAGCAAGGGCATGGTTAGCTGCACCAACAACATGTACATCTGAAGCATGAGCACTAGAGAAAAGAAAGTTGCTTCATTCAGCATATGTGTTGAGGCCAAACGAAGTCCTGAAAAAAGAGCAAAGGCCAATGGCCAGTCCATTGTCAAAGTTCAAACAGGGTGACACTGGCAGATGTCACCCTACGCATGCCTGCACAATACCAGGGACAATCCACTAGGAGGGGCAACCGGGGGCAGGCCAGGCACCGCAGGGACAGGATCAGGGCTCACCAGGGGGAGTCAGGGAAGGGGTGGTGGGTGCAGGAGAGCCACTGACAACTGCAGTGGAGGTGTCTGACATGGTGTGTGCCGGCACAACTGGGGGGCATGACACAGATGTCGTGGGTGCCGGCACAACTGCAGTGGACCCTGCAGATGGGGTGGACAGGTCCGCCACTGCAGTGCCCAAGTCAGACAGGGCGGTAGTGGACTCCACTGCAGTGCCTACCTCCAGGGGAGGAGAATGGGGAACAGGCAAGGTGGGTTGGACAGAGGGGGGGACACCCTCACCACATCAGTGGCACAGACAAGCGCAGCGGGGGGTGTGGTGCTGGGAGAGCAAGTGGCAGGGGGAGAAGGCCGGAGCATCTTGGGGATGGTATATCTGTGGGTGGGGGAACCTGGGGCAGGGTGTGGTGGGGGCACCTGTGCAGTGGGGGCCTGAGGGATGGAGGACGGAGACCTTGTGCCTGAGCTGCAGGGTGGTGGCGGGGTCTTGCTCTTAGCACTCCGGGGGGACTTGCGGGTGGGGGCCTCAGTCCGTCTGCGCCTGGGGGAGGGTGTCCGGGGGCGAGGGGCACTCTGCTCCGTGTGGGTGGGCTTCCTCTTCCCCCGGGATGCTGGAGCAGCTTCATCGGTGGGGAAGAGGCCGAGGTCACAGAGGAAGAGCTGCTGTGACTTTGGGGTTGCAGGTGAGGCAAGGGAGGGTGCTTTGGAGGGAGAGGGAACTGAGGACTGCGCAGTGCATGTGGATGCGTGTGTGTGTTCCAGGGCCCCATCCCCTGTGAGTCTGGCTTCAGTCCCCTGAATGTGCGTGCGTGTGCGTTTTGTCATTGGCGTGTGTGTCAGTGTGCTGGATGTGTGTGTGCTGGTGTGTGCCTGTGCCAGTGTGTGTGTGCCTGGGATGGGTAAGGTGCTGGGGAGTGTGGATGGAGCAGAGGCAGGAGGGGTGAGGGACCGTTTGAGGAGGGACACTGCTGCCGTCAGGGAGGAGTCCATGGACCTATTGCCCCTCTGTAGGTCAGACATGCCCGATGAGATGCCCTCCATGAACGACACCAGCTGAGTCAACAGCGCGGTGTGCGCATGGAGGACACTCAGCATGGCTGTCTGCCCTACATGGAGCTGGCGAAGGAGGTACACAGACTCCTCACTCAGGGCAGCAGGGGACACAGGGGCAGGGGTGCGGTGCCTGGCCCAAAGGAGACACGCTCCCGGACATGGGAGCCTCCACGGACCTGGGGAATGGGAGCCGATGGGAGGGCGGTGGTGGTGCTGGTGGTGGCGGGGACAGCAACACTAGCTGGGGTGTGGTGGCTGCTGACACCCGCCTCCACAAGGGAGTCATCCTCCGAGTTGCTCTGGTCCTCAGCTGAGGTGGATGCTGCTGAGGACTCCTCGGTGTGGCTCCCCTCGCCCTCCGTGCCACTGGGTCCCTCCGACCACTCCTCGGCTGCTGACCCAGTCTGGCTCTCTGGCTCCTCCTGGTCCGTGGAGCTGTCCCCTTCCGTGGCCGTGGATGTATCTGCAAACAATGGGGAAACAGACAGACATCAGTCACCTGCACCAAACGCACACACCACTGTGAGCACAGCACATTACAGAGCAAGCCCTGGCATCATTAGTTGTACATTGCTAAAAGTGCCCTAATTGAACAGGAGAAGTCAATTGTCAGTCTGATGCCAAGCATGGCACTCACATCCCACATGGCCTTGCACCCATCTGTCTGGTGTCTGTTGGATTGCAACACCCCAGTGTTGACACATGCACCAAGTACACAGTAGTTGGACAGTGCAGAGGACACGGTGTGGACACATCACAGCTCTTGCCACTGAGTCAGTACAGGTTCACGGATGTAAGGGATGCCCAGAGTCAAATAGGAAATGCATGTGATGCATTCCAGCGACAGACACCATGATGCACCCATGTCCTGATAGCCAGCGCCACTATGGTGTGCATGTAGCACATGTCACTCCCCTGCAGGATCACCAATCAGTAGACACATGCCATGGCGGAGGCATGACTGCAAAGTCATACATCACTGTCTCAGTGATGTATGACTTTGCAGCCAGACAACAACACTCTGCACTGTGTCACAATAGTAGGTCATGGGGAATGCAAGTCCTGGAGCTGCACAAGTGCACATGTACATCCCCCCACAACACATCCTCTTAACCCTCATCTGTCCAGGTCATACCTATTGGACATATGGGAGACCTGTGACACTACCCTCTGAACCTGAGCCCCTCACACTCTGCTGTGCATGGGGAACAGCTGCCTGAACTTCACATTTACATGCCCCAGTCTGCATGGGCAGCTGATCAGACACCTATGTGTCACACAAGCATCGTCTCCTATGGTCACATCTCCAGTGGCATGCTGAGCCCCTACCAAGAAACTCCACAGCAGTCCTGGCGACTAATCCACAGCACACTGACACAGAGGCAGACACCTGAGGGGTCAAATCACTGTGCACAATGTGTCCTCTGATACACGGGAGTGGGAGTACAGAGTGTATTGTATGGCCTGGAGTAGGCATGACTGTCCAGCCCCACATGAATGAGGGATGAGCCCTGGACTGTAGGCAGCTGGCTAAGTATGTGTGACACACGTCATATACATACTCCTGGGGCCCAAACATTGTTCCCACCCGCAGCATGGGTGTGTGCCAGGTACCCCAGCCACATGTGGTGGATCAGCTCAGCAATTGGACCACAGATCAAAGTAACACGCTGAATACATGTCAGAATACAGGCATTGTGTAAGCAATGGACCCACCCATGATGCCCACCACAGAGTCAGGGAAACAGATGCTGTCTCCCACCTTGAGTCAAGCAAACTGCAAGGACACAGTCCTAAGTGACAGAATTCCCTGCATGTAAGGGCCACACCTGGGTATCAGATGAGGAGTGGGCAGTGCACAATAGAGGGACATGGCTCCTGGACAACATGACTGCTGTACTGTGGCAGTTCAACCTGGCCCGAGGAGGGCACATAACATGTTAGACAGAGTACACAGTGCAGTCTTTGACTCACCCCCTCCTTGCTGCTCTCTGGCCTTCAGCTGCCCATCCAGGTCTGGAAAGACCACCGCCAGGATCCTGAGCATGTGGGGGGTCAGGGTCCGTGTTCCGCCCCTCCTGCGAGGAGGCGACAGCTTCAGCTGGACCCGTGCAATCCTCCGGGTCCAGCCCCGAAGGTCCTGCCACCTCTTTTGGCAGTTGCGGATCCGGCGCTTGTAGACCCCCACGGACCGGACAGCCCGGACGATGTCCTTCCATATCTCATGCTTCCGATGGGCAGAAGCCTGTCAGGATGACAAAGTGATAAGGCCATTACTACACATGCAACATATCCGTGCATGACACAGTTGCATATACATGTCGCAATCACAGGGGCACATGGTGTACCCAGGCAGTGCACGGCTGCCCATGGACAGTTTTCCAGAAGTCACTACATGGTATCATAGCATGGGGAGTAAAACCCTGTTCAGAAGCACTGTCACTGCACCATACCTGTCCAGTGCAAGTCACTACACACTATGGGGGGTGACAACTACTCAGTGAGCCTGCTAGCCAGTGGTGTGCTGACTCTCAGCCTTGCTAGTCAGACAAAATGCACATTCAGAAAGGCAGTGCACAGAACACTCACCTGCTCCCCTGGTGTCCCATACAGCTTGCTGTACTGTGGAAGTAGGCTGTCCAGCAGGGCCTGGTTCTCTTCAAGGCTGAAGGCTGGGGCTCTCTCCACAGTACGTGCCATTGCAGGGTCCAGAGGGGCAGAGACAGCAGCAGTGCAGTGGCAGATGTCGTCCTGGAGCATGTAGTGCAGGCAAGTGGGCTCTCAGGGGAACATGCAGCAATATATATGTGCTGGAGAGGCAGATACTGTCCCTTGTGTCCAAAGTGATAGGTCCAAGTCGTTTGCATCTTCTGAATCTGGCCAATCCATGGAATAGCAGCACCAAAACACGCCCACAGCATCCTTCAAAATTTCAACTTCATGACATACATGATTTTGCAACATTGTTGTGGGTGACCAACTGATTTTCCAGCAACCGACTCGTTCGAATATTCGAAAACGCGTCCGTTGCCAGGCAAGCCCATTGTCAATGGGTGCGCACCGATCGGTCCATTGAGGTACAACGCGCACAGGGGTACAACGCGTACCCGCACACATTGAATGCAATGGGCCGGCCGGAGGCACCGATCGGTCCATTGCAGTACAACGCGCACAGGGGTACAACGCGTACCCGCACACATTGAATGCAATGGGCCGGCCGGAGGCACCGATCGGTCCATTGCAGTACAACGCGCACAGGGGTACAACGCGTACCCGCACACATTGAATGCAATGGGCCGGCCGGAGGCACCGATCGGTCCATTGCAGTACAACGCGCACAGGGGTACAACGCGTACCCGCACACATTGAATGCAATGGGCCGGCCGGAGGCACCGATCGGTCCATTGCAGTACAACGCGCACAGGGGTACAACGCGTACCCGCACACATTGAATGCAATGGGCCGGCCGGAGGCACCGATCGGTCCATTGCAGTACAACGCGCACAGGGGTACAACGCGTACCCGCACATTGAAAGCAATGGGCCGGCCGGAGGCACCGATCGGTCCATTGCAGTACAACGCGCACAGGGGTACAACGCGTACCCGCACACATTGAAAGCAATGGGCCGGCCGGAGGCACCGATCGGTCCATTGCTGTTCAACGCATCACTGTACATGTGACTGGCATATGTCAGCATGCCTGTCTCAGATGGACATATGCCAGCCACAGATAGCTCCCAGGGAGTGAGGGGCACACCTACATCACGACAGCCTGTCCAAACCTTATCATAAGGCATGTAAGGCTGCATTTCCTATTGTGTGTATGTTGGTGTACATGTTGTCCTGTGGGTGTCACCTGTGGGCAGCCACCCCCAGGCTGTGCACGTGTTAATGGGGACAGGATCCTGGGTGTTACGTGTACGTGACCACTGTGATGTGCAACTGTTCATATCTGTGCATGTGCCATGGTCACATTTCACAGTGGTGTTTGTGTATGTCATGTCACATACCCCGTGAGTCCCATGTGGGACGGTATGTTTGAGCCAGGGTGTCCCAGTGGCACAATAGTGATGGCCCTCCACAGTCTTTGTGCATGTAGTGTTTACAATGTCTCTGATTTCATGTGCACAATGGGAGACAGTCTCCACATCCACGTTGTGTGTGCATGGACTCTGATGTTGTGCGTGTGTGTCACAGACGTCCATGGCTCTCCTGCCATGGCAAGTGTGGCCACTACCTGTGGGGGTCATGTTTGTTTTGTTGTGGTGTACACATGATACTCCAGGTGATGCCAGTGTCCATGTGGCATTACAGGGTCCCTGGGAATGTGCCTGTCGTTGAGCTGTGGTGCCTGGGGCACATCTGTCCTCACATGTCACTGGGGGGTGACTGTGACACAGCATCATGATATCCAATGGGCCAACCTGGGACAAATTGATGCCACCTGTAGGACCGTGTTGACAGATGTTGGCCATGTATGTACCATACATGTCGTTCCGGTACTGCACACTTCATGTAGTTGTGCCTCATGATGATGTATGTTGGGATCTTGAGTGTGTTCAATGCCGCATATGTGGGGTGACTGACGATCTTGCTTACTTCTCCTCTGCACTGCAGGGCTCCTGCTGTCCATCGGCCATTCCCAGACCTGGCAACGATGGTGGAACGGGACAGCATCCGACGGTACCGCTTCACCAGGCAGCTGATTGAGGATTTTGCAGTGCAGTTGTCCCCACATTTGCAGCCTGGCCGGCCGTATCCTACAGCGCTGACCCCCAAGGTGAAGGTGATGGCAGCCCTACACTTCTTTGCCACCGGTACCTTCCAACATACTGTGGCGTCTGCTGGTGGGATGTCACAGACCATGTTCAGCCGTGTGCTCCGCGATTTCTTGGCGGCAATGTTGCTCTTCCTGAACCGGTACATCTATTTCCCTAGACTGCGACGACTCACTGACGTGAAGAGTGACTTTTATGCCCTGGGGAGGATGCCGCATGTCATTGGCTCCATTGATGGGACACATGTGGCTTTGGTACCACCACAGGCCCAGGAGCAGGCCTACAGGAACCGCAAGCACTACCACTCGGTCAATGCACTGGTGGTGTGTCTTGCAGACATGACCATCACACACGTGTGTGCCCGTTTCCCTGGTTCAGCACACGATGCCTTTGTGATGAGGAGTAGTCGCATCCCCAGGTTGATGGCACAGATGCAGAACCAGCGTGCCTGGCTTGTCGGTGTGTACTGACTTTGTGCCATTGTGTGTGATCTGATCTGTAGTATTCCGCCCACTTTTCCAAGTCAGCTGATGTGCACTTGTCTGTCCGTAGGTGACTCGGGATACCCCAACATGCCGTGGTTGCTGACACCCCTCAGGAACCCTGTGACACCTGCCCAGATGCGCTACAATGAGGCACATGGTCGGACCAGGAGAGTGATTGAGCGGACCTTTGGTCTCCTGAAGAGCCGCTTCCGCTGCCTGGACAAGACCGGAGGGTCCCTCCCATATGCCCCTGCGAAAGTGTGCAAGATTATCATCGTCTGCTGCATGCTCCACAACCTGGCAGTGCGGAAGGAGTTGCCTCTCATCCAGGATGACGATGACCAACATCCGCCACCTGTGGAGGATCCTGGCCTGGACCACGATGCCAGTGACGATGATGATGATGATGGTGATGGTGATGTCCGCACACAGCTCATCACCAACTTCTTTAGCTGAATGTGAGTATCCTGAGGTGTCATGTCAATGATGTGAGTTGGCATGATGTGTGGGTGGTGCTCTGGTGCTGTTGGAGTGTGTCCATGGGCTACTTGACTGGATGTGTGTTGCGATGTGTGGTGACAGGTGGGCTGTACTCCCCAACAGTGTTGACATGCTAACTTGGTTCTGGGTGGGTATCTTGTAACATGTATTGTGCATGAGTTTTGCTGTTCTGTCCTGTACTCCATTGCTTTTGACTGTGTGTCATTTCTGTCCTTCACAGGGTACTTTCAGATTCGTTTGGTCAACTGTGTCCACCGACAACGTGATTGCACATCCAGGCTGGTAGCTGTTGTGTCCCTACAGGTGATGTGCGCCACACCCATGGACTTCCTTCTGTCTACAGTTGTTGACTGTGTGCCCGCTACCAGGTGGGGTTACCTTGCATCTGTAGTGGTTACGGCATGTTGCTACTGTGTAATAAACCTGTGCTTCACTTAGTGATGTGCGTTGTCTGTGGTCACACATTTGACTGCCATTTGCTTACTGCACCTGTGGGCTACTTGACTACAACTGGGAATGGGTGTGGTGTCTGTGCATTGCACCGTCTTCCCTGGCAACATCAGTGTAGGCAATGAGTCAGATGGCCTAGGTGTGTATGTGTTGTGTAGCCCTGGTGGTGTGTCTCCCTCATATGTGTCACGTTGCCTGTACTCACATGCCTGTGTTGTCCTTGCTGTTGCAGTTCGCATACACAGTGTAATTTTGTTGTTCATCATCCCCATAACAGTACCCACGTTGGAATCACGACAGAGGCAAGTATGGTGTATTATTGTGTTTATTGTGATACATCTGTGATAATAGTGCATAGGATGGATTGTGCTGTACATGAATCTTGCAATCCCAAGTTCCTAGATGAATAGAAAGTCCAGGTAGACAGGATCCCCAGTATCGGGGCCACAGTTGTCTGACACATTGTTCCAACTTGTACTCCCCATGCAATGTGTGGGAGTAGTGTTGCCATCAACAGGGTGAACAGTCTGTGCACAAAGGCGAAAATCCAGAACAGGTTCAGGCTTCCTGGGAGTTGCGCTTGGCCATCAGCCTCTCACTTTCCCCTCCTCGGACGACCCCTCTTCTTGGGGGGGGGCCCTCAAGTGCAGGCTGCTGCGGTGCAGGGGACTCTCCGCCAGAGTCCTCCTCCCTCCCTGTGGCAGTTGCAGTTTGTTCGGTACCAGATGTTGTTGGCACACAGGGAGGTGTGGACTGGTTGCTGTTCATCTGGCGGAGGCATTGTAAAATGTCCCTGTGCACCGCCGTCATCTCATGTAGTACATCCCACTTGGACTCCACGCGGGTCATGTGGGAGTCCACACGTGACATGTGGGAGTCCACACGTGACATGTGTGACTCCACATGGGACATGTGGGAGTCCAAGCGGGCATGATGGGCAGCCTGCTGCTGTTTGATGTCTCTGAGGAGCCCCACTACCTGGCTGAGCTCTCCGGTGCTGGACTGGTACGCATCAGCTATGCGTACCAGTTGTGGGTCTTCATGCACACCAGCAACGTCTGCAAGCAGCGACCTCTGTCTCCCACCCTCCCACCACCCCTGCTGACATGTGCAGTGTGTGCAGTTGCACGCACAGATAACCCTGGTCCACCTTGGGGGTTGGTGGTGGTGGTGGTGTCCATGGCCCCAGGTTGGTCCAGGGTCACTGCGCTGGTGTTGTTCCTTATTCTGTCCATGTCGGCAGGGATGGTATTCGTGGTGACAGTCGTTGGAGGGGTGGGTGCAGGGGGTGCAGCTGGTGGACCTGCTGGTGCTGCAGCTGGTGGTCCTGCTGGTGCAGCATGTTGACTTGCACCGGATGTGCCAGGTTGTTCTTCATCGTCCGAGGAGGACAGAGGCTGTACGACGCCAGTGAGCTCGGCATCCTCTTGAGCCTGGGACTGGGACTCCTCAGCGTCTGCTGCTGTGTCCCTATCATCACCTGTTTTTGGGAGACACAAACAATGTATGTCATGTTTCTGCAGGCATCAGTGGTTGACACACCTGACAGTTGTGACTGTGCCTCGGGGTGCGGGCCTGTACATTGTATTGTCCTAAGTCGTCACAGTCAGGGGTTGATATTGGTGTGGCACATTGTCCTGCATTATTTGGGCATTTCTATGTATTCTCTGGGGTGTGAACATGGTCTGCATTGATTGTGTTTGGTTGACAGCCAGACCTCCTTCCCACCCACCCACCCACCCAGTCAGTTATCCCACCATGGAACGTGCTTGCATTGCAGGGAGTGTAAGTTGTCTCTCAGGATGTCAGTCAGAGGTGTCCTGCTGTTTGTTGGTGCACAGTTGGCAGCAGGGCCTTGTGCTCCCCGCAGCAGTAGCCAGTGTCAGCCATCTTGTGAGTCCTTCTCCACTCCCTGTGATGTGAGCATGGTTCAGGGTGGTGTTGATGGGCCAGTTGTGAGGCTGAGCAATGTCTGTGACTACGACTCCCATCATGCTATTGCCTCCACCCCCTTCCCAGCATGCCCATGCTTCCTTCCTTTTGACTCTGCTTCCCTGTGGGGTGGGCTGGCTGTGCTGACAGGATGGCTGGGAGTGTTGTCCTGGCAGTTGTTTGGCTAAGAGTCCCAAGAGTGTCCCTGTGCTTCACACAACATAACCCAGGGTGGTGGTGCTTTGTGGGATCTTGTGTTAGGATGGAGGGCATTGCATTCTACCAGGTGGGTACTGTGGAGTTTGTGTTGGGGGGGGGGTGTGAGGGGAGGTGCTGGTGACTATGGTCAGTGCTGCAAGTCCCCCTTCCCACCCAGCCAGCCGGATATCCCACCATGGAACGTGCTTGCATTGCAGGGAGTGTAAGTTGTCTCTCAGGATGTCAGTCAGTGGTGTCCTGCTGTTTGTTGGTGCACAGTTGGCAGCAGGGCCTTGTGCTCCCCACAGCAGTAGCCAGTGTCAGCCATCTTGTGAGTCCTTCTCCACTCCCTGTGATGTGAGCATGGTTCAGGGTGGTGTTGATGGGCCAGTTGTGAGGCTGAGCAATGTCTGTGACTACGACTCCCATCATGCTATTGCCTCCACCCCCTTCCCAGCATGCCCATGCTTCCTTCCTTTTGACTCTGCTTCCCTGTGGGGTGGGCTGGCTGTGCTGACAGGATGGCTGGGAGTGTTGTCCTGGCAGTTGTTTGGCTAAGAGTCCCAAGAGTGTCCCTGTGCTTCACACAACATAACCCAGGGTGGTGGTGCTTTGTGGGATCTTGTGTTAGGATGGAGGGCATTGCATTCTACCAGGTGGGTACTGTGGAGTTTGTGTTGGGGGGGGTGTGAGGGGAGGTGCTGGTGACTATGGTCAGTGCTGCAAGTCCCCCTTCCCACCCAGCCAGCCGGATATCCCACCATGGAACGTGCTTGCATTGCAGGGAGTGTAAGTTGTCTCTCAGGATGTCAGTCAGTGGTGTCCTGCTGTTTGTTGGTGCACAGTTGGCAGCAGGGCCTTGTGCTCCCCACAGCAGTAGCCAGTGTCAGCCATCTTGTGAGTCCTTCTCCACTCCCTGTGATGTGAGCATGGTTCAGGGTGGTGTTGATGGGACAGTTGTGAGGCTGAGCAATGTCTGTGACTACGACTCCCATCATGCTATTGCCTCCACCCCCTTCCCAGCATGCCCATGCTTCCTTCCTTTTGACTCTGCTTCCCTGTGGGGTGGGCTGGCTGTGCTGACAGGATGGCTGGGAGTGTTGTCCTGGCAGTTGTTTGGCTAAGAGTCCCAAGAGTGTCCCTGTGCTTCACACAACATAACCCAGGGTGGTGGTGCTTTGTGGGATCTTGTGTTAGGATGGAGGGCATTGCATTCTACCAGGTGGGTACTGTGGAGTTTGTGTTGGGGGGGGGTGTGAGGGGAGGTGCTGGTGACTATGGTCAGTGCTGCAAGTCCCCCTTCCCACCCAGCCAGCCAGATATCCCACCATGGAACGTGCTTGCATTGCAGGGAGTGTAAGTTGTCTCTCAGGATGTCAGTCAGTGGTGTCCTGCTGTTTGTTGGTGCACAGTTGGCAGCAGAGCCTTGTGCTCCCCACAGCAGTAGCCAGTGTCAGCCATCTTGTGAGTCCTTCTCCACTCCCTGTGATGTGAGCATGGTTCAGGGTGGTGTTGATGGGACAGTTGTGGGGGGGGGCAATATGTGTGAGTGCGACTCCCATGATGCTATTGGCTACACTGACTTGGCCAGCATACACAGAATTCCTTCCTTTGAGTGGTCTTCACTGTGTGTTGGTGTTGTTGTGGTGGCTACATGTGTGGATGTGTGTGTTAGTTCTATTTGTGCCACTGCCTAGCTGTAGTTGTGGTTGTGTTTGTACATGTGTTGGCACAGTTGGATGTGACTTTTTTGATGGCATGTGTTGTGTTTATCTGACTGACATACACATTTTGGGATGATTCTGTTCTAGTTGCTGTGTAATTGCTATGAGTGCATGGTTTGACTCTCCCCTTGACAGTGATGTGTGTGTTTTGTGGCAGTTTATTGTGTACATTTGTTGTGTACTCACCAGGCTCTGGGATGTCCTCTAGTCCATATACGCTCACTGGCGGAAGGATGGCCCGCACCTTCTCCTCCCAGGGCCTGAGGTATATTGGCTTGGCAGGAGGGCCACTGCCGGTGTGTTGGCTGTTGATGTAGTCTT